>CM051032.1:23659388-24859388 GCA_027627225.1 Congeria kusceri | reverse complement strand
AAAGAATTGTATTTGTATTCTTAAATTTTTGAATATATTAATATTTGTCTATAAAATCAGATTTAATTCATTAGAGGATAATGTGATGCTTATTATTTCAATGCTTGAACTACAAAATTGTATTGCTTAAATGTACAATTAATATATTAGTATAAGTAATATTATTTACATGTATTTGTGTTGGTCCATATTTCTATATATACTTACAGTATACATGTAAGTAAATGAACTACAAGTCATGAAGTACATGTATGATGTGTCAGTCCCTTTTTTGAAGCCTCAAGACACTTTAATAGTTGAGTACTTATACTTGATATGTGTGCCATTTTGCTTATGAATGTGTGCACCAGTGTTTCTTCATGATCAGCATACTAATAAGGATCCATTCAGTAATTACACAGTTTTGACATTAATTTTACCTAACACTGAAAAGTATGGCTTACTAGGTTGGGTTGCACATATACTGGAAAGTTTTGTATGTATGTTGTTAAATATGTGGTGGAAAACAATCAGTTATTGGATTGTTTTTTAAATATTGTTGCAGCTGAAGGAAGAGAATTGCCACAAATCACTCAGAATGCTTCCCTGGGGGTCAAACCAGGTGCTCAACACAGTGCACATGTTTTTTCTGACTGTGCCAGTTGGTGAAGATGCAGCCTCAATTACCAGCATATACAGCCTCAATTACCAGCATAAACATGGTTGACATGAAGATGATTGGAAAAGAAGATAATAAATAAATCACTTATTGTTGATCTACGGTGTGTTGTCCCAGACCTGAAATTTCTGCAGGGTGTGGGTGGCATTTTGTGTACCTCTAGGGAACTGAATTTGGAAAAAAAGTTTGTTTAACTGAAATTATAACATTTAATGGTTAATATATTAAGTTTAACTGGTATAAATGGTGTATTAAACTTGAAATGCATAATTTATGTCACATTTGATGATTATTGTTGTGGAATTGCCTAAATATAGCTGTCTATTTTTTTAAGGGATATGATAGTTTTTCTTCACTTTTTCAGAAAGTACGCGGTAAATTTGTTTCGAACTTTTCATTTCAGTCAAATATATGTCATAGATGAAAAATAAATAAAAAGATTTAAGTGAAACAAGAGGGCCATGATAGCCCTAGGTCGCTCACCTGAGTTTAAGGCATCATAATGGCTAATAACAAGAGGGGAAAATGGCACTAAACGCCTTACCTGAGTATAAAGATCTGGGCCTTTGGAGTGTCAGATGTTTTTTTATTCTATATAAACCATGTGACCCACAGGGCATGGCCACCTTGTACCCCAGGGGCATAATTTGAACAATATTTGTAGTGGACCACTTTTCAATGTTACATACTCAATATGATTCCACTGGGCCTTGCGGTTTAAGAGGAGATTTTTCAAGTCATTTTGCTATTTAAAGGTATATAAACCATGTGACCCCCAGGGGGTGGCCAATTTTTACCCCAGGGACATCATTTGAACACTCTTTGTAGAGGACCACTCCACAAAGTTTCACGCAAAACATAAAATCTCTGGACCTTAGAAGATTTTTAAGGCCCACTTGCCATATAAGTCTATATAAATCATGTGACGCCCCGTGTCATGGCCACTTTTTACCCCAGGGGGATAATTTGAACAATCTTTGTAGAGGACCACTATACAATGTTACATATCAAATACGAAAACACTGCGGTTTCAGGTGATTTTAAAGTCATTTGGCTATTTAAGTCTATATAAACAATGTGACCCCAGGGCAGGCCCAGTTCTGACCCCTGGGACATCATTTGAACAATCTTTGCAGAGGACCAATATAAAATGTCACATACCAAATATGAAACCTCTGGGCCTTGCAGTTTCAGAGGAGACGATTTTTAAAGCCATTTTGCTATTTAAGTCTATATAAACCATGTGACCCCTGGGGTGTGCCCAGTTTTTACCCCAGGGGCATCATTTGAACAATCTTTATAGAGGACCACTATACAATGTTTCCAACCAAATATGAAACCTCTGGGCCTTGTGGTTTCAGAGGAGAAGTTTTTTGAAGTCATTTTGCTATTTACATTCATATTAACCATGTGAGCCCCGGGCTGTGGACAGTTTTGACCCCAGGGGCATCAATTGAACAATCTTTGTAGAGGACCACTATACAATGATACCATATATGAAACCTCTGGGCCTTGGGGTATCAGAGGAGAAGATTTTTAAAGTCATTTTACTAATCAAGTCCATATAAACCATGTGACCCTCGGGATGTGGCCAGTTTTGACCCCAGAGGCATAATTTGAACAATCTTCGTATAGGACCACTATTCAATATTACATACTCAGGCCTTTCCCCAGGATTTTGCTAAGGCACAGCAGCAAATAACCGCGGTTGGGGGTGGGGGTGGGAGGGGGGGTACCCCCTTCTACGTTAGATTTTTAAAAACTTTTTATGTGTACTAAATCAAAATCTACAGTACTACAGAGCTAACAGAAGCACAACAATAAACAGCCTTTTGATATAGTTTTTTTTTCCTCTCTTTTGTTTCCCAATGACATAACATAATCATAAAATTCACACACTATAAAATTATCAAGGAAACAACAACATAAGTGGCAAAAGTAATGTAATCTGGAAATAGATAATGACACGGTTTACCTAAATGTATACCTCTTTCAATGAAGTTATTGGCATATTATCACAAAATTATCAGAAATGACTTAAAACAAAGCTTTATTTTATACTTCATTTCATGTCTGTAATGTTCAGGTCTTCCACTATCCAACGCTTATATCCAACACAAACATTTCATTTTAGTGCAAGCCCTATACACAAATTTAGAAAGCTGTCTTTCATGGTTTCTGCTGGTGTAACACGTCCACCCAAATGTTGATGAGGCATAGTGTTCATGTCCAATATCTGGTACTAAAAAGTTGTTCTTCTGAGAAGAGGTCCTTGGGTGGCTGCTGCCGACAAAGCATTAATAACTTTGTTGGAGAGACATGACCTGTGAGTAGTTTTTTGTGTGCTGCACACAATTAATTAAACTGTACAAATGAAAGATTTAAAGTAGATGACTAAACTCTATGCTACATGTTTCTGTACATGCTGGTGAAACAGACTGCAGTGTCAGAGTCACAGACTGGATTGCTGCATCATTTTGCCTTACACAAAATTGTGCAGTTCCACCTAAGTTAGACTAGATATAGATCTAATGCTATCATTTCATATTTGGCATTTCAGAAATATACACTTTGCTAGTCTTATTCATGAGACATGCTGCGAATTTAGTGTTACTTTTTATATAGTGCTAAATTCGCCGAACGACCATTTACGTGGTGGAAACCTAAAAGGTTAAATTTTCTTAAATTTCCAGTATTTACAACAATAGCGTTATCTATCAACATTTTATACTTTAACAACACCTAAACTGATTAACATGAGCCGAAATTTACCTAATACAAGCATTTAAATCCGATTTAAACTTGTGTATAAATCTATCACATGTATGTAGAAATTCCCAAAATTGCAGCATCGTTTAGCACTCAAACCAATCAGAGTGAGGCTATCCTGATACTGACCAATAGAATGACGTAACACTTCTACAGCGTAGCAGAATATCGATATAATTTTACACAGTGGAGGACAGCGAGATTATTTAAAAATGCAATAGTGTGTAGGTTTAAATAGCTCAGGTATGTAAAATGAAAGTGTTTTCACATAAATATTTATGGAACATTAATTAGGAATGGCTTATCTGTCCAGGTATGTAACTTTTATTGCAACCGTTGACGTGAAAGTAGCGATCAAACTCCTGTCGGAACAATATAGACAAAGAAGGAAAACTTTCCACCACAGAAATGGTCGTTTCCCAGTACAGCCCGTCAGCAAACATTGCCCATATAAAAAGTAGCTCAATGTTTGCATAGGGCTTACAAGTACAGCTAACACTTCGCCTGTAAACTAATTCAATGTAGTAGATCTAAAGTAAAATGTATGATATAAGATGGTCTTATATACTAAGACTGATTGACTACATTTCTTACACATTGCCTAAACATTACATCCAGCTAATTTGCTTACACAACAACATGATTGACCATGCTGGTGAATAATATTTTCTATGCATTTCAATGGTCACCTCCAACAATTCTCTAAAGCACTCTCACAACACTGTGTAACTGGCTAGCTGGTTTCATAAGTTCTAAAAATAGCACACTGAATATACACCTGGCTGGAATGTGGTCTGCTGTCTTAATTTTTGAGTGTTACAGGCTGATTGAAATTACAGTGCTGCAGTATAAACAATGTAGCCAGTTTTGACCCCAGGGGTATAATTTGAACAATCTTTGTAGAGGATCACTATACTATGTTACATACCAAATATAAAACCTCTGGGCCTTGTGGTTTCAGGAGAAGATTTTTAAAGTCATTTTGCTATTTAAATGTATATAAACTATGTGACCCCCAGGATGTGGCCAATTTTGAACCCAGGGACATCATTTAAACAATCTTTGTAGAGGACCATTATACAATGTTACCAACCGAATATAAATCCTCTAGGCCTTGCAGTTTCAGAGGAGAAGATTTATAAAGTCATTTGGCTATTTAAGTTTGTACAAACCATGTGACCCCCCCCCCTGTGGCCAGTTTTGACCCCAGGGGCATCATTTGAACACTCTTTGTAGAGGACCACTATACAATGTTACATAGCAAATATAAAACCTCTGGGCCTTGAGGTTTCAGAGGAGAAGACTTTTAAAGTCATTTTGCTATTTAAATGTATATAAACCATGTGACCCCCGGGGCGTGGCCAATTTTGAACCCAGGGACATCATTTAAACAATCTTTGTAGAGGACCATTATACAATGTTACCAACCGAATACGAAATCTCTAGGCCTTGCAGTTTCAGAGAAGAAGATTTTTAAAGTCATTTGGCTATTTAAGTTTGTATAAACCATGTGACCCCCGGGGTGTTGCCAGTTTTGACCCCAGGGGCATCATTTGAACAATCTTTGTAGAGGACCATTATACAATGATACATACCAAATATGAAACCTCTAGGCCTTGCGGTTTCAAAGGAGAAGATTTTTAAAGTCATTTTGCTATACAAGTCTATATAAACCATGTGACCCCTGGGGCGTGGCCAGCTTTGACCCCAGGGGCATCATTTGAACAATCTTAGTAGAGGACCACTAGAGGATGTCACATATCAAATATGAAAGCTCTGAGCCATGCGGTTTCATAGAAGATTTTTTAAGTTTTCACTTTTTAAATCTATTTTTAGCTCTGGTGACCTACATATGCACCGGACCGGAAAGATTTGAACAACTTACAAAGAGATCCACCCAAGGATCATTCCTGTGAAGTTTGGTGAAAATCTGCCAAGCAGTTTAGGAGGAGATGTTGTTTGAATGAAAAGCTGACGACGCGAGCACACACGTACACACGCACGCACGCACGACGGACAACGGGCGATCACAAAAGCTCACCATGAGCACTTTGTGCTCAGGTGAGCTAAAAACATACCAGTCCAGGAAAACCAAAATCTTTAAGACAACAAATTATTTTGTATGTTCTGTCAGCTTCAAGTTTATGCTAAGCTTCCATCAAAAATTGATAAATATCAATACTTTTATCTTCTTTAATGCCTTATGTTGCCTAATTTTATAATCTTCAATCATTACTTGTATAAAAGACACCAACATTTTGGATATATTTGCAACTATAATTGAGTTGATTTTTTTTTCATCCATAGGGTAAATGAATTTTGATGGAAAAATGGGTTGTCCTGAACATTTTTCCCCAAAAAATTTTTTGCATGGAAAGCCACCCTAAAAATTTGTAATAAGATCAGTGATGTAATACAGATAATGGAAATAATATTTAAAATTAGGTTTGGAATATTGCCCATTACAGTTGCACTACCTTAATAACAATGGACAGTTTGATTTGTCTTGTGTAAAATGCCATTGCAGACATTAAATTTTATTCAAACAAATGTGCAATAACTAAATTTACCATAAGTAGAGCAATAACTGAATATATGCAGCGCAAAATATCAGCACTTCCTGAGTTATTGCACTAATGCACTAAGGCCAGTCCTTTTTTATTTTCTGGTTTACAAAATTTATTGGGGAACATGTCCACTGGCAGGTCGAAAAAAAAAAGAAAAAAAAAGTGTTCAAATCTTAACACAACGAACGATTTCCCATTAGCAATTTATAATTAATAACAATATCAACATTAAAACACACTATTATGCGAAGTTAGAATAAGACGTCAAACATGGTATAAACTGTTTTATTACACCAATGTTTTATATGCAGTTTAACCATTTGTATTTATGAATTTTACAGAGTAAATAAGTGTAATAGATGCATATATTTTAACGGCATCATTAAAATTGATTTTACCACAAAGTTGTATACTTGTATGGATTTACAAAATGTAAAGTGAGATGCCTTTTTAAAAGAAGATGAGTTAACCTGTGCAGGACTGGAATCCACAACTGCCCGAACACAGACCTTGCAAAACGAGCTTAATCTAACCACACAACTCAAATTTTGAAAATAATTGCTGTGAGGTCTCGAAAAACATATTAAATTTAACTATATCAAGAGAAAAGTCCAAATAATATGACGTTAATTGTCTGGATTCTTATTAAGTCTGAATTCTTATTAAAAATGAGAAACCAGTTTTAACATATTTCTGTTTTAAATATTCAACTCTGTGTAAATGCTAAATCTTCATGTATATATGAAATTTATCAGATATAAACTGAACTGCTAGTGTGTGTTAAATTATTGCATTACATTTGTGACAGAAACAAAATACAAGGCAAATAAGAAATTCTCATTGTGTCGCGAAAATATATATCATCAACAAAATGCAACCATGACTTTCTCTTTTAAGTGTATACGAGACAAAGCTGTCTGTCCCCACATCCTCGTTTTGATGTGCCCCAAGAAGATCTTGTTACTAATGATATTATTTGTTTCAAATGCCACCTGAAAATACACATCCACTGCCTTCCACAGGATTTTTTTTGGCGTCCCCGTCCCGAGAGGGGTGGGTTAGGGAGGGGTATCCCCTCCGTACGTCAATTTTGTTTGCGGCATGTGTCAAATGACGTTATCTGGTGCATTTTAGCTATTAAATTAAGGCTAAGATGTTTTCAATTTTTTGTACAAGTTTAAACGAAATGAAATAAACGAAACATCACCGTTTGAACGGCATACCTCTAGCCTTTTAAAAGCAAAAGCATCATTGTTGTTGCGAAACTGAAAGTAATGATTTTTCCGGATGTTTATGTCCAGTGCGCATCACATTCGCACAGTGACGTCATGTCCAAACCCACTATTCTCGTCATTCTCGAATCTTTAGGTTACACTCGATCTACTGATGGGGACTTTTTTATTCGATTAATTATGTTCATATGGGCATGTATTTAGTGTTTTAACACTGTTTTAATCGTTACAGCTGTTGAACATAGTACTGACTGGATAATTGGTGAATTGTAAAGATCTTGATTAAAATATATTTATATTATATACATGCTTTGTTCTTGCAAAAACGGCGGGAAATTTTCCTCGTGCACATCGTGCCTGCGCATCAAATGTTAAAGACAAATGTGACTCTATTGTTAAAAACAGTGTTGATTTTCTCATGTTTCATTCTTTCCATGAATAACTGTACTTCTAACGGTAATATTAACTGTCATCAAATGGACAAGTCATTTTAAGGGCCGTCTATGAAACATGTTGAACATTATTAGAAGTTTACAACATATAATAAAATCAACAATTTACGAACTAAAAATCACTTGCTAATTGTTTGTCCACCAATAAGTAAATTTGCATGGAAAAACCACGCCAATTTGTTTATAATTTACCTACTTTTTCTCCATTTGCTGTACCAATCTTTTTGTTCAATTTTGGATACTAGTACAGATTTATGAGACGACCCTCAAACTTGAAACACTTCACTGACCACAATAACGGGATTTCTCCCTGCAAAAATCATGCATGGGTTTAACATTCCTTTGACGGGAAACCAGGACACCCAATGTCTTTAAAGACCTGTATTTAGTAAAGCACATGATCGGTACACGCACGCTTTCCATGCGTGGAACGTGACGTCGTGTTTCAGCAGACATTTCGCACTCTTTTGTAGAAAACACGGGTTTTACATGGCATACATGTACATAAACAACGGCGGACGACTTGCTTAAAAAAATTGTACGTGAAATTCCGGAACAATTTGTTGATCTCGATCGGCAATCATCGTGTGATACCGTCAAAAACAAAAAGCAGTTTCACGGAAGTAAACGGACTTACCGAGCAAATTATTATATTCGTACTCAAAATATTTCGAAAATTTGAACGTTTCGTCCCCCATCGGTAAAAAAAAAATCGTAATTATAATTTTTTATTTTTTTTCACTTTCGGAAAATTTATGTTCGCCGGTTTTGTAAACCGTAAAATCAAAAAGTCCTGGCCTAAGGTACAAGACTAAGACAACAAGCTCAACTTTGAGCAAAACATTGAGTTCTGTTCAGATACAAAGAAAGCACTGAAATGGTAATTAAAAAGTGAATGAATCGAATAAAAATGCTTAGAAGTTTTCTATTCAGGGTAATTAAACAATAATCCATGAATTTAACTGAGAAACAAAGTTCCACATGCATATTAAATAATACTGCCTGGCATTGTTTGCACAGAACTTCACTATAATTATATCAATCATGGTATTTCCCTGGCAATTAAGGAATGCTTGAGGAATGTTTAAGGAAATATTATTTCACATGTGGTAGTTCCCAGGCTCAGTTTTCTTCTGTCACTAGCTAAAGCTAGTCACGTTTGTTATAATATATTTCTGTCAATACTTACGGTATAATTTTTGCATTTTCCATAACTCTTTTGATAAAAACTGATCGTGTCTTTAATTGTTTTTACTGTATTTAAAATCTGTGTCCATGCTTGCATTTCAGTATTATGATTACAAAGTCTGTGTAAATTACATCAAGCACATTTTTCGTCATAAAATGCAGTCATCATTACAGTAACTTGTGGAATTTTAACACTTTTTCTTTTGCGTTTTTTCTCTCACAATATTGAGAAAGTTGACAATACAACATAAAGCAATCGCACTCCAGAAATGGGGTAAAACTGGATGTTATAATTATAGTCTAATTATAGTCTATATGGCTTCAATTAACGTCATACGTTCAGTGACTGGGAAAGGATTTTTCCATATTAGTTATTTTTATATATCCACAAAAATATATGGGCTTTAAAAAAAATATATGGGATTTCCTGTGATTTATATGGGATTTACAGCAATTACACGTCGTGAACGTCTGTTTCAATCGAGAAAAATACACCACACAGGCGCTTCCGTTCAAGGAGTGCATGAGCGTCTGTTGACATTGATTATTTAGACTGCCAAGTTTTATGGATAAAATCTCAACGCATAGTGACAAAACTGCAAACCAGATCAAGCATTGTGTATTGTATGGCAGTGTTTTTCCATTCATACTCCAAAAATTTGGTGTGACGTAAAATCCCACCAGTGGACATTTACTTGCGATTTTTATGAATTTTAGGCGCACATATCGCATTTCGTATGGGTTTCCTAGTCACTTTATATTGATAAGAATATGTAACTAATTATATATACTGTCAGGAGGTGAGAATAATAGCTGTATGTTAAGTACATCTCACATTATTATTTTATCAAATGCAATTTTGTTGTTAATATTTTGGGTTTGAATAAATCAGACACTTTTCTTGAATTAAAAACAAATCTGGAGAAAATATTAAGGCTTAGCAAGAATCCAAAACCAAAGCATTTTCTGAAAACCAAGACAAACTAGTAATGACAATTAAGTCTGCTCACATGCTTCATATCAAATTGAATTGTTACAATCTGTGACACATAAAACAACTGGATCGTCAGAAATTAATAGTCTCACGGCATATTCCAGAAAATAATCATTATCTTAAAATACATGATTAAGGCTTATTCTCGTTTTTATGTATTATTACATAGCCAAGGCTTATTTTAATCTCCTTTTTACTGAATTAATACAAGACAAAGGTTTATTTTTGTTATCTGTTTCCCTTAGATTGGAAACCAGTTTTTGCAATTACATGAAGAGCTTTTTTTAATCCAAAGATGTTCATTGCCTTTGAATAACTAAACAGAAAATGTACAAGGATTATTAAATTGGCTTTGATATATTTCAGGGCTTTTTAACCTAAATTAGAAAGGGCTTAAAATCAGTGTCATCCCCTAGCAATTTTTTTTATCCGTCACACATTTTTTCACCGAAGTTAGCTGTCCACCAGTGTTTATCTTGACTCCCTTTACTAACGACTGCTTGGGGTGATGCCCCCAAAGCAAAGCGCTTGGGCACCGTCCCCAGCCTCTGAAAAAAGTCCCATATTTATAACCAAAATATATGCTGAAATTGTGTAATTTCCATAAATGTGTTTATGTCAATATATCCTTCCAAGGCAAAGGTATATTATGCATGGACCCCAGGTGTGTCCCGTTACCCAGACCTAGTTAGCTAACTGTGGAATAAACTTTGAACTACAACTGTTGTTTCCAGCTATAAATGTATTAAATGTTGTACTCAGGCGTAAACAAAAATATGTTTGTTGCAGGTTACATGCCCAAACAAATTAGGGTAGGTAGGTCGGGATTTTATTTTTTTATTTTGTTTTATTTGGTAAATGGTCAACTTGAAGATTCTAAAACTGAATACTCAATACATATCAGTAATATCTTAAACATTGTTTATAAGTGGATACTATCAAAACAAAAAACACTTATTTAACCAAAAAACAACTTTAATTATTGAAAAAGGCAAATAAAACAAAAATCAATTGGACAAACCCATTAAAATGTTCTAGGGTTGGGCATTTTATTTAGGGTAGGTCAGGTAACCTGAAACAAATTTTTTTTTTTTACGCCTCAATGCTTTTTGTATCCCTGAGCTGTGGCAATAAGTTAGGGTATGGAATACCAAGAGAAAACTTTCTCATATGGTGGCCTGAGAAAAGTAATCTAACTAATTTAGTCCACAATTTTTAAACAGGAATCTTAAATGTATAGCATGATTTTAGGCACTGCATTTAACCAGACTGAGCACCAAACACAGCATCATTACTGCATGAACCAACAACCACTGTGAACTTGTAAACCAGACAGCCAAAAAGTGTGCACCAGAAATTGATTACCTTTCAAAAAAATCCCACCCCCTGTACATGTGAACAACTGATTCTCTCAACTTTCCCTCCCATCTGGAACCAACTAGCACCTGCTGTTGATGCCAATTTACCTAACTGTCAGTTAAACAAAGACCAATCAGCCCAACAATTACTGCAACACCTTTATGATGGTTAACAATGGCCTCCTCAACTCCAATTAAAACCCAGAGTTTCACAACTCCAATTAAAACCCAGTGTTTCACATCTGTTTAATAAGTGGCTTTTAGGTGGCAACCATAACAAAAGTGTTTCCTGCCAAAAATAATAGACTACCAGGGTAACTTTCACAGGGGCGTAGCTTGGGTTCAACAAATGTATAGGCACAATAGGCAGAATCTACAAAATGACGCTGTAAGCGATAATTTGAGCCAGGAGTGTTAATACTCGTATGTGGCTACAAACAACTAACTTCAGCTTAACCTTGATTCTACAAAATAATTGTAAAATAATTGTGTGTTTCATGAAATTTATTTCATATTGACATAATCGACATAATAAACAATGAAGTATCAACACAGCCAAGAAAGATCCCCTCTCCCACATCCCCCCTCTTGTTTTTTTTGCATTTTTGGCATATTTGATTTGTTCATCTTTGGAAAAAATGTATAGGCACGTGACTATAGTGCCTAAAGGAAGCTATGCCCTTGTTTCACCTTTGAGATTAAATAAGCCAAATATAAATCATGCCACAGTGTGATGTTCATGAGAAATGACTCAAGGATGATTGCATAAGCATGTTGTAAGGTCTCTTGTATGTTTTTGTGTTTTTTTTGTACAGAATACAAGTATTAAATAAACCAAGGACTGCGGGTAAAACAGTTGTATCTGCTTAACATATCTTATACAATAGTATTAGTTTCATGCTCAACTCTCAAAATGTGTGATCAGTTTTTGATCAGTTTTCAATCGTTTTATGGCCCATACAAGATTCAGATCATGAATAATTCATGAACAACCTGCTTAGGAAATTCATTATTCAAAGTGCATGAATCCAACCATTTTCATTTATCCTATTACTACAGCCGAATCGATCGCACAACAACCCATCATATAAACTTTAGCTTTATCCAAAGCGCTATTTTTAGCACACGTTTATTAAATTGTTATTTTTAGAAAGGCTATGTATTTCAATGTGACGTCATACCAAATGATGACGTTTGTAGTAAACAAACAAAAAGAGGGCCACGATGGCCCTAGGTCGCTCACCTGATATCTATGTATGAAGTTTCATTAAAAAATCTAAATACATTCTCTAGTTATTGAGCAAAAACTGTTTTTCTATTTTTAGTAACAGTGACCTTAACCTTGACCCCACTCTGGGCCTTGAGGTTTCAGAGAAGATTTTAAAAGTCATTTTGCTATTTATGTCTATATAAACCATGTGACCCCCGGGTTGTGCCCAGCTTTGACCCCAGGGGCATCATTTGAACAATCTGTGTAGAGGACCACTACACAATGTTACATACCATATATAAAACCTCTAGGCCTTGAAGTTTCAGAAGTGAAGATTTTTAAAGTCATTTTGCTATTTAAGTCTATATAAACCATGTGACCCCGGGGTGTGGCCAGTTTTGACCCCAGGGGCATCACTTTAACAATCTTTGTAGAGGACCATTATAAAATGTTACATACCAAATGTGAAACCTCTGGGCCTTGCGGTTTCAGAGGAGAAGATTTTTAAAGTCATTTTGCTATACAAGTCTATATAAACAATGTGACCCCCGGGGCGTGGCCAGTTTTGACCCCAGGGGCATCATTTGAACAATCTTTGTAGAGGACCACTAGAGGATGTCACATATCAAATATGAAAGCTCCCAGCCTTGTGGTTTCAGAGAAGAAGATTTTTTAAGTTTTCAGTTTTTAAATCTATTTTTAGCTTTGGTGACCTACATATGCAGTGGACCGGAATGATTTGAAAATTTTTCAAAGAGGGTCACCCAAGGATCATTCCTGTGAAGTTGGGTGAAAATCTGCACAGTGGTTTAGGAGGAGATGTTCTCTGAATGAAAATGTTGACACATGACGGACGACGGACGACAGACAAAAGGTGATTCTTAAAGCTCACCATTAGCACGTGGTTTAGGAGGAGATGATTTTGAATGAAAATGTTGACACACGACGCATGACGCACAAAAGGTGATCGTAAAAGCTCACCATGAGCACGTTGTGCTCAGGTGAGCTAAAAAAACAGTGTTAAAACTGGGAAACCAAAGTTATTTTTTTGTTTATGACATATTTTCACGCCGTTTACATGATTTATGAGCATAAAGTAATAGGATAAAGAGAATATTAGGTGAGTGTTGGTAATGTGTAAGTAATGTGTTCTGATTATTTATAAATTTCAACTGAATGATTCAATACTCTATTATTTAACAAATATTCTGTTGTTAGCATAATGAAGTGCAATTTATTACAATCATAATATTCTACACAAAATAGCAACTACTGATATTCTATATCCTACATAAGGCAACCATTTATTCAGATCATAAATATTCGATACATAACCTTCACAAGTAATCTATAATCAGAAATCATAACTTTTTTGTTTCAATAACATCATCTAATTTGAATTAAATAAACAATACCTACGAAAATCATAAATATCCTATACAACCTTCACAAGTAATTTATAATCTAGCTGAAATCATTACATTTTTATCAATTACATCATCTCATTGCAATTTAATAAACAGAAATACGGACAAAAGCCCCCCCCCCCCCGGACAAAAGCCCGCTCATGTTTTTGACACCCCAGACATAAGCCCGCTCGTTATTTTAATGACCGGGACAAAAGCCCACTCGTTAAATCATGTAAATCTCTAATTATAATTATCGCCCACATTCATTGTCAATAATTAATTATAATTAATGCCTAATTACAGCGCATGCCATGATTCAAACAGGTTATTGTTTTTAACATTTTTTGTATTTTGCCGCTAAAAAAACAAACAAACTGATACTTTTCTGTGTATATATGTTGCAACAAATTTGCTGAAGTACCATAATCAAAATGGACTAAGTGTGGGGCGATAATTAATTAAAGAATTCACCAATTATTAATGAGCAGGCTTTTGTCCGGGGTGTCAAAACAATGAGCGGGCTTTAGTCCGGGGGTGCCAAAAACGTTGAGCGAGCTTTTGCTAGGTGGGGCTTTTGTCCAGATACCTAATAAACAATACAGACAAGGCAGACATTTGTCCAGATACCTAATAAACAATACAGACCAGGCAGACAATCACACAGATAACTAATTCATCTAGCATCTCTGATCAATATTATCAACACATCCTGGGTCATGCCAAGTGACAGAAGAAAAATGCAGCAGCTTTGGGAAGGGTTGCAGAGAAATGTCATTAGGTTCCCATCCTGCTTCGTTAATTGAAACTATCAGTGTCGGAGAACAAAAATGGACACCGTAGAGATGTTATCATTTAGTTTACAACAAGAGAAGTTTCTGCAACTGTCAGTCATATGCAAATTAATCTAGTGTTTTATTCAATCATAGATAAATTTATGGAAATTAGCTCTTTAACAATAGCTGGGTAGGAGTTTAAAATGTTGGAGGCAAAAACTGGAAATGTCAGCTATGAGCAAGCTGGCAAACTCTGCAGGATACTTGCCAGGGCACACTAATTATAGTTGGTTTAGATTTTGTTGATAATGAGGGGATTAACCATTTACTAAAATAGGGGGAATTGTGATTTTCCGTTTATAAACATGCTGCAATCGTCTGTATTTGTAAATCTTATTAATTACCTGTAGCAACTCCTCTATGTTTATAACTGTTCTCACTTGCATTTTTACCAACTGTTCTTATCCAGTTTTTGCTGCAACCATTTTAAACTCCTCCTATTAGCTATTGTTAAAGGATTAATTTCCATTCATCAATAATCACAAACACTTCACAAGCTTTACCACATGTTTCTTTTGTGTAGAATTATAAGTTACCCGTTCAACATGTGATATTCGAGTACACGAATGGATAAAACACTAGATTCATTTGCATATGACTGACAATTGTGAAAACATCAATGAATTCATGCAAATTCTACACTTTCCAACTGCATGTTGCATACACATGATCAAATGAGGCTTGTCGTGGGAAAATCTGGCTTAATGCACTGGCATAAACTGTCGTCCCAGATCAGCCTGTGCAGTCCGCACAGGCTGATCCGGGACAACACTGCCCGCTTTTATGGTATTTTCTGTTTCAAGGAAGTCTCTTCTAAACATAAATCCACTGTAGGCGGAAAGTGCCATCCCGGATTAGCCTGTGCGGACTGCACAGATTGAACCGGGATGACACTTTATGCAAATACATTAAGCCCGGTTTTCCCACGACACGCCTCAAATAATTGAGCAGTGGTTTGTAAACACATGTTATTAAATATTCATGAATAATATTGATGATTTGTGATACCTTGATATAATTGCATGCAAGAAGACTTGTCAAACTGTTTGCATTCATTTATGAAATTGTGTTTCCAGATTTAATATGCTAATAATTTATGATGTTCGCTTGTGCAAAAAGCAGTGAACAGAGAGTATAACGTATGAGTGTTTGTTTTTCATTGCCTTGAATTTTCAAAACAACGATTCACATAAATATCTTGAAGTAATGTTATTAAAGACTATACTTTATCACATGCTTTACCTCGTTTTCTGGATAATACAGCCATTACGAATATTTTTATCCAACACATGTGTAAGATAACATTTTGAGCGTTTCCATTGGCTACATTTTCTTTGACTGATCAATCGCATGACGTTATTTCGATTAAATGACATCGTCAACATGAAATGACATCATGTCAGTACACAACTTTTAGGATTTATCAAAATCGTTTGGTAAAATCAGGTTGTTTTTTTTGTTTAAAAGCATGTGATAATAAAGGTCTGAAACTCATTGTCATTTCATACTATTTTTATATTAAACTCGTCCAGGAAATTTGTTAGTAAGCTTGTCAAAGGCTCACTTACTAACAAAATTCCTAAACTCTTTATAAAATATGGTATGAAATGACAACTCTGATCAGAAGTGTCAGATCCTCCCCTGTGAAATGTTTAGGCATACCTCATGAATTCTTCTTAAATCTTTGTGAATACTTCATGCAGTGGCTTCATGAAGACTTTATGGAAAAGAAGTGAACTATAAATGAGACAAATGCATAAAACATTCATAAAACATAGCTTCATGAATAGTTGATGCATAAAGAATGGGTTTGTTCATAACAACTTCATGAACTATGCACTTCATGAAAAAATATTTCATGATTATTTCATGAATAATTTGTTCTTTATTCTAATGTCTCATTTATAGTTCACGGATATTCATGAATACTTCATGAACAATTTTTTTGTAATTTCGAGAATAAATTGGTTGTGCTTTTCTTTAACATTCATGAAGAATTCCAAAAATCATGAAGACTTCTAAAAATAATAGAGCTATCAATACATAGTATCATCATTTGTTCCGCTTTCAGTGCAGACATTTCTATTTCCATATATGCGGAACTTCTGCGGAAAATTAATGCATTTGTTTTTCAGCAGGTGGAAATAATCCACAGAAAATTGACACTCGAGGAATAATTGGGTGAGCCTCCCTTGGATTTTTCTATTTTTAGCTCTGGTGGCCATATTGTTCAGTGGTGCAGAATGGTATTAATCAAATTTGGTAAAGGGTAAATTTATGTAAAATTGGCCTTTTAAGCTGTTCCCGCTCTCTACCCTCCTGAAAAAGTACTGTCTGAATTGAGTCGGGCTTATCTTTGAATAGACTGATCTGGATTTTGCCACAAATAGTTAAAACTACACCCCAGCTATTTTTAAAGAATTGTATTCAGTATTTATTCAGACAGAGATTAGACAGAATTAGACTTGTTGTTTCATGGGTGTATGTTCAACAATTCTCACTAAATTGATATTAAAGATTGTTTTTGACCTAGAGGGGGCATATATGTTTTACAAACAGCTCTTGTTTTAATAAATAGATTAACAAGCTTGTAATTTTTTCAAAGTATAACTTTTCCGCATCATGAAAATGTCTAAGTCAGAATTTCCGCAACTGTAAAATTTCTAAGTGTCAATATTCCGCATACTCTCTGCATGTTCTCCGCATATAAGAAATTTCTCCGCAAAGCCAAAATAATTTGTGCGGAAAATATGTGGAGAATCTGCGGAAACTGATGATTTCCGCAACATTTCCGAAATCTGAGCTAAGGGTGGTATTCATAAAAAAATCTTGATCTATTCTTTCTAAAGCTTCATGAATGTTTCTAGAATTTCAATAAAGCATGATGCCTTCATGAAGTGCACCTTAAATCACTTCATGCATAAAACTTCATGAAGTTTGTTATTAGAGGTTTTCAAGAAGACGTCATGAATAATGCTTAATGGCATGAAAAATTCTTGATCTCATGAAGTCCATTTTGACAGGGGCTATACATAACTTGGCATACTCTTTATAATACGCCGGTGCGTATAAATCTAAACAATAATGTGGCCAAAGAAAGTGCTGCAATATACTATGAAAATACATTATAAACCAATGCCTTCAGAGGGTTCTTAATTGTAATATATGCACTATCCTATGTAAAGTATTGTGAAATGATACGTGTTATTTAATCTAATAAATAAAATATAGTATACAGTTGGATACTTTCTAAATGTTACGGCTTTAAGAAACTAGAACTCTGCGAGTGGGACGTGTCGCCTGACAGGGCATAACTTAAGTACGATAAGAGCAATTGTGCCAAAAACCAAACTAAACCTTCCTGTCATGCCTACTAACACTTCCTTAAAGTCTCATAATGATTGCACAAAAACTTAGTTATTGTTTGCACGAACTTAAGGGGACATCGCCGCCACTGCGAACAACGCCGCCGCTGCCGCCAAAGTAACCCCTAAATGTTGCCTTTTCAGGCGACACCAAAATGCAAATATAACCTCACCTTAAATTACTGATTGTATGTCATAATACTCAAAATCAGCCTCAAGGTACAGCGACACATAATGGTCAAGACATGTACATGCAGTTTCAAGTCAATCATAGGTTCCAAAAATGGATCAATGAGAACAAAAGATACAATCGTTTACGCAGGATCTAGTATTTTCACTGCAAATTATAGATCATTGAAATCAAATGATATGATCAATATGGTTCTAGTATTTTGATTGCAAGACTAAATGGATACAACAATATTAGCTATTTTCAACCATAAATGGTCAATAATGGCACACAGTCAACACCACTTGAATTAGCAGACAGAAATTGCCAGAGCATTATGTACTACTATGCATTGATGCAACACTACTGTATCTTATGTAATGGACTTGAATCTTTTATAGTCTTATTGCCCTATAAATATCGCCTGTAATTGCTTGGTCACATTTGGCAGAGGCCTCAATAATTAATAGACAGCAACTGGGTATGAGAATAATTGACATATAATTGACAATAACTGGTAGTGGGGTCCAGACAATGTTTACAGCTGCCCTGTCTGGCTGCAATGGAATTGTTATGTCCGAAAATCCAATACACAGACTTAAGAGGATCTCAGAGCTAGAAACGTCACAATAATAAACAAATCATTTTCACATCAAAATGTTTTGATTTAGAGCTGAAATAATTTCATTGTGGCGTGTCGTGAGAAAACCGGTCTTAATGCATGTGCGTAAAGTGTCGTCCCCCATTAGCCTATTCAGTCCACACAGGCTAATCCAGGACGGCACTTTCCGCTTTTATGGTATTTCTGTTTCAAGGAAGTCTCTTCTAAACATAAATCCTCTGTCGGCGGAAAGTGCCGTCCTGGATTAGCCTGTGCAGACTGCACAGGATAATCCGGGACGACACTTTGCGCACATGCATTAAGACAGGCTTTCCCACGACGCCCCTCCATTATTTTTAGGTTATTTATAAGGTTTGAATCACCTACCCGAGGATCATGAACACAAATACCCTCTTGGAAAATACATTTCATATACTACCATCAATACAAGCGTCAAGATTAAAAGATACTGTTTCTTTGGCTTAAAAGTTATTTCTTGTAGGTTTTCATAGAACTCTGGACACATAATGCAAATCTTGATGTCATAACCAGCTCTGGCAATGGCCAACTTGTAGACATCAGCCAGAGGCCATTTCAGCACTTAACCTTCTGGTGAAAGAACAAGTCCTGTGCTGGGAAGATATAATGTGTCTTCAGTTAGGGTAGCCGCAGGAAATATAATCAAGCTAATATGGATCTGGGAATTGATCAAATATCAACAATCAATATAAATGCAATATAGTAATTTGCTCCCCACTGGGAAGGGAATAAGGTTTCTCACCACTGCATTCTTGATGGAATATGATTGTGATAATGAACTGAAATGAATAACCATGGAACATTCCACCACATAGGCTGGAGAAAGATGAACAACAGTTATTGAGAAATCCATTGCACAATACTGGAGTAGCTGTTCCGTTCAGTTCATTCTAAGACCAGTATGTTGTAGTACTTTTGCACTGTCTACATATTGCATTGCTGCCAGCAGTTCAATTGTCCTTCAATATTATGTTCTGAGAACAAAAAAAATATTTTTTTGTGATTGGAACTTAAATGACACTAACAAGTACGGAAACAAAATAATGTTGTACCTGATAATCATCAGCATTCTTCACACACCTACCAATTTGACGTAAGACAGCAATCTGACTGTGCTTTTTTCAAAGTTTAACAGGTCTTTTTGCGATGAAGCGATGTCATGTGTTAATTGACCCACTAGGTAAGTCCCCTCATCCCTGCTTAATTTACTTTTTTGCACGCATACATAGTTGTGACAAATTTTGAATCATAGCTGAAATTTCAAGATATTTGTTTTGTAACTGAAATATATATATTTTATTTTGATGAGGTCTTTTACTGAAACTAGAGTTTCTGGAGGAAATTCATCTATGTGGTACGGTGACTACTACATAAAGGCATGTGCATGGTGTCATTGGAATCAAATCCTCAGAATGTCTAGGATGGAAGTGAGTGTGCCAACCACTGCACTTTATTATGCCAGATAGCCAACCTGCAATATGATTAAATCAGCTCCTTAAATATGCACAACATTGGATCATGAGAATGACCATTATGTCATGATGGGATGACCTTTCATCCAACCAATCAGAGCCTTGCTTTCATGGTCTTGAAAGTGAAAGTAGAAGTTGTGTATTTCACACAGAGTGACAAGTATAAAATGGCAATTTCACAATTCAGACATCATTATTTTGCAGTCAGCAATTGCTAGCTGTTGAAAACTGTGAATGGACTTGACAGATAGAAGGTCATGTTCCGGTGCCCTTTCAGCCAACCAATCAGAGCCTTGTTTTCATAAAAATTAAAGTAGTAAATGTGTATTTTGCTGTGTATAAAATGACATTTTCACCCAAAATTCAGACATCATGACTGTGTTTTGGGTATGTTGCCAGTTGTTGGTTAGTGATTGAATGGTCCACTACAAGCTTGTACTTTACTGCAACAATGGCCTAAGAATGTAAAATATAGTGGACGGATATTCATATAACATTAGGCCCCATGACTATGAAGTTCCCTACTTTAATCATTGCAGTCTTAAATTTTATTAAAAGTGAACATTATCAAACATGTATAAGACACCAAATTGCAAATTTACCAACAGTTAAGGCCATGTATCTGATTAATTTTAGTAACATTTCCAGTCACTGAATTTTGGACTGTACATACCCAAGTATGCAACTATGTTTCTAATCAAACATATTGTATATTACAACACACTCTGAATTCTGTGCCCTAGCTGGTTTAAGCCTGTCCTGTTCTTTAATATTAAATGACAAAGCTCACAATGGATAAGCAAAACGGATTCTATACGAACAAATATGCATTGCCCTGCTTCTGTACGAACAGGCAACGGATTCTACACGGTGAAAACAACACATTGACACGGCTACGGACGACAAAGAAGCACAAGAAACCAACACATACATGTAAGTTATCATAAGTGTTTCACGGAACACTATGATATATAATGATTTAATATATGTGATCTTCGTTGCCCGAAAAGCTGTACGTAGCCCAAACTAAGCAAAACAATTAACCCAGTAGCAGTTGCAGGACTTACACTTGGTAAACGGATGCGAAAATTTTATTGTTTTATTGTTTTTATTGTTTTTAAACTTTTCTTCCACATTGTTTTGGGAAATAATTGTTCTAAATCAGCAATACTAAAGACTTTTAGGATCATAAAAACACGTTATCAGCATACAAATTAACACCGTTAATTATGGACTTAACAAAGGAATTATAATAAGTACTAATAAATTTTGCTATGATTAAAAAGTTGTATAAGGAGTGTGTGATTAAATAGACCGAGTCATTTAAATTATTATTAGCTGTAGCATTCTTTGACCGAAATATATTAGTTACTTAACGAGCCCAGAGGGCCAGGTTAAATAATTACCATTTTGAGGTCAAAGGGTGCTAGTCAACAAGTGTTTTATATCATATTCACCGATCACATCGCAACTGTATACTATGCCTAGAAAAACAAAGAAAACTATCGGAAATATGGCTGAGTTTATTTAACATATTCTAAAGCATGTCATTGTTCATAATTCAACGAGATTTTGAGTTCACATAATATACATTTATGATGTGAATCGTTAATAACCTTGTGCCGGCATCGTATATTATCCGTTGCCTACAATAACGTTTTATTTATGCCGAAAAGGGTACAATTTACGCTTTGACAGCTTGGTTTTTCAGTCCAGTCATTTCAGTAAAAGTTTACTTTATTAAGAAAAGCTGTTAAAGATAGTATAAAGGTTCAATATCTTCAAAAGTACAGAGAATGTGACACATGATGTTAACGTTGACACAGTTGGGCGAAATAGATTTGACTCATTTTAAACTAGCAATTTATTTTCTGGTAAAAGAGCTGGAAAATATGATGCACAAATGTGTCAGACGTTCCGTGGTAATATGATTTATTATAGAAACAACGTATTTTATTAATAAAAACAACAGACAACTAACGGGACTGTTCAGCTTTGAGCCGTCTTCGTCGTCAAGAATACGTTGCCTGATCGTAAAGAAGCCGGAGAACGCATATTTGTTCATATAGAATCCATTTTGCTTATCCACCGTGAAGTTGTTAACTTCTCTCTACAGAGACCAAATGCCATTAGGCAACCAGCTATCCATGTTCTGAGGACATTCTCAACTCTCAGTGCAATATATCAATGTTCTAAACACTTTCTCACATGGAGAAAGTGCCTAAGTTGAAAACAACAAAAGAATCTTCAAAAAATAAGTCAGTTAACAACAAAAAATCAAATACCTAGGCACTCTATTAATTCATTTGTCATGAGGCAGACAACTGACTGACTTAAGTTCAGTTTTATTTAATTAAAATGAGTTAAAGGTGCTTTTAAGCCGCAGTCCAGAAATATGTTAATACAAATAAAACTTTGCAAAAATCACTTCTAATGGACATCTTACCTATCAAAATACAAAAAAATGCATTGACATCGGTAAAATAATAACGTTTGAGTAACTTTTTATCGTATAGTTTCTGCATGCGATAGATGGTGATGCCTCTGGAGTAAAACAGCATGTACATGATTGTCTATTCCGTTCGTACCAAGCGTTTTCGAACATAGACATTATAAAATGGCTTTCGTAAATAAAAAGCAGTTTTCAGTCGAATAAATACCATTAAATTTCATGAGAACTATTGCCAATTCACGATGTATTGAATTATATTCTATGCACTGTGGCTTTAAGAACAATATTTAATGTACAACAGGCAAGGGTTTTACATATCTCACAGTGGTTGCTATTAAATGCCCCAGTCACAAATAAGGAACTTCCGCCGTACAGCGTCTGTTTTACCCAAAATGGGGCAAAATCGGATGGTGCCTGTCAGACAGCAGTTGCAATAGGGAGGTGGAAGCTGAAAATTTTGCTCATCGGAAGGTTCCTGTCGAAGGTAATGGAATACTTAAAAGTTAACGGCGAACGGGCAATTTATTTCAGGGTTAGGGAGTTCAAAAACACGTCCGCTGGGCTCCATCTAATCACCTGACAGCGTTTGCTTGGATTGGGCAGACTGGCCGTATGATTTGTCTACTTTAAAAACATCTTCCGATTTCAACTGCAACTGTGTGGGTATCTTCATGGCTCCGGCAGGCACCCAGAAAAGCACCAACCAATGTACAATTATCGTCAGTTTATCAAGGCTTGTCTGCACAGGCACCGGGGGACCCCTGTTTTGTTGGGCCACTGACGGCCGACTTGCATCGACTTGATACCTCTTTAATCATCTACAATTCTGCGCACCCACCATCCGATTCACATATTCACCGCACGGGAGCAGTCCGGTCATTGGCCGGTCGCCGCCCAATGCTCAAACTGCTTGCTCCACATGTCAGTAAGTGAAAAACGTCCGGCACCAACGAGTGTGTGAACACGCGAGGAAAATAAGATATAAATCACGCGGCGCCTGTCAGATTAACAAAATCCCCGATGCTTTACAGTTTGTGACTAAGGCAATTGTGATTTACAGGTGACAGTAAGAAATTAAGCCAGCCGATTATTTAGGAAACAACTCAATAAAGAAGTATTAAACTCTTAAAAACCCTTGAGTAATTTATCCAGCTACAATATAACTCACAATACCACACATTGACAATGTATTGTTCTTGACGATCCATAAGGATATAAAGATAACACTGTCATGTTCAGTGCGTAAAACATACCGTATTGAGCCTGTTTACCGCCCACGGGGGCGTTACATTTTTTCAAAAGGGGGGCATTTATTAAGGTGTCATTAATTTGCGAACATCAACTGTAAAACTTAAAAGCAAACATATATATTATGTAAACACTCTTAGTTAAATTTAAAACGACGTTTTAAGTCTTAAAACACCATAAAAAATCGTGTCTAGGGCATACTTTTTCTGCGTAGCTGTCTAAGATCACTTTTGACCCAGATTTTCTTGCGATAATTATGCAGCGGGAAAATTGAATGCCAATAGAATCGGGCAAATTTTCTAATTCTAGGTAATGCAAACTTCAAACAATGGATTAACGTATACCAATAACTGCTGCATACTTTTGGGGATTAAAAATTTACATAACTGTTTACATAAGCGGTTAAAATGAAGTTATAAACATATCTTCAGCATATACTCTAGAACTGAGGCTAATTATGAACGTATTTTTGCATTGTATGCCATAAACATAATGCTCTTTTCATTCACGTAACGAAATAACTATTTGTTTAGCCTACATTTATATAAGCGTTACGCTCTATAAATAGCAATTGTGCAATGTTCCCATTCATAAATCTCATTCACAGTGTTGCCGTTCCACACCCACTGTACGTGGGTAAACCAATTTGCAGATGATAAATCAAATTTCAGAGAAAACATATCTTCCGCAATTGACAGGTAGGTACTTATTTTGAATTTTTCGGCGATTTAAGTCAGTATATATACAAAATTATTGTACAAATGTATAAAGTAATGTCCAAAGCCATTATGTATTAAGTGTATAGCCAGAAATCTACGTTTTTCTAAGAAGAAATATACAAATTGTCTGGGGGAAATACAAAATATTCACAAAATTTACGTATTTATTTAATTTTCGGCATCTAAATCGGCACATTAGTGAACTAAACCGTTACAGAGAAGTGATATAATCTATCTAAAAGGGCATTCAAACGTTTGTTAGTTGATGCCGTGGTGGTTTCTGGGTTAAAATCTATTATTTATTGGAATGGTATGCTCATTTATGGATAAAGCCTAACTGTTTCAAGAAAATTTGTTAATAAAGTACAAACTTAAACTGGATAAAGCTCAAACTGCGCGATAAAATGATTATTTTTTGCAAAGGAAGGTTTGTTTTGTGCTAGTTTTCATTACATACTTTCATTACATATACATATTTTTATTATATGTAATAGAAGAAAAATAAAGTTTATTAAAAAATTGTACAATGAAGCATATAAAAATGAATAAGACCAACATGGACCATTATCGTCATGAATAACAATTATACAAATAGGAACAAATAATATCACGCTTTAAGAAAGAGAAATAAATTTATTTATATGTATCTGTGCGTACTATATAAAATTAATCTGTACTGTATTATCATGCTTTACAAACATATTTTATATCTTAGTAATACATAAAAGTGATCTCTAATGTATTCTCATGCTTTACAAAAATAATTGTTATCGTAGTAATACATAACAGTGATCTGTACTGTATTCTCATGCTTTACAAAAATACTGTATATTTTAAGTAATACGTGAAAGTACTGTATTATCATGCTTTGCAAAAATAATGTGTATCTAAGTTAAACATTAAAGTAATATGCACTTTATTCATAAAAGTTATCTGTACTGCTTGTAACTTAGCATTAAATAGCATTAATCATCATGTACTGGCAATATTTGTAATTTCAAAAGCTCTACATGCGTAAACAGCTAGTAACTTGACAGTATTTGGATTCTGTGAGGAAAATAACTCTGTGGCTTTTAACAAGCTTGGGTGACGTATATAATATACTGATATATGTATTATATTTTTGTCTTGTTTGTAAGTAAATGTTACATTTAAAAAATAAGATGATTTTCATCTTCGAGAACAGGGCAAACTGGGCAAAAACTATATTACTGATATCGATATTATTTCACCTTACCTTCTCGATGTTAACCCATTTAACGTAAAATTGAAGTTCAAAACAGAAGATATTTCTACAAAATAATGCCATTGAAAAGCCATTTATGCATCCTTCTGCACCTTGGACAAAAGTGTCAGTAATTCTTTGCTTAAACACACACAAAACCATTGAGATCACCAACATCTTATGCCAAGCAGACATGATAGAATCCTAATGAACTTAGAATACATTTCACTTGACTTGCCCATTTGTTTTTTATGGGGATTACTTTCAATATCATCCAGGGCCGGCTAGCTCAGTTGGTAGAGCGATGGACTACAAATCCGAGGATCGCAGGTTCGGTTCCCAGCCCGGCCACATAACTTGTGTGGGATTGGTCATGAAATTATTTCTGCGGCCATTCTCCCCCTACCTCTGATTCAAGTAGGGCAGTTGTCAGTTGCTGGCATAAGTATGAGCACTCAGTACTGGTAAACCAGCTTACCCAGGAAAAGTGTGAGTAGGTTAACTGACCGCCGTTATATGACTGAAATACTGTTGAATAACGGCGAAAAATCCAAACAAAAAAACAAACAAAATCAATATCGTTTAGCATAATTTTATATATCATTTTAATGAATTTAGGGTCTGAAGCACAGATCACCTTAAACCAGTACTTTATTATATTCATTTTACTCAAAGTTAAAAAGTCAAGTATCCCTGTCTCCGATAATATAAAGTCATTATGTGTGCTGATTTTGACACCTATTTGTCCTTCACCATTTAATAACATATTTTAAATTAAAATAAGCAATTTTATTGTTGGTTTGTAGACATTACAAAGCCATTTGATTACATTATAAAGGATATCCTTGGTACATAAGATACAGACTCGGTATTTGAGGATCACGTTTTACAGCTATAAAAGCAATGCATACTCATGTGTACACAAAAGTAAGACATCATAATGATATCGAAACTGCATTTGAGAGTCATTTAGGTCTAAGACAAGGCGAGTGTTTTGTTCCTGATTCAATTTTCTTTCTATATCAATGGCATGGGGGATATATTGTACTCAAAAGGTGCTAGTGGTATTGATATAGTCATGTTAAAATGCTTCCTACTCAAGTAGTATGCGGACGGTGAAGGGCAAATACGCTATCTGTTGTTCCCATTTTCGCTCGACATTCAGCTTGTGCTGCGAGCAATACATGGTACTTTCAGCCCAGTTTGCCTACTTTTAATCAAATTTGTGAACAATTTACCTATGACACTTAACATAGGTATCACTCTAAAATTATTTGTGTCATTTAAATCTCCTTTTTTATGTATATGTACAATAAAACATTCGGTCCATTTATCTGGAAAATATCCAAGACATAATATTTTGATAAACAATTTAAGCAAATACTGAGGAAGTTCATCTCTGCCATTTATTATAAATTTATTTAAGATCAGATCTGGTCCCCCACTTTTTCCAGTTTTTATATTGGCAGTCCCTTTGAATAATTCTCCAGCAGTAAAGTATTACTGTGATAAGAACCTTAACAATGTCAGTGTTTTTTCAGCATAGCTGTCTAAGATCACTTTTGACCTAGATTTCTTGCTATAATTATGCAGCGGGGGGGGGGGGGGGGGGGGGGAAATGGGAAATTGATTGAATGCCAATAGAATTGGGCAAAGTTTATTAGGGAGTGCAAACTTCAAACAATGGTTTAACGTATACCAATAACTGTTGCATACTTTTGGGGATTATACATAAGCGGTTTAAATGAAGTTATAAACATATCCTCAACATATACTCTAGATCATTTATATAAGCATTACGCTCTATAAATAGCAATTGTGCATTGTTCCCATTCATAAATCTCACTCACAGAGTTGCCGTTCCATGTAGCCCATTGATTCTAGCGAGTTCATCGCATTCCAGAGAAAGTAGTGTCATTCTAAAAATAGCACGCGTAGCTAGCAACCGTTGTAAAGCTGTGTTAATATACGTGTACATGCATCAATAATAGCGTTCAGAGAATCGTTAACCTAAAAAGTTCAATAAATGGGGAGTTGATATTATAAACTTACTGTTAATTTGAATTAAAATTGTGGTTACGATTTATTAACGATTATTTATAATTGCATCTTTCTATCAACTTCTCCAGTAGATGTTATTTAAGGTGTAAAAAGATGCTACATTTTCTATAGATAAAATGTTATAAAAGAAGATTCGGAATACGTCAAATTGTTATTCGCGTAGCATGAATACACAATTTGCAATACTAATTATACACAGGAACCCTTGATATATCAAATTTCTACTGATTTAATTTAAAATCATCATAGTCTAATGAATTTTTATGTTTGCGTTATCAAAAATAAAGTCTTAACATTCCAAAAGACGCTAAAAGTTCCCTGACTTTTGCTTTTTATTGGGATACACAGCATAAATGCTTATTTGACTTCAAATCGTTATTATATTAGATAACTAACATGGATGGTATATTACCGGTACTATAAATACATATATGGACTCGTCTGATACATTATAATTTTAATTTACTCCCGAAATTATTTTCTTACATTGTTAATTTGTTAAATTGGCTTGACAAATTCAGATAACAATTATGTTAACCTAAATTATTTTGTTTATTTATATATCACTGGTGGAAACATGGAGCTGTATGATTGGTTTATTCACGGCATAGATATTAATTATAATTTTATTTAATTGTTAAATGTATACATTTATCTCAAATTATTTTTTGGGTCCGAGAAGTTTTCTTAAAGTGTCCGAAAAATATAGGGTCCAATAAGTCTCTTAATATTGGTGGGGACCAAAAAATCTGGGGTCTGAGAAGTCCCGTAACCGATCATCTTGGCCGTCTGTTTAAGTAATTTTTAAATGACATCTCAAAATTAATTTCAACGCTGATTGTCTTTTTTAAAGACATTTCTTGTTTCACCTTTGGGGGAAAGGTGGCGGGGCCCTTCAGATGGGGTATTTTACGGCAAAAAGGGAATGATTTTTTTTTTAGAAAAGCATTATTACATACTTATATTCTACTTTGTTATAAAAAATTAATCAACTGTTTTGCTAGAAATGATAACTTAGACTATGCACTAAATTGGTTTGATGAAAGATTGCTGGGATTTTTTACGAAAATGCCTATATCTTAGTCAATTTTTGTCCGATTTTGGTCAAATTTTTTTCAAAATAAAGCATGTATTCTGAGGACAACTTTAAGGCAAATATATGGAAAAAATATATACTTTTTTAGCAGGGGAATGGGGCCGAATTTTGGCCCCAAATTGGCCCTAAAAAACACACAAAATGTTTACTTTCATAAAATTGTTGCACAATGCTAAAGTGAACTTTTGTGGTCAACAATGTTAAAATCTCGCTCAAAATGGTTTAAATGCATACATTTATAGCATTTACATATAGCACTCTTGTACAAGTTTGGTTATTATCCATTCAGTTTTAAAAAATAGTTTGGACTTTATCACCTTAAAGTTAGGGCTTTATCAATTTTACATTATATTGTCCACGAAAATAGCAATATAACGCTTATTTGGTGCATTTAAACAACGCATGAAGCAGATATACAAAGAAGAATGGCAGATGCGTAGGGTCGTACATTAATAATTGCAAAAACATTAATTGATCAGTACTTTTTTACATAAAATATTGCCAACTTTACTGATTGTTCTAAATTCTTAACCCAATTCATACTAATTTGGCCAAATAACTGCCATTAGGAATCGTTTGTAACAGCGCATTATACGTACAAAATATCATTGTATCTTGTGCGATATTTTAAATGTTGAAACTTACCATAAAGATATGAGTATTTGTAACTAAATTACTGTCATAAGTAATTTGTCCGACATGTTTTCTCTGAAATTTGATTTATCATCTGCAAATTGGTTTACCGACGTACAGGGGGTGTTCCATGTAGCCCACTGATTCTAGCGAGTTCATCGCATTCCAGAAACAGTAGTGTCATTCTAAAAATAGCGCGCGTAGCTAGCAACCGTTGTATAGCTGTGTTAATATACTCGTACATGCATCAATAATAGCGTTCAGAGAATCATAAACCTAAAAATTTCAATAAATGGGGAATTTATATTTATAAACTTAATGTTAATTTGTATAAAAATTGTGGTTACAATGAATTTATTAACGATTATTTATAATTGCATCTTTCTATAAACTTTTCCAGTAGATGTTTTTTAATCTATAAAAAGATGCTACATTTTCTATAGATTAAATGTTATGAAAAAAGATTCGGAATACGTCGAATTGTTATTCGCGTAGCATGAATACACAATTTGCAATACTAATTATACACAGGAACCCCTGATATATCATATTTCTACTGAAATAATTTAAAATCGTCATAGTCTAATAAATTGTTATGGTTGCGTTATCAAAAATAAAGTCTTAACATTTCAAAAATCGCTGAATGTTCCCTTACTATTGCTTTTTATTGGGATACACAGTGTAAATGCTTATTTGACTTCAAATCGTTATTATATTAGATAACCAACCTGAATGGTATATTATCGGTACTATAAATAACTGTATAGACTCGTCTGATACATAATAATTTTAATTCATTCCCGAAATTATTTTCTTACATTGTTAATTTGTTAAATTGGCTCGATAAATTCAGATAGCACGTATGTTAACTAAATTATTTTGGTTACTGGTGGAAACATGGAGCTGTATGATTGGTTTATTCACAGCATAGATATTATTTATAATTTTATTTAATTTTTAAATTAATAAACTTATCTCAAATTAACTTTTGGGTCCGAGAAGTTTTCTTAAAGTGTCCGAAAAATTTGGGGTCCAATAGGTCTACTAATATTGGTGGGGACCAAAAAATCTGGGGTCTGAGAAGTCACGTAACCAATCATCTTGGCCGTCTGTTTAGGTAATTTTTAAATGACATCTCAATATTAATTTCAATGCCGATAGTCTTTTTTAAAGACATTTCTTGTTTACCTTAAAAGTCTATTCTGATAATTTGGTTTCACGGTAACAGACATTTTCACCCATTTATTCGGCGTAGCTGTCTAAAATGACATCTCAATATTAATTTCAACGCCGATAGTCTTTTTTAAAGACATTTCTTGTTTACCTTAAAAGTCTATTCTGATAATTTGGTTTCACGGTAACAGACATTTTCACCCATTTATTCGGCGTAGCTGTCTAAGATCACTTTTGACCTAGATTTCTTGCGATAATTTTATGCAGCGGGAAAATTGAATGCCAATAAAATTTGGCAAATTTTCTAATTTTAGGGAATTCAAACTTACAACAATAGATTGATGTCTACCAATAACTGCTGCATACTTTTGGGGATTAAAATTGTTTACATAAGCGGTTAAAATAAAGTTATAAACATATCTTCGACATACACTCTAAAATTGAACACAATTATGAACAATTTTACTCATTGAATGTCATGAACAGAATGTAATATTCATTCACATAATGAAATTACTATTTTGTTTAGCCTAACGACACGCTTTATAAATAGCAATTCTATTCTAGTAAGTTCAACAAACTCCAGGTCATTCTAAATATAGCGCGCGTTTGGCAGCCGGTGTATAGAGTCTGGATTGGTTGCCCTTTTGTAAATATTATGATAGAAGCTTGGTACCAGACTGGCCGGTGTATAGCTGTGTTACATGCATCAATTAGCGTCCAAAGAATCATAAGCTCGAATATTTCAATAAATGGAGAATTAATGTTTATAAACTTACTAGTATGTTTATTTGAATTTGAATTGCGGTTGCGTTTTATTAAGAATTATTTAGATATGCTATTCATGTTACTTTTACTTCGCGTAGCATGAATACATTATTTGCAAAACTAATTCTACACAGAAACCCAGATATATTCCTACCGAATATAAATTTACTTCACCATAGTCTTATGAAATTTTATGTTGTGTTATCAAAATTGAAGTCATCATTATTTGTAATGCGCTGAATGTTCCCTGAAGATTGCTTTTCAGTATAGGATACACAGTATAAATGATTCTTTGACTTCGAAAGGTTTATGTATTAGATAACTTCAGAGATGAACGTAGGGTATATTACTTAAAGACGTTCGCAACCTTTTTTTTTTCTACGACATATTGTCTTAAAAATTTGCACAAACATGCGTCAATGTATCCTAAAACTAAAACAGTCTTAGAAAATAGGGATCACCGGCCTTGTTCCGGATATAACGGTACCTGTCGAAGCCCTTTGTCAGTTTGTGTGATTAGCAGTGTGGAATTATATAATTTGTTCATTTTCAAACAAGGATGGTGGTTTTTTAATGTATCTGTTTTAAATGTTTCGTTTGGCAATATACAAGTGCAGTTTAATGATAAAACGCGCTTAATTAATGGACGCTTATCTAGGTTAATTGTTCATTAAATAAGCCTGTGAAATCATCAATAAATAATAAAATATACAAATATCTTTTGTTCCAAACTACAGATTTTGTTAAAAGATCCCATATACTTGCCTCATTGTATACTGAAACTTAACCAGTCTTAAACAATAGGGGTCACCGGCCATGTTCTGAAAATATTGGGTTTTGAATACCGTACCTATCGAAGCGCCTTTTTTGCAGTTTGCATTTTTAGGATAATTTTTTTCAAACAAGGTTACGGTTCTTTCAACTGATATGTTTTACATGCTTTTTTTGGCAAAATACAAGTGTATGTTGATAATAAAAACGCTTTACCTACATTAAATGAAAAATAATGAATTTGACTGGACATTTAAGTGTGTCAAATGGGAACTAATAACGCTATCTAAAACTTCATATTTTATCAAATGCATATTTTGTTCTAAGCGACATATTTCTTTAAAATTTCGCACATACATGCATCAAAGTATACTTACCCCAAAACATTAATAAAAAGGATGCCTTACCAAACTTGTTTAGGAAATATTGGATTTCAAATAGGGTACCTGTGTTGCCTTTTTCCTGTTTCGTTTTAACATGGTTTACATAAACAACGTATCAATTACAGATAGCATGGAAATATTTATGGGATCATTTCTGAACAGATTTGTTTGGAAATTCATTGCATAAGTGTGTTTTTGATTATTAAATATGCTTTATGAACTTTTACTATTTAAACAATTTATTTTGAATGGACATAAGAGATGAAATTAGTATATTTTAACCTATATACAATAAAGAAAAAATTAAGCAAAAGGAGAAAATAACCCAATCATTTCGTTTTTGTTGCGAACGTCTTTAAGAATAACTACACTCATCTGATACAAAATAGTTTTCACTCATTCCCGCAATTATTTTCTTACATTGTTTATTAGTTAAATTTGCCTAACAAATAATCATTATGTTAACGTAAATTATTTAGGTTATTAATGTATCACTGGTAAAAGCATGGCGCGGTATGATCGGGTTAATCACAGTACAATAATTAATAATGATTATTCATCTTAAATTAATATTTGGGTTCGAAAAGTTGTCTTATGGTGTCCGAAATATCTGGGGATCCGAGAAGTCTTCTAATATAGGTGGGGACCGAAAAATCTGGGGTCCGAGAAGTCACGTAACCGATCATCTTGGCCCAATTGTATTATATTTAGGGTAAAACTGATATATCAATATTAATGTCAACGCCGATTGTCTTTTTTAAAGACATTTCTTGTTTTTTAATTTTCTAATAAAAAATTCAAGTTATTTGCTACTTTATATTGTGTTCCTAATTAGCTAATTCATCACATTTACCAACAAAACAAGTGCGTTTTAATAACCTTGCAATAATAAATCCAATCTGAACAAACAATAAATCCGTTAAAACCACGAGCCATTATAGAATAAACACCTGACTGAACAAATACGAGTGACAGCGTGATGTAATGAATTAGCCAGGCTTCCCAAACTGCAACAGTTAGCAACAGCCTTAGCAAAGGTGTCGGTTTAACTTCAAAGGACTTTGATGTGATTGCCAAATTGCGGCTGTAGTCTAGCGGTTTCTAGATAAAAGCGTTTTACACAGTTTTCACGTGGGCAGTGTTAACAAGTATCAATCGATATCACAGTTCCTGTCCAACGCAAACAGTGTCGATAGAGCATTAATGAATTCGCGTTCTACGCATATTGACTACACTGAACTTTCATTTTGTCACGTACGCACTGCGTCTGCTTACCGAGAAATGCCTGGTGACGTCATTTGACATAATGCAAGGTCATATCATGGCAGTGTCACTTGTGATTGTTTGTAGGTGTAAACGGGTTGTTTTTTTTCTCGGAAAATTGAAACTTACAATAGAAAAAAAGAGAGCCGAGACTCACAGATTTTTTTCTGTCACATTTAAATTAAAAGTTGTGGAATATGCAAAATCAAAAGGAAAACACAAGGCTCCTAAAATGTTCAATATGGATCGTTAACGTGTGAGAGTAGGGACTCAGAATGATAAAATAAAACTTCTTTCAAAATCAAGGAAACGATCTTCAGGGGCTAGTTGTCCAGTATGGTACATTCTCTTGTGAAATGGTTTTGTGAAAGGTGTGAGGCTGGGGTGCGCCTGACTGGGAAAAGCCTGAAACAGGAGGCACTTCGTCTGCACAAAGAGAATGGCAGTCAATCTTTCAAGGCATCACAGGGATGGTTCAGGTAATTTAAGAAACGACATAACATTTCATTTTGGCAGTCAACACACATTTCACAACATGCTGTTAGTATAACTGATGACAAAAATTCATACGCTATGTCATACGATTGCGCCGAGTACGTGAATACGAAGACCGTGATATCGGAAACATGGATGAAACACTTGTGTGGCTGGAGATGCCAGGGAAATCTACATCGTCGTCTACATTTGCGGTACTGGACAAAAATCGTGGGCTATGAGACTAGCATCAAATTTTGGTTATCAAAACTGTGGGGTGTCATTAATATGCGACGACGTCATTTGTTAGTGTGGGACACGTTCAGAGGTCATTTTACAGAGTCAGTAAAGCAGCAAGTCAGGACTGTTTACAACACAGATTTATGTGTTATCCCGGGAGGCTGTACCTCCAAGCTTCAAAATGCAGATGTCAGCTGGAATTGTCCATTTAAAGCTAAACTCGCTGAACTTTATGATGAATGGGTTTTTGGTGGTCCTGTGGATAAAACAAAGTTTGGGAATAGAAGACCACCAAGCAAACCGCTCTTGTTTCAATGGATTAAGGAAGCGTGGCTTTCTATTACCCCTGATGTCATCAGAAAATCATTTAAGAAGTGCTGGATATCTTGTGCATTGGACGGTTCTGATGACCATTTGTTCCAGATGACCAACAGCGAATATGATGGTGAGGAAGACGGTGACACAGCTTTTAAAGGTTTCAGTCAAAATGACGTCGAAATCAGCAGTAATGTCCTGGAAAATGTTGAGAACGTACTGATGGAATTGTCATCGTCGGACTCGGACAGTGACGTCATCGATGCAGCCACAGATTACGATAGCCCTGGACACTAACTGACTAAGTGAAATACCGTATTTGTTCATGCAGTGTTTATTGTTAACATTTTTAACAGTTAGTGAATGTTCTTGTTGGATATATGGATTATATTGGATTACTGGATTACAGATTTTCAGCAGGTACAAAATTTATTTTGCCCAAGTCAAAATGGGGGGGGGAGAGGTTTATTAGGAAGGGGGCGATAAATAGGCACAATACGGTATTAAAAGTTTAATAAAAAGGCAATATTCATTATTATATTATTGTAAAATAATGCTAAGTTAAAGTAAAAAAAATAAGTATTAAGTATTGTAAAATAGTAATAATATTTGTAAAATAGTATGACTGTTTGTAAACTAGTATTATATCTTGTCAAATAATTGTTAATTATTGTAAAATAATGTTAATTGTATAATAACAGTTAGTTAATGTAATATAATAATTGTTGTAAAATATTGTTGAATAATTGTAAATGAATGTTTTTGATGTGGGTGTCCCTATGTGTGTGTAAGATAATTTATTATTCACTTTCAAATATGCACAGACATGATTGCCTCCATGGTTTACATCAATCAACTGTATTAAAACCTTCATTTTAGCAACCTGATGCCATACTGGTATTACTGCAGGGAGCACACATATCTTGTTAACTATTTATGGTGTAAATTTCAATCCATAGTATTCATTTCATGGTTGATGGCTTACAGCACAGCTCAGGCAAAACAAATGAGGCGTGTCGTGGGAAAACCGGGTTTAATCCATGTGCTTGAACTGTCGTCCCGGATCAGCCTTTGCAGTCTGCACAGGCTGATCCGGGACGACACTTTCCAATTTTATGGTATTTTCTGCTTCAAGGAAGTCTCTTTTAATCATAAATCCACTGTAGGTGGAAGTGCCATCCTGGACTAGCCTGTGCGGACAGCACAGACTGATCCTGGACGACATTTTACGCATCTGCATTAAGCCTTGTTCTCCAACAACACGCAATATTCTACTCACTGTCGTGGAGTCAGAATATTCGATGCGAGTAATAACTCAGCAAATTTATTCAGAGTTACGCGGAGTGATAGCATATACTGCATATAAATCACTGGCGACCTTGACTCCATGTACGGGTACAATTGACGGATCTGGGATTTAAACTCATCCTCAGCTGTTGTCAAAGGATTGATTTCCATTCATCAAATATCACAAACATTACCACCTGCTCTGCTGAATATCACCAATAGTATGCACATGCTTTTGTTTGAAATAGTTTAACCGCTAAACACGTGATATCCAAGTGCGATGATTGCATAATATTGCAGATTAATTTGAATATGATTGACATTTGTGCAAGCGTCTATTGGTTGTTGATGCCGAGTTATGCGGAGTAATCACTCTGCGATATTTTGCGTTGTACTCAGGTCTAATCGCCTCCACCAAACTCCATTAATGGCGAAATATGTTTGTTTTGTACCCCATTTTGTTTTGTAGAAATAAAAATACTGTCAACATAGTAAAAAGCAAGAATTAATGGGAAGATTGCCTGCTATGTTTGTCAAAACAAATTCTGTACTCAATATGAAACACACTCACTATTTACCAGTACCATGTTTGTTTCTTTGGACAACAACTAGTCAAAACTTGATATGTCACAGACACGGACACCTTCACGACACATGTTTGGACACAAAAAAGGGCATATTGCCATCACTAATTTTTACCTCCACAAATTTATTGTCATATATATTCTATAGTGGAAACTAGTTGTGTCACAGACAAGGACGCCCCCACGACACATGTTTGGACATAGACAAAGGGTGTGTCGCCAACACTTAATTTTTGCCTCCACAAATTTATTGTCATATATATTCTATAGTGGAAACTAGATGTGTCACAGACACGGATGTCCCCACGACACATGTAGCCAACACTAATTTTTGCCTCCGCAAATTAATTTTCATATATATATATTCTATAGTGAAAAACATGGCAAAGGGCCATAAATCTGCCAGAATTGGTCACGAGCCAAAATTCCTTCATTTACAATCACCTACATGTTATAAGGTTCAATCTTCAGCTGTGAAAGTTCGAGCGCAATCCGCCATGCAGTTAAAGAGGACTTGAGTGCACAAACGGACAGACAAGTGCAATGTTCAATGCCTCCCACTTTGTGGGGGGTATGAAAATAATGGTTTATATACTGATGGTGATTTATGCAAAATTATATACAGTTTTGCATGATGTTTCTTACAAGATCCCTCTCACACAATCATTTGCATAAATTACATTTTGTACTGTGAGTTTTATTGGACTGAAAACCATCCAATGTCTCTCAAACTGACATTTATGTATAAACAATTCTTCTTACATGGGCCGTTTCCTCTGGATTTTGCAGCTATATAATCTTTAAACTTAATATAAATGTGGCGCGTTGTGAGAAAACCGGACTTAATGCATGTGCGTAAAGTGTCATCCCGGATTAGCCTGTGCAGTCCGCACAGGCTAATCCAGGATGGCACTTTCCGCCTACAGTGGATTTATGTTTAGAAGAGACTTCCTTGAACCAGAAAAAAACATACAAGCGGAAAGTGTCGTCACGGATTAGCCTGTGCAGACTGCACAGGCTAATCCGGGATGACACTTTACGCACATGCAGTATGACCGGTTTTCTCCACAAATCTAATTTCAAAATGGAAAAGTTAAAAAAACAACAAAGACTACAAATATATCGAATGCAGAAACAGTTCAAGGTTTTTAAACCAGGAAAAACATCACATATTATAACAATAGGTCTGCTAATATTGCTATTCTTTATTAGTGAAAGTTTGGTGGTTAAACATGTTTCATACACTGGGAGTGTAATACACGATGTAAAGGCTACAATACAAGGCAACCTTGCCAAGTTGTATATACAATTAATGTAATGTAATCTTGAAGACCCGAGTGACATTGCGTACCTAAGAAGAATGTTACCAGAGCTTGGCCACTTTAAATCCGCAGTCCATAGAATATTATTAAATACATGTTAAATTGGCATTAGTTCTAATAAACGTTCATGACGTTTATTCGACTGAAAACTGTTTTTTATTACTAAAGATATTTTATGATGTCTATGTTCGAAAACATTTGGTACGAACGGAATATACACTAACGTACATGCTGATATACTCCAGAGGCATCACCAGCTATTAGAAACAATTTCTGCAAAGTTTTATTTTTATTGACATATTTCTGGACTGCTGCTTTAACCTTATGAATCATCAGCAGCTTTTAAATGTTGCACAAATTGTTTGAGATAGAAGTGTTGCATCTGCAGGAAACATGCATTGCAACACTTAAAATGTTCAGGGACATTGGAGAATATAAAGAGGGGACTCAGTGTAGGAGTATTAGCCACAAGATTTATGAAAACCACAAGACATTCAACACCTGTGGTTAGAGAATAGAAAACATGGTGTTGCAATCTTGCAAAATGTACTTTTCTGGGGTTATGAACATTGCAAGAGATTAAAAAGATGTTTCAGTAGGAGGATAAATTGTTTAAACATGGGTGTGAGATGGTACAAAATGCAAAATGTACTTTGTCTTAATTATGTATTATAACTGACACCAGTAATAAACAATCCAAATATTAGAAATGTACTTAATGTGGATAAGGATATAAAATCATGACTCATGTCTTGCTGAACATTTTCTTAGCCAAATTTGTCTAAAATTTGTTGGAAACATGATAATGTTGACCATTTTAAATATTTTATAAAGAGAAATGCGTAGCTGAACAAATGATATTTAACTATAAATATTCGAATTTGTAGCCAAAATGGATCATTTAGGGAATGGGGCAACATCTACCCTGGCAGCCCTGGACATTAAGTTTAGGATATATAGCAAAATCATCTTTCATTTTGGATCATTTGCTTTTGGTAAAGTTAGATGGACCTGATGTCCGTCTTTCACACACATGCTGTATCAGAATCATGCCTATCCGGAAATAATGCATGTCAGAATACGCGCAATATAAATTATTTTATATTATTGTCAAGGCCATTGCCAAATTTTAAGCCGCTATCGATTTTAAACTCCTCCCTAGCTATTGTTAACAGATTAATTTCCATTCATCAAATATCACTGATTAAAACTTTACAATATGTTCTTTTGTGCAAAATAGGTTAACCGTTAAATCATGTGATAAATGATTGGATAACATTGCCATTTAATTTGCACATGAAAAATATAATGTCTAGTGAAACAAAAAATAGTTGTCTGTTAAAAATCTGTGTAGAATACAAATCAGTCAAACAATCAATCAGCTATCGGAATTAAGGAATAAACGTACAGAAAATCAACAGCTTAAAGAAATAAAAACTGCCTTTCATCAAAATAAAAACTTCACCGCTGCAACAAAGCCAAGATCTATTGCCAATCAATGAACAAGAAAACTCTATTGAGAAGCCTGACAATAGAAAGTTGTAATTGGGGAATAAAGTGGTGGAACTAGACAATAAAATGTCCATGCTTTTTCTAGCCAGACCTAATCATTGCGATAATGAACGTCCAATATTGTCTAAATATTGTTACATAAAGCGAAGATGGTAGAACATGCTGGCAGTACTGCCATAATTAGATTTCTCTGTTCTCATTGTTGAAATTCATTCAATTTACCAAAGTCCGAAATCACGTTTTCTAGTTTAGCAACAAGTGGCACACAGTGTGTGAAAGAAAATATGGCATTAAAGGTTAACCACCATCTGAGTAATTGGACATAGAGTACACCTGTGTAGACAAAAGATTAAAACAAGAGGTAAAATCTTATGAAGTTCAAAATCTCTAAATTTGCCATAATAACAAAAGATTATGACAAGAGGTAAAATCTTATGAAGTTCAAATTCTCCAAATTTGCCATAATAACTGGCAGACATGTGCTTTAAAGGGACTACGTCATCGAAAAGGAACTCAAGGGGGAAATTTCTTTAAAAAATCTGAAATTTAGATATTAATACTGACATATAATAATGGTTAAAACAGGGTATATATAATGAAATAAGAATGAACACATTCTGAGATAAAAAAAAATCAGTTATAATATGGGTCTTGTTTAAATACACAATACCCACATTTTATGGCCCCAATGCTCTAGTTGCAAAAGCTGGATCAGTGACACATGTCACTATCGATCAATAATTTGAGTGTTTTTGCTGCAGTTTGTTGACTATATTATATAACTGACACCGATCGGTCCCTGATGTTGATATCAGAGTCATTTCTCCATAGGAAAATCTTGTCCAGCTACTATAGAGACCGCACGTAATCCTCGTGGAAAACATGCATTTCCCCCGTTCATAATGATATAAAATATGCATAGTGATATGAAACCTAACTGGAAATTAAAACAAATCATAATACAAGTAGTTTTCAATAAAATTAAAGCGTATTTGCTAGTTGAGGCTCATGACGTCATGTTTTTAATTTAAATAAGTACAAAGTGACCATATTGCATTACATTATAATATTTAACTACATTATAGTTTAAGTTTGGTTAAGCAAAACTCATATAACAGACATAGAAATTGTGGAAACTTAGTTTACCTTAAAAATTTAAAATACGGTTTTTCTGACGTGCTCTCTTTTTGGATATACATAATTCGGATACAAAATGGTCATTCTTATTCAATTGCATTATTTTTAAACTTTCATGAAGATAAAAACTCATAATAGACATTGAAATGAAAATTTATTGGAGTTTAAGGTGAGACAAGAAACATGGAAATTCCACTAAAACCAATTTTTCGAAAGAAATGCATAAAAGTCAGCACAATAATGAAAGAAAGATCTGGGTGCCATTAAAATATCGCAATTCGTTCTTAAATTTTGTATTTTTAGTAACATTGACCTTGACCTTGATCTCACCCAACCCATATGCAATCCCAAGCTTGGTCTAGATACAAGGTATCTATGTATGAAGTTTCATCCAAATATCTTTATGCATTCTAAAGTTATTGAGCGGAAACCATTTTTCTATTTTTAGTAATGGAGACCTTCACCCCACCCACCCTATATGCAATCCCAAGTGAGGTCTCGATATAAGGTATCTGTGTATGAAGTTTCTTAAAATATATTGATGCATTGTCAAGTTATCGAGCGAAAACCATTTTCTATTTTTAGGAATGGGGACCTTGACCCCACCCACCACATATGCAAAACCCAAGAGAGGTCTCAATATAAGGTATCTATGTATGAAGTTTCATAAAAAATATATTGATGCATTAAGCAGAAACCATTTTCTATTTTCAGTAACTGCCACCTTGAACTTGACCACACCCACCCCACATGCAATCTCAAGCAAGGCTTCGATATAAGGTATATATGTATGAAGTTTCATTAAAATATCTTGATGCGTTCTCAAGTTATTGAGCAGAAACCGTTTTTCTATTTTAAGTAACCATTACCTTGACCCCACCCACCTTATATGCAATCCCAAGCGAGGTCTTGATATATGTTTTCTATGTATGATGTTTCATTAAAATATCTTTATGGATTCTTAAGTTATTGAGCAGAAACCATTTTTCTTTTTTAGTAACAGTGACCTTGACCTTGCCCCCACCCAACCCATATGCAATCCCAAGCAAGGCCTCAATATAAAGTATATATGCACAAAGTTTAATTAAAATATCTCAATGCCTTCTCAAGTTATTGAGCCGAAACTGTTTTTCTATTTTGAGTACCAGTGACCTTGACCTTGACCCCACCCACCCTATATGCAATCCAAAGCGAGGTCTCGATATAAGGTATCTATGTTTGAAGTTTCATTAGAATATCTTGATGTGTTCTCAAGTTATTGAGCAGAAACCGTTTTTCTATTTTTAGCAACGGTGACCTTGACCTTGACCACACTCATTCCATATGCAATCCCAAGCAAGGTTTCGATATAAGGTATCTATGTATGAAGTTTCATTAAAATATCTCAATCCGTTCTTGAGTTAGAGATCGGAAACGAAAAGTTAATACAGATTTTCAAGCTTCAATCATTTTCGGATACATATAATTCGGTTACAAGATGAGCGTGATCTGCTGACCTCAGAACTGATTGACTTTCCAGAAAAATATGATCCCTGAATGCTATATTTATACAACTATGTATTTAGATCCCCAGTAACAACCATAATGCATTGTCTAGACCACTAAAATGCTATATCTAGACCACCATAGTGCTATATCTAGACCACCATAGTGCTATATCTAGACCACCTTAGTGCTATATCTAGACCACTAAAATGCTATATCTAGACCACCATAATAATATATCTAGACCACTATAATGCTATATCTAGACCACCATAATGCTATATCTAGACCACCATAATAATATATCTAGACCACTATAATGCTATATCTAGACCACCATAATACTTTATCTAGACCACTATAATGCTATATCTAGACCACCATAATACTTTATCTAGACCACTATAATGCTATATCTAGACCACCATAATACTTTATCTAGACCACTATAATGCTATATCTAGACCACCATAATACTTTATCTAGACCACTATAATGCTATATCTAGACCACCATAATACTTTATCTAGACCACTATAATGCTATATCTAGACCACCATAATACTTTATCTAGACCACTATAATGCTATATCTAGACCACCATAATACTTTATCTAGACCACTATAATGCTATATCTAGACCACCATAATACTATATCTAGACCACTATAATGCTATATCTAGACCACCATTATACTTTATCTAGACCACTATAATGCTATATATAGACCACCATAATGCTAATCTTAAGACCACTGTATCTAGATCACAAAATGTAAGCATGTACAAAAGTGAACCAATTAAGACATCAATTAGCTGTGTAAACACTCTAAGTACACTTATAAAACGTCCACTATGATTGATTAGTGCCTATAAAAATGACCACCAAACATTACCTGATGACAACGAGAGGATGGACCATATTTACCAGTCAAGCAGAAACATGATGAATTGGGTGATAGACACCGCAAACGTTCAAACATCATAAACTACTAGTACTGCAACATACTTCATCATAATTATGCCCTAAAATACCATTTATTCCCTATTAAACACGCACCCCATATTTAACCCCTCACGCTTTATTTAAAAATATAATACCCCAAAACTTATAGCCTAATAAATGGCCACATAATAAACACTCAAAGGTAGATGCATGTAGATCAACAGTTTCTTTTCTGAAAATCTTTGAAAGAAATGTTTGCTGAATGAGCTACTGGTATTAGCAGTCAAGTGATAAGTGTTTTAAAGCTAGTTTTATGGCAGATGGGTGTTAATTTGTACAATAATAAAACAGTACAGACTGCTTGTTTTAAAAGCAGCATTATATATTAGCTTTACAGTAAACTTATAATGTTTTCTGTATACTGCAATACATTATAGATCAGTAAGAAAAAAAAAAAGGACTTGTATGAAATGTTCACTGGGGAAAATGTAAAACACCTGTGAGCGTTTATTAGGGAATATATGGTATATGCAAAATAACGATAGGTGCCAGATAAACTTTCTCTTGTTGGCTGACCATGTGACCTTGTATCTCCGTCAGTTGCATAGACTACATTCGACATGAAATTTGTGTGCATTTTCAACATGAAATCAGTTTTGTTCATTCATAAAACGTAATATTTAAATATAACTAAAAATATATAATGCCCTTATATTCTTTTATTACCGATCAGAATTAATAACGCAATGTTATACACAATTCTAATGAGTGACCTAATTTGTAAATAATTGTTCCTCTGCCTTGCTTGATACACTTTCTCCTTTTATGTCACCGATTAAACCAGCCATTAATCTCTAGGAATTTTTAGTCCAATGACAAATCACTCTTTTGCCATTCTACTTTATTTATCCATGTTTTGAAACAATACAAAGTGTTCAAATATCTGGAGATGGCTAGCAAGTTTCTAAATCTACCGTTTATAACCATGCCTGTAACTCAGTTCTATTTCTAACATCAGACTGTTCTCATTTTTAGACTGTTGGCAGATTTAGCCAACGGTCTTTATTAGGGCGATTTCGAGTGATTGAATCCTGTGACCTACTTTTAACTTTGCAGGCTATGAAGCACTAACAATCGATACCCTTGGCCCATTCAGGATTATTCGTCATGATGACTGTTATGCATATTATTGCGTTTGCATTTAGTTAAGTTTGCATACAAACCTATATCAAGATAGTGAAAGTAGTGAGTATAACAATGAGTAGTTGATTTTGTCCTGTGTAAATTGTGCCTTCATTCAAACAAATGTGTCCTTTCTGTGATAAAATTTTGCATTCTATGTCCCATGATTTTGGTTTCTTTAATTTTCTCAGCAACAGTCTTTCAATCGTTCTGATTACAGCATTTGTCTCTGACAAACAATCCAGGCCTGTAAATTAGAGTTTGATAACTATGCAATGAATTTATATAAAGATGATTTTATTTTATTTTCAGAAGCATGAAACATTGTGGTTATTACCCTCACACTGTCTAACAAACATTTTTAGGTTTTTGTCAATACCATCCTTTAGATAACACTCATTTAAAAACTAAAAAATGTTTTTCATATGCATGTAATCACAAAATAAATGAGTCATCAACATCTGACTTGTGTAAGCAAACTTTGATGTACACAAAACATGCGGCAAGATTTACTTTTTGCATGAAGTTTGACAATTTATGAATAATTATTTAATGAATCTTAAAATAAATGCAGTGCAGTGTTAAAAAAGGCACTGATAAATGGAATTCTGAAATGGCTAAAAATCCATTTTGTACATTACAAAACAATTTCACACAAGCAAAATTATAATAATTAAATTGTACTTTGTAACTTGCCATGATCAGCTGAATAAGTATTATTGTTGTTAATCTCTGCTAATACGAAGTTCTCGAATATTACTGTAATTTTACCTAACAGTACATCAGTCACACTGTCACGATTTTGGCTTCCATTGCCAACGATTGATCCTGGACGTGTTAATCATGATGAGTCGAGGTGCACAGTGTCCCGATTGTATCTCCCTACGTATACTAATGGTTGTTGTAGGACAAGACTAGGAATTTCAACGACACTTGCAGGATTCCGCAGCTGATTCACCAAGATATGTTACGATCTGCTACGGTTCTACTATGCTAACGTTAGGTATACACTACAATAACAGACGATTACACACTCTCTTGTTTACGTTCCTCTTAGGATTGTAATAAGATTAAGGAAGATTTATCACGATAAACCTACGAGCAGCCAATAATTATCACGCTTCACTATGCTTCCAGATTTGGACATCATGATGTCTCATGCATAATCGTGGAACTAACGTAGGCATATGTAGTGAGCGCGCAGTAACATCGCAAGCAACGTGACCAATCGTCCCGTTGTCGTGGTCCATCGTGTATATTCATGATAAGCTATAATAGTTGCCACGAAAGATCATACTGAAAGCGTAGAAATCCCTATCATATACGTATCATATACGTAGGAAAACGTATCATAACATAGTACAGTTGTTTATATGTTTGTTATAAAAAACAGTCACGATTAAACACGAGAGGCTAAGAATGCATATACGATGGCTGTAGAAATAAGCCAGATTGAGATACAATTGCACTAGGATTGTTCTATGTTCTGAAAAAATTGTGGCGACGCTACTATACACCACGAAGGTTTTGAACATGTTCAAAACTGTTGTAGCAATAAGGATCACCCAAGATTCATCTTCAAGATTCACACAGATGCCGGCACGTATATGTTCACGCTTTATCTTGCACCACCAAGATTTTGTAAATCGTGGGCAATCGTAGCCAAAACCGTGGACAGTGTAACCGAGGCTTAACATGATGACACTATACCTTACGGTAATGGTACTGAACCATGACAGTAAATGTGCTGGTACCTTACTGTAATGGTACTGAACCATGACAGTAAATGTGCTGGTACCTTACTGTAATGGTACTGAACCATGACAGTAAATGTGCTGGTACCATACTGTAATGGTACTGAACCATGACAGTAAATGTGCTGGTACCATACTGTAATGGTACTCAACCATGACAGTAAATGTGCTGGTACCTTACTGTAATGGTACTCAACCATGACAGTAAATGTGCTGGTACCTTACTGTAATGGTACTGAACCATGACAGTAAATGTGCTGGTACCTTACTGTAATGGTACTGAACCATGACAGTAAATGTGCTGGTACCTTACTATAATGGTACTGAACCATGACAGTAAATGTGCTGGTACCTTACTATAATGGTACTGAACCATGACAGTAAATGTGCTGGTACCTTACTATAATGGTACTGAACCATGACAGTAAGTGCTGGTACCTTACTATAATGGTACTGAACCATGACAGTAAATGTGCTGGTACCATACTGTAATGGTACTGAACCATGACAGTAAATGTGCTGGTACCTTACTATAATGTACTGAACCATGACAGTAAATGTGCTGGTACCTTACTGTAATGGTACTGAACCATGACAGTAAATGTGCTGGTACCTTACTATAATGGTACTGAACCATGACAGTAAATGTGCTGGTACCTTACTATAATGGTACTGAACCATAACAGTAAATGTGCTGGTACCTTACTATAATGGTACTGAACCATGACAGTAAATGTGCTGGTACCTTACTGTAATGGTACTGAACCATGACAGTAAATGCGCTGGTACCTTACTATAATGGTACCTAACTGTGACAGTACCAAAATCTATTAGTACCTTACCATAATAGTACCTAACCATGACGGTAGCTAACCGTGATGGTGCCTACCTACATGGTACTTTAAACCATGACATTTACCTTAACCATGACCATACCGTAACCGTAATGGTACCTAACTATGACAGTACCTTACCGCAATGGTATCTAAACCATGACCGTACCTAACCATGACTGTATCTAACCATGACCATCCTATAGGTACCATTACTATTGAGGTACGGATTTGGTTAGGTACTGTCACGGTAGTATGACGGTACCTGTAAAGCTAACAGTAACGATACCAATATAGAGCTTTGCCAAGTCCCAATCATGACAATTGACATTTGGCCCTGGTACACATTAGTCACTTTTTAGCCTATAGAAAAGAGACTATGAGGCGTTATTCTTGGAAAATCACAAATAATCGAGACTTTAGCTGTGAACAAAATTGACTCGAAACTGATACATGGCATACAATACAGATATCTTTTAATCTTAAGGCCCGAGTGTATTCCAAAAACTCTGAAACATCAATTGTGCCTTCAATGATTATTGTACATTAAAATCGGTAATTATTTAAAAGAACTAAGGAATATTATTCCAATTATTTGTTGTTTTCATAACATGTGGGTCATATTTGACAAAACAAGACTGTTTAATATACAAATTCGTGTTACTTAAAAATGGCTCCTTGCTTTTTCGTTTAGTATCTGAATTAGCGTCATGTTGTGTAAATGCATTCAATGCTCAAAATTCATTTCACATTCAGATATTACATACATAAGATTCGCATAAAAATGGGCTCCAGCCTACAAGAGAATAACAAGATGAGAAATTTGGGTGATTTAAGCCTGAATAATTCATTTACACAGCTATTGATTTGCATGTCAAACATCGTTATGACGAATTGCCAAAATCACATCAGAGTGAATATTGTATTTTATTTCCCCTGATTTGATGAGACCATTTCTAGTCAAATTCAGCTCCGCTAGTCCCAAAAGCTGTATTTGTGTTAATAATTCAAGCCTCAATTGATGTGGCACCCTTTATCACACTGAAAATGGCTTCCCTTAATGTTCCACATGGGCTAGTCTTCAGTTTTCCACATTTTGCTTTGAAATTATACATGTTTGAAGAATGGTTCTAACACAGACCAAGTTTTGTTCTGGTTTGCTAATTTGATACTGACTGGAAAAGACAGATTAAATGCCTTAAAACTAGTCTAACCATTTTTGTATTATAATTTTCCACTAAACAAATCGTGATAATTCCACGAATTTGTTTGTTTGGATTTTTCGCCGTATTCAACAGTATTTCAGTCATATAACGGCGGTCAGTTAACCTACTCCCACTTTTCCTGGGTTATGCGAGTAACTGACAACTGCCCTACTTGAATCAGAGGTAGGGGAAGAATGGCTGTAGAAATAATTTCATGACAAATCCACACACAAGTTATGTGGCAGGGCTGGGAATCGAACTCGCGATCCTCGGATTTGTAGTCCAGTGCTCTACCAACTGAGCTAGCCGGCCCGGCTCCATGAATTTAATAGGCTGACGGTGACTTTGCCTATGAGAAGTTAGATCAATTGCCAAAGTACGAAATCTTAACGTCTTTTTGCATTGTTTATGGGTAGTTTAACAACGATAATTTTGTTCTTTATCTATTGAAAAATTAGCGAGTATCATTTTAGAAGTAAGCTTTTAATACAGCGTAGGCACAGTGACAATAATACACAGTTCAAACTAAGTTATCAGGTCATAAAATACCTTTATGTTAAAACATTAATATATGACCTTGATTAATTCACCACAATTCACCAACATGCTCCATATTTTGTTTCAAATGTTGATTTAGTCTGTTGAAACAAAAACTGAAACTAATTTCATATAAAGTGAATTATTTATAATTGGTTCAGTATACATAAAATATATTAAAAAAAAGTTTATTCCCCTAAATATATAAGGAAAAATAATTTTTTTTAAATATACCACAAATGTTCCTTAACATTTTGTCTTATAATAATACTATAAATCACAAATAATGCATCATTATTGACATTAAATTGTCCCTAATTATAACATACAATTTGAAGTTCAAGGAAATATAATTTAATTTGCAATATATGATGCTGCTACAGCATCATGTACATCTTAATTTTGCCAAATTCGGCCAGGAGTGAAATAATTTCTGCCGGCTAAAATTGAAATAATGAAATAGCAGCATACCACAGACCTACCTTACCTTTGCTTTCAATTACATTTTCATGGACCGATCAACAAGGTTTGATTTACAAGGCCTTTAGCCATTTAGAATGTAAGGACTTCACTATTTGTCAGAAATGGCTTGTGAAAACTAGTGTATTGTGTAAATGTGTTTGTCAGAGATCTAACTGAGGAGGCGTGCACATAGTTATCAATCCCAATAGTGACAATGCCCACTGTCTCTTATGGTTAAATATCATTTTCCCTGTTTCTCATGACTAAATATTATTTCCGCTATTTCTAATAGTTAAATATTATTTCTGATGGTCAAATATTATTTTCCCTGTTTATAATCGTCAAATATTATTTTCCCAGATTATTATGGTTAATTATTATTTCACCCATTTCTTATGGTTAAATATTATTTAAGCTGTTTCTTATGGTTAAATATGATCCCAACCCAGTTCTTATGGTTAAATATCATTTCCCCTGTTTCTTATGGTTAAATATCCCCCCCCCCCCCAATTTCTTATGGTTAAATACAATTTCCCCTGTTTCTTACGGTCAGATATTATAATCCCTGTTTCTTATGGCTATATATTATTCCCCAGTTTCTTATGGTCAAATATTATTTCCCTCATTTCTTACGGTTGAATGTTACCCCCCCCCTCCCCAATTTCTTATGGTTAAATACTATTTCCCATGTTTCTTATGGTCAAATATTATAACCCCTGTTTCTTGTAGCTAAATATTATTCCCCAGTTTCTTATGGTCAAATATAATTTCCCCTGTTTCTTAGGGGCAAATATTATAACCTCTGTTTCTTATGGTCGAATATTATTTCCCCTTTTTCTTATAGCTAACTATTATCCCCCCCCCTGTTTCTTAAGACTCAAGATTATCTCCCCTGTTTCTCAGCTAAATATTATTTTCCTGTTTTTTTATGGTCAAATATTATAAGCCCTGTTTGTTATAATCAGATATTATTTACCTGTTTATTTTGATGTAATATTATCCCTCCCTCCAGTTTCTTATGGTCAAATATTATTTTCTTGTTTCTCATGTTTAAATATGATTTCCCTGTTTCTTATGGTTACTAGTAATATTATCCCCCTACAGTTTCTTAAGGTTAAATATTATATCCCCTGTATATTATGGTCAAATATTTGTACCCCTGTTTCTTATGGTCAAATATTATTTCCCCTGTTAATTATGGTAAAATATTATTTCCCCAGGGTTTTTTAATGGCCAAATATTATTTCCGTTTGGTAAATATTCTTTCTCACTACATAAACAGTCTTCACCAAGAAAATTATAAAATATTGTTTCCCTCTAAAAGACATAATGATAATGAAGTATAAAGAAAATAGTATTTTTTGTGACCAAGGTACAGTAGTTTCACAACGTGTTTAACAAAGTCATTACTCAATAAACATAGTCCAGGGGCATTATTCCAGAAATACCTTAAGTTAAACTTAAATATTTTCACTTAGGTTCTGAATTTCTTCAGGTTATATTTTTAAAACTACATATGAATTAGTGCATCCAATAACAGTTAAGTAAATAGTATTGAATAGTTACTTGACAATTAAAGAACACTAAGCAAAATTTCATATAAACATGGAATAAAATGCTTAAGAAAATGACAATTTAAAGGCAAAGGGTAAGATTTTACTTAAGATGTTTCTGGAATACGACCCCAGATCAGGACAATTTACTTAATACACATTTTTAACACCAAACACCAATTTGACTGGACGTTTGGAGCTGAAAGGTCATTAATTTAAATTGGCCCTACTGTATTTTTACCTATAGAAGGCTTCCATATTTTTACATTTAATGGCTACAGTAAATAATTTCAAATATATTTAAACAATCATCTCAGCAGTAAATTGCTAAAATTAAAATACAACATGTGCAGAGGAATTTTAGCATCCGTAATGTTTTGTTCACAGCGCGCAATCAAATTAGAAAAAAAATCTTTAATTTACTGGTATTATTCAGCATGACCAGCATGCGAAATGTAAATAATGAAAGAAACAGCAGACAATGAGCAATCAATCAAATAAACCCCATTTGTCTTTCAGCCGAGATATGGTTGTACAAGACCTCCAAATCTCGGAGAAATTATCATGCAACACCTGATATGTTATCTAGTAGCAGATCAATACCATTGTTTTTTCATTTAGTCACAATGCAAAACTCAGTGGCCCAAACTATGCAGATCAAGTAAAATTATTTAAACATTTTCATGTTAATCGCACATTCCGCAATACACATGATTAAAACCAGACTTGCCAAAAATGTAATTAAGAAAAAAAAAGCATACAAATTACGTGCAATCTGCATGCATTTTCTAACCAATCAATAATATTTGCTCATATTGAAAACACCATTTGGATTTATTGAACAGACTTTCACTTAATTATTTTAAACTTAAAATTTAGCTCCGCTAAAATAAACACAAACAAGCCATAAAATTAACTACTTACACTCTACAGCGTGACCAGTCAATCACATCAGAAGTTTATGTTTAAGTCACTATACACCTGCACTACTAGTCCATGTCCACCAAATACCGATAGAACTAAGTCACTAATGCTGAATCCACTAAGTAGGCTTGCAAAGCCCGTTTTCCTCCAATAATGCTACCATCTACACGAGATAGCCAATAGTTGTTAATTATTTAGCATGTTGAGGTGTATATGGCAAGGCAACCACTAGGGGGAAATACACGTTTTTTATGGAGACAGAAATAATACCTTATCAAGTATGGCCAGTCAAGCATTACGTATACTGAATGTATACTGAACATAATTATAGTGCCTCATCTAGTCATCGCATTATGTGTTCATTACCCATATACTTGTATAATATAACTTACCATAAAGTTAAGATAGAGTAATTGAGAAAATCATATTATTTATTAAATGTCAGTATAATGAACTTAGAAGTTTCAAATCTACATTTGGCATCAAATAAATACCATAAAAATCATTTATGTTTCTTTGTACAAAATTAATTCAATAATTTAATAACCAAACAACGTTAATGGTACTTAAATCCATGCACTATTACTGACAACATTAGATTTGACAACTGTTGTTTAATCAGCAAACAGAATATCAACCATGTTAAATGTTTATCAACATTGAGTTTGTTTACATAATTTACTATGTAAATAGCTTTAACCTTGCCAAACTGCTCCAACCAGAAACACAAGTATAAATGAAGCGTGTTGTGGGAAACCGGGGCTTAATGCATGTACGTAAAGTGTCTTCCCGGATAAGCCTTATCCAGGATGACATTTTCCACTTTGATGGTGTTTTCTGTTCCAAGGAAGTCTCTTCTACACATAAATCCACTGTAGGCGGAACCGGGACGACACTTTACGCACATGCATTAAGCCCGGGTTTCCCACGACACTAGATATCAAGGTTCATTTTTCTAGACAAAATCACATTGCACATTGTCAACAAATAGTACATTTTCAGAAAAAGGTTAACTAGGTTAACAGTATTAAAAGCCTCAAATAATGCTTTTGTAAATACCATACTTAAATAAAAGCAGAATTGTATTATATTCCAAATACAGTCAATCTAGGAATTCCGAATAACTGGTAGTTCTGGGTCACTTTAAGATTACTGGTTCTGAACATAATTGCAACCCTCCCCTTTAGATTTTTATTAACTGGTGTTTGAACAGTAATACATTTGCAGTAAATCACCAAAGTTTCAACTCTGTATGCTGATCAATGAACCGAAACAGGGTTTTTTGAGTATTACATGTTGAAAAATCTACCTGAACACTGGTTGCAGAAACTAGGCTATGGTTTATTCATGGCGATAAAACACCAAAAAATGTCTGGTAAATGGGCACATTTATGGTATCAATTGGTAAATAAATGTATATTCTGTGTAATTTATACATAAGAAAACACCTGCTTTCCAAATTACTGCAGGAAACAACGGTTATATCAACACATGTGTATTGTGGTGTTCCAGGTCACTTGAAAGCACATCATTGTTAAAGGGGGATATGTCAAGCAATTTCTTGTGTATATGCTTTATGGAATATCTCTATGGGTTGGTTGGGTCATGCACCATGTAAGACAATTATTTATTGACCAATATGAATTATTTTTACACAAATAAGGGTATATATTATAGGTATGCTTCTCATAGGCTTAATTTACCCTTCTGTTAGTAATATATAACATAACAGCTTTTTGTGGTATTTTAAACTGAAGTCTGGTGCTAGCCATTTGGGTGAACAACGAAGACATTTTCAATGTTTTAATGTTTTCAGATAGTTTATCTCATTAATATCATTATTACAGTCGATCGATGTAAGCAAGTAAAATATACGTGTATGTTATACGTATTGTATGTATTCAAAAGCTGTCAGATTGTTAAATACTGTCTTTTCAATGGAAGCAGAGACTGTGAGTTCCATATTTTATACTTTTATATACAATGATCTATAGTGTCCTTCACACAATAGTCTAGAGTACCATTCAGCTTTATGCTTACAGATGACATATGGTCAGTTTGCTGTAGTATGTATGTGTTTCAGAGTGTTGAAGTTACCATTAGAACGGTGCTACCGCTATATCTTATGCTATCATTATGTGTTGTGTTACTCTTATATTCTCGGGTTGTTAATTTTATCAATATGCTTATGATTGTAATGAAATTGTTGATCTGGTTGTTATTGGTGATACATGTATGTTTAAAAACTATGTACAATTAACACATTGCGTTGATGAATTTTGGATCGTTTATCGCATTCCGGTTAATAAACAATTTTCATTTATTTCGCGGATTATTTTAATTCTTTTAGCTGGTATTTTTATGTATAATGTTACCAGTCAAAGGCATTGACAAACGTTGATAAATTATTAGGTGATTTTATTGTTGCAGTCAAACATCTGAATAACCATGTAAGCTATATGGCTTTGTACCTGTTCATATACTGACCCACATCTTACATGAAATATAAATAAGATGACAAACGTGGGAAAATCGTCATTATTTTCCGTAAAGCCTTTGGCTTTCACATGTATCATTAGCATGTCTGTCAGACGCTGTACACAAGGCCCGCAAATTCAAAGAACCGAAAAATATACAACGCACTATGCGCCGCACTATACACATAGAAGAACCCGGATGATCATTGTCTTTTCGGCGCTTGTTGAGGAACTACGTTTTTTTGGTGAGTTTCCCTGGCCCATTGTGTTTTATTTGATATTGGATCTACCTAGGACGTAGTCCAGGTAATATTTGGTTGTTTCTTATTCGTTTCAAATTGGTTAATTATTTTGTTTGAATAAAAATGAGCCAGTCTGAGAACGACGTTCTCGAATTGATGAAACGAGTGAAGGTGAATTTTTGGGCTTCGAGCTTGATAACGCCGAACCTAAAAAAAAACAGACAAACAGGTAAAGTCTGTGGTAAAGCGTGTACAAAAACAAAATCGAAACGAACTGATGTTAATAATAATAGTAGTTCAAAATCAAAAGGGAAGTCAAAAGCTTCGAAGACGTCTAGCACTAAATCAAACGTCATAGACTTGGATAACTTGTCTGCACAGGACATGGATATGCTAAAAGAAAAGTTAGGCATTGCATCTATGCCTGTAGAAGATGAATATGAGCAGAACTAGGACAGTTTTGACCTTCAGAATGCTCCAAATTTACATGTTGAAGTTGACAATGACCAATCAGACTATGAATCTTTTGATTCAATTGGTGCAAGAAAACATGTGCAGGATTCTAGTAAAGATTTGACTAGCAGACTCAAAAATAGTCTAATTGGTGACAATTCAGAAAACCAGACTGACCAGTCTGATTGGAAACTGCCTAAGATTAAGTCTAAGGTTAAAGGTCCGGCAATTGCACAATCTTTGGCTGCATTGATCAATGTGACTTGCACTTCAGTGTGATATCCAGTCGGTTTCAGAGAAATATCATGTTCCCAAAAATTTTGAAATGTTGCATCCACCCAGTGTAAACAAAGAAATTTGGAAAATCATGGATAAACGAACACGTACATATGACATTCTTTTCCAAGATATTCAGTCTCTTCTTGCATCTGGTGTTGTTCCAATTTTAAAATTGGTGCAAATGCTTAAACAGACTTTGATGTCTAATGAAGAAGCCAAACAGCTAATTTCTGACTCTCTTACCTTACTGGGTCAAGTTCAGTTCAACTTGAGCATCAGTAGACGGTATCTGCTCAAACCTAATTTAGATCCAAAATATAAAAACTTGTGTAACATTAACATGCCGTTGACAACTCAGCTTTTCGGTGATGACATTGCTAAGGAAGTGAAGAATTGTGAAACCAGTCTTAATCTGGGAAAGTAAAAGCTCAATAAAATTATTCTAGAGCAGGTTTTCGTGGGAGATTTTCATGAAATGTCAGTAGAAGACGTGGAAGTGCCAGATACATACCGTATCCCAGTTATGGACAGGCACCAGTCTTCAATCCTCGAGGATTTCGAGGATCCATGAGAGGTCAAAGGGGTGGTAGAGGTTTTACACCCGCAGCTACAATTACAGCCCCAAACGAGGGGAATTAGGAGCGGTAGGTAGGCTCAAACATTGTTATAGATCATGGGAGTTATTCCCAATGAAATTTCATTCAATGACTAGGAAATGCAAATTATCGATCAAGAGGTCGCCGAATTATTGGAAAAAGGAGCAATTGTTTGTTCCCAATGGGAACCATGTCAGTTTATTTCAAATATTTTTGTAGTCAAAAAACCTAACGGAAAATTTAGACCAATTATCAACCTGAAAAAGTTCAACACTTTTGTTCATTATGAATATTTCAAGCAAGAACACTTCAAAATTGTGCTTGAGCTTATTCAAGAAAATGATTTCTTTTGTTCTGTAGATTTACAAGATGTTTATTTTTCTGTTCCTATACACCCAGATAACATAAATATTTGAAATTCTCATGGAGGGGAGTTTTGTATGCTTTTGTTTGTCTGCCGTTTAGGTACAGTGCCGCACCCAGAGTTTTTACAAAGTTGCTAAAACCAGTTATGCCTGGTTTAGGTCTCAAGGTATTAGATGTGCTTATTATATTGATGATTCTCTAAATATGACTATATATAAAAGCATATGCATGGAGAATGCTAAAACTATTTGTTCTACTTTACAATCTCTTGGTATCTCGTTAAATCTTACAAAATCTGTTTTAGTTCCAACTCAAAAGATTTTATTTTTGTCGGCGTAGCTGTCTAAGATCACTTTTGACCCAGATTTTCTTGCGATAATTATGCAGCGGGAAAATTGAATGCCAATAGAATTGGGCAAATTTTCTAATTCTAGGGAATGCAAACTTCAAAAAATGGTTAAACGTATACCAATAGCTGTTGCATACTTTTGGGGATTAAAAATGTACATAATTGTTTACATAAGCAGGTAAAATGAAGTTATAAACATATCTTCAACATATACTCTAGAACTGAGCATAAGTATGAACGTATTTTCTTATTGTATGTCATGAATAGAATATTATATTAATTCCCAGAATAAATCCACTATTTTGTTTAGCCTAGCGGCCCGCTCTGTTAATAACAATCGATTCTAGATAGCGAGTTCAACACACGATCATTCTAAAAATAGCGCGTGTTGAGCTGCTGGTGTATAGCTGTTATAATATACATGCATCAATTAGCGTACAGAGAAACATAAGAGCAAATATTTCAATAAATGGGGAATTTATGTTTATAAACATACTGTGCATGTTAATTTGAAATTGAATTGCATTGTGTTCTATAAAGAAACAATAAGAATTGTACATTTCTATCAACTTCTCCAGTAGATGTTACTCAATCTATAAAAAGATACATTTCAATAAATAACATGTTGTGAAATGAGTCTCGCCCGGAATACGTCGAAATGATATTCATGCTACTTTTACTTCATTTGTGTAGCATTAATACATTATTTGCAATGCCATTTATACACAGAAACCCTTGATACATCATATGCCTACCGAATATTATTTTAAATCACCATAGTCTACTGTAATATTTGTGTTATAAAAAATGGAAGTCATCATTATTTCAAATAGGCTGAATGTTTTCTGAAGATTGCTTTTCCTGAGGATAAACAGTATAAATGATTAATAGACTTCGAAATGTGTATGTATTATGCATAGATAACTTCGAAGATGAAGGTAGGGCATATTACTTAAGAATAACTATACGCGTCTGACACTAAATAATTCTCAATCATTCCCGCAATTATTTTCGTACATTGTTAATGTGTTATATTCAGCGGACAAATTTATATAATAATGATGTTAACATAAATTATTTAGGTTATTTATGTATCACTGGTGAAAACATGGGGCAGTATGATCTTTTATTCACGGTACAAATATTAATAATTATTGAATGAATCACAAATTAATTTGGGGATCCGAGTTTTCGTATGGTGTCCGAAATAGCTGGAGTCCGAGAAGTCTTCTTATATAGGTTGGGACCGAAAATTCTGGGGTCCGAGAAGCCATGTAACCAATCATCTTGGCCCTCTTGTATTATGTTTAGGGTAAAAATCATATCTCAATATTAATGTCAATGCCAATTGTCTTTTTTAAAGACATTTCTTGTTGGATTTTTAATAGATTCAGTTCGGTTTATGGTTTTCCCTACAGAAGAAAAGGTTGAGAAAATCATTTTAAAAGCTCACAAGCTTTTGGCAAGTAAATTGGTTTTGGTGAAAGCTTTGGCATCGTTTATTGGGTTTTAGTCCATGCAATTTATGCTGTATTAGAGGCTCCTTTCCACTACAGGCAGCTGGAGCGTTTGAAAATAGAAGGACTGGGAAAAGATCAAAACTTTTATAACAAAGTACAATTAAATGAAAAATCAATTGACCAGTTGAAATGGTGGATTGAAAATATCAACAGCAAGAATGGCAAAAGTATCCGACCTGAGAAAGTCAGTTTTATGTGTCAAACAGATGCATTAGTATTAGGTTGCAGTTGTGTGGATACTGAGACTGGTAATTTTATAAATGATAGATGGTCGCAGGAGGAATCAAAAACTCACATTAATATTTTGGAACTTAAATCGATTTTTCTTGGGTTACAGTCTTTGTATAGAACAGTTAATGGTTGTCATATAAGAGTTTTTTCAGATAATGTGTCTGCAGTGAGTTATGTAAATGATATGGGAGGAATGACATCTCAACAAATGGATAATTTGGCAGGCCAAATTTGGAAGTGGTGCATTCAAAATAATATTTATTCTAGAAATGTTAATAAATCATCAGAGTGGATGTTGAAACAAGAAGTTTTTAATAGAATATGTCGAGAATTTTTTACTCCTGACATTGATCTCTTTGCATCTAGTCTTAACTGTCAAATTGAAAAGTTTGCTTCCTGGTTTCCAGAGCTTTTTTTAATGATGCATTTTCATGTTCTTGGTCAGATCTTGAACCATATATGTTCCCACCATTTGCATTAATTAGTAAAGTACTAACTACATTTGTACACGACAATGTTAAAAGAGCTATTTTGATCGTTCCATTATGGAGATCTCAGTTCTGGTTTCCCAATGTCATGGACTTTTGATTTCAATTCCTGTTAGATTGCCTCGTCACAAGGATTTGTTGACAGACCCACAGGATGGAACACCGCACCCATTATCCAGAAGTATGGACTTGGTCGCACCCATTATCCAGAAGTATGGACTTGGTCGCACCCATTATCCAGAAGTATGGACTTGGTCGCACCCATTATCCAGAAGTATGGACTTGGTCGCACCCATTATCCAGAAGTATGGACTTGGTCGCACCCATTATCCAGAAGTATGGACTTGGTCGCACCCATTATCCAGAAGTATGGACTTGGTCGCACCCATTATCCAGAAGTATGGACTTGGTCGCACCCATTATCCAGAAGTATGGACTTGGTCGCACCCATTATCCAGAAGTATGGACTTGGTCGCACCCATTATCCAGAAGTATGGACTTGGTCGCACCCATTATCCAGAAGTATGGACTTGGTCGTAGTGCAGCTATCAACCAACATTTGCTTGCGCAAGGAATTCCTTCAGGAGCAGTCTCCATTATCCTCAAATCATGGAAATCAGTAACAGATAAACAGTATAGTTTGGCATGGCGTAGGTGGTGTATTGCGAATCAACAGGGAGGTAAAAAACCCATTGAAACCTCTGAGACGCAGGTGATAGCTTATTTGTTTTATTTGTTAAACAGTAAAAAGTCATATTCTGTGTTGAATACTCATAAATCTATGCTTTTACAGACTTTGAACATTTTAGGTAATAAGCGGTGTCGATCTCAAACTTTGATCAGTAGGTTTATGAGAGGTGTAGCTATTTTGAAACCGGTGTTTCCAAGGTACAGATTTACATGGGATGTGTCATCCATTTTACGAGTGTTAAAGTCTCTAATGCCATTAAAACAGTTATCTTTAAAAACTTTAACTTTAAAGTTGGTTGGGTTAATAGCTTTGGCTACAGCATCTCGTGCTCAAACTCTTGTTTCTTTGAACATTGATTGTGTTCAGATTAATTATGTTAGTGGTGAAGCTGTGTGTTATTTTTAAAATTTGCAGACAATGCAGCAGGTGGGTAAAAAGCATAGTTTTCTTTTTAAATTAGAGCACTTTCCAGAAGAAAGTTTATGTGTTTTCCATACACTTGTTCACTATATGAAAAGAACCAAACATTTCAGAAAATCGTCCCAGTTGTTTGTGTCTTATGTTTCGTATCAAGGGGAGTGTCTTCGAGTACCATCGCACGATGGTTAAAGGACGTTTTAGTTATGTCAGGAATTGATGTATTTTAAACCACATTCATTTAGATCAGCAGCTGTTTTGGCTGCAGTAAAAGGTAATTGTTCTATTAACAACACCCTCAAGACTGCAGGTTGGAAGACCGATTCCAATTTTTACAATTTTTATTATAGAGACATTGTTGATAAACCTCACGTGCCTAATGGTGTTGTTTGGCAACTACTAAGTCAGAATGACAGTTAAAAGCTGCTTTTAAAACAAACCTTAAAGGAAACTATAGCAGAAGTGTCAAGTGACCCGGAACACACGTAACTGATTCAGAACCCCCCCAATCAGTGCATACAGTTCAACAAAATATTTAACAACAATACTTAATGTTACCAAATGTTTCAAACATGCATACTGAAGCTGAGATATCTGTCTTCCAAAGTATATATAGGTTTATGTCATTGAATATACATTTAAAATGAAGAGAGCGGTTTTGTCGTTAGTGACCCGGAACTACCCAATTGACAGTATTGTTAATTCAAACAAAATTTGGGGCGTTAAAAAACTAGCATGTTTTTGTAAATATTATTTCTGAATATAGTTTAAGTAGTCTAACTTTACTATTATCCCATATGATTGTTAATTTAAAGAATATTTGTTGCCTTTAAAGAAGTCTCCACCTATGCCACATATGATGTGTGGCCCCCTATAGTAACATATGCCAACAATTCAAAATATAAACTTGCTGCATGATTTCTTCTGCAACATTTTGGTGACATCTTGTGTATCAGAATGGTAAAGAAACATTAAGAAAGCAATTATAGAAGCAAAGCTAGGTTTGTGTTGAAAAATATGAACTGTAATTAGTTAAATAACATAATTAGTCAGAGAAACCTACAGTATGGAAATTCCCATACTGTCAACCTGAAAAATTAACTCCTATAATTATTAATACCGTTGTTTCATATTAAATTTTGAGGGTAATACTACAAACACATGAAAATAGTTGCACCAAAAATGTTTTGCATTTTGAACTTTCTATAATCATTGACCTGAAACTATAGCAACCGTTTCTCTGTTGCACAGTATATAATTCAGTAAGTATAAATTTTACAAAAGATCTCTTCTGTAATACACTGTAGACAGAAGACACGCTTTATAATCTTCACACAATATATATAAACTTAAAACAAGCATGCCTATCAATCACAGCCACAATGTAATGGGCATTAAGGTAGCTGGACATTGGTTTCTATGGACATTCATTCCTATGCTATTTTTTACGTAGGCGGACAATGGTTCCTACATGATTATTACACCCTGGACACTCTTTCCTAAATTACTTTAATAGCCCCGACATTGGTTCCTACAATATTTTATTCCGTAGGAACCGATGTCCAGGATTTGGGGATTAAGGGTGTAATAATATACTATATTAGACAATTCTTCCATATGTGAGCAGGCCTTTATTATGCCATTTTTGGGGCATATATAAAGTATATATATTTCTCTTATTTCTCTTTTCTTACTTTATTTATATTTTGTTTTTATTCCAACAAGATGTCTGAACAGAGTTAAATTTTTTTAGTCATTTCTAATGTTGTAGGCTGTGAATATTTTATACAACTACATGCATTCGAAAATCATAAGTATACAGGCGATGGACTGGAAAAATTATTATGCCGAAATGCCATCTGCATGAGATGTTTCGTCATTTCTTGAAAGAAATGAAGACAAAGGACGATTTTCTACTTATTTTCGAAGGAGAAAATATCTTCTCTACATATCACAATAAAGTCAAATATGTCAGATGTTTCCACAGAACTGATGTCCTTATCATTAATCAATGTAGAATTTTATCCAATCATTGTACTCCAATAGTGTCTTATGGTTAACTTTTTTCCTTTCTTACATTCTTCATAGTACATGAATTTGTAAAGTGGAATTGTATAATTTAAACCAAACTATTTTGTCAATGAGATACAGCAAACCACCAAAGATAAAACATTAATTTGTCATTAACAACTGACTGTACAGCCTGGGGCATGTCCAGGTATACGCACGTACGCATGTGCAAACAAGTGGCTGAAAAAAATATGAATTTAAAACTGCCAATAGTCTTTAAAATGCAAACATATCAGAGTAAGGTATATGTGTACATGTCAAATGGATATTTAACATGTTTTAAGGCCAAAAAAAAAAGTTCCATTTCTGGTCTCCTGCCCAAAAAAATAAGGATCGGTAGGTAGGGATTTTTTAAAATTTTATGTTACTTTTTTATGATGGGAGAATGGTTTGTGTTGTACACGGCAACAGTCTTTTTCAGCCTTTATTATTTTTGGACCAAAAATATGTAGGGTCGGCAGGAAAAGTAAACGGTCGGTCGGGAGACCAGAAATGGGACTATTTTTTGGGGGGGGCCTAATGTAAAGTTTGTTTGGAAAAAGAATATATTGCAAGAAGATGACAATAGCAATTTCTATAAAGGATGTTTTATATTCGGTAATATTATCCTATAAACGAACACATTTTACAACCACAGCAATAATTATGCCCTTTTAAAGTGCATCATCGCTGTTCTATAAACACAAATTCCAGAGAATGTACCAACCTCAGCATTGGTGCGTATCCCAGATTCAACCTGAGGCGCCCCCTGACAGCACAACTTTCTTCAACAACAACAACATCTGAGCAAACCCGTAAGAAACTTGTACAGGAATGAATGAGAAATAGTACATAAAATAATGACGAAAAATGATATTTTATAATATATAATGTAAATAGCATCAAGAGCGACATTGTGTAAGCTCGGATCTTAACAAACACACTTTTCAGGAATCATTCATCAGGTTACAGTTCCGAACTTACAACATTTTATTATTCAGACTATTTAATGCAGCATGCTATGATTTGTGACCTGTGGCTCTGAAATGTTATTTCAAAGACATGCAACCATGAAATGTTTTGTTCCAATATTTCTTCAAAGAATACAAAACCACTGCAAACAATATAAACTGAGTGATAACACAACATATGCCAGCACTAAAAGCTGAGTAGTTTGTTTTTGCGCATATTCTACAAGACAAAATCTTGGCATAATACACGCCATGTAATGTTGGCTTCCACATCTTTTTGGAGGGTAGTTGATAAAGAGCCCCACCTCTGAAACAAGATTCTGTGTTTGATAAACACTTATGCCCCCGGTTGGTGCTGGATAGCCCATTTCTTAGTCCAAATTAGGTCAAGGTCAAAGTAAGGTCGGGTGATTTGGGTGGATTGGGAATGACTGTGTAAATATCCAAGTGTTGTAGTAAGCGGTGTTGGTGTTAGATGAAATGGTAAAATCTAGTTAACCAAGATATAAGTCCAAATTCGGTCAAGGTAAAAGTGATGTTGGATGATATGGGCGGATTGGGGATGGTCATAAGCAACAACTGTGTAAGTATCCAAGTGTTGAAGCAAGTGGTGTTGGTGCTAGATGAAACAGTAAAATCTAGTTAACCAAGAAACAGTCCATTTGAATTATTCTAAGTGCAAATTAGGTCAAGGTCAAGGTCAAACTGAGGCTGGGTGATATGGGTGGATAGGGAATGGTTATAAGCAATAACTCTGTAAGTATTCAAGTGTTGTAGTAAGCAGTGTTGGTGCTTGACGAAACGGTAAAATCTACTTAACCTTGTCACGGACGGGGGGAAGGACGGACGGAAGATGCCGAGGGCATAAAAAAAATCGAAATACCTGTCAATTGACCACAAAGTCTTTGAACAGTTATGCTAGTCAGTTTTATAGTAGTTTTATAGTTGGAATTTCCACAATGTCACATGTCCTTACATTGGCAACATTTGTTTGTCTTAAAATCTTTCTTAAATGTAATGGCAAAATCGTTTTTGTCCTTATTTTTCTAAACAACATTTATTTGATATTTTCAGGTCTTATACGACATGCATATACTGTCCTGATTTCCAATCATAAACACCATTTCAGATTAAGCATTGGCTCTTCCTTCAATGCACCTCCAAAACAAGAGGGAGCCACAGTCTACAGGCTGTGCATCTGGCTCCTGAGGAAAGATAAAGATAAAGAGATCAACAGCTAAACAACAGCACCATCCCCAAAGACAGAACAACAAACACCAGGCTCAAAACGGGTGAAAGGTTACCGTCTTCATAGGTAACCAACAGCTGCTTGTTGTGAGCGGCCATGATTTATGGTGTTCTGACAAATTCTCATCACTCATACTTTTCTGCATAACTATTTTCTCCACAGATGAAATACTTTTACATACTCTATAGAAGCTGGAAATCTTATACCATACTTTATACATACATGCCATACGTCCCGGTCTTGCCAGGATTGTCCCGCTTTCATGAGTTTTGTCCCGGCATCCTGCTTAGATGCGTTTTGTCCCGGTCAAGCACAACAATCTATGTTACTGTGCAATAAAAGTTGCATTCGGCCAACAATTAACTCCTTATCGTTAATCCAATAATTGGTCCCTATGACAACAATGCCCGCTAGCCACGTGTCAAAGAGGAGCAGTAATGATAACACAAACTGCAGTGTATTGGCATAATTTCGCGGGATGGTGGTCATATAATCCGCGGTCGCTAATTGCTGTTAGTCATCACGTGGAGGGTGTATAAAGTAACTTATGTCATACTGACCTATCTGAACGACGATTACGGTATCAATTCGGCTGTTTTGTTTTTTATAGTTGAAGAGGAAATGTTAACTGCACCTGTTCTGCATATGTTCGCGATACAGATACTTATTTTTCGGCGTAGCTGTCTAAGATCACTTTTGACCCAGATTTTCTTGCGATAATTATGCAGCGGGAAAATTGAATGCCAATAGAATTGGGCAAATTTTCTATGTCTAGGGAATGCAAACTTCAAACAATGGTTTAACGTATACCAATAACTGTTGCATATTTTGGGGATTTTTTTTTACATAATTGTTTACATAAGCGGTTAAAATGAAGTTATAAACATATCCTCGCGTATACTCTAGAACTGAGGCTAATTATGAACGTATTTTCTCATTGTATGCCACAAACAGAATGATATATTCATTCACGTAACGAAATAACTATTTTGTTTAGCCTACATTTATATAAGCGTTACGCTCTATAAATAGCAATTGTGCAATGTTCCCATGCATAAATCTCACTCACAGAGTTGCCGTTCCATGTAGCCATTGATTCTAGCGAGTTCATCGCATTCCGCAAAAAGTAGTGGCATTCTAAAAATAGCGCGCGTAGCTAGCAACGGCTGTATAACTGTGTTAATATACTCGTACATGCATAAATAATAACGTTCAGAGAATCATAAACCTAAAAATTTCAATAAATGTGGAATTTATATTATAAACTTACTGTTAATTTGATTTAAATTGTGGTGACCATTTATTAACGATTATTTATAATTGCATCTTTCTATCAACTTCTCCAATAGATGTTATTTAATCTGTAAAAAGATGCTACATTTTCTATAGATAAAATGTAATGAAAGAAGATTCGGAATATGTCTAATTGTTATTCGCGTAGCATGAATACACAATTTGCAATACTAATTATACACAGGAACCATTGATATATCATATTTCTACTGATATAATTTAAAATCGTCATAGTCTAATGAAGTTTCATGTTTGCATTATCAAAAAAAATAAAGTCTTAACATTTCAAAAATCGCTGAATGTTCCCTGACTATTGCTTTTTATTGCACAGGGTACATGCTTATTTGACTTCAAATCGTTATTATATTAGATAACTAACACGAATGGTATATTACCGGTACTATAAATAACTATATAGACTCGTCTGATACATAATAATTTTCACGAAATTATTTTCTTACATTGTTAATTTGTTAAATTGGCTCGACAAATTCAGATAACAATTATGTTAACCTAAATTATTTTGGTTATTCATGTATCACTGGTGGAAACATGGAGTTGTATGATTGGTTTATTCACGGCATAGATATTAATTATAATTCTATTTAATGTTTAAATTTATAAATTTATCTCAAATTAACTTATGGGTCCGAGAAGTTTTCTTATAGTGTCCGAAAAATCTAGGGTCCAATAAGCCCCCTAATATTGGTGGGGACCAAAAAATCTGGGATCTGAGAAGTCACGTAACTGATCATCTTGGCCGTCTGTTTAGGTAATCTTTAAATTACATCTCAATATTAATTTCAACGCCGATTGTCTTTTTTAAAGACATGTCTTGTTTATATTAAGCGTGCACGTGGGACAAATAATTAGGGTTTTGAGTAGCGAGACATTTGCGCTCTTAATATGCAGTTCTTTCCGCATTTTATTGTATGTAATGCTCATGAATAATGGTTATTTTTATGCTGCACATGCTTCCATATTAAAACACGATAATTTAATTTTATCATGGACACCATGCGGGGCTTCAAAATTGCGCATGCGCAGTATGAAATAGTTTCCCCGCATGCAGCTTGTTTGCATTTAGGAGTTATGTGCAAAATAATTGGAGAAAATATTCATTTATGCACAAATCAAGATGAAAACTCGTCAGCGTTGTTAAGGGAAAGCATATGATTGATCGAGATCAACAAAATAGAAATCGCCGGTAAAAAAAACGCTTATTCGGATGGGGTGGCGGATTTAGCCACTGCGCCAGTAGATATTATTTCATCTGTAAAAAGATGCTACATTTTCAATAGATAAAATGTTATGAAAGAAGATTAGGAATACGTCGAATTGTTATTCATGTAGCATGAATACACAATTTGCAGTACTAATTATACACAGGAACCCTTGAAATATCATATTTCTACTGATATAATTTAAAATCGTCATAGTGTAATGAATTTTTATGTTTGCGTTATCAAAAATAAAGTCTTAACATTTCAAAAATCGCTGAATGTTCCCTGACTATTGCTTTTCATTGGGATACACAGCATAAATGCTTATTTGACTTCAAATCATTATTATATTAGATAACTTACATGAATGGTATATTACCGGTACTATAAATAACTATATAGACTCGTCTGATACATAATAAGTTTAATTCATTCCCGAAATTATTTTCTTACATTGTTAATTTGTTAAATCGGCTTGACAAATTCAGATGACAATTATGTTAACCTAAATTATTTTGGTTATTCATATGTCACTGGTGGAAACATGGAGCTGTATGATTGGTTTATTAACAGCATAGATATTAATGATAATTTTATTTAATTTTTTAATTAATAAATTTATCTCAAATTAACTTTTGAGTCCGAGAAGTTTTCTTATAGTGTCCGAAAAATATGGGGTGCAATATGTCTCCTAATATTGGTGGGGACCAAAATATCTGGGATCTGAGAAGTCACGTAACCGATCATTTTGGCCGTCTGTTTAGGTAATTTTTAAATGACATCTCAATATTAATTTCAACGCCGATTGTCTTTTTTAAAGACATTTCTTGTTATGTTATGTGCTACAAAACTTTTATTCAAAAGTAAGGATCTCACAGTTCTCTGCACTACAAGGTTTTATATGGCAATCAAAACACCCACGCTTTCCATGTGGATGTCGTGACGTTGTACATGCCAGCATTATTTTTGCGCGCTTTCCTTGCAGAGCAAAGGATTTCACAGAGTACAGAATGTATATGTGCATTTAACTCTATATAGACTTTGTAGTTACGTCACATGAACAGTAAAATTCGGATATGCGTTTTGGATTACGCGTCGTTATAACGCAATTTGAAATTTATTTAACCTGTCACATTTCGTTCTACTGTAAACTTAACATCTTTGTGTGTATTACTCACACCTCCTTGGTAACTATACAACATTAAACAATTACCACAGAAAATAATGCTCTGTGTAGAAGTTCTTTAACATTTGACGGACGTTACAGGCACCATGTGAACGAGGAAAATTTCCTGCCGTTTTTGCAAGAACAAAACATATAAATTATCCAATCAGTACTACGAGTTCAACAGTGGTTTACATGTATCATGTACATGAATGATATGACAAGTAATATTGCGACTGCGATCAATGGACCCTGCGACAAAATAACAATACTAAGGTGTCCACTAAAAAGTCACATGTTCCGCCGATTTTTTGTCAATGTCCCGTTTTGGCCAGAAAAAATGATAGCATGTATGCTTTTTACAATTCAAATTAACGTTTTCTTGTTAGCTCACCTGAGCATGATGTGCTGGGTGAGTTACTGGTAGTAGTCAGTCGTCCGTATGCCGTCAACAATTTGGCCCGTTATCGCGATAAAGACTACATTTTGTATTCAATCTTGACTAAACTTGCACAGTTTGTGTATAACTATAAAATCTTGGACGGGTTCCATAAATGGGCCCGATCGAACCAGGAACACCAGAGTTATTGTCCCTTTTTTGGTCACAAATACATCTATTGCTGAATAACTCGCCTAGTAAAGGGAGGTAAATGAAGTATTAGAAAGATAATTGCCATAAATGTGTTATTTCCCTATGTAGCTCATTCACAGATGTAACCCAGATAGTGGAGTCTGCTTATCAGTAAAATCAATACATCAATCTGAGTCAACATGATACTTCTATTTGAGATCAGCATCATTACACACAATAACCATTGATAGCCTTCTTCTGACCTTTATTTTGGCTATATGTGCAGCAATAAAATTGTTCACTGTCTGTCATGGCATCCAGTCAGGAAAAAGATTTAAACAATAATCAATAGAATTCATGTTGTAAACAAGCAATAAGAATATAGGATTTAGATCGTGTGATCTAGTGCCTGAAAGGGTTAATTATTTTCTGTAGTTTTTGGACTCTTTAGTTGGTAACTTATTCAGTATCATTTAAACAATTAACTTTTGGACTGACTTTTACATTTGAATTGGAATTTTGGAAACTCACGTAATTATCTTACATGATTTTTGAAGCTGATTTATTATTTCTCCTTATTTAAAAAATACTTCTACACTGTTTTACATCTTCTCCTTAATTGAGAAATATTTTTACACTATTTAGAGTGCACCATGCTACTTGCTGCTTGTATGGTATATATAAGTAAGGGCTTGTAGTTTGGGGACTTTTTTTTTTAGTTCAACAAAATAAAAGTGACTTCCCGTGCATCACTTTCATTAAATTTCATCTCACTTCATGCTCGATGAGTTATTGGTATAGGGGGACTGTCCTGCGTCGTCCATAATGCATCGGAACAATTGGGCATGTGGACGTGATACAAACTTCACTTTCATTCAATCTTTACCAAACTTGCACAGTTTGTGTATGACCATAAAATCTCGGATAGATAATGGGCCAAATCAGACCATGAACACCAGAGTTATTGCCTCTTTTTCATGAGAAAATCTGCAGACTGGACTTTGTGCAACATACAAACTTCATTTTTCATCTGAATTTTACCAAACTTGCACAACATGTACAAGAACTGAATATTTCAAAATAATCCATAAAATGGCCTAGATTGGGCTACAAACACCAGAGTTATTGCCCCTTGTTTGTGTGAAAAAAAAGGACAATGTGGAGTATAAAGACTTCATTTATTGCCTAATCTTGACCAACTTGCACTGTTTGTGTTTGACCATAAGGTCTCAGTCAATTCCCAATATGGAACAGATCAGACAAGAAAGACCAGAATTATGACCCCTTGTTTGTGAAAAAAATCCATAATTTGTCAAAAACTGGGTTTCACTCTCCATAGTGAATTAACTTTTCATTCCTTGTTGACTAAACTTGCACAGTTTGTGTATGACCATAAAATTTCATCAAGGTGCAATGATGGGCCAGATAGAACCAGGAACACTGGAATTATTTCCCCTTCTTTGTGAGAAACTTTGCCAAAAATGGACTTTGTGTGACATAGAAACTTCATTTTTCATCCAATCTTGATAATACTATACAGCATGTGTATGACCATAACATCTCATAATAAACCTAGGTTTTATGCTGATAAGGGTATAAAGAACAAAGTTATTTGCCCATTTGTTAGTGAAAAATAAGCAAAATATGGACAATGTTCATGATAGAGACTTCATTTTTCATTTGGGATGGCAGCACATAGTATTTCAGCAACCGGTTAATTTGTTTTGGTATTTGAGCTGTTAACCAGTGAGCTCATTTACAAGACCTAAAACACAATTAAAATGGAAATACATCAAGTACAATGGTCTGTTTGATTGAATAGTCCTAATTGATGATATACATAATGCTGACAGTTGTCTTGTATTGATGTCTTTTGTGACTGTTTTAATTATTGTTCTGTTGAAATAAGAACAAAGCACAGTACATGGAATTCATCTGGTTGTTTTAACCTAAATAATGTGCCATTGCAAAGATTGGATGTCAACCTCTGTGTAATGAAAGTGTGATTGTGCATGGTAAACATATTATCGTTTGCTTATGGTTTATCTTGGTCCCAACAGTTTTGACCATAAATGCATCTGTATTGTGCCATTTAATTGCCAGGTAAATAACAGAAGTAGGCCGGGCAGGCATGAGACTGTATATCGACGGTAGATTGCCAGGTTAGCTACAGAAGAAGGCCAGACAGGCATCTGTATTGCACCTGTTGCATTGCCAGATCAGGTTGTCTGATTTGGGTCATTTTGTAGGTGATCACATTTAGCTGATCTCTGTCATTGCCAGTATTCAGATGAGCGCTTTGGGCCATCATTGCCCTCTTGTTGTTTATTTAAAGGGACTAAGCTCAAGATGGTCAAATGGTAAAATAGAAAGAAATTTTTCAAAAATACATGCTGTTTTTACATAATCATATAGAACACGCTACAACCCACCAACTAATTTAAAAATAATGCTGTTTCTATTCAGGATAATCATGTGACACTTAAGTTTTGTCGAGTTGCGCATGTGCACATTCGTATCAGGTGCTTACATTGGGGAAAGCCGCGGTATTGTTAAATTGGGAATACCGGGTTCAAGGTAAGTGCAACTAATTCAACTTCAATTTTTCAACGAAATACACAGGTAATGTCAGTATTTGATCGTGTTCTATATCAATGGTGATGTTTTTACTGTTAGGGCATAACTACAAAAAACACACATTTTTATACCCATCTGGAGTTCAGTATCATTAAGAAATTAAATGAAATGGCTGTTGTTTATAAAAGTAAAACTATAATAAAATGTATTATATACATAAAGCATTAAAAACACAACTGACTACTTCATTCTCATCCATATAATTTTCTTGTATACCTTTTTAAACAAACATTTTATGAAATTAAGTCTATTGGCTCTCGTATATAAATGTATATCATTTTTGTCATGAAGTAAATTTTACATGCTTACGACTCTTATACTTTGAAATTTTAGTCAAAAAGTAAATAACATTTGATAACCACATGTATATTAATTTGTAAAAGCTGTCATTTGCTACTTTCAAAGAAATTCTCAGAGTTAAATTATAAGTACTAGACCAATAGCCAGTGCTTTTCAAATGACAATTATTGCTGGCAAAGGATTTATTAGTCTTCAGATAAACAAATTATCACATAATTATGCACATATCTCCAACTATCTAGTTAACATACCTATCTCACACAGGTTTGAAGTCTAACATCTCATCCTGGTACATTTGGTTTTTCAATTAGGAATAGGTATGTCAGAAAGAAGAATTGAACAAAATACATCAAAAGAAAAATAACCTTCTGTAGACATGGTTTACAAGCAAAAAAACGAATATAATGCACTAGATTCTGTATTGTAGTGTTTTGTCTACATTTAAAAAACAGTTATTATGTAATGCGTTCAATGTTAGACGATTTTCAGCAATTTCATCTAATCTATTTTGCAGACTAATGTAATGTATCATTTCAGGTAAAACTCAATGACAGCTGAAAGGTAAATAATGCACTTGAATATTTTGCTGTTAAAGCGAAATAACAAAGTAATTCATGTATAGTCACTGAATCACCTCCAATTACAGGATTTTCTTAATTAAAATCATTCATATGGCTTGGACACATACACTTGACACTGACCTTATGCATGAATAAATCCGTTACAATGAATATACAAGTTTTTGTACTTTAATCGAGATACATCGATGGTAGTGTAAAATACAGTTACGGTATCAACAAACATGTGAATCAATTGCTCAAACAAAACAGAGTATAAATATAGGAAATAATTCGAGTTAGTGATAATGAGTTCACGAGTGTAACGGAAATGTGTTCGAGCTGTATCTCAAAACAACAAAAGCAAATATTCTCCAAATATTACATGAGTATCTTGCGCTCCCTATTCATGACATGGTTAACTTTTTTTCTTAGATGGCTCTCATTTTGCAACATAGCTGACCACCTGAACATATAATAGACACTTCCACAAATGTAAATCATATTCAAATTAATCTGCAATATTATCCAATCATAACACTTGGATTTCACATATTAACCTGTTTCATACAAAAGAGGATGTGCATAATGTTTGTGGTATTCAAAAGAGCATGTGGTATTGTCTTTGTTATTTTTGATGAATGGAAAATAACCCTTAAACAATAGCTGGGGAGGAGTTCAAACTATCTGTGGCAAACCTGATCAGTCTATCATTTCTAGCCATGATGTGAAGTCAGATTAACATCACCAACTGAAACATTCTGAATACCAACCCAGATCCACAAATCACTAACCACCATGTGATTTCTGGTACAACTGACAGCTTATGAGGTCTTTATGTCAGAGATGTCTGCAGTTTCACCAAGGTTACTATATATCTGGATAAAGGATACTGATGTCCATTGGTATGGTAAGGAACAGCTTAGGGCAAGAGAAGTGGGGTAGGAGAATAATTTGAAGATACTAGTTTCCAGTAATACATGAAACGTGCTGTACAGTTAACATGAACTATTGGTAAAAGTGATAATCTGAATTGTGGCAATGTTTATGTCAAGACAGGTGACATTCCTGTCATACAGCACAAAATATATATAATTGAAATGCTTCAAACTTCAATGTAACTATGATTGAAAACTGCAACCGAATCTTCCTATTTCCAGTTTGATACTAAGTGAATCAACAATATCAATATAAAATCAAGAGATAAACAAGAAATCAAATTTCCTAAGACACATTTAAAATAAATCTTCTGAAAATATCTGTAAACACCGAAAGCACACCATACCCCCAACACACACCCATTACAATGTACCATTGCTTGCACTCATCTAACCATTATACCATTGCCATGAAAATAATAACTCCAGTAGAGTTTTCTATCAAACAGTATATCTGAAAGGATCTCAACTTCAGCATTAACTTTTCTTCACAATATCATCTGAGCTCCCAATGACCTTTCACCACAAGTTACAAAACATAAACAGAAAGTACAAGGGTTGGCACCCATTCTCAGAGAAAGCTTATGAAATTGCAACCTATCATATCATACAGGTGTTCAGCAGAATTTCCTGATCTCGAACTTACCTTATAATAATTGAGGCGTGTCATGGGAAAACCGGGCTTAAGTGCCGTCCCAGATCAGCCTGTGCAGTCTGCACAGGCTGATCCAAGATGGCACTTTCCGCTTTCATGGTATTTTCTGTTTCAAGGATGTCTCTCCTAAACATAAGTCCACTGCAGACAGAAAGTGTCAGCAGAACTTCCGGATCTCGAACTTACCTTATAATAATTGAGGCGTGTCATGGGAAATCCGGGCTTAAGTGCAGTCTGCACAGGCTGATCCAAGATGGCACTTTCCGCTTTCATGGTATTTTCTGTTTCAAGGATGTCTCTTCTAAACATAAGTCCACTGCAGACAGAAAGTGTCGTCCTGGATTACCCTGTGCGGACTGCACAGGCTGATCTGGGACAACACTTTGCGCACATGCATTAAGCCTGGTTTCCCATGACATGCCTCAATTGTATTTTGAATTTCTGGATAACTGACATTCATGGTCATTTATCTTGCTTATTTCAAAGTTCTTTAAAACTTAAATTCAGTCCTTTTTTTTCTGCAACTTGCTTATTTCACTTCTTTGATACTGAGTTCTGAATTTTTCTGCAATATAAAAGGTTACCGCAAACTTTGTGACTCAAATTATCAGTTATGTTGAAGTGGTTGCCCACAATCTATGTTTGCACTTCTTTCTGATTATTTTACTTGATGTGTTGCTACCTGCGGTGTTATTACAACACAATGACAAGCACTGTCATCCAACCTGTCACATACTGTCATCTTGTTGTCACCTCTTTGTTCTCAAATCTTAAAAATAACAGTATGCATTCTTATTGGAAATGGATATAGAGAATACTAGGTTAGTGTTGAATAAAGATAAGTTTATTTAGCGAGGCTTAGAAAACCTGAACCGTGAGCCTTGGCAAGTCAGGTTCACGTTTTCATGCTGAGCAAATAAACTTATCTTTATTGAATACTTACCTAGTATTCTATTTATCCCAGCATTTTCTGTCTTTATTTTATAAATAAAGAAAGAAAACTCACTAAATATTATGAAAAACATCAATTTTTCTGCAATATAAAAGGTTACCGCAAACTTTGTGACTCAAATTATCAGTTATGTTGAAGTGGTTGCCCACAATCTATGTTTGCACTTCTTTCTGATTATTTTACTTGATGTGTTGCTACCTGCAGTGTTATTACAACACAATTACAAGCACTGTCATCCAAGCCTGTCACATACTGTCATCTTGTTGTCACCTCTTTGTTCTCAAATCTTAAAAATAACAGTATGCATTCTTATTGGAAATGGATATAGAGAATACTAGGTTAGTATTGAATAAAGATAAGTTTATTTAGCGAGGCTTAGAAAACCTGAACCGTGAGCCTTGGCAAGTCAGGTTCACGTTTTCATGCTGAGCAAATAAACTTATCTTTATTGAATACTTACCTAGTATTCTATTTATCCCAGCATTTTCTGTCTTTATTTTATAAATAAAAGAAAGAAAACTCACTACATATTATGAAAAACATCAAATGACGTTACGAAAATAACAAGATGACGTCATTATACTGCGCGTGTTTGCTTTATCACCACAGTGTTGAAAAAAAGCCAAGTTTATTCCATGGGGGTTTATTTTGTCAATGCATGCATGATGATGGGATAAAATCTATTGACCACATGTCATGATGCTTTTCTTCTTAAGTCTAAGCATCAAGTATGTTTTTTTTAGATTGATAATTTAATTGACCTACAAATCTGTATTATGATGATTATGTTAAAGTTTGGATATATTGAAGTGACTTACCAAGCGACTAAGCGATTGAGAACTAGGTGATGAAGTTCAACAGAACTGAAGTGCAATAACTCCATGGATGTGTCTTTTAACCGAGCCAGAAAGCATTTCCCCAAAGGCCGAGACAAATCAAGCAAGCATTTATTGAGACTGTGCAAATAAGGCAGAACATGATTCCAGCATAACACAGATTTCAGATATTACCACCACCAAAAAATCTGAATTTCTCTAGCAATCAGAAAATGCACTTTGCAAATCCATTTTACAATTATTAAACCTGCCATTAGCCTTTGAAAGACCAAGTTCTTCGTGCACCAAGATATTAACTGTGAAAATTCTAATACAGACACTTAACATCTTAATTTCCAAGGCAAAGCACAGCCGCAACAACATAATGAACCACCATGTAATAAATAAATTATTATTGAATACATTGTCAAAAAATGTCTTTTTCATGGAGGTGCAACAAAACATCCTAGTTTTCGATGGAATTACATGATAAGCATGCATGGACATTACTGCTGTTTTACTATCACTATCATAATATCAGTGAAATTATGATGTTTCACAGAAGTTTATATTCTGAATACTGTTGCTCACATCAAATAACATTAAATATATCAAATCAAAGTCAGGATCAACACACTGTCATGTATGTAACTTATAATGTATGTGTAACAACACTCAAAACATTAAAACCTTAGAAATTATGTAATTATATGTAGTACACTCAGAGGGGTAACATGGCTCACAAGTTAAACATAGTGTTACTTTTTAATGGAGCAGTCGTAAAGCAAAAAAAAATTATCGTGTGTTTGGGGCAACGGTCTTAAAAAAGTTAGGTAGGGTTGGGACTGTGTTGTTGTTTTTTTTACTCTGTTTTTTAAAGACACGTTTTGGTAACAAAAACATAGAAAATTATCTAAAATCGGACAAATACGGATTTCACGGGAAACCATCATCACTAAAAATTTTAGGGTTGGGGGTTTCTCGCTAGGTAGGGTCGGGTTGCCCGAAAAACAGCAATTATTATTTTTGGCCTAATGTACAGTCTACATAAAACATAACTTGCAACCTAGTAACGTCATGAAAAAACGTAAAAAAACATAATTTTCACTAATTATAAGATTACAGCCTACATTAATATAGAAAAAGACTGGTTGTCGAGTGTTTACAGCATAGTTTTGAATTTTTATGTCTAGACTAATAGCCTTGCCTACCATTTGCCAGCAATCTTTACTACCAGACATGATTAACTGAAAGCTATAATTTACAATAATGAAGAGTAATCTAAACTTGACTGTCTGGTAACCCCATCCAGATATATTTATACTGTATATACGTCTTAGCATAAATATATGACTAGACATATTTTTTGTCTATTTTACTAGACCAACAGGTATGAAATTCACATACATTTCCAATTATCAATTTAAATGACCAAAGTTTCCTTAGACATGTTATTAAGATTGTCAAAATGTCTCATCTACAGTTTAATACATAATTTACCGTATCTCGCAGCAATTTATTATATTACGACCTTAATACATTATCGAGTACACCAGTCAACCACCTTCTACGTTACAATGCAGTCCGTTTAAGTACAACACCCATATCAGTTTTTAATGATTATCTAGCATATCTCAAATAATTAATAAAGAACATTTTAAAAAAAGAAACATCAGTCTCATGGGCGTTATTTGTATATCTAAAAAAATACTTCATATAATTACAGTACCAATAATATATCACTGAAGATACCTACACTACCATATAAATAACATTCTACCACGGCACGCGGCTAGTAGCCCATATATAAAGAAGGAAAATAACTGTGGGTTATTCTGCAACAAATGATGAGCGGAGCTTAATGTTTTGAAAATAGTTCCGGAAATTCGAAGAAATTGTTCCGTAAAATGCACGTGCTTAAACGCGCGATAGCAAATTGTGACAAACACATCGTTTCTGCATTTATTTAGCGCAATTAAACCACATTTGTACTACATATTTTATACTTAAGTTCACAATAACGTTTATGTTTTGTTAATATGTGTTTAATTTGCGCTTTTTGGCATGAAATTTTCACTGTATTATATCGATAAGTATGACGTCATTCGCTCAATGTTTATCAATAAAGCTGACGTCATTTTGAATTGTTATGATTTATTGACTTCACAGAAACGCACGTGTGAATGCACTTCTCGGAAAATGGGCGGAGTATAGATAAATATAGTTCTCATTCATAACCTTTAAAAATACGAATTTTATATAAGATCGTGTTAGAATCAAAATAATTGACGGGTAACAGTTTGTTATTGCGTTAATAACCAACGGTTTGTCGTTCCGATGCTTGTTATCAAACCACTCGGGCTACCGCCCTCGTGATTTAATTCCTACGCATCGGAACTCCAAACCGTTGGTTATTACCGCAATAACCAACAGTTACCCTTCAATTATTTCTTAAATTAACAGTATTTGCAAGACGTGTCTCCAAAATTCACTACGTGCCTTTTTAATTTTGAGCACAATTAATCACCAAATAATTTACCTTGTTATATTCCAAAGTAACACCAATAACACAGAAGCCAAGCCTTTAATTACTTGCTGGAAACTAAACCTTTCACACAATGCAAAAACATACACATGTATTAGTCACATTCGCTTGGAAGCATTTAATGTTAAAGAATTCGAGATACCTGCAGAATTGTTTATATATGTTTATTTTATCGGGAGAAACTTGAAGTTAATAAATCAAATTGCTTACCGAAATTTATTCCCTTTTTCCCCAGAAAATCTTGTTACCAAGTGTGCGGACAATGCAATCTAACGATTTTGACAATCCTGCATTCAGGGGATGTCAGAATAATGGGGGTTTTCCAATTCAATGCCTGACATCCAACATGGGGAAGAAATTTTTACTTATTGAATTAGTTGCCATCTTGGCCTCAGAGGTGGAGTTATCAAAGCAGACAGGTTGGAGATTCAATGCTAGAATAGATGCTAGCAATTGACAAGCTGCAGTAACTTAAAAGCTGAATATAGTTGAATAAATATTGCAAATATCAAGCAATCCTTGAAAAGGGTGGTCATGTAATATGAGGGCTTGGTGCAAAATTATGCTAAACCCACATTTGTTTCCATAAGAGTAATCACAATTTTGGGCTTAGGGATAATTTAACTGAACATAATTATGAAAAATTTTACTCATTGTATGTCATGATCAGAATGTTATATTCATTCACATAATAAAATAACTATTTTGTTTAGCCTACATTATCCACGCTCTAAAAATAGCAATTACAATGCTACAATTCACGGGCACGACAGTCGGTCACAACGTATTTGATGTTGCCTGTCAACAGTGTTAAGGTTTATTGTGACAAGCACAAAATATAAACTGGTAAATTTCTGGTATTTTTCTGATAAATAAGCAAAGAAATATTAGCAAACTTGATGGAGCTTATATTTCCGATATCATTGTGTTAAAATATTATTGTACCTTGTGACCGACTGTCGTGCCCGTGAATTAATTCTAGCGAGTACAACACACCCCAGCAGGAGAGTGAATCATTCTGAAAATAGTGCACGGTAAAGCTGTGCTAATACACATGCATCAATTAGCGTCCGCAGAATCATAAACCCAAGAATTTCAATAAATGGGGAATTTATATTTATAAACTTACTGTGCATGTTAATTTATATTTGAATTGTGTTTTAATGCGTTTTATTAAGAATGATATATTATTGCACGTTTCTTTCTATCAACTTCTACAGCAGGTGTTATTCAAGTTATAAAAATGTTCAACATCTTTATATAAGTAAAATGTGGTGAGAGAAGTCTCGTTAATACGTCAAAATGTTATTCATGTTACTTCAACTTAATTTGCATAGCAAGAATACACAATGTGCAATACTAATGTTACATACAGCATATTATTTAACATAACTATGTACAATTGTCAGATATATTTAATAATTTTTGTTCGTTCCTGCTATTATTTTCTGACAATGTTAATATGTTAAATTTGCCTGACAAATTCATGTATCAATTATGTTTACATAAATTAGGATATTCATGTATCACTGGTGACAACATGGCGCAGTTAAATGATCGTTTTATTCACGGTACAGATAGTAATAATGATTGAGTTTTTCTCAAATTAATTTTGGGGCCAATATGTTTTTTTATGGTGTCCGAAAAATCTAGTGTCTGAGAAGTCTCCTTAGTAGAGACCGAAAAATCTGGGGCCTGAGAATTCTCATTAGTAGGTACCGAAAAATCTGGGGTCCGAGAAGTCACGTAACCTATCATCTTGGTCCTCTTGTATTATATTTAGGGCACAAAATGACCTCCTAATATTAATTTCAACGCCGATTGTCTTTTTTCAAAGACATTCCTTGTTTCACCTTCTTTTACTTATAATGTATGCTTTTCAGTTTATGATGCACACATGTATAGAAATATGCCTTGGTTACACCCCTGGTAAATATTCATTGAAGTGTTCAATACAAAGTGACGTCAGTGTGGTCCGCAGATGGGGAGTTGAATGCTACAACATACTAGCACCGATGACACCCAGTAAACCAGGAACCAAACACAACAAAGCCTTAGCCCTTAAACAGAACAAAATTATGATATAAATCAAAATTATTAATTAGGATATAAATCAAAGGTAAAACAATTTATTTGGAGTCCAGCTATGCATTACCTGTTATTGTACATAATGCTACTTGTCACAATGTGCCATTAAATTAGCTAGGTAGAACCTGTTAAAGCTTGTAACACATTGGCCTGACCCTCGTGAATTCTGTAAGGTATGTAGGCACTTCAATTATTTCCAATATTTATACTCTGTTTTGTTTGTGAACATGTTTTTGATGCTATACAGAGGAATACTCTAATACCCCAGTCTTAGTGTCACGTTTTTGTCGCCTGCCTGATTTAGCTACTTTTCGCAACGTGGCAGGTACGTAGTTTATCATGGCCATTACGTGCCTCCATGTGGCACAAGTTGGCAGGTATGTAGTACAACGCAAACTACAAATCTGAATTTCGAACATGCTCAAAATACTGATAGGTTATACCACAACGTACTTATACGTAGTGGCACACACGCCGCAACGTAGAACAGCATGGCCTTAGCGTAACGCAATGTAAACAGAATGAGAGTCCTGAAAAATGCTATGTTGCGCTGCATTATTTGCTATGTTTAAAATACGATATGCCATGCATCACTCTCGTCATTGTTACGCTTACTGCCCTATGAACTGCGTTTTTCCACGCAACGCTACTTAATGACACGTTGTGGTACATTTTCAAATGTAACATTGTTTTATGATCATGCAGTAACTACATAGTACATTGAGGCGCAGTGCAGGAAAAATTGATGACAACTTGGCAGAACCTGAGTGTCAAATATGTACTAAAACAGCGCATAATAACATGACACTAGGGCTGGGCCATTACATCAATTGACACTTCCACAAATGTCAATCATATTCAAATTAATCTGCAATATTATCCAATTCATCAAACTTGGATATCACGTGTTTAGCGGTTAAACAATTTCATACAAAAGAGCATTATGTTTGTGATATTCAAATGAGCACGTGGTAATGTTTGTGATTTTCGATGAATGGAAATTTATCCTTTAACAATGGCTGGGGAGGAGTTTAAACTATTTGTGGCAAATCCCGGATCGGTCTATTGAACTCTATTCAAGAGTGTAAATTTATATAGTCATCATAATGGATTTGTAATTTATTCATGCATAAAGGTCAACAATTTGTCAGAGATATAACCTTATTAGGAATTCACTTACTAACAATATCCTTAAACTATTATAAAAAGTTTTAAAAAAAACAATACCTTGTATCCAAAGAATCTTTAAAATGTCCAAAATGAATGTTCTTTTCTCATTTCATGTTCAACACCATAAACACAGCCAAGGTTTGTCAACTGCAACAAATGAATCAACTACGTTGCAGCCAACTTGACAGATCAAATCCTAAAGGTCTACAATCAGAATTCTTATTGTTACAGAAGTGTGACCTTTAAATAATTTAAAATGAAAGTATAGTGGTTAAATGTTCATCCAACAAACACATTCATGAAGTAGAAAATAAAAGCATAGGCAATAAGGTTAGTTAATAAGTCATTATATGTACACCTAATATCATAGGCAGATTTACAGGGGGGGGGGGGGGGGGCTGAAGTGGTGTTCACCTTCTCTAAAATTGTCCAATATTTGATATGTTAATCCTCAAAATAACATACACATAATTATGCATTATATTGCCAATAACATGTTTCCCAATCAATTATTGCAATAGGCCGATCCGTGTTTTGCCACGAATAGTTGAAACTCCTCCACAGCTATTGTTAAAGGTTTAATTTCTGTTGATCGAAAATCACAAAGATTACCATGTTCTCATTTGAATATCACAAACAGTGGGCACGTGCTCTTTTGTATAAAATAGTTTAATTAACCGCTAAACACGTGATATTCAGGTGCAATGATCCGATAATATTGCAGATTCATTTGAATATAATTGAAATTGGTGAAAGTGTCTATTATCAAACCCATTCAGTGATACTGTTGTTAAAATGTAGAATGTTCCTATTTGATGATATTGCACTGTTCTGAAATATATCCTCACAAAACAGACCAGCAGTTTGTTGTCAGTTACTGAATATTTCTGCCCCACTCTTTCTAAAAATTGTGTATTCGCACCTGCTAACTATATATATTTGATAATAATTCTATTTTTCAGGTCAAGACGAAAATCATATTGCGTTTCATTTTTATATTCAGAACTATAGCGTTCTGTCGCATGAGACCCTTAACTGTCTGCTAACAATTCACTTAGGTGTCATTTGCTGGTTTATTGAATGTTATATTATAATAGACTAAGAAACCTATCACATCATTTGTCTGTTAGTCTAACATGACATTTGCAGAGTTTTTTTAAAGACATAGGACAAAATTCGGCATTGTTAAACTAAGCAATAAACAACCCGATAAATAGTTCCGAAACTGTAAAATATATTTTGCATTGTAATTGCAGATAATGTTGTCAGGTCATGTTAGAATCAAAATTATTTTCCAAGTAGTGTTGTTTATAGGCTAATAAACACAGATTTGTCGTTCTGATGCAGTTGTGATGATGCACATGCCCTCGTGCTTGAATTCATACGCATCAGAACTCCAAATTGTTGTTTATTAGCCGATAAACAACTTTTAATCAAAAACTATTTCTTAAATATAAATAAATTATATATTTACACATGGTTTTAAATTCACTGCATGTTGTAATCGTGAAATACAAAAAAATTAGACCAGCACAAAATTATTTTACAGTAACACGTAGTCAATTGCAGAGTGCATGACCTCTGCAGAGTTGTCCTTTTGTGGCAGACAATGACCTTTAAAGTTACAATGGCACTGTTTGAGACAGAAGACAGTTTCATCTAAAACTTTAAAGCAGCAGTCCAGAACTATGTTAATAAAAATAAAACTTTGCAGAAATCGTTTCTAATGGACATCTTACCAATCAAAATACTAAAAAAAGCATTGAAATTAGTAAAATAATAACATTTTGGTAACTTTTCATCGTACAGTTAACTGTACGCGATAGCTTGTGATGCCTCTGGAGAAAATCAGCATGTACATTAGTTTATATTCCGTTCGAACAAAGGGTTTTCGAACATTGATATTATAAAACGCCTTTCTCAAATAAGAAACAGTTTACAGTCGAATACACACCATTGATGTTCATTAGAACCGACGCCAACTCAAGATGTATAGAATTATATTCTATGGACTGGGGGCTTAAGCAAAACAATTTGTCATTTCGAAAACATATTTGTACACATAGGTAATAAAATGTGTCACATTTTTATATATATTTTCACAACAAAAATCTTAACCCATTAAAACCAAGACATGTTCAGTGTTTATAATAAAATTTAAAGCTAAAAAGAACTAATATAATTATGCATATAAAATTATTAAAAATTGCAAAGGCAAATGACACCCATGGGGTCAAATAAGTATCCTCCTGTACTCCTTTTAAATGTTTTTACTTAAGTTTTATTAAACATGGCTAATTAACAGTTCTCTGCGGTACAATGTATAGCGGAGAACTATTGTCCTAACTACACAGATAATAAAACCTGTTTGACAGGTTTTTGTGTTAAATGGTCAAGCCAATCCAAATGATTGTTATTGATTGATCTAACCAATAAAAAACATTGGTATGTGTTAGATTATAGGAAGGAGTGAAAATTTGTCAGTTCTAGTCCTTCCTTATAGCAGGTTTACATTTAAATTTATTGTTTTTAGAATTCAACGATCAAACATGAACATGTATAAAAAGAGTGTATTATGTACATGTATTATGTTATCGTATGCTCAGCCATGGTCCGTAAGAGCCCGTAATCTGAGAAAACGATTACGTGCATTTGCCACAGACACAGATTTTTTGCGTTTTCTGTGATGAATACTCGATTAAATCTGTCTAAGTAATACTATATAGGTACAGCTTTGTGGTCTTTTATGACAAAAGAAAGAATTGACTTCAAAACATTGTAAGTGATTAAGCAGTGAATATTGTGACAGATTTGATCGAAGCATACATATGATTTTAAAATATATTTGTTGGTATATGAAAGTTTTACTACACATGGCAAGTAGTGTCCGTATGTAAACCAAATAAAAGGATTTCGTCACTGCAACAAAGTGTTGTTAATAGTTTTATAGCAGTATAAGTAAGGACAGAACATTCTTACATACCTCATGTAATTGAGAATCAGCCAGGCATGGCATGCTGTTGCTGGGAATTGTAATTAAACACTGCCAAGAATAAAGTGTGACACTAGATAAATAATGAAACCATGTCCTTGTTTACAGTAACACTGTATTTAAACATCAATTAACGTTAAATGATAAATGTTAATTACATGTTGTTGTTGTTTTTTGCACAGTAAACAAGTTCGTCCATTGACTTAAAGGGGCGTATTGACGGTCAGGTCGACAATACCATTTGCAAAAATAAAGTTTATTTACAGATAATTACTATTCAAGCATTGACGGTCTTGTTTCCATAAACATTTCACAAACATACAATACCTTGTCACAAACAGTGGTCATCGATGACACTTTCATTGGTGCGGGATAACTATTAGCAGTAGTTAAGTTAAGAAATAATTTTCAATTTATTGTTGTTTATTGGCCAATAAACAAAGATTTGGAGTTCTGATCTGTAGGAATTTAACCTCGAGGGCATAAGCCCGAGTGGTTTAATAGCCATGCATCAGAACGATAAACAGTTGTTTATTGACCGATAACAACAATAATGAAAAAATTATTTCTATTATAACATGATTTGACAAATAATTTTGCAATTGTAATGAGAACTACTTTTTACTATGCTCCGCTCAGAATCTGGATTTGTGCGTTGTTTATTTGTAATTTAATAATGATAATTATGTTCTTTGTCTATAGAAAAATTAGCGAGTATCATGTTAGAATAAATGATACACATGATGAACTTTTTCATGCATGTCTGCCATTGATAAACGTTGCATGGCGCAAAAAAAAAAATCATTTATGTGCAATTTTGTAGGCAAAAGATAGAATCCTACAGAAACCGCATGTATCCCAAAACTTTTTTGTCTTTTCATTAATATATTGTTGCAACTAACAAAATATATTCTTGAACAATGGGAATATTTCTTGTTTTAATACATGTCTACATAATGGGAAACACCATCAATATGCCCCTTTAAAGATGAGTATCTATGATCATTAAAACAAGAGCTGTCAGAGGACAGCACGCTCGACTATTCGATGTATTTCAGTTGGTACATATTTTGGATATTGGAAGGGGCATAAATTAGTTAAAATACGAAACTTTTAAGTGAAGCCTTGTGTAGTTTATACATTTTTGGAACAAAAACTTTAACCACAAAATCTATGTAAAAAGTGTGCTTAACTCTGTCAAAATACAAAACAGAGTTATGGGTAATGTTGCCCCTGATACTAGAGTTGATGACAAAGGTTAGTTCCATGTTTCAAGTGAATAACTTAAGCCCTAGGTCACACATAGGTCGCCGACCGATTACCGACCACCAACAACTAAAATCCAGAAAAAAGCAATGAAATTTTTGTCAGAGACTGGTTGGCGATTGATCAAAGACTGGTCTGTGACCGGTCATACGAAAAGTCGGCAATCGTCTTCCGACCATCAACAACCATCAAAGACTGGCTGGCGACTAGTTGGCGATTGGTTGGCGACTAGTTGGCGATTGGTTGGCGACTAGTTGGCGATTGGTTGGCGACTGTTTGTCGATGCTTGGTGGGCGGAATTAGGATTATTCAATATTTAATTAATTTATATGATTTTTCTTGTTGTGGAAAAAACTTTTGCCTATTTATATCACATTGGGCTGTTTTAATGTATGCCTTGACAAAATTCATCAAACTGAATTAATCGAATTGTTTTGTTGATTATTTAAATCAATTATAATTATTATATTATTATCCTCTACTATGTCCGGCAGCACATTTTAATGTAAAGGTAAACTATCAAGTACACTTTCCATATCCAGCAATATCTTCTTGTCCCTGCCCTGCTGCTAACACTTAAATTATGACTATTACGTTTACTGTCACGTTTAAAAAAATGATTGTAAAATTGTACATTTATTTTTTAAATGTAGTTTTTAGACGAAGGTAACTCGGTGAGCGGTAGTAAGATGGTCTAGTTGGCAATCAGTTGGCAATCAATCACTGACCATTCTGCGATCAAAAAATGGTCTGCGACAATCACACTTGGTCTGCGACTAGTCGTCGATCATCGCAGACCAGTCTGCGATTGATCGCCGACTAAATAAAAACCAACAAAAACCTTCTCACTACCAGTTTGGTCGGCAAAAGGTATTCCATGCAACATCGAAGACCATCTGCAACAAAAATGTGTCTGAAAACCAGTCAGCGACCATCGACAACCAGCCACCAACCTCCATCAACCTGTTAAAGACCTTTTAAAGATGGTCAGGAGTTGGTTTTTAGTTGGTCGCAGGCTATGTGCACCAGGGTTTTATGTAGTTTTGAAGTTACAAAACTTCTGAATATAAACTTTAACCAGAAAATCTATGCGAAAAAGGGGCATAACTCTGTCAAAATACAAAACAGAGTTATGGGTAATGTTGCACCTGATACTAGAGTTGATGACAAAGGTTAGTTCCAAGTTTCAGATGAATAACTTATGTAGTTTTGCAGTTACCAAACTTTTGAATATAAACTTTAAACAGAAAATCTAAGTGAAAAGGGGGCATAACTCTGTCAAAATACAAAACAGAGTTATGGGGAATGTTGCCCCTGATACTGGAGTTGATTACAAAGGTATATTCCAAGTTTCAAGTGAATAACTTGTGTAGTTTTGAAGTTACAAGACTTTTGAATAAAAACTTTAACCAATTCAGACGCTGACGCCGGGGGTAGTAGGATAGCTCACCTATTCTTCGAATAGGCGAGCTAAAAATATCAGACCTATGGAATAAAAATTTACACTACGATAATAATAAATTTTTATTTAAAATTTAAATCAGAAGAAATTTTAATAAAAAACTTCTTCTTAAGCGAGTTATTTAATCATTAAATTTAAATTTGTACCTTTAGTACACACTAGAAATGCCACTACATGTTGAATAAGCTAGATTTATGGTTTTACTCCATGTATTATGAGAATTTCCGACATTATTTAAGGCACATAGCGGGAAAACCAGGCTTAATGAATGTGCACAAAGTGTCGTCCCGAATTAGCCTGTGTAGTCAGCACAGGCTAATCTAGGACGACACTTTCCGCCTACAGTGGTTTTATGTTTACAAGAGACTTCCTTGAAACAGAAAATACCTTAAAAGCGTAAATTGCCATCCCAGATCAGACTGTGCGGACTGCACAGGCTAATCCGGGACTGCACAGGCTAATGCGGGACGACTCTTTACGCACATGCATTAAGCCCAGTTTTCCCATAACACACCTCATTTTATGTTCTTCTATTAAATTTTATGTTATTTTATCAACTTGGAATTCTGCTGTAATAAATAGTTGATATGAAATCTCATTATATACACACTTAAATTATAGATGAGGGATTTCACAAAATATGAGAAACATAGTCGGAACTCACAGTTATAACAATGCAACAGAGAACAACTAGGACGCTCACCTGAGACTTTGTAACCCAAATGGAAAAATAAATTTGCATCCCCGAGGCGTGGCTTATTTTCATCCCAGGGACATAATTTGAACAATCTTGAACAAATCCCCCTGCCTTGCGGTTTCAGGTGAAGATTTTAAAAGTCATATTGCCATTTAAGTCTATATAAGCCATGTGACCATTCGGGTGCGGCCAGATTTTACCCCAGGGGCATAATTTGAACAATCTTTGGAGAGGACCACTATGCAATGTTACATGCCAAACATAGGAAAACTGTGGGCCTTGCCATTTGAGAAGAGAAGATTTTTAAAGTCATTTTGCTATTTAAGTCTATATAAACCATGTGTCCACCTGCTCATGACCAGTTTTGACCCCAGGGTATGATTTGAACAATATTTGTAGAGGACCACTATACACTGTAACTCCTTTATATCGCGATTCACAGGGTCCACGGATCGCGATCGCGATATATCCGGATCGCGATATAACTTGCCAGGCCATTCAGCAGATATACATGTATACACTAGCCTGTTTTTCCCCGATCTCAAACATAAATGTAATTAAGTAAATAATTCACCCTTTTCAATGTAGTTAACATCCATTATGTATTAAATCCATTGTAAATATTCCATTTGTTTATGAAATGTTACATACCAAATATGAAACCTCTAGGCCTTGCGGTTTCAGAGAAGAATAATTTTGAAGTCATTTTGCTATTTAAGTTTATATAAATCATGTGACCCCTGGGCATGGCCAGTTTTGACCCCAGGGCCATATATTGAACAATATTTGTAGAGGACCACTGTAGGATGTTACATACCAAATACGAAACCTCTGGGCCTTGCAGATTCAGAGAAGAAAATTTTTAAAGACATTTGCTATTTAAGTTTATATAAACCATGTGACCCCTGGGGCGTGGCCAGTTTTGACCCCAGGGGCATAATTGGACATTTTTTGTAGAAGGCCACTATAGGATGTTACATACCAAATATGAAACCTCTGGGTCTTGCAGTTTCAGAGGAGAAGATTTTGCTATTTAATCTATATAAACCATATGAGAAGAGAAGATGGCCCGTTTGGACCCCAGGGGCATAACTGAACAATCTTTGTAGATGACCACTATAGGATGATACATACCATATACGAAATCTCTGGGCCTTTCGGTTTCAGATAAGATTTTTAAAGTCACTTTCCTATATGTTCTATATAACCCATGTGACCCCCGGGGGCGTGGCCCATTTTGACCCCAGGGGCATAATTTGAACAATCTTTGTAGAGGACCACTAGAGGACATCACATATCAAATATGACAGCTCTGAGCCTTGCAGTTTCACAGAAGAAGATTTTTTAAGTTTTCACTTCTTAAATCTGTTTAACTCTGGTGACCTACATATTCAGTGGACCGGAAAGATTTGAACAATTTTGAAAGAGGTTCACCCAAGGATCATTCCTGTGAAGTTTGGTGAAAATCTGCCAAGCGGTTTAGGAGATGTTGTTTGAATGAAAAGTTGACGACGCACGCACGACGGACAACTGGCAATCACAAAAGCTCACCATGAGCACTTTGTGCTCAGGTGAGCTAAAAATAATATTAAAAATATAATGGTTTAAATGAGAACACTGTACAACAAATAAATTACACAAATTAATAATGATTTAATTTTTTTATAATGAAAAGTCTCCCAATGTAGAATATTATTCATACTTTATCTAAATTATATATGTTTGGCTTATTTGTACTACATAATAACATCCCTTCAAAAGGATACTAGAAGTTGCACATCAACAAATAATTTGTATAGGTTAACTAACAATACATCATAAATCGTTGCTATGGAAACTGTGACCAGCAGATGAAACAGTTATTAATTATAGAGATGCCAATGATGGATCGCAGTTTTATTAATAACCATGCCTACCCAGTTAGATCTCTGACAAAGACCCTTTACAGAACAATTTGGTTTTACAAGACATCTTTGACACGCAATGAAGTGCTTGTTTTAAAAAGCCAGTATCATAATAAAAATTATTTAATAAATGTATAATAATTAAAGTATTATTATTGTGTATATATAACTTCAAAATATAATACATACCATACATATAAAATTAGTATAATCTGTTTAAATGCAAATAAGAATTGTTATATTGTTTGTTTGTTTTGGATATTTCGCCTTTTTAGCAGTATTTCAGCCATATCGCAGCGGCCAGTTAACCTACTAACACTTTTCCTGGGCAAGCTTAGCCAATCAAAGCGGTTTACCAGTACTAAGTGCACATACCTATACCAGTAACTAATAATTGCCCTACTTGAATCAGAGGTATTGGGGCAGAATGGCCATAGAAATTATTTCATGACCAATCCTCACGCAAGTTATGTGGCAGGGCTGGGGTTTGAACTCACAACTGTAGATCTGAATTACTGAGATATTCGGAACAAATATAAATGAACTCGTTGGTATATTGGTAAATACATGTATGTGTGACATATAGACAGAATGTCACCTCGTCTCAAAGGGATTTAAATACATGTATGTGTGACATATAGACATAATGTCACCTCGTCTCAAAGGAATTTAAATACATGTATGTGTGACATATAGACAGAATGTCACCTCGTCTCAAAGGGATTTAAATACATGTATGTGTGACATATAGACATAATGTTACCTCGTCTCAAAGGGATTTAAATACATGTATGTGTGACATATAGACATAATGTTACCTCGTCTCAAAGGAATTTAAATACATGTATATGTGACATATAGACATAATGTCACCTTGTCTCAAAGGGGTTTAAATACATGTATGTGTGACATATAGACACAATGTCGCATTGTCTCAAAGGGGTTTATTGAAAATGAGTGGAAATAAGAGTAAGACAGATTTGACAAACATGACTCCAATAATATACATGTACATTAACTGGGTTACTTGATTGTTCTAAAAGCTTGTATTTGTATAATGGCTTGTTTAATTTCATAAATTGCCAGGACAACATATGACAAGAACACAAATTACGGTAATTCTCTTTTAATCCTGGCACATTTGCATGCCACTGTATCATAAATCTTACAACAAAATTGACACAAAAGAGTTACTTCCCTTGCTCAAACAAAGAAACAATTGTGGTTAAATCCAAGCTGTGTAAACATGTATTCGAACATTACACGCACAGAGTTTTCAATAGACAAAGAACACGATTTACTGTTGTTAAAACTCTTATAAACAACCCCAAAATACAGATAAGATTTGTACAATATTGTTTGCATTGCAAATGTAGAATATGTTGCCAGCTAAAGTAAGAATCGGCTAATAAACAACAACTTGGAGTTCTGATGCGTAGGAATTAAATAAATATACGCACATAAAAATGACAAAACTGTTGGTATCGCAAAAAATGTAGTCAGGTCAAGTTAGAATCAAAATGTGGCGCGTCGTGAGAAAACCGGTCTTAATGCATGTGCGTAAAGTGTAGTCCCGGATTAGCCTGTGCAGTCCACACAGGCTAATCCAGGACGGCACTTTCCGCTTTTCTGGTATTTTCTGTTTCAAGAAAGTCCCTTCTAAACATAAATCCACTGTAGGCGAAAAGTGACACTTTACGCACATGCATTAAGTCCGGTTTTCCCACGACGTGCCACAAATAATGTTCACATTATAACAATTTGTCATTCTGATGAGTGTATATTTATTTAATTCCTATGCATTAGAACTCCAAGCTGTTGTTTATTGGCCTTACTAATTATACGATAAATTAAAAATTATTTAAAATTAATTAATTAAACATGATTATCCAAGGATAAAAAATCCTAATTGTGACCTAATTGTTACAAACATGTATATACTTATAATGCATTAACCAGCTTTTACCATTACTAATCTGACCAAATTGTTACAAACATGCTTATACTTATAATGCATTAACCAGCTTTCATCAACTACTAATCTGACCTAATTGTTACAAATATGTATATACTTATATGCATTTACCAGATTTTATCCATTACTAATCCACTACTCCTACTACTACTGCAGTTGCTTACTTTGCAGAGTATATATAGTTGCTACTGCTACTTACTGCTACATACTGCTGCTGTGCTTCTACTGCTGCTATTGCTGATGATGTGGCTTCTCCAAATGCTGCTGCTTCTACTTCAACTGCTACAATAACTCAGATCTGCAACAACTATAATATTACTACTACTGTTACTGCTGATATTACTACTATTCTAGCATTACCAATAATAATAATAACAATAATAATAAATAATAATAATAATTATTGTAATAATAATAAACTACTTTTAATAATACAACAAAATTAATTTTCAGTTTGATTGTTATTTAAACAAAAATAAACAAATTTAATTAAATTAATACATACAATTGTAAGATGATCAGTTACACAAATATTTTTTGTAATTTTGAAATTTACCTTTTTCTCTCTTAACCCTAGAAATTATCCGATGACCAGTCCTCACAATAAACACAGTCAACAAATTCCACACCAAAAACAACCAAGCGAACAATCAAACATCTGTTTTTACAGCTCACTGCCAAACCATCTAGACCTACAACATCAGGAATAATTCACCTTGGTTTCGATTCTCTAACAAGACAGTAAAAAATCCACTTGCCGAATGTAACACTTGCCATGCAATGATTTCTGAGATTCAACGACTCCACAAGCTAGATTCTTGAGGCTTTCAAATGCCACTACAGATTTCCACAATGTGACAAACATTCAATTTGTGCTTGGAAAGAATCAATAACAGGCCTTCCACACGGCTTGCTTACAGTTTCTGTGGGTTTCCGAAGATCATATTAAAGTTATAGCGGAACCTATCTGCTTTTCTGCGGTGTTTCTGATCCACATTGCAGCCATAAAAAGCTGGAATCTCTGCTGCTTGAAAATTAATTGATAAAAATGTGAAAAATTAAGTTCTCGAGTTTCTGTTACTCAGGTTAACGCATGTTGGTGTTGCTGTTTTGAAATAGACTTACATCTTTTGATAACATTATGTAATTATCAATTAATTAACAATTCAGATATGCACAAAACAAGGTAAACATTAATGGCTATTGGATAACAATACCTGCATACTTTTTCGGGTGGTATGCTTTCAATTTAAAACAAAATCATTTCCCCATATAAATTAGGCTGTTGCCTTAAGGACAAAATGGGTTGTAGATTTATTATTTCAGTATTAAATTACTGATTCTGAATCTAGCAAATGTTACATCATTCTGCACCCAAACTGATGCAAATACTATATATGGAGATAAGATATGGAATGACCCTCTTGTGACAATGTTTTGATCATGTCCATATCAAGTGATTATCCTAGTCAGTTCTAAAATGTCACTTCATGGTCAAAACAATGGTATAGGGAATGACCCTCTTGTGACAATGTTTTGATCATGTCCATATCAAGTGATTATCATAATCAGTTCTAACTTGACTGTGTGGAACAATGTCACTTCATGGTCAAAACATTGACATTAAAAAATGACCCTATTGTGACAATGTTTTGACCATGTTTACAACTGCAAACATTTAAAAAAAAAAAAATATATTATTTATTGATGTATGTATTTTATCCAAATAATAGAATTTCTTAAAGTAATTGTGTTTATAGTGTTTAATTTCCATCTTCTTGAATTTGTAAAAAAAAGTCTATATAATTCAATGTGCAAGTATGTCGTTTCTGATTGGACAATTTCAAATGTTTACATAGAGGGAGGGAAAATGGAAGTCTACTGCATGGTATGTAAATTAAATTACTTTTTTAACAGCTTATAAAAATGTTCCACTTCTTTTAGAAACATTTTGAATAAATTTTGGTATGAATTATTTCAAGAAATGGTTGACATCAAGGAACATCTGAAATAAAATTTGAAAACTGTATGAATTTTTTGGACAAACATTTCGGACAAAAGTATACTTAAATGTTTAAGACTATTTGCACTGTTTTCATATCTTTGTTTAAATTATGATTTAGCTACTGAATTATTTGTAGTCAGGTCTGGCAACAGGGTATTAAAACTGGCCAGACACTGGACATAAACTGGCAATACAAATGACTCCAATGTGAACATAATCTGTCCATGTTAAAAACATGGTTTGACCACGTATTGGAAATGAAACATTGCCACATGAAGACTAAAACGTATCTTTTTAGACTCTCATATAACCATGTTATGTCTATGTTGTGGAAATGATCTGAGACTGATTTGACCATGGTCCGAATGGTTCCACTAGGACATAACATATCCATAACAGAGTTAAACCATGGCCAAAACATGATTCAAACATAGTCAATACATGGCCAAAACAAAGCTCTATCAATGTCTCTTATTCACAACCAAAATATTTTGATAGCAGTTTTTGATGGTCATATCATTACCATATAATGGTATTAAACTCGTTGCTGTAATATGGTCATTTCATAACTTCTGTTGACCACGATCAAACAATTTGTGGATATGGTGGCCATTTTACAAACGTGATCGATCATGTTTCAAACATGATTATAACAATCTCAAAACAAAGCCTGAACATGTTTTCTGTTTGATACATGAACGACCATGTTTGAAACATGGTTTGACCGTAATCATTTCCGCAGGGAAGTGCCGTCGTGGATTAGCCTGTGCGGACTGCACAGGCTAATCCGGGACAACACTTTACGCACGTGCATTAAGCCCGGGTTTCCCACGACATGCCTCAATTAATCTTAAAATCCCTTAATGTTATTATAATGTGTACTGGTTTTTACTGAATGAAGTTTTAAACACACAAATTTGCCTTGTTATCACATAAAAAACAATTAAATAAGTGAATATGAATTGACTTACTTAATAAAAACATGTTTTAAGTAAAATGTCTATTAACAGGTATTGTCAGTAATTATAAATAGCAAATTACAGTCAATAATAATTTATAATATTCCTATAAATGTTATAGTGAATTGTTTTGATAATTTTGGTAGATAAATGACTGAAAATCTTTAAAACTCTTTACACATTGTCCCACAAGAAAGAAAATAATATAAACCTTTGAATCTTTTTATTGCAAGCATAATTAAACTTCTGAAGTACACATTAGTGGACTTTAAATAAAGAAATGGCAAAAATAAATAAATTAAAATACAGCTATTCTTAGCCTTGAAACCTGTCGGACATTCTTGATCTTCTTCATTGTATGTGCGAACAATAAATGAGGCATGTAATGTAAGGAGGACAAAAAATAATAGCCTGCAGTCCTCAGATCGAAACATCTTTGTTAAAAGTGCTACAAAAAAAATGATGACAAAAGAATTGTGGACAAAATTTAATGCAAAACACTTGAATCAAAATGTTATTTTGAAAGCATCAGGACAAATAAAACAGTTACTTCAAAATATTAACTAAATTTGAATTGAACATTGCAAAGTTCTTATTTTGACGCAACACAAACTTCAGTTTTATATGATAGTCTAGAGCTTTCCTTGTCTAATTGAAATGAAGACGTAAAGTTGACAAATTGGAAATGACTGAATAATATATTTTATGTTGACTGCAAGAAAATGAACACCAAACTAATATGTCAACAGAGGACTGCCGTAGTGTTATTTGAGCTGATTAGTATAATAACATACCATGTGTTTAAACGCAATACTGCGAATCCCAATACTATGAAATGATGGGATACTACGAATAACGCTACCGGTCCCGGCCGTTCTCCTTATATATATAACTACCAAAAGATTCGATACTACGAATTCACGATACTCTGAAAGATCTGTTACTACAAACAAATTTTCTAGTCCTATCATATTGTTTCTATTGAAATGTTAACGCGATACTACGAATCATACTGTTGTGGAGAATTTTCACACCTTTTTTGCAAAAGGTTCACACCTCTGCCCAGTCAGACACCAAGCCAGTTTGCTTGCACCATTGACAAAGATAGTTGTTAACAAGTATAGGTACCTTTTTAAGCCACTGTAAATGACGCAGTGTGAGAGTTGCTTTTGATTAAATTACTTCCTTATTTGCTGATAATAAATAATTGCGAAATAATTACTGTGCGTGAATTATATATTGTTTTATTGATAATGGCATACATATACAAGTGTATTGTCCAATTACTTTAATAAAGGTGCTAATGTTCGTAAAGATAACGCTACGACACGACGCAACACTAAATGTAAGAATATTACGTTACTACCGTAATTTTTCAAAAGATGCGACAATACGAAAAACGCCATACAAAACAGTGTTCCCCGTGACTATTCGTAGTATCGCTTTTCGACTGTAATTGTGTTTAATTGATTATCGACCCAATCAATAGTGAAAATTGTAAGTTGTTTTTTTATTGTATAAGAGTCAAAATGTGAAAATGTCATTTGGATTAGGACTTAGGATTTGTGATTTATCGTTGTTTTTTTTATGGGCTAACACATTCATGGTTTAATTCCTATGCTCGTCATTGTAGATTCTCAGTCCTTAAAAATGTTTAAATCTGTGCATATCATGTTGGAATTAACAACTGATAGTAGCCTTTACAAATCAATGTTTGGACAGAGATTGGTTACAAACTTCTGATTATTCCAAATGGCAAAGTTGATGGATCATGCGTACAAAATCGGCCTTATGTGTATTGCGGCATCTACGCTGTAGCTGATGACAAACGTATATTCAAAGTTTCAAATGAATAATCCATTTGAAGTTATTAAACTTTTGAATAAAGACCTAAATCCGAAGTATTATTTGAAAAGGGACATAACTATGCCAAAATACAAAACATAGTTATGGGGATTATGTTACACCTGATGCTGGAGTTGATGGCAATGGTGTATTCCAAGTTTCAAGTGAACAACCTTCTGACATTTTGAAGTTACAAGACATTTGAATACAAACTTTAAACTGGAAATCTATGTGAAAAAGAGGCATTTTTAATAACTATGTCAAAATACAGAACTGAGGTATGGGGAATGTTGCAGTGGATGAAGTATTTGAAAGCAAATCACATTCCAAGCAGAGGCCCAGATAAAGCGCGTAAACTAGTAAATTATACACAAACATTCAGAAGATGCACAGGGAAAAATAACATTTGGGTGTACAAATACGAGAAATCAAAATGAGGGCTTACATTTACGCTCAATATTTCTCGTGTCCGCGTACATACGAGTCACATTTAAGTGTCTGGAAGACAAAAGATGTGAGTTTTGACATTCCTGACTAATTGAATGTGCACAGGGTTCAGAAGCTCGGCTAGCAATCAAAGTTTTAGATGGCTCAAAAGTCTTACTTGTAACATTATAGTCTTCAAATGGTGTTGCTTTACATTATTTCGATAGTTATTATATCTGTTTTTTACTCCCAAATTTTCAGAAATACACGTACATTTACCCCCAATACAAAAGCTTATCTGAAGCATTGATTCCAAGTTTCAAGCAAAAAACCTATGACGTTTTAAAGTGACAGGATATTTGAAACAAAACTTGAAAATCTATTTGAAAAAGGGGCATAACTCTGTCATAATACAAAAGTAATGCGGAATGTTGCACCTGATGCTAAAGTTAATGTATATTGCAAGTTTCAAGAAAATACCGGTAATTTATGTTTTTTTGAAGTAACGAGACCTTTTAATATAAACTTTAACCAGAAAATCTATGTGAAATAGGGGCATAACTCTGTCAAAATACAAAACTGAATTCTGTGAAATGTTGCACCTGACGCTGGAGTTTATGACAAAGGTATATCCAAAGTTTCATGTGAATAACTTATGTAGTTTTAATTTACAAGACTTTTGAATCAACTTTGACCAAGTTTAAACCCTGATGCGAACACCGACGCCAGGTTGAGTAGGAAAGCTCACCTATTTTTCAAAAAGTCCAGATAAAAACTACCTGCAGTACTTATTTTATGCATGGTTTTTGAACTGTTTTTTTATATGACATATTTTATAAATGAAATTAATTTGTTTGATTATATACATGTAATAAAACTACAATACCGATAACACAAGTTTTTATTATTGAATAATATTGCTTTATTATATACTTATAGATAATCTGACTCAAATACTGGTGTATTTTCGGTATAAAATACAATTGGCCATATAGAATTCCCGTATTTCACACTGTAAAATAATGTTCCGCATTCAACGGCTGGAAAAAACGGACTACTTTTACGTTAGTTGGGAATCGTATATTCGTATATAGCTCTGTTGATGTTGATACATTTATAACGCACTTTAAAAATGTTGTAATTGATACATATAAACAAGAGTGGTTTAGATCTGTTGTTAATAGTTCTGTTTTAGATATGTATCGTGTATTTAAGCCTATTTTCAATTATGAATACTATTTAGATTTGCTACCTAAAAAACTAAGACATTATGTCACAAAGCTTAGAACTTCGGCTCTGCCACTGAGAATTCAAACTGGAAGATATGCTGGTCAGAATATCCCAAGAAACGAACGCTATTGTCTTTGTTGCAATGAATTAGATGTGGAAGATGAGTTTCACTTTGTCTGTAAATGTTCTTCATACCCTGTTCTTAGGCGAAACTATTTAAAGCAATGTTATTACAATAGACCTTCTGTTTACAAATTCCACCAATTGTTAAATACAACTAATACATGCGAACTTATTAAGTTAGCAAAATTTGTAAAAGAAGCACTAATTATAAGAAATAATTGTCTTAATGTTGTGACATAACTATAAGTAGTTATCTCCCATAGAAATTACGAATGTACATTATACTTATTTATATTAAGCTTTTACCAAAAAATATATATGTACATGACTGTTAATTTGATTGTATTTGTTATTATTGTATTCATTATAACGTGACCAAATGTATGTATGTAAAACATTTTAGTGTTTAGACGATGTACACTGTACAAGTCTTAATAAATATTTGTCTTGTCTTGTCTATATTTCCGTAACGTTCCAAGCGACATTGGGAACGTCCCGTTCTATTTATAGACTCGATGACGCCATTACATGTTTATTTGAATGACGTCATTGATGTACATGACATGTATTCATGCGCGTTCTTTAGAACTGTTTGTTATCATTTTGTTTGTTTCATAGCAGTATCCGGTGTTTTTTTTATTGGAAGGAGGTATATGCAATATTACATGACTGTGGTTTTCCGGTGGGTTGTATCGCTCTCGTTGACTGTGTAAAGTTGTATTCACTCGCCCTGTGGGCTCGTGGAATACAGCGTTACACAATCAACTCGAGCGATACAACCCACCGGAACACCACAGTCATGTAATATTCCCTATTTATATTCAGTGGCTCTAATTATCATGGTAGCTTGTCCGCTTGTCAAAGTAGCTTATACTGACCTTTATCTGCGGTTCCAATTATCACAGTAGCTTATAAAAGCCTTTACCTGTGGCTCCAAATGACAAAGTAGTTTATTCTGGCCTTTATATGTGGCTCTGATTATCTTTGTAGCTCATACTGGCTTTATCTGTAGCTCCAGTTATCATAGTAGCTTATACTGGCCTTTATAAGTGGCTCAAATTATAATAGTAGCTTATATGAGCTTTTATATGTGGCTCCAATTATCATAGTAGCTTATCCTGGCCTTTATCAGTGGCTCAAATTATCATAAGTAGCTTATATGAGCTTTTATCTGTGGCTCCAATTATCATAGTAGCTTATACTGGCCTTTATCAGTGGCTCAAATTATCATAAGTAGCTTATATGAGCTTTTATATGTGGCTCCAATTATCATAGTAGCTTATCCTGGCCTTTATCTGTGGATCCAATTATCATAGTAGCTTATACCAGCTTTCATCTGTAGCTCCAATTATCATAGCAGCTTATACTGGCCTTTATCAGTGGCTCAAATTATCATAGTAGCTTATACTGGCCTTTATCTGTGGATCCAATTATCATAGTAGCTTATACTGGCCTTTATCTGTGGATCCAATTATCATAGTAGCTTATACTGACCTTTATCTGTGGATCCAATTATCATAGTAGCTTATACCAGCTTTTATCTGAGCTCCAATTATAGTAGCTTATACAGTGAAACCTGTCCAAACCGAACCCTGTGAAAACCGAATCCCTGTCAAAACCGAACGGCTGTTTCGGTCCCGATTTTGTTCCTTCTTATTTTATATACCAAAAAACCTGAATAAACCGAACCCTGTCCAAACCGAATACCGAACGGTTTTATCACAAATTTGATCTCATTCTACCTAAAAAAAAACTGAATAAACCGAACGGTGTATCCTGCCAGGTGTCACTTTGCGATACTGCAGAGGCGTGAACCCGATAAATGGTGACACAATTACACACAAAGGCATAATCGCCATGGTGATAACGGGACAGTGGCGCAATTAGTGATCAGCCAGTCAATTGTATGCGACAATAACCTACTTGTGAAAAGCAGATTAGTCGGTCGTGTTTTATGTTGAAATTTACGTACAGTGTAAAATGTTACATGTTTCAGAACAGTGTAATTAATGTATACATAATTTTAGTAAATTCTGGTAATATTTCGATTTAACTGAACTTTATAAGCCCAAGGCTAGAGGTACAATCGAGCTAAAATAAATATGTTTAAAAACTAATCAAAACAGTTAACAATTGATAATTTATTTAAACAGATATAAATAAGTTGTGCGTTGAATACAGGAATTTCTTTGATTGATTATTGGAATGTCGTTTTATGTGCAAATATACATTTTATTTGCAAATAATGAAAACAGTAAACAATAATAAAAGAGTAAGCATTAACCTGTTGTTTTCTTATTATACACTCTAAATAACATATAAAATAGATAATACATTTTTGAAGGAAATGGCATTTAATAAAAAACCTGGGTAAACCGAACACCTCTGAAAACCGAACGATCGGCTCGGTCCCGACACCGTTTGATTTATACAGGTTCTACTGTACCAGCTTGATCTGTAGCTCCAGTTATCATATTTGCTTATACCAGCTTTTATCTGTAGCTCCAATTATCATAGTAACTTATACTGGCTTTTATCTGTGGCTCCAATTATCATAGTAGCTTATATTGGCCTCTATCTGTTGCGCTCATTATCGTAGTAGATTATATTGACCTTTCTCTGTGGCACCAATTATCATAGTAGCTTATACTGGCTTTTAGCTGTGGCACCAATTATCATAGTAGTTTATACCAGCTTTTATCTGTAGCTCCAGTTATCATAGTAGCTTATACTGGCTTTTATCTTTAATTATCACAGTAGCTTATACTAGCCTTTATCTGTGGCTCCAATTATCATGGTAGTTTATACTGTCATTTATCTGTGGCTCCAATTATCTTAGTAGATTATACTGGCTTTTATCTATAGCTATAACTGAAATAGTATCCATCCTATCCTGTTTCATCCACAAACTGTTATTAATTCATGTAATTTACTAGATAACATTGCCAGTGGGAACAGGAATAAATCTGTTATTGTACATGTGGGTAGCACCTGCTGCATCTTCTTGTCACCGTAACCATGACAACACACACTGAACTATTTTCTTCAAATGGACCAAGTTTAAACATGTTATTTCTAAAGAGAACAGTACAGAAAATAATTCATGTAGTATGTGAAACACTGGTTAACTGGTGGCATTTCTGAACACACCTAATTATCTCTGACGTTTAAAGGAAACCCTTTTGTACACAGTGTTGTTTTCAGAAGGCATAGCAAGAAAAAAATGTTAAGTGAAAAAGCACTGCTGCCAATGAGAAAAATGAACTAAAATACTAAAATACTATACATAAAAGTTCAAACGCACTGCAGTAACTGACAACTGCCCAACTTGAATCAGAGGTAGGGGCAGATTGGCTGTAGAAATTATAATGTATACATGTATAATATTTCATATTATGAAATGCATGAAAAATGTGATATATGTAGTTTGTCATCTTGTTTTTCAAGACAATTTGTATGTAAGTCCAGCAGCCTCGGTTAGGCCTTTTCAAGTGTGACAACATACACATTATGAACCACAAAAAAGACGACATGTGAAAACGTTGCTTTAAATGAGCATATGAGGTTTTGTTCTCTATACAAATGTTCATGATTGATTTGCTGAGAAGTCTAGACCATCACATGTGCCAAGTATTCAATCCATCTCTCTGGTCCAGTGAAAATATTGATATATGAATTCTATCATTGAAGAAGACATTCTAGTAAAAGTGATAAATACTGGTATTGCCCCACACTGGCTACTTCATTGCGAAACACCTCAAATTCATATGAGGCGCGTCGTGGGAAAACCGGACTTAATGCATGTGCATATAGTGTCGTCCCGGATTAGCCTGTGTGGACTGCATTTTCCGCTTTTGTTTTTTTCTGTTTCAAGGAAGTCTCTTCTAAACATAAATCCACTGTAGGCGGAAAGTGCCGTCCTGGATTAGCCTGTGCGGGACGACACTTTACGCACATGCATTCAGTGTGGTTTTCCCACGACGCGCCTCATATGGGCTTTGAAGCTGGAACTTCTGCTTGGAATGAACTTGCAATGCCCTTATTAATATAGTCAAAGTCTCTCGTGGGACATGTCAGGCCAGTAAATTAAACCTATAGTTTCCTTTCTCTTTTTTATGATGAAAATTTTGGGAAATAAAGCACAAATGAGAAACCATTCTTGCATCTGAGCTCCACAATAGAAATACAGAAATGTTAAAGACCATTTCTACAGTTTTTTCCCTTGCATGAACATTTTTTATTTTTACATATTTTGCAGATCGTTCAATGCCTAATACAACTAGAATTGTCACATGAGTGACGGATATACCACCACAATATGGCCTTGTCACAAAATTATGGCATCCATTCGAAAGAAATGGACAGAGAGAGAATGCTTTAATTTGTGAATGGTCAACAGTATATTTGGAAAAATTTAATTTCAATAGGAGTCATAACTCTGTCAACATTTAGTGGTTTGTAACCAAAGTTGAACTGGATCTGTATTTTATGATGTTACACCTATGTACCAAAAATAATTTAAATATGTGAAGCCTTTCATGAGTTATTGTCCATGTTTTTCGGAAATTTAAGTCAAAAAGGGGGGCCATAACTGTGTCAAATTTAGTCCCGCTATCCAATCAGCCGATTAATTCGAGCCTTGTCCTTATATAGGTTTTTCACACGTTTGATTGACAGCGGCTGTTTGCCAAACTAATTGATTGGCGCCTTACAGAAGCGTTATCATCTTTTGTAATTGCCTCGTTATACAATTATGTTCATTAACAAAAATACGGACGTGTTGAGTATTTAATTGGTGCTCGGTAAGTGATAATCGTTTTGGGGTTGATTTGATCCTGATACGCAAATTTTTGACTGGAATATCAAATAACAAGTTTGCCATCATTTCTTTCCAAGATGTCACAACGATCACTGCTCGATTTTGGACTATCTAAAAGTTCTAGCAAGCGCAAAAATGAAGAGCTTAATTCGGTTGATGTCCCCACTCAGCCATCAAAGAAACCAAACGTTGATCCAAAAGCATTTAGGCAGTTTGGCTCAAGCAATTTGACTGGAATGAATACAAAGCGGAATCAAAGAAAATGTTCTGCAAACTCTGTCGTGCTGCTAAAAAACTGAATTTGTTCACATAAGAAGGAGCAGTTGTGTAGTTAATTTATATGCAATACCGTTTGAAATGCAATATTAATTGATATTAAAGGGATTGTAAAATGTTATGAGATGTGTATTCAACATAATTACTTTGAAAAAGTTTGTTATTTAATGTCAATGAAGCTAAAAAAATGAAATAAATAAATAAAATATAATCATTTTCTTTTTAGTTTTTCAATTAGAATTAAAAAAACACAACCAACAGGACGGACATCCACAGTGATTAACATACTAGGATAATGAATAAACGTGGGACTTCCAATTTTTTATACTGGGACTTGGAAGTCCGGACTTCCAGAAAAAAAATCTTAGTGGAAGCGCTGGTCATAGCATCGTAACCATAATCTCTAGTCAAGGTCATAGCATTGTGACCATGACATCAAGTCAAGGTCATAGCAATGTCACCATGATCGCAAGTCAGGGTCATATCATTGTGACCATGACTTCAAGTCAAGGTCATACCATTATGACCATGATCTCAAGTCAAGGTCACACCATCATGGCTATAATCTCAAGTCAGGGTCATAGCATTGTAACCATGGTCTCTAGTCAAAGTCATAGCATAGTGACCATGGTCTAAAGTCAAGGTCATAGCATTGTGACCATGGTCTCAAGTGAAGGTCATAGTAATGGGTCCTCAAGACTAATCAACTAAAAATTAAATGAGGCGTGTCGTGGGAAAACGGTTAATGCTTCTGCGTAAAGTGTCGTCCCAGATCAGCCTGTGCAGTCTGCACAGGCTTATACGGGACTACATTTTCCTCCTACAGTGGATTTATATTTAGAAGAGACTTCCTTGAAACAGAAAATACAAATGTACCATAAAAGCGGAAAGTGTCATCCTGGATTAGCCTGTGCGGACTCCACAAGATGCATTAAGGCCTGGTTTCCCATGACACGCCTCATATCAACAAATTGTTTGTGGAAGGTGTCTTGTAAAAACTTTTGTGTTTGTGTTATGCACCCCATATGCTATATCATTTATTGTATGATTTATAATAATTATAATAAATGAAAACATTATTTTTCATTAAAAACAAGTGTATGAAGAAAAAGTAAAACAGAAAAGTGTATACAGAAAAGTATGTATTTTTATATAAATATTTTTTATATAAATAAATATTGTTACATTTCAATTGCATGTTAGTATAAATACATACTGTTACATTCCATTATCTTATTTTCCCATACCTAAGCCAATAATGCCTTGGTTATCTGATTTTGATTAGACACTTTCTTTAAATACATAGAATGACACCAACTGTTAGCTGAAAACTGACCACTCTTTGTAGTGAATTTGATTTGACATTTTTATTACATCTTGGTAAACTTTTTATTGCACATCAAAACATACTCTCAATAGCTCATTTGTGGCAGCCCATGAGATTTTTATCCCAATTGCAGCCTGCCTCATTTGGAGTAAATTGACATCAGTGTTGAAGCAGGTGATTTTTATGAGAAAGTCAAGATTATGATTAAGATATTTCAAATAATCGTTTAAATCTTGAATATTGTCAACGAAAAATGTTATTCATTAGGTTATTTGTAGAAAAATTATAATTTTGGCTATGATTGCTTGTTTGGTTGCCATATGATTGCTTGTTTGGTTGCCATAGCAACCATCTCTTTATTATTTTTATTTTTGTCCGAAACATTTGTACACTCAAAGTGTGTTATTTGGGAAAGACAGTCCAATAAATATATATAATATAAATTACTTATCCTCACCATGCTAGATTCTGTATTGTATGCATGACAAGCATTACAAACTGTGTGAAATGTGAACATTTATCGCATGACTGAGAAAAAAGGAAGCCATTTCCAGTTTCTACACATATCAGTGCATTCAGAGCTGCCAATAACTCATTTTCACCCAGATACCACATTTGGGCCAGAAACCGCATGGGCTGACACATTTATCCACTGCTGCTAAAACTGCCTATGGCCAACATTTAAGGTCTATAGCAAGGATTTAATGTTCAAATTAAGACTGCAAAATTACATCATACCCTTCGACTTAGTCATAAAATATGTCTGTTGACATCTTGTCATATTTGACACCTGGGAAGAAACTTGGTATATAAGGACTTGCAAAAAAACCTAGCAGCAAAAGAACTATTGCTAGAAATAAACTGTTACACTATACTGCTTGTCCTCGTTTCTTCCAGGTAAGAAATTTATATTACTTTATTTTATTGTTTGTTAAGTTAAAATTATAAGTTAAATGGTACCTTTACTATTTGAATCTTTAATGTATATATTGTACATTACTTTAATATAGTTTGTGAAGTTAAATTTAATTTTAAACAATTTCTGTAGTAACAATATAAGTTGAATGATAACCTTACTATTTGATTCTTTAGTATTTGTAAAAATTGCAGTGCCTGATATTATTGTAGTTGTAATAATTAATATTAAGTAATTAATATGAAATATTAATAATGTTATTGTCAGAAATATTGTTTTAATATGGTTACCTCTCACAGCAAAGCGAGTGTTCACCACGGAAGCTAATTTTCCCCAATTTTGAATAATTTTTGTTGATAAAATAATGTTTTATTATTGAAGTTTGGAAATGTGTTTTGATATATGTTGTTTTCTGTCATTATTGTTATTGTGAAAAAAAAGAACTACTGCTAGAAATAAACTGTTACACTGCTTGTCCTCGTTTCTTCCAGCGTCCCACTCGCGCAGCACTCCTTGCAATACACACACCATTACCCTTACAGGATAAAAAAATTTGTAAACAGTGTTTTTCTGAGAACAATTTTAGTAGTTATGGTTATAAATTGATTAACGATAGGTGAATTAAAGCAGGATGTGAAATTCAAATTATTTTTTTTTAACAATACCTATAGAAAAATCATTTAATTGAGCTGTTCTCTTAATTTTTTTCAATTTTCAAATAAGTTTATCCTTTGCAATTGACAATTTATCAAAAACCTTATGCAATATTTAAGTAGATAATATTTTATCGACTTCATTTTCTGTACTTCAAATAGCATAGTATTATTAAGAAAACAATGAATGACCATTTTGCAATGTGCCATTTTCTAACAGACTTGGGAGCTTTTGTGACAAGAAACAAACTTCTGAATCTGTTTTTTCCACAATAAAAAGCACATGAACATGGCAAACCCTTTATCTGCTGCAAGCCCTACACACATATACTGAAACATAAGACAGATAGTTGCTGTCTGTTGCAAGATCATTATTTTCCTGCCAAGACAAACATGACTGACATCAGTACCGTTTGATGTTAATTGTTTTGCGTAACTAAATATAAGAGTTCTGGATGTATAGGTTTTAAATTGAGGCTGGTCTAAATTGGTTTGGAATGGTCTTCTTAATCACATGTGAAAGACCCCCTCCATCTTTGCACATCCACTGTTTCTAAGTGAAATGCAGACAAGTGTTTTTTGTAGTCAATTCATGTGTTAAAATGTATATGTATTTTACAAAATTTAATGTGTTCTGTACATATGGAATATAAAGTACGTAATATAAATAAAATGTTTAAGGTTAATATCAAATAAATCTGCAACTACAAACAAATGAAGGCAGCGCTAAAAATAGATTAATCAACTACATTAAAAGCAAAACAAAAATTGCCAGACAGAGGTCAGCTTTTAGGTATCTTTTTCCAAAAACTTACTTGGGCTGAGACAAGCAGCAGTGTGCTACCTGGGTCCCCAGCTTTGAATTTCCTTTGAACTAGCATACTCCCAAAAAAGTTAAGATGAATATAAGTAGCAACTGGGAATACATTGTTTGGGTCATGAGATATTCTTCTGTACTACCAATATATTATAGTAAATGTGCTAAACACAAGAATAATGTAGTATTTTGCAAAAAATGTATAAATGGTTAAATACCATGATTTGTTAAAGCAGGAATACCAGGATAATGATCTGGTACCTGGTAGTACTTTGTGTTACCCCAATCATAACCTTGGTACCTGCATGGGTACTAGTTCCAGCCCTACTACTGACAGCAAATTCATTTCAACATCGCTGCTACTGTTCACAATAATATTCTACCTCATTAATCCAATCACAGAACAGCATTTCTGGCACAGTGGAACCAACTATCGGTTAAATCAAGAAAGCAATTTTGGTGCAATCAATACCTGATAAATAATTCACTCTTTCTCTATTTTCTCCACACTAATTCTCTGCCACTGTGTTTATTATCTTATCTGAAGCCTCTGTCTCCATTACTTAAAACCAGATGTTATTCAAAACTACAATGGCAGACAAATGATTTCTCATCAAGCTATTTTGAAAGACAGATCTCTTATTAACTGTTCCAAGAAAGCAAGCTTTTAACCACTATAGCAGTTAAATAAATGTTCAGCAACTGTCTTTCCCTGCCACAAAATAATTTTAAGCAGCTGCTTCAGGTATTAGTCCCCCGTTTAAATGTACTTCATAGGTACTAATTGGCTTCAATCAAAGCCGCATGGACTTCAATTGTGCTTTACTTTTAGCTAAGGAGACTTCTGCAGAAGCAGAGGGACTTCAACTGTGCTTCACTTTAAGCTGAGGGGCTTCCACAGAAGCAGGTGGACTTCAACTGTGTTTCACTTTAAGCTGAGGGGCTTCCACAGAAGCAGGGGGACTTCAACTGTGCTTTTGTGGTTCACTTTTAGCTAAGGGGCTTCCACAGAAGCAGGGGTACTTCAGTTGTGGTTCACTTTTAGATAAGGGAACTTTCTGAAGAAGCAAGTGGACTTCAACCCCCCCCCCCCACCCCCCTTGAGAATCCACCTGCCAGAAATCGGCTGCAACGATCGACCCCACGTGCCAGAAATCGGCCGCAACGCTTGGCCTTACATGCCCGAAACTGGTCGTAATGCTTGACCCTACCAGCCTGAAATCGGCTGCAATGTTCTAAATCCCGGCAGCGACCAAATCAGCCGAAATGCTCGATGCCATCTGCCTTTAATGGGTGGGAATTCTCAACCCCACTTCCCCGAAATCGGCCGCAACGCTCGACCCAACATCAATAAAATGTTCCAGGGTTGGGGCTTTTTTTTGGAAATAAAGGATTTTAAATTTAATTTTTGGTTTATTATTGTTACAATGCTGGTTTTGTTACAATTTGTATTTATTTGTATTTTTTGTTTTAAATCCTGTCGGCGGATCCGAGAAACTACCAATAAACAAACTCTGGCTTAATTTTGCAGAAATGAACAATCTTAATGTATGGTTATACATTCTGATGACTAATATGGTGTTCTGTTCTGAGCAGCAACTGCAATTGGCAGCTCTGAACATTATTAAACTCGAATTCAAACCTTGAAGAGCAATTACCAAGTGTTCATTATGTGCTGCATCATTATAACTTGCACATTCCCAATTTTGGGAACTAATTTGAAGAAAGTGTAATATTTGACTGTTGTGGACTTTTGTTAACTTTTGTGAACTGCTAAGCCTGGTTTAAAATCTAATACCGAGAAGTCAATTAACGCAGGATGTGAAGTTCAAACAGTCATGTTTTCAAAAATACCAATGGAGAGATATTAATATTAGTGCATGTATTTATCTTATTAACTCTTTTCATTTTTCAAATAATGTACACTTTTATCCTTTATGATTGACGATTGATTCGATACCATCTACAATATTTAATTATATAATATTTAATCCCGGCATCAACCAAATCGGCCGAAATGCTCGACGCCATCTGCCCGAAATCTGTGCCAATTCCCGAGACCCACTTCCCCAAAATCGGCCGCAACGCTCGACCCAACATCAATAAAATGTTCTAGGGTCGGGGCTTTTTTTTTAGGAGGGGGGGGGGTCGGGTGACCTGAAACAAACATAATTTTGTTTACGCCTTATAGTTGCGAGTTAAAAACTTAATATTCATAAAGAATACTATATCAGGGGAAAATAAAGGATTTTTTAAATTAATTTTTGGTTTATTATTGTTACAATACTCAATTTGTTCAGTATTCATAGACATTTTTTGTTTAAACATCACAATCATGTTTAAATCCTTTCAGACTAGAGCAATGAAGGTCAATTTATGACATCATAAATGACGTCATATCATGCATAGCATTGCATGGTACTCGGTATGGTGTACTGTAAAAGTCATAAAATTGCATTATTAATGCCCTTTTGTAAGTTCAAAATTACATAAGTTATTCTCTTGAAACTTGGGATATACCTTTATCATCAACTCAAATATCAAGTGCCACATTCCCCATAACTCAGTTTTGTATTTTGACATAGTAGTGCCCTTTTTCACATAGATTTTCAGGTTAAAGTTTATATTCAAAACTTCTGTAATTTCACAACTACAAAAGTTATTGACTTGAAATTTAGAATATACCTTAAATGTCATCAACTCCATCAAGTGCCACATTCCCCATAACTCAGTTTTACTGTTTATATTTTGACATAGTCAGGGGCGTAGCTCCCTTTAGGCACTATCGGCACGTGCCTATACATTTTTCCTGAAATGACAAATTTAAATATGCCAAAAATGCAATAAAGACAAGAGGGGGGATGGGGGTGAAGGGATCTTTCTTGGCTGTGTTGATACTTAATTGTTTAACGAGTCGATTAGGTCAATATGAAATAAATTTCATGATACACACTTGTTTTACAATTATTTTGTAGAATCGGGGTTTAGCTGAAGTTAGTTGTTTGTAGCCACATATGAGTATAAACACTCCTGGCCCAAATTATCGCTTACAGCGTCATTTTGTAGATTCCACCTATTGTGCCTATACATTTTTTGAACCCAAGCTATGCCCCTGATAGTTATACCCTTTTCCACATAGATTTTCAGGTTAAATTTTATAATTAAAACTTGTGTAACTTCAAAACTACATACGTAACTCACTTGAAACTTAGAATATACTTTTGTCCTCAACTCCAACTTCAAGCGCTACAGTCTCCATAACTCTGTTTTGTATTTTGACAGATATATGTCCCTTTTTCACATAGATGTTCAGGTTATGTCCTCAGACTGCATTCAGTATTTATTCAAAGATCAGACAGAATACAGACTGGAGGTTTCATGGGTGTTATGTTCAACAATTGTCACCAAATTGATATTAAAGATTGTTTTCGACCTAGAGGGGGGCATATATATTTGCAAACAGCTCTTGTTTTAATAAGTAGATTAACAAGCTTGTGACTTTTCAAAGTATAACTTTTCCACACCATGAAAATATCTAAGTCAGAATTTCCGCAACTGTAAAATTTCTAAGTGTCAATATTCCGCATACTCTCCGCATGTTGTCCCCATATAAGAAATTTTCTCTGCAAAGCCCAAATCATTTTTTGCGGAAAATATGCGGAGAATCTGTGGAAACTGAAGATTTCCGCAATAGTTCCGCATCTTTTTCGCATTTTATCCGCTTCTGGAAATGCAATGCGAAAATCTGAGCTAAGGGTGGTTTTGTTACAATTTGTATTTATTTGTATAAAAAAAAATCCTGTTGGCGGATCCGAGAAACTACAAAAAAACAAACTTAATGTATGGTTATACATTCTGATAACTAATATGGTGTTCTGTTCTGAGCAGCAACTGCAATTGGCAGCTCTGAACATTATTAAACTCGAATTCAAACCTTGAAGAGCAATTACCAAGTGTTCATTATGTGCTGCATCATTATAACTTGCACATTCCCAATTTTGGGAACTAATTTGAAGAAAGTGTAATATTTGACTGTTGTGGACTTTTGTTAACTTTTGTGAACTGCTAAGCCTGGTTTAAAATCTAATACCGAGAAGTCAATTAAAGCAGGATGTGAAGTTCAAACAGTTATGTTTTCAAAAATACCAATGGAGAGATATTAATATTAGTGCATGTATTTATCTTATTAACTCTTTTCATTTTTCAAATAATGTACACTTTTATCCTTTATGATTGACGATTGATTCAATACCGTCTACAATATTTAATTATATAATATTTAATCCCGGTAGCGACCAAATCGGCCGAAATGCTCGACGCCATCTGCCCGAAATCTGTGCCAATTCCCGACCCCACTTCCCCAAAATCGGCCGCAATGCTCGACCCAACATACCGGAACCAGCTGTAATGCTGGACCCACCAGCCCAAAATCGGCCGCCATGCACTAAATCGCGGTGGCGACCAAATCGGCTGCAATACTCGACGCAATCTGCCCACAATCGGCGGCAATTCTTGACCCCACTTCCCAGAAATCGGCCGCAATGCTCGACCCCACATCCCTGTGATTGGCCGCAAGGCTCTATATCCCAGTGATGACCAAATCAGCCGCAACGCTTGACCCGTTGTTTCAAACACTTTTTTTTTAAAATATCTTATTAGTTGTTTTCCGATTCGAAAAAAAAACATCATTCGTTATCAGTTATACTACAGGCGGACATTAAATGCCGAAAGAGTCACCATTGTTACTAAATATTTGAATACGCGATTCTTAATCGATATAAAATACGGTCATGTATCTCCATGTAAAAAGCGTGTTTTGCTACAAAAGCGCACGAAAATTGTTCATGGACAGGTCATGTGCTTAACTGCATAGTGTTTGTGAGAACAAAATGACGTTTGACGACGTCTAATTGTGTTTTAAAATGTGGCTCTATTTCATATTATTCGTTTTAATATTTTTGATTGTCAATTTGTGAAATGGATTAGGGAAATACAGGGATAAAATTAAACGGTAAATACATTTATGAAATGTTTTAAAATGCCTGTTTGCTTTTCCTGGCAAGCGCTAGTATTTGTTGTCTAAAACGTTTTAGTTGTTAGTAATGTTTTTCATTGGCTAATGAGATCGTTGTGGGCGGGACTACACTGTTCAGTCCCTTGTCAATTACATTGTTGGAAGTGAGGCCTTATCGATCAATATGGCGTGTGTTTATGGCCCATTGATTAAAGATCTGTGTAATTAGATAAAGGGGGATTAAGGGTTGTCGCTTTGAAAATTAAAGCATGTCAGCGTTATTTAAGCATGTCGGCAAACGACTTTCTGCTTTGAAGGCATGTCGGACCTGCCGGAAACCCTGCATATTATATTAAACTCGTCCAGGAAATTTGTTAGTAAGCTCGCCAAGGGCTCGCTTACTAACAAAATTCCTGAACTCGTTTAATAATGTATGGTATGAAATGACAACTCTTGTCAGACCCTATATATGTTTCTCTGTGTTTTTACATTAGAACTATGAGCTGAAAACATTTAATATCAATAAGCGATATGGCGTCATTGAAAATAACAAATTAATAATAATTTTTCAGACGTTTTTTTTTACAATATTGTTTTTTTTCCTTTTTTTTTTAAACATCAGGTCGTGGATCCGAGAAACTGAAATTTAACAAACTCTGGCCCTATCTAGCGGGAATCAAATCATTCTGTATGAACAGTGTACAGTGACTCATCTGGCACTGTGCATATCTGATTGGAGAGACCATGCTTAATTGTCTAGTACCATATTTGGACACAAGGTCTACATTCTGTAATCTCGTAATCCCCCCATAGGGAATTCCTCTTGAAGCAGAAAATGTTGGGAGACGGTAATCTGACTGTGTCTTTGAACACTATCAGTTGTGTAATAGAAGTTCATTCTTTTGCTATTTACATAATAATAAAAATTATTCACGATATTCTTAATCAACACAATATATAGAACAGCTGAATGTACAATTGCACAAGTTATATTTTTCCAATGAATAATAATGATCCACACACAAAAAATCAGAAATGTGTGCTGTGAATAAGTATTGGGGTCGCGCTGGATCATGCAGTCCACACAGGCTAATCCAGGACGGCACTTTCATTTTTTTATTTTTTGTTTCATGGAAGTCTCTTCTAAACATAAATCCACTGTAGGCAGAAAGTGTTGTCCCGGATTAGCCTGTGAGGACTGCACAGGCTAATCCCGGACGACACTTTACGCACATGCATTAAGCTCGGGTTTCCGTCGAAGGGCATCATATTTACGCTTTCGCCAATGATTTCAATATGTATAACACACACAAACTACCCGGTATCTTTAAAAAAGATATTCGACGTCTGTGGTAATTTTGCAAATAAGGAATGTAAATTGAACTTACAACATAAATATTTTATACAGTGTAACTAAGACTAGAACGGCACACAATACCCAAATAATAGTTTATGCCTCCTAACATACTATTATATATATTTTACGTTACTTATGTCTTTTTAACATCAACATTAATATGCTATATGTTCTTTGGTTAATTAAGGATTATCTAATAACAATACATTCAGCAGCACAAAACATTTTACATAGACTGGAATACATAAAATAATCGGAACATACGCGGCAAGAATCTTTACTACTACATTTCTGTTCTAAGTATGGACGCGCCTAAATATATTAAAATATTTATGGTTAGATACAACCTCGTTGAGCTGTAAAGAATTTAGCAAGAATGTTATTTTTCAAGTCTCTTGCCTACAGGCATTTTATATCCATGAGAAAGTTAATGACCCTACACTGACCTGCAGTAGAGCGAGCGCTGGGTCATTTCGCCTAATCAATACGTATACACCATCTCTCTAGTGGGAGAATTGTCTTAGATAGAATTGCTATTTATAGAGTCACTGTGCCTATTGTGTACAAGTACTCAAATGTGAAAAAGTATATTCATTTACATCATTGCAAAGCAACAAAATTATTGCTTTTTAACATGTACATTACATGTCACATCATTTAAATAGCGTTGCTCATGTACAAAAGTTTTCATTTTGTGCGAACTGTGTTATTCCATTATTAAATTTGCCATCAGTATTCCAAACTTGTTACGAGTCTGTCTTCTATTATTGTTAGGATGTTGCACCTACTCATTTATGACTAGTGTGGTGGGAATTTCGGTATATTAGCCGATGCAAAGTTAGGATTTATTAATTCGATACTACTGGTGGGAAATTTCTACAACAGTTGATTGGATATTAAGGAAGGTCAAAAGCTGGGTTAAACAGCTACGCCGAAAAATCATGCAATTTAATGCTGCTCACAGTAAAATTGACTGGTTGCTTAAAGTAAAAAAAATGACTTATTGTTACTTGTGATAAAAAGCATTTCTGTTGATATATTTGCTCCTGCGGTTAGTATAACATATTCAAGAAATGGTATTGAATAATTCTAAAAATATCATGCTTGAACAGAAGAGGCTGTTCGTTGTGTACATATATTATGCTTCCCAGTTTAACATGCATATGGCAGGTTTGTGTAAAGCAGTTTTGACATTGGATCATGTATTTTAAACCTCTATATTATTTCAATAATGCCGGCATTTTGAACTTTTAAATAAAGTATATTGTGTTTATTTACTTAATTTATTATACATGCTCAATGCTTACACATGATCAATGGGACCTTTCTGTTAAAAAAGATTACAATATCAAATTGTCAGTTTTTGATTTTGACTTAAATGTAGTCGTCTTGTGTTACATGTGAGTGAACACTTATTTGTAAAAAAGCTCTATAAGCCATTTACTTTCTTTCTATGGCGCCTGAATCGATGCTTTTCTTGCATACTTTCAAATCATAATTATGTCTCATATAGCATGATGTCATTTATATACTGCTGCATGCATGTCACTGATGCGAGTGATGTCAACTTAAAGGGGCATGTCAACAGTATTTTGTACAAGATAGACACACAGGGGCATGCCCAGGCATATATCTCATGTAAGAAAGTGCGTACACTTGTCTGACAAATAAAAAAATTAAAATAGTCAAAAACGTCTTTCTAATGAAAATTTACTGCGGGTAGATATTAAAGTGCAAACAAATCATGTGTGTAAACGCCAAAAAAGAATAAAAAACATGTTTATGTCAACTTTTTTTAAATTGGTTGAATAATCTTAATTTCCATGTCTATATACATTTATGTAAACTTAGTGATGTAAACGAATGCCCCCACCTATGCAGCCTGTTATACATGGCCCCCCTTTATCTATATGAATACAAATTATTTTCCAAAAGGAGAAATGTCCTTTTATATCGTACTTTCTGCTAATGTATTCTCTTATTCTGTAAAGTAAATTGAGGTATCACAAATTTTCAATTGATAGTTTTAGTCCTGACAAAAAATCTGTATAAATCTTAACTTTTATTCATATACTTGACCTTTGACCTTTATGTGTGACCTTGACCTTGCACCTAGGGATCTGGTTCTTGCGTGCAACAAACCGTCTCACCATGCTTAACACTTGTGCCAAGTTATTTGAAATTCGTTCAATGTTGGACAAAATTATGCTCCAGACAGTGTCTATGGCTTAAATTCATATATTTGAACTTTACCTTTCAGTGTGACCTCGACCTTGGATGAAGGGACCTGCTTCTTGAGCGTGACACACCGTCTCATTATGCTTAACATTTCTGCCAAGTTATTCGAAAATCCTCCAATGCTGGACAAAGTTATTGTCTGGACAAGAATCCGAACACACGTACATACGTACATACCCACGAACAGGGTAAACACTATATGCTCCCCCATCATTGATGATGGTGGCATAACTATTACAATTGAATTTTCATTAGACAAACACTGTCAGGTAGCAGTTTAAATGTTTATTCACCATTCCAGAAAACAACATCATCATCATCTACTACAAATTCATGTTACCCATACACTCCCCCCTCAAAGACTCAGTGCATATTCCACATTCAAGCTCTGAGAAACACCCCTCAGACACATGTTGAATACAAGATTATTTCCTATTTTTCAATAACATATTTTTTAGTAGCAACAATAACATGGGTTTCCTCTGGGTACACTTTTTCCCACAAAAACAAATGCAATACGTATTTCAGTGTTTTTACTTATATAAAATATCTGCATATTGGCTGGAGTATTTTTTTTTCATCCACAAACGCTACAAGTAATTCCATAATTCGCGATCTCAAACCATTTCCTAAATAACATTTGGGGAACTCATAAGCCCAGACGACAATTACACCATGGTCGACCATGGTCAACATGGTATCTGACTGACGACCATGGACTATCATTGTCAACCATCGAAAACCATGGTCTGCTATATCATGACCATGGTCAGCATGGTATGACGACCATGAATGACCATGGCTGACCATCAAATACCATTGTATTTACCATATTCTGCATTATCAATACCATGGTCAGCATGGTCTTTGACTGTCAACCATGGAATACCACGGTAAATTATAAAAAACCATGATGATGATTATGCTTTACACTGACCCTAATTCAAGATAAATATAACAGATAACAGTTATTTGAAATACAAAATATTTTTATTGTTTCAGATTTTGATCCAAATGATAGAATTTCTTGCAAGGATTTGCGATTATAAGTGTAAGTGGACGTGTGCCTTCAGTAAGCATGTACATTGTTTTTTGATAAGTCAGTTTCCAATGTTTACACGCGGGAAAAATGAATAGTGTGTAAATGAAATACTTCTTTTTGTTACACACTCTCTGTATTAAGTCAAGAAATGGTTTCTAATAAATGAGGTAACATAGAAAACAAACTGCACTGTATTTGACCATGGACTACCATGGTCAGCCATGTTAGTTAGTCAATCATGGTCGAGCATGGTAGAAGACCATGGTTAAATATGACCATTGATGTGAACTGTGGTGCCAATTACTGTCCATGGTCGACCATGGTATTTCATGTTTGACCATAGTCTCAGACCCGTGAACTACCATGGTCAACCGTGGTAGTCCATGGTCAAAAACTGTGCATATCGTCTGGGTGTTTTTTTTAAAGAACTGATTTAATTTCTTATTAAATTGGGAAATGAATACCTGTTTAGTTATTATATGATGAATCCTTATATAAAATGGAACCCATCCAAGAAATTCACTTTACTATGCCAAAGCAGGGTCCAAATACTGAAATATTGAGAAACAATTGGCATGAAAGTAGCCAGACTGGGTCAGCATGTTTCACCATGTTCCATCAATAAATGTGGCGTGTCGTGGAAAATCTGGGCTTAATGAATCTGCGTTAAGTGTCGTCCGCACAGGCTGATCCGTGATGACACTTTCCGCTTAGTCTCTTCTAAACATAATACACTGTAAGCAGAAAGTGTGCAGTCCGCAAAGGCTAATCTGAGGCGACACACTTCGCACATGTATTACGCCCGCTTTTCCCAGAACACACCTGAAATATTTCCAATTATTGTGAGTAACACCATTCTCTATTCAAATCGAGAGCTCAATGTATTCACCATACTTTCCCCCACCCCTGCCGTACAGCACTTAGTTAATTAGCTTTCCATTAAGTGTATTGCTTTTGACAATCATCCGCTCGCTCATATTGAAGTGAATCTCTGAATTCCTTTGAGATATAAATATGATGATGGCGATGAAAACATTCTTCAATAATATCACAAATAAAAATGGTATTAGACAGTATAAAATGTTCTGGCATTGCCTTGTTTATATTATGGACAATGTTTACTTTTTGTCATCCATAATTCGCATATTTTATATTCAACTACAATGAATCTACAATGAATCAATGGAGAAGTGAAGATTTTGATTGAGCTTTGGGTGAATCAATTTACGATATATTTAACATCAGATTACTGGTTACAATAGCATGAAACTTCAAAGTACAGCACTTATTTACCGAAGGGTCTTTTAATATTCATAACTAGTTATTTAAATAGAAATAAGTTGCTGACTGGTCATATTCAACAACAAAAAAAACAACTGTATTTATTTTAAACAAGCTTTCTTGATTTTATTTAATGTAAAGATAACCAAACCATTGCACGAACAATTATATACTGGTTAGCGAGTATTTGTCGGACAGTAGTATTATCCGGACGTTTTTAAATATTCGCGTTTCGTAACCGCTTTTCGTATTTGATCATCATAATACAAATAAACACGTATATTTTCAAGTACGTTTCGTTTTTCTTTGAAAATAGTGAGTTTATTTTTTGGTAAAACCCCAAATGTTTATGTTGATAGTCTGAAACGCATGCAACTGTCGTCTGGGGAAGTAAAATGACGTGCGCATGCGCGATAAAATCCCAATTTGGGCCCAGACAGGGTTTGTGATAGTTTTGGCTGTCTGCTCATTATAGCAGACAAACTCTGGCAGAACATTATTTAATCCGCTACGACGTTAAGGACGTGAATAGTAGCTACGTAGATAAGTAACGTCTAGTAAACTCTTTAAAACGTCATGCTTCCGTATTTGTTTCAACGCCTTATATATTTTATGAAGAAGTAAACTTCAAACATAGCTAATTTATTTAATCACAACGTTTCGGCTGAAAAGCCTTCTTCAGGTAACATGTCATGACAAAGACGTTATAATGACGTCATGACGTCATAATACATGAAACATAATTTGGCGTACTTATTACAATATATAGGATTCACAAAAGATACACCATACATGTAAAATGCAAATAGAGCAACGTGTTAATAAATACAAGTATGAACTATATATATGTCATACGTACACCTGAGACAATACAACTATTAGTAAAGTAATTTTGTGTTCATACCATTAGGCATGATCGTACTAAGTTTATACACCCACTCAGTTTCTTTTAAAAGTCGCTGCCAATTGTTATTAACTTTATCAATCAGCATAAATGAAAAGTCATCAATAGAGTAGCCATTAGAATTGAAATTTCCGATACAGAAGTAACTGTGTCTGGATAATGCTTGATATCAAACTTATGGCTATTCATTCTAACACTACATTTTTGATGAGTTTGTCCAACATACTGTGATTTACATTTTTTACATGTTATAAGGTAAATGACATCTGTAGATGAACACGATAAATTATGTTTAACTTGATACTCTTTGCACAAAGTACTGCTAGAGAATTCATCAGTTTCAGTGATATAACAACAGTGGGAACAACGGGGTCTACAACATTTTGAAACTTGACAATTGGTACCAGCCGAATAGTTCAATTTAGAATGCACTAATAAATCTTGTAAATTACATGGGCGTTTGTAAGCTATAACAGGTTTACAATTATAAATGTCTCGAACACTCTGTTTTGAAGATTTTTTTTTAAAGTCCCCAGTATTGGTTGATTGTCTTTCCTATATTCGGTAGAGATGGATTGTAAGTGCAAACAAAGGGTATAATGTAAGTGTCAGTTTTTGCAACGGGTTGTAGTGCTTCATCCATGGAGAATTGGGCTGCCTTAGATATAGCCTGGTTCACAATATCATCTGGGTAGTTGCGATCCTTGAAATGTTCACGGATGTTATCGCAGTCTCCTTTGAATTGTTCAGTGTCAGACGTTATTCTTCGATACCTTTTGGCTTGACTGAATGGTATTCCTGCCTTGCACGATTTAGGGTGGCATGATGAAAACTCAACGTATTGGTGACACTCTTGTTTCTAGTTCATTGTTTCCATTTTTCTCCACTGTCACATCAAGAAAGTTCACACTAGTTTTTGAGTACTGATGAGAAAAAGTCATAGTTTGTTGGTATGTGTTGAATTCATCTATAAATGATAATAGATCATTTTCACTGTGAGTCCATATGAAAAAAATGTCATCAATAAATCGCAGCCACAGGATAGGTGTCTTGCCACATGATGATAGGAAATTTTGTTCAAACTTCCCCATGAATAGAGATGCATAACTAGGTGCCATTTTCGTACCCATTGCAGTTCCCAAAACTTGTAAATAATTATCTTCACCAAACAGAAAATTACGTTTTGGTGAGAACAATATTCAGCAACTCTTCTATGGACTTGATACTGTCTTTATTTAATGTTTTATCCTGTCTTAAGAACTCTGTACACGCTTGAATGCCATCTTTATGTGGGATATTACTGTACAATGAAGAAACGTCCATCGTCACTAGGATGGCATTGTCAAGAAGACTTCCCACTGATTAAATCATTTGATAAAGTGGTGTTATTTTTATATAAATTACGCATCTGATTATTTATTTGTTGTCTACTATAGATTAAATACTGTTATAAAGCATTTCTCCGTATATTTCACTGTTAAAAAACGTCCGGAAAATACTACTGTCAACGTTTAAAGACCGTGTTTTATGTATCCCTTTCATGGCCTCTATTGTTGCCAAGCGCACAAGTGAAACTTATTTTGTTTACGAACGCAATCGGGTGTTCAACCCAGAATGTTACAAGCGAATTTTCATCGTTGAGTTTGTTCCTGAATTAAAACTGTCCCAAAATAAATGCATATTTCATCCGAAAAATACTCGCTCACCAGTACAGATACAGAAATAAACCTTAGACTAAACCATGCTACATGTACGCAAACAAGCGTTTTTGAATTTTGAACTATTAACTACATTTTATATGTATATTTTGTAGCTGAACAAAACTACACGATTTCCTTTGGTACCATGCTAAATCAACGAATTATATCGCATTAATTTATAGTGTATTCGTATCATGTAAATGCGTTAAAATGATATTACATACCTGTAATAATTTAACAACATTCAATTGCCCACACGTTCAATGCACGATGACAGATAACCGGAAATAATAGTAGCCCCGTCTAGTGGGTTTCTGAAATCGGCCCAAAACAGGTCGGACAATCAAAATCTAAGCGGCAACATTTTGTATTGAAACTGGGTGTTTCGCAATTTAACATTTTTTATTTATCCGATGTTTTATTTTGATCAATGTTTATTTAAGCATGACCATTTAATTGCGATTTCATAAATGTTTTCACGGAATTCTTTGAAACATTGCAGTAAGTGTGTGTACCCCAACTTTTCAGTTAACCAGCATTCTCATGATTCTCCTTCGCAGAATTTGTCGAACCTTTCACTCACCAAACTGAATGTAATTGACCTGCGACACGTACTACGGACATGGACGCACCAGAATTTTGTATTGCAAACCATCAGTGATCTCAACAGGGGATACAACTGTGGGAAATTTGTTTTTGTTAGTCAGGGAGAGTTGTCGCTCTTCATTTATGTTCGTTGCTTCTGTTAACTAAATGCTACATGCACGAATTTACCAAATGTATATTGTCCGTTGAAAGCCAGAAAGGTCTATCAGCCTTCTTTGCACATATGCTCATGACACCTTCTGGGAATCACGTGACGAGATTCGCAGACTACAGGTGCATGTACAGGACACAGTAGGGGAAAATGCAGTAACTATCAGCCTACATTTGTTTATTTTTTGCAATACAATGATAGTTCGATTTCGCAAAAGATTTGCAAAAGGAACGGAGCATCTCAACGGATACTAGGTTTTTGTACATGAAAATGAAATAATAACAAGCAGGATTAATTAATTTCAAATTAATGATTTTTAGGAGCGTAGCAATGGCTAATGGATTTGGCGCAGCAATCACAGTATATCGATATCTGTTAATATGAATCAGCCCCGGAACATACAACTATTGCCATATAGTATTTCTGAGATTAGTTTTGATGCATGTGAGATATGTTTCTACTGTGCCGGTTTAAAGATGAAAACATCAACAAATGAAACGAATCTAAGGATGTTCCAATACACAATATATATTTGCATACCAACTGTATTGTTTACCTTAAAAAACTCACTTTAAGGACTTCTTGAAACTAGATACATATTTATATATTTAAAATATTTGAATGTACAATTTCACATGCCACCTGCCATGTATGTTTGCTTTGTCTGTTTGTATAACGATAAGCTTGCAATGCTTAAGTTAAATAAATATTATGTTCAGAATGCTTGAATTAAAAAAATATTTTGTTCCCGCTTAGCGGGAGTGAATACGCAAATAAGATAAACAACAATATATATATGTGTGTGTGTGTGTGTGTGTGTGTGTGTGTGTGTGTGTGTGTGTGTGTGTGTGTGTGTGTGTGTGTGTGTGTGTGTGTGTGTGTGTGTGTGTGTGTGTGTGTGTGTGTGTGTGTGTGTGTGTGTGTGTGTGTGTGTGTGTGTGTGTGTGTGTGTGTGTGTGTGTGTGTGTGTGTGTGTGTGTGTGTGTGTGTGTGTGTGTGTGTGTGTGTGTGTGTGTGTGTGTGTGTGTGTGTGGTGTGTGTGTGTGTGTATTGATGCAAAGATAGGTGTGCATGCATACTACTGTGTCGTCTTTTACTTTGTTTTCTTTTGCAAACAAAGGGTCGACCGGTAACAGAACGTGAAACACAACATATTCAATCTAAGACCTATATTTTATAGAAAAAAACAGAACAGAAAATACTATCAAGTTATGATCATTTCATAAGCTTAAAAAGTTTTACATAGATAGTATTAGATACACCCATCCATTCACACGCACACTTATACACACACGCAGATAGCTACAATGTATATGCATACATCAAATTCACCAGGATATTCAATTTTCTTATAAAATACAAATATAACATATGTTTACATCAACAGTATAAATAACATCAATCATAACGGCAATAGTAATAATATAAATAAAATAAATATGAAGTCCCTGTGTCGTCATATACAGTTTGTATGTGACCCACATTATAACTGGAGAGCAACCCAGTAAAAGAGATCAGTCCCCATCAAAGTAACCATTAAAGAAAGTGGCAAGATAACTAAAAGATGGTCTCTCTTCAGGTCGTGTGTACCAGCACTTCGTCATGACGTCATACATGCGTGGTGAGCACGTGGTTGGCTGGGGCATGCGGTAACCGTCATTGACCTTGTTCGAAGCTTCTTGGTTCGACATACCTGCAATTTAATACAACAAGAATACACTCGTATTACACATAATTTTTATCAGGAAACGTATGTGCGGGGGAAATGACATACTCTAAGTTCGTTCTAACACCCATCGTTCAGCCTCGTGAGGATCACATATAAAGCTGAAATACAAAACTATAACCTATAATATTATAAACTATATCCTATAATATTATAAATAATAACTATAACTTATCATAATATAAACTTATATTATAAACTATAACCTATAATATTATAAACTATGAACCTATACTCTTATAAACTCTTTATTACAATAAACAATTAAAAGACAGTATGGGCGCGATGGATTTATGGCCGTTTACGTTCAACAACACCAAGTTAAATTAGTTATGTTTATGATATAAACATTGCCAATCTACTTTAATACGCTGTTTGTTTAATACGCTAATTAAGCCTAATTAGTAGAACACGGCACTTTAATATCAATACTTGTCCTTATTAACCACGATAGGTTATAACTGCCAGTTAATAAACAAAACAAAAACCTTTCAAACGATTTCCATAAAGCTTATAAGTGACGTTTTGATCAGCATTTTTACCGGATGGCTACGATTATGTGTAATTTACAGTATTCGTAAAATGTATTACACATTTAAAAACGCGTATAAATCTACTCCAATACAATAAATAATGAATGAACAATAATTAGTGTTATACTAGACAGTACCTGGGTAAGGACACCAACCTAGGGTGACCAATTCATACAGCAAAACCCCAAACGACCAAACGTCCGACTTGGCTGTGAACTTGCCGCGCGTCAGCACCTCGGGAGCTGTCCACTTAATCGGAAGAGTGAGCTCTAAATGTTGATTTAGACAAAGGCGTTTGAAATCTAAACGATTATTTCGAAACAAGCATTTTCAACTATAAAAGTTGATTTAGACACAAGGATATCGTACTATAAAAATGATTAAGAAGCAAGCAAAATGAACTCCAAAGGCTGAGTTAGAAACAAGAACATTAAACTCTAAAAGCTGATTTAGAAACAAGCATTTTGAACTCCAAAAACTGGTTTAGAAACAAATATCTCGAACTACAAAAGTACAAAAGTATATTGCACTCTGAATGCTGAATTAGAAACACATATTATGCATTTTTAACTGTCTTTTAGAAACAGCATTTTGTATTCTTAATGAAACACGTAACAATTAGACAAACAAATAAAAATAAAAATAAAATTGATTTAAAAACAAACATATTGCATTCTAAGATGATTCGAAAATATGCAGTGAATCTAAAGTAAAGTCGGTAACAAGCACAAGTACGTCGAAATATATCTAAAAGTTGAGAAACACGAACTAAATTTTAAGCTGATATACAAACAGAATGTACTCTAGGAGTTGATTTAAAAACAAGCATCTTGCTCTGTAATCTAAAAGTTGACGAAGAAACAAACATATTGTGCTCTTAGGCCAACATTTTTTTATCTTTTGTTTTACGGGAGCGCCGACCCTAAATTTTGACAAAATTAAATAAAAATAAAAGTAACTTTTGTGAAATTTATTTATAATTTTCCCGCCGACTTTGTATTTTATTCGTAGCACAAAAAAATCTATGCCGAGAGCTAAAATGTTTTGTACCATGTTCCAATAAAAAGTACTATTTCCATTTCTTTCCCGATGGAGACGAAACACTTTGAGTACGAATATAAATTAGGCAAAATGTACGGACTGGTTTATGTATACAGCACAGTTTATAACACAAACCATTAATTTCCAATAACCAATCTGGCACAGTCTGCAAGGTGCGTGGTTTCATCTCGGAAAATCTTTATCAAATTTGTGAAAACAACGCGCTGTTTGTCAGCATTCACTGTCTTATTAAAGATGATTGCTAGCAAGCTGTCGTAGAATCAGCGGACACAACTAATTAAAGGATTATCTTGTTGATAAATGGAGTGTGAAATTTTGTGTCTGGAATATGTCAAATGGACTGGTTATCGGGTATGTTTGTATTTCGGACAGTAAAGTAAAAGTGGATTGTTCTTGAGTTCAAACTTCAAATATAATATCCTATTTTACCAGTTAGTTGTTTTTGATACATGTACATAATTGGTATATATTTTGTTCAGCCTTTTTATGTTAACCAGACAGTGCAACAATTCATTATAGTATACTATTTACAAATTTTAGTTCATTAATATTTTGTGAAGCACTTGTAAATAGTATAACAGTGTATACATGTTGACATGAAAATTATATTTAAAGTTATTTAAGTTACTGCAATGAACAATAAACTAAAATGTTTAATACATTTAATATAGTGCACGTAATTTACATGTACACGTGCTTTTGTTAATGCCATAATATTAATATAAGCACAGTAAAATATATATCTATTAAAACAATAAAAACATTGAGGTAGGTTCCTCAAGTGGCCAGTGTTCCCCAAAATCGGGCATTTCGTGCTAATTTTCCCTATAAAAAGCCAGGCCCTTTCCCCCAAATCGGCAGAAAAAATCTGAAAATTTATCAAAAACAAACGAGAATCCATTTCAATTCGCATTTCTGACATCGTTACCGATTTATGTGAGAGAAATGTAATCATTTTGAGTGTCTTTGCCGAAGAAGCAGAGGTGTTCTCAGGCATACACTTTGACATTATGAAAAGCTTTGGGTAGGTTTGATGAAATAAATATTATTGATTAAAATGCCATACTTAAATTATATGCATTATTAAACTGTATAAAGTGCCTAATGATTGCATCGGACCAGTTTGAAAATTGGTAAATTTTTAGGGTAAACTTTTAGCCCATGTCAATTTAAAGTATGAATAAATAGTTACAGAGTTTTAAACTAATTTATTTTTACTAGTATGTCTTAAAAGTGCATGTTTTTGACTGTGACTGTAACAAATGTTTTATTTTAAAAATAAATAAAATTATATTTTTTTTCATTTTTATTTTCATTTCTTTTGTCGACTGGTGATAAAAAGACATATTATTTTTATTTTTATTTATCCCCCCGACTCAATTACAAAAAAAATAATTCCCGTAAAACAAAAAATAAAAAATTGTTGGCCTTACACTAGCAACTGATTTTGAAAACAAACGTGGACATATCATGTATGGTATCGTATAATCCATTTTACCTATTTTAAATGTAATGCTATTATGTTATAACACTATGCGCCATGAAACTTTGGAGAAATTTACTATTTAAGAAAAAGAACTTTTCCAGGAGTATCAGGAATATTTATATAAAGGCACAGTTATGAAACTATGTTAAAGATTGAGCTACATATCATAATATTTGTTATTTGAAATTTAATACATAATAGTGTTTTTAAATCGAGGTATATGGTCCCAAGGCTTATTTGACATGTATAGTTGGCCATTTGAAACCAAACTAATGCAAAAATAAACTGACAGTATGCAAATCACAAAAAGATAAGAGTCTTACGTCCATCGGGTTCGTATTCGTCTTCCTTCATCACCCGAGCAAAACAAAAATTGGCCACTTTACATACGTTGTTGCCCATAAAGACATTTCTTGCCGCCAAATCCATATGTAAGATCTTCTTGCGTTCCAAATACGACATGCCTGACGCTATCTAAATTCGACAAATTATGTACACATTCCCGCTAGTTGTATAACTATATTTGCTATATGTCAAACGACGTATGCTATTGCATTTACTTGTATGCGAATTTTTTTTTATTTAATCGAAATAAGTAATTTGTGAATGTAAAACACTCTCATTTTTGAGTCTGCAAATAAAATATGTCATAAAATATACTCGTGTTCAATATGATAAGCGTTATGCATTTGTGACAATTTTAACGAACAAGAGTATATTCGTACTTTTCATATTCGTTTGTTTAAACATATAAATAATGTATTGTCTTTATCAATGATGAATGATTTGAATATAAGTTCAACAATTACTCAACAAGGATACCAAATCTAAAAGGAAAAGTAACACAAATAAAACGCTGCTGAGTTAGATTCCACTTGGCAACCTTCAGTTTTACTGCACAGTTACATACTAATGAAATTGTTTTTATATATGCCAATATAAGCAACAATAACGTTAACATACTTGTCCAGCACAATCCACCATTTCAGGGGTCTTAAAATAGCGACCTTCACCAGCGCGTAAATAGTTCAACAGGCTGCCGTTTAAGAGCTCTGTCACAATGTAAACTGGTTCACCCTTTGAGCATATCCCATACAGCTTTACTAGGTTGTCATTCCGAAACTGCTTCATGATCTGAGCTTCGGCAAGGAATATCTCCTTGGAAACGGTTCCTGGTTTCAATGCTTTGACACAAACCTTGATGTAGCGTTCCCATTTCCCTGTATACAATCATATAACACTATCTTATATGAGGGACTAGATATATAAATAATGTTTCAAATTTTATTTTTGTGACCCAATCCATATGCAATACAAATGTTCTTATTCGATTTATTTGTTGACCCATGGTTTCATGTCACTCGAATTATTGCATTTTATGGCGCGTATTCAAGAATCGATTACAAAATATTTCTGAAATTCTTTGTGTCTGCGGCTATTTCATTTATTGCTTGATTTACATATAAAGTATAATTTTCTTGTACAGACTGAACAATATAACTTCATAATGTATTATTGTGTGGCCATTAATTGTTCCGTTTCTCAAGAAAATTTGGAATGCTCACTTTAGTACACATGTTAAAATCTCCCTTTTAGTTTTTTTATGAATAAATGCCTATACCTTCCCATACATCTCCAAACCTGCTGTAACATGCAGTTGACTTGATAAGTTGCAGACATGATCGGTCAATTTCCCATGGTTCCTTTTTCATAGTCTGTCTGTACACTGTTAATTTTTAAAAGCTATGTAGTCTATATTTACCTATTATACTTATAAAGTATCTAAAACACCTTTTGTTTATTTCTTAAAAGTGTAACTTTTTAAAGATACCGATAACAAAACAAAACACTAAGTTTATGTTATTCATATTCAGTTTGGATATGTTTTATTAAATGATAATAAAGTATTATTGACAATAACGGGTTTTTCTGTGTTCATATTTACACAAATCCAAAACTTGTATCTATTGCCTAATGACAAAATATAACTCCTTACATGCTAGCTGTGCGCTTGTGAAAGAGTCTTTAAAGAAGTGTTCGAGATATTCGAAGGTGGGTCGCTGATCAGGATGGTTGTCCCAGCATTTCAGCATTATTTCGTACATAACATCCGGGCAGTCAGGAGGCTTTGGCATTCTGTAGCCCCGAGGAACTATTGCATGTACGTCCTCAGTGGTCATTCCTTGAAGTGAGAATAGAAACCATAAACATGATATGTTTCAAAAATAAATGATCAATATATTATGTCATTAAAACAAACGCTGTTTACGGTGTAATATTCCGATATATGTAGAGATAAACAAAAGCGTGTGATATATTATACAACACACACAGAAAACAATATATTTCAGACGTAAAACAAATATAAATGCAAGGTTAAAATATGATTCTCCATTTATTATTATACGGTTATGTCGCATTAAGTATATATACCTTGATATGGTATTTGACCATGGGTCACCAATTCAAAGAGAAGCACACCATAACTCCATACATCAGATTTAATCGAATGTTTGTAATCTATTCTGACTTCTGGTGCTGTCCATTTGACTGGGAACTTGTCTGTAATGTATGTCTATTCCAAGAACACTTACAAACATTGGGAACCTCGACCGTGATATTTACATTGATCGTGATAAATGTAACAATGTTTATTGATTCCTAACACAGGTAATATATTGAAACATTTATTCATATGAGTTACCCTTACTTTGTTTACTAAATTGGAAATATAAGTAGGTTTTCATGTTTGGCAGTTATAAATATTGTCAACGCTTTATTTGCTTTTTCTATTCAGGTCAATCACTGTATAAGTCATACTAAATTTAATTGTTAATTAATTACTACATTTATTTGAATAAACGGAGTAATTGTTTATCATTACATTTGTAAATTCACCTTTCCATCTCAAAACATATTTAAATAATGACAACCTTTTTCGCCGAATGGAAGAAAGTAATTATGAAATCGAATAATAACTATCAAGTTCTTAGTTTATTATTAAATTAACCAGACTACATACTCTCTGTTAGCATAGGCATGTATATTAGAGTATTAAAGTACATTAAAAAAAATACATTTTCAACGCAGGATTTGGCAGATATACGAACATGCGTTATTGTAAAAGAACCATAGCGTAATTACCCGAAGTACTAGGACACGTAATTAAAACATTTTGTTCCAATGTTAAGGGACATTAAATAATAATTCTCGAAATTGTGACCTTACATTTAAGGCAATATATTATACAATCTATTCGGCATATATCTATGTCTTGAACCAATTAATTATTTTTTATTTCTTTGGAATAATAATCGCTTACTATATTATATTCAATATTTAATAATAAATAATTAGAAGGAATATTTTTAGGTGACCGATGTTTATAAGGTCATTTATTCTTGCTGGGGACTTAATTGATTAATTAAGGAGCTTAATTGAAAAGACCATGCTCCAGCAGAGTACACACTTTGCACCACGTGTCAAATACATGCAAACATACCCCTGATGGTGTACACTACTTATTATTATTTTCCCAAAAATTAGGGCAGTCCCAATATTTAGGGTGTCTCAAATACGTAGAAAATTACGTTTCTTCTTATTGTGAATTGAATCGTAAAACTTATCATGTACAGGATAGTTGTTCCTTAACATATTAATCATTAATGTGTTTTCCAAATGCATGTTCCCACCGTTGAAAAAAAAATACGTCCATTTAAATTATAGTGTTACTTTCATTATTGTTATAGTCTTAATAATATGTTTTGTCTCCGTACGTATTCAACGAGAACCACTTAAACATCGACCTCGTTTAAGATTTCCTAGCCATCTGAAAAAGAGTATTTACTGTTTTAAATGAACGTTTATACCTGAGTCTGTGAGTCTGTAAAAACCATCCTCTGTCACTTTAGCGTGTTCGAAATTTGCCACCTTTGCAACCTTGCCGGCAACGGCATCGCCATACAAAATAATATTTCGCGCTGAAAGGTCTCTATGGACCACCTTAATTGTCTCTAAAAACGACATTCCACTGGCTATCTAGAAAAAAAAAACGAAATGCGTTGAAGAGTAAACGACAACAAACAATGCTTATAAATACGTCGACATTCAAAAATACAACTTCCAATTCCAATAGAAAACATTACATACTTTCTAAATAAATAAACAAAATAAATAAACAAATGAACCATTTTTTCTACAAATATCCACCTCTGTAAACAAAACACAGAAGTGATATACCTGTCCAGCATAGTCCACCATTTCAGAAAGCTTGACCATTTGCCCCTCTTCGGTACGTAGGCAGGTGAACAGATTGTTACTGTAGCCCTCGGTTACAATGTAAACTGAATCACCCTTAGAGCACGTTCCATATAGCTTAATGAGGTTTTCGTGTCCCAACTGCTTCATGATCTGAGCCTCGGCAAGGAACGTCTCAATGTCAACCGCTCCTGGCTTCAACGCTTTGATAGTAACGTCGGTGGTGTCATCTAATTTGCCTGAATACCATAACACATACAATCCTCGAGTAGTTTCGTTTGCTGATGAAGCGATATGATAGCGATAGATAATAGTAATGTTCCGATGTTAAAAATGCATATGATAATGTAGGGACCACAACTTTTGGCTTTTACTAAAAATGCCTGTTTTGCCAAAAAATAATATTTGTGATTACTTTCTAGGTTTTCAATTATCACAAATCTTAGTTTCTGTCCTGTCGTTAATTAGTCAGTAAGCGAGCATTTTATTTAACGAATCATGACGGTATTTTTGCGTTTATGGTATAAATATCATTTAAAAATGTGTATGTTCGTTGATGGTCAGTTTTGCTGTACCTTTCCAGATATCCCCGAACCTGCATTCTCCAGTTTTCTCTATTAACCGTAAGAACGACCAATTTATTTCCCACGAGTTGCTTCCACTTTGTGCCCCCACTGCAAAATGTTGTGAAACGATATTATTGCAAATTGAAAAAGAAAATTCATTGAAACTATTGTCGTTGAAAAGAATGTATAAAAGAATGTATTTTCTTGTATGATTTTGAAAAAATCTTAAAAAGGGATATGGTTGTCAATCTAAGAAAAAAACTAATTAAGAATAATGATAAACATAGGTTCATTTGAAAGCACGTGGCTTACGTCGAGATTAGAGTGGCACGCCATAAAATATACATATACCATATTTGCATATAATTGATATACTTGTATTGCAAAGACTTGGCAACCAATGAAACATGTACAATTAGTTTCGAAAAAAATGTGACTGTTTCATAATTAACTTTGTGTATTTACGGACTACATTTAATTTACAATAAGTAAACAGTATAAAAATAATTAAGTTTAAATGTACAAAATAATAAACATAAGTGGAATAAAATACCTTCTGTGTTACTTTCGGAATCTGTTTCGTCCAAAGAGTTCATTTTTTTTATCAGTATTATCATTATCATATGATGTATGTTCTGCTGTTTTCTGCAAACAGTCCCTTCTGCCAATATTGATCTCATTTAAAATCCTTTGGAAATAGCGTTCTCTTTCCTGTTTTGCATTTTGAAGAGTTTGCATAGCGTCTTCCAGAATTTCTGCAAGTTCAGTTGGAGGTATCGACAGCTGGTTTTTCTGTAGCTGAATTTAACGTAAAAGTGTCATACTACTGTCGCGATCTCATGAGTATCTTTTTTTCACGTTTTAATGCAACTTGTAAATGATGCGTGGTGATATAAGAAGCACTTGATCATAACAAGTGTTCTCGTTTTGTTAGATGTTATTCTGCTTCCTATGTTAACGAGGCCTGATTCAAACAACAAAATGTATGAGGCGTGTCGTAGGATAATCGGGTTAAATGCATGTGCGTTAAGTCCGCACAGGCTAAACCGGGACGACACTTACCGCCTACCGTGGACTTATGTTTAGAAGAGACTTCATTGAAACAGAACGTGCCATAAAAGCGGAAAGTTTCGTCCTGGATTAGCCTGTGCGGACTGCACAGGCTGGCCCAGAAAGACACTTTACGCAGATGCATAAAGCCCGGGTTTCCCACGACGCGCCTCATATAATTCACGGCTTATACACTCACGACTGAAAAGGTTGGGATCCATTTTATTGGATGTGTTGCTATTAGATAACGTTGTCTAATGTTGTATCTGGATCCACAAAGCGATCAAACAATGTGTCGCTCATTGGCCCATTTTTTAAACTTCGTATACAAAGGTGAAACAATCTAAAAGCCAGTAAATACGTGACTTCTTTTACAGAGGTAACTTATTATATGTCTCCAGAGAAGTCAAACATATAAACGCATCGCTATTAAGAACAGCCATACACAGAAAAATAAAATTCCCATACAAATAATAATAATGATAATAATAATAATAATAATAATAATAATAATAAAGTTATTAAACACGCACAAGTACGGTTTTGTAAAGGCATAAATATACGAGAGTAGTTCACATACACAAGACGTAAACACTTACGTCCTGAAGTATATTGCGGGCAGATATGGCGCTTGGGTCATGACGTAAGCACAAGTGGTCTTCCAGGAACGTGTTCAGTATCAAGAAATACTCTTGAAGCATGGTGTCCGTAAACTTTGTATCGGGGAAGTGAAGTACATCTCGCTCAATACGAAGTGCCTTTAAAATGATATGTACATGTTTGATGAGTATATAGTTGGTACTGTAATAAATGTATATATGCAACTGCTTTTTATTCATTATTGAACTAAATTAAATTAAGAGTAACAATACATGTTATGTAAATAATAATCGGTTAAGTATAAATATAAACTACCATGTTTTATACATTATGGAAAGTCTACAAGAATTTGCATATATGTATGTACTTAATTATTATAAAAGTTACAATACATATCTTTAAAAAATATTAACCATCTGTGGTAATGTAGCGACTTTCGAACGTTAAAAAACTTGTGCTGTTTGGTTTTGGAGAGCAACACAGAAAATACTGCGAAAACAGTGATAAAAGCATTGTTTAAACAGTACATACACTGCTACTTTGTGAGTACGAGATTCTTTGTGAAGAAATATATGCACATGCATTAAATATGTTATGTCTGCAACGATACTAGTGTTGTGTTGTCCATTCTCTGGTCTTCTGAATAGTTGTATCTCAGAGATATTGATCTGGCACATGAGGCCCATGTACATTTATAAAATAATTCAAGGGTTGTTTGTTCACGAATATCAGGATAGTTTGCCATACACCATTTAAGACTCGAGTGATATTTATAGAGCGGTTCCTATTGTGTACTATTATAAAAGCTGGAGCTCGAAAGTGATAAAAGTCTTTCATTTATATCGTTGCAAAACGCAAAATTTATTGCTGCTCAATAGCCTGTGCATTAACTGTAAAAGTACTTGAATAACATTGCCTGTTCGTGAAAACTTTTTATTTTGCTGTGTTATTTCATAAACAAATTTGCCATCAGTATCCAACCGGGCAGTACGAGTCTATCAGTCTTATACTGAACACATTATTGTATGATCAGTATAATTATGATCATTTTTGCGCGCTTAGCCAATGTTTTGTTAGGATGTATTCATTCAGGACTACTCTCTTGGGATTTTATTACCTTTGGATATTGAGAAGGTCCTCTGGAGGTCAAAAGTTGGGTTACAAACACACACCGAGTTTCAGTTACCTTTGTGAACAGGGAATGTGGAGCGGGTGATGTGGCCAATGTTTGGAAGGAGAGACAGCTATCAAAGTGCACACAGTTCTGCATGATACTGATAAGGTCACTCAAGTCTAGTTCTTGAAACGAGGTAATGCCAAAGCATCCGCTTGGGGAAAGAAAACACTTGGCCAGTTGCCAAGGATCTGGGACCCATTTCTCTTCCTTGACGTTTGTCCACGCAGGCTCATTGTGTCTGTGTAGTGATATGATATTGTCCCTTACTTGGTCACATATATTCTCCTGACACTGGCTTGGTTGCTTGGCTGACGCGTTGTGAACGTGGCAGTCATCCGCATGTGTACAAATGCCTTGGGTAGGACATTTTAGCACATTTTCTATAGAGCATTTTCCGAAACTCTTACAGACCGATTGGTGGATCTTTTGAATCTCCGTCTCAACGAATTTGGTTAATGCGTCCTTTGCAAGTTTCAATGCAATGAACGTTTTTAACCAATTGTTGGTTTCTTTGCCTGTGAACACATTCGCAAAGCTAGCCATCTTAACCAAATACGTGTGAATCACATCAGGTGAAATAGTTCAACCCGCAACTTTCAGCATGTACCTTAATGCCTGCAATTTAAACGGAAACGTGTGTCAATTGGAAAAGAATTGCAATACTTATATGATACACAGTTACAGTCATCAGTTTGTGTAATTAAAGGACTAGTCATTTATAAGAGTAAAGATATTTCATTATTTAAATACGACACTTAAATGACTTAATTTTGAAATATGAAAATTAGAGTGGCAATCTTAAAAGATCCTTCTTTAAAACAGCAAAAAATCACGAATGTTTTCCTACCTTTTGATTATTTAAGATATGATGTCGTATACTATTGAATAAGAAGCCTTATTATCGAGTCTGAAGTTGGGAAATTGAACTTCATTCAAGCATATGTTGTTGTTATTTTGCAAAAATGCACTCATAATTTCCATGCTATTTGTAATTTTTGTCGCCAACAGTCTTTTTACGCTGCCAGCGTTTTGATTTCTTAAATCAACGATGAGGTCAGAATAGAAGATGCTTTTAACATCTTATAGCAGGTGTCATGCATATCAATCACCTACAGTTTCAAAAAACGTGTGGACTATTGTTCAAATATTAATGCATGTAATTCAGTTTATTGTGTTATTTATATTAAATATGACCCATATTTAATAAAATGTCATATATTATGTATGAACATCTCTTCTAAAGGGATGTTACAATAAAGATGAAAGCGAAACTGGATTTTTCAACATCTAAATATAAAAGCGGAAGGCACATTGACTTTATGATGAAACTAAAATATTATAATGTAGTTCTGGTAGATTTATTGGTGTTAAAAATAGAGGATTCGTTAAGACGTCACGTTTTTCGTGGAATTTAAGAAATACTCGCACGTTGTCAGCTGTGAAGTATTAACAAAAGTACACGTAGCATGCTAAAATGTTTATAGTGTTTTCGAACCACTGTCTATTAAATCGAAACAAAAATGTTTGGGCAGTATATACATATTAGATATATGGAATAAAATATACTTTAATTATTGTTTCATTCATAAGGAGTTCATATCAAAATGTACAGCGAAATGTAACATATTATTGGACATGTATCTTACAATCTCCATATTTAATTATATCTTTAGTACTTGAAGTAAAAATAACAATGCAGGCATGTGATATATTTTTGTATTTTTATTATGTATACTTTTGTTTTATAAGACTTAGATTGTTTTATAATGTCCTGTTTTATTGTATATGTTAATATATATATACACAACGACATATTTATACTAATTTTCACCTTCACCTGTGAAAGTAAACTGAACTTCCTATACCCGTCTCATGTCGCATGCCGTAACTAGATAAGTAGTACAGATATTCATATCTGGGGTATGTAACCGTTAATTGAAAGTCTAAGTATGTGTGTCATTATAAGTTCGTTTGCGCTGGAAACTATTAGTTTATTTCTTGAAAAAGGAAAATCTTTGTTTTAAAGAAAATCGTGAATGACGATATATATCTTAGCTTATGCTCATAACAATAGCTTATGATTTTATCTAGTGTAAGTCTAAAAATAGCTTATTGTTAAATATATTGAGAATATATGTAATCTTATATCACTATACAAGTATATAAACCAAAACCCACTGGTTACAAAACAATATTAGTGTTAAATAATAATTTCACATGTAAGAACTAAAATTACAAAAAAATATACAACACAAATATTTAAAAATATATATTTACATTTCATCCAAATACGCATCTCGTTTCCTCTGCATTTCGCGAGAAAATGTTTATGATATGCTACATTTTAAACAGGAAGAAACTAAAAACCGCGATTTGCGAGCGATTTGCTAACCGGCAATTTGCCAGCTTTACCATTTTCTATATAAACAGTTCACGAAATGGTAGGTTTTAAACTCATGAAGTTATGTACCATCATTTTAGTATACATGCACGCAAATGTATTCTCGTAATTGTAAATTTAAGTGAAAAAGTACCTTACTTTTTAAACAGGAAGTAAATAAAGATAACGGTAACCGCAGATTTGTCAGTTCTATTCATTTCGATTAAAACAGTTGGATTTAAATGATGTCTTTTTGTAAAATACATGTAAACGTTAATGTATTCTCGTTATTTGAATTTAGTTGACAGACATTCCTTAAAGTTGAGGTTATTATAATATGTTCATTGAAATAAGAAGATGTTTTTTATTCACTCTTTAAATAGCAGATTTTAAATGTATTTACTTAATGTGAATACCAAAATACAGCGTCTATAAATACAGTTCAACTACAGAAGATTACTCACTGGGTGGACACACGACAGAAAGCCCCAAAACTACTCCTAAGTACAACGTATTTCCATAACCAGGATGTATTAAATAATCGTAAACAAGATCTTATTTTATTATATGCTTTTCAGTGAAATATCAACTGTTATTGGTGGAATAGAATTTTATATTTTCACTGTTCGACCAGTGAATATATAGGGTTTTATATTTTCACTGCAGTGAAAATATAACATAAAACGGACTATTTTTCCATAAATAGCATCGATCTACAAGTCGTGGTTTACAACGCTTGGCAAATGTATATACATGTACAATATGTACATGCGTGTGTTTACATATAACACATGATACAATTCAACAAAATTATAATTTAGCGACAACGACTCACAAAATATGGCACTTTTTTTTCACCATACTAACGAGTGACAGTTTTGGAATCATTTATGACGTCATTCTTCCGCGCATCATGTCGGCGCGTCGGCGTATCTTCTCGGCGTGTCGGCATATCGTGTCGGCGCGTCGGTGACCTCCGAAATGAAAGGGCGCCGAAGCGCCGAGACGATACGCCGACACGATGCGCCGAAGCGCCGACACGATGCGCCGACGCGCCGACACGATGCGCCGAAGCGATATGAACGTCGTATCTTCGCCCAATTTTATAGCCACATATGAAAAAACACACACGAGATTGCGACGTTTATATCGCTTCGGCGTTTCGTATCGACGCATCGTCTCGGCGCTTCGGCGTATCGTGTCGGCGCGTCGGCGTATCGTGTCGGCGCTTCGGCGACCTTTCATAAACACAGGTCAAAGTCGCAAAACTACGATGGCGGTATCTATGTCATACGTAGTCTTTCGTGTATAGTGTGGCTGTTTTGAACGTAGGGCTGTACGTGTATGTTTAGATATTTGTATTATACATTTTACTTATATCTAAAAGAGGGGTCTAGGAAAGATACAGCAGAGCATTTCTAATAAGATTATTAGTAACTGTAATCATGATACGACAGGCTGCCGCAGCCAGTATATAGATTTACTCTCCGCACTGTTCCTTTGCATGTTTACTTTAAGGATTGTCCATCTTGCTCTCAGTGACCAAAGCTACTTGCGAGACCGAAAGTATTACATACCATACCCAAGAAAAATGTTAATGGTACTTGAGAGACCCAAAGTATTACATAACCTACCCAAAAAAAATGTTAATGGTACTTGAGAGACCCAAAATACTACATAACCTAATGTACCCAAGAAAAAATGTTAAATAAACCCAAACGTTGGAAACTAATTGATTTTGGGAGAGTACTTCAGATTTTGGGTGACTGATGCAACTGGTAGTATTAAATAGTGCTGCAAAATTTGCTGAGGGACTTACTAAAACTTTACTTGACTTACTAGACTAAATTTACTTTCCTTGTGGCTCCTGCTCATATTTGATTAAAATCTTTTGGTCATTTAATTATAATTTAGTCACTTAAATACTAAACGTGTTTAAGGAGTAAAATGTATCATGAATTCTAAGTAAGTGGTTTATAATGGGGTTAAAAACGATTGATTAACGATGTTTCCCAAGCAATTGGGTGGTGGCAGCGATAAAAGTTAATAAATGAAGAGCGAGGAAAACTAGTAACAATACTCATTACTGTTTATGTCTTACAACAAAGAAGTCTTTTAATTATTGGTCATATTTAAAAAAAGAATGATTTATTTTTGTAGGAATCATAATATTGTGCAACATTGAAGGATTTTAAAATAACCTGGTTGTAGTGTTGATCAAGATCGGACACAGCAAGGACCAGATCTATAGTTGAAAGTTCGAGGTCAATCTTCAAGGTCAAAGGTCAAATGTGTTGCCCATAGCATATATTGTACTCTTGTCTTTGCATTTCAAGCCCATTTTACCTCTTATGCAGGTCAGTTTGTCAGTCATAACATGTGTGCCAAACCTGTTCGTGTGTGTCAACGCGGTATGTGGGGATAATAATCACCTTTTAGTGATAGCTGTAAGCTATAGTTTAGAATGATGTGCTGGCGAATAAACCCACGGTTAGAAATACAGATGCGAACACTCAGGACGTGAGTCATAAGTGTTAAAAGCATTTGCTCGCTAGCTACGGTGCTTATTTGAAAACGGGCTTAATTTTTTTTTCATAACAAACGAATGGATTTAACATTTAAATGAATGTGTGTATAAAAGTACTTTATAAATTAACCTATAGAGCTCGGACATATTCACCTGGCACTAAAAAATATATAAGCATGATTATGCGCTTGCATTGTTTCCTATATTTTTCTCGCTTTTGTTCATGCATGAAAATAATACTTAGCTTCGACTTAATAACACGTAGCCACGACTAAGTAAATGATATGTGCCACTTCTTAAGGACACGTATTTGCGCCTTAATAGCCTCGACACAATAATATGTGCCTCGACTTAAGAACGTGTAGCTGCGCCTTAATGACAATAAGTCACGACCTAGTAACATGTTGCCACTACTGCAGAACACGTAGCTTAATAACACGACGTCGTGACTTAATTGTCCCCAAAACGTTAATCAATCATTAAACCGTGGCAACATATGTTGCCACGGTTTCATGATTGGGGGCATTACAATTATTGATCAGTTCAGTTTATAACCTTAATTGTGCTACCAAATTCATCCATATTTAAATCTAATAACGCCTAATAACATAAAAATACGAAATGAAAAAGAAAGTCCAGTTTTTTGTGTGTTTCTCTTAGCATATTAACATAAAGGGGCGACTATAAATTACTACAACAGAGATGGTTTTAATGTATAATTGAAAAGACGGGATGTTGTAGAGTGATAGTTTCTCGGATCCGCTGACCCAAATTAAAAAATAATACGGGGAACACAACCAATATTGTACAAAAAATAATCCAAAAATTTATGCCGTATTGTTTATGGATATTAAACGAGTGTTTTCCACTCACAGTTATAATTTTAATCAAAACGCTGACAGCGTAGAAAGACTGTTGGCGACAAAAGAAACTAAACGCATGTGAATTATGAGTGCATTTTTGCTAAAAGGAAACATTTGTTTGAATGAAGTTCAATTTCCCACCTTAAAACTTTATAAGTTGACTACTTATTCAATAGTATACGACATAATAATGAAAACTAATTTGTAAGTAACGAAAAAATATTTTGTTCGAGCTAATTATTTTATGCAAACGGAATTTTTTACATGCCAGTTAACAAGTCAATCTGCAAGGTAATAACCGATGAAGGTAGTAGTTAGGCGCACCGCTTGTTATTGCTTCTTAGCCAAAGATCTATAAATAAACATGTTTATTTATAGATCGTTGTTCGTAGACTACTGAGTAAAAATAGATCATACGATGCAAGCTCTCGATTTTCCATAGTACAGTTTAAAAGTTATATATGACAGTAATTTGTTGTCAAAATATTCAGAATGAGAATTGTTAACAAGAAAAAAAACACTTTCGCAACGAGTTAACAACAATCGATGCAGCTCATTAATTTGGTGGTCTTATTTCAGGACACTCCGGTAAATATTTCGGTTACATACTAGTAAATAGCAAAACTAGGGGTGTCATTAGTTTAAAGATATTTCTTATAAATTGACTTTTTTTACAAACTGCAATTGTAAAAAATCACATGATATACACGTTAATATACATATTACATACATTATCTTAAATAATTAAAATGTAAGAAAACGGTTGTGAAAGTTTGCTGTTTTGAAGAAGGACCCTTTCTGGTTTCGACTTACTGACTAATAGCCTGCAAAGAAAAGAAGTAGTTTTCCGCGATACCTGATTTGGAAATTACCCTCTCAAAAGTCCGTTGGCTTCCGCCAACAGTCTAAAAAAATTATTGAAACATATATTGGTATTAATTGTAAGTCAATCATGTTGACTTTATATAGGCATGTTATATAACACGCGTTGGATTGTATTATTACTATTATTGTCAGGTTATGGCGAACACATATTTATTTATAATATAATTTTTTTATTATTTTATTCCCGCCTTCACCAGGATAGTGTTCCAAAAATAAAAAATAAAACATAAAAACAAAACAAAACAACAATATATCTAACCTAAGACGATATATCACTGATTAAAGTATGTTTACGTGGCAAATCGGGGTACATCCTGGACTCTATTTACTTCTTGTTTCAGTTGTAAACGGAAAGGTACACATCGTTGTCATTTGCTTGCGATATACAGATGGAACAAGATGCAAGTATGGACGAAAGGTAAATGTGTTTGTTAATATAAACATATTCTGCTTTTTCTATATGAATGGTCAATAAATGTGAAAATATCTCAGAATGATACATTGCTGTATAAGGCGTAAAGAAAACATGTTTTGATTTTGTAAAACCAGATGCACGATTTGTTTTATAAAAACATGTTCAAAACCTTCGTTGCGTCGCCGCGATCTTAGTAGGACAATCTTAGTGCAATCGTATCTCAATCTGGCTCATTCCTTTTTTTTGTTATAACATTTTTATTTCTGAAATCAAACATTTTTACAGACATATTTACAAACATATAACATTTGGCAAATTGTGCTACAACAAACATGATTGATCACGGTTAAGATTTCAGAAAAATATGTTGTTGTTTTTTTAAAGAGGAGATGAAATTAAAAAAAATTGGTGGGTTCATACGGATGTATTATCGAAAAAGTTGCTCCACCTTTGCCTAAAAAGCTCGTGTGTGTATTTAATGTGTGATATTATTTCCTCTATTTTCAGTCTATGTGTTAAATAGCTCAAGTATTGGTTAAATAATGGGGTTACATTTTCACATTTGCATTTAAAAATAAAATACTTTGCTTACAGTTCGTGAAATTAATGGCCATATGATTCCTTTCAAGTGTGCATATTAGGTTACAGAAAGAAATAGTTTCAAAAGTAAGATTGATGTTGTTTTCAAATTCAAACTTGTCCCGAATCATGTTTGTAACTTCTGACCAGAAATTCGGGACTTTCAGGCATTCCCAAAACATGTGCTTTGTGGAATCAGTACATGCAGAACAAAAGTCACACATGTTGGACTCAACAAGTTTACATTTAAACTAATATGCATTATTTTGAATAATGTGCATTAAATATGTATACTGGAAAGTTCTGAGTTTTGTGTCCCCAGTAAGTAATACAGCTTGGCAAAATATCTGGGCGTTATCAGTCGTGGATGTGTTAAGCATTGCCTTCCACTTTTCTACGTATGTCATATGTATGGGTCTATGGGTATTAACTAGGCATTTATAGACAGTTTTGCATATTTTGGTGTTAACTTTTATATGATCTAAAAAATATTCTGGAGATGCATATGATATAGGCTCGAGTCTTAGTTTTTGCTTCCACTGTAATGGAATGCTGTTTAGAAGTGAGTGATTATTTTACAAAATATTTTTTGTAAATGTCATACATTCCATGGAGCTTCTCAAAAGAATAAAAGGTTTTACTTCGAAAATCGTAAATATGTTATATAGATTGTATGCCTCTATTATTCCATTCTTCAAAATAATTTATTGTTGCACTGTATATGCGAATTGTTCCAAAGTATTTCTTTTGGTATACTATCTATGTTTACTTTATACGTTGTTTTAGACCAGGCTTCTAGAATTTGTTGCAAAAAAACTGATGGAACTTTAAGTTTTCCAATATCAGTTTGTTTTATGTTACATTTGAAAATTGTATTTCCTCCGTGTGGGTTTAGAATTGCATGGTATCATTTAATTATTAAAGAATCTTCTTCATGGATGAACCTTTTCTCCCAACTTACCTTTAAAGCATCTATGAATAATTCAATGTCGAGCATTCTCAACCCGCCCTGTTTATAATCCTAAGTTATTTGATTCCTTGAGATGTTGTCGGATTTTCCATCCCAAAGAAAGTCAAAGAACATTTTTTAAAATTGTTTTATAATGTGCGTAGGTGGGTTTTGCAGAACAGTTACAGGATACACAAGCTTTGGGAATGCGAAGGTCTTCAATACAATAATTTTACCGATCAATGATAGATGCCATTTTTTCCATGAATTAAGACAATTTTGAATTGGTTGAATTGTATTACTGATATTTAAAGCAATAGTTTCATCTGGAATATTACAAAAAGTAATACCTAATGATGTTGCTTGGGTTGAGCTCCAAGTAAATTTTTTTTGCTTGCAAAATTCAAAATTAATATCCTTCAATGATCCTAAACGTAAAATTATACTTTTTTTTCCTATTTAGTGTTAACCCTGATATTTTTCCAAAATTGTCGAAAGTTGTAATCAGTGTGTCAAAGCTTTGTGTGAATCATTCATAAAAAAACAAGCATCCTCAGCAAAATATGTCTGTTTTGTTTAAATGTTTTTTGGTTTAATACCATTTATATTTTTCTCGTTATGCATTTTAATGGCTAGAATTTCAATACAGATAATACATAAATAAGGGGACAATGGACAACCTTGTCGAATACCTCTTTAATTTTGAAGATTTCTGAAACGAATCCATTATTAGTTACACATGATTTTGCAGTGTCGTAGAACAATTGTACCCATTTGATTATGTAATCACTAAAATCAAAATGGCGGAGACAGTTAAACATATAATTGTGATCTAGGCTGTCAAAAGCTTTATTGAAATCTGAAAAGAAAATGAGGCCTGGGTCATTTTGTTCATTTATAGCATTAATTATTTCTTCAAGTAAATCGTACATTTTCTCCAATGTATCTGCCTTTCATGAAACCAGTTTGCGCATTACTTATAATATTGCTTAAACAATGTTTAATTCTGTTAGCCACGGATTTGGAAGCAATTTTATAGTCCACATTCAGGAGTGAAACTAGTCTCCAATTGTTTAATGATAGTGTATCTGTTCCTTTTTGGGGCAATAGTATGAATATACTATGTTGTTGTAAATCTGTTAGGCAATTACGATCAAGAGAAAAGTTAAGTGAGTTTAGTAGGAATATCTTTATTTTGTTCCAAAAAAGCTTATAAAATTCGACTAATAAACCATCTGACCCAGGGCTTTTATTGTTATTCATTTGTTTTCAATCAATCGCACATTAGTATTCTGATAAATGTATACTTCAATTCTTGGGATTATCATTCTCGATTTTGTTGCATTCATTTTCAAAAAATGACGGATATTCTGAAACATTTACTTGGTAATCCTTTTTATACAAATTTTCATAGAACGTTGAAATGTGTTTAAGAACTTCTTTTGGATCTTTTAAAATTGTATCTTCTTCGTTTTAATTTGTTAAATAGTTTTTTCGTCGGCTTGTTTTTTTTTCCAAATTAGCAAAATATTTTGTATTTTTTTCTGTTCCTTCAATCCATTCACTCCTTATTGATTTCTTCTATTTCTACTATTGAATTTTTTATCATGGTTTGGTATTCTGTATCCAATATTATTGAATTATTTATTTTAAAAGATCCTGGCCCTCGTTTATTATCTGTGTAATTAAAAGTAAAGACAACTATTGAGTGATCTGATTTATAACCAGGGCAGATTGTACATTCTGTAACATAGTTTAATAAGTTCGATGAAATAAGGAAGTAGTCAAGTCTACAGAAAATGGTTGGTCTTGTATTTGAATGCCATGTGTAAAGTTTATTAGTAGGGTAGAATATTCTCCAGATATCGTGAACATCGTGGCTATCTATAATGGCATTGATCATTTTGTTACATTTGAAGTTCGTATCGTTTCGACCATTTAATTTCTCTAATTCGTAGATGATAAATGTGTTAAAGTCACCGCCTATAATAAGAGATTCATTGTTTTGTTCTGAAATAAGGTTTTCCAAAGCCTGAAGTATCGACGTATCGTCTTTATTTGGGCCATATATATTAATAAGACAAATGTTATTGTTTTGTATTTTAATTTTCAGTAATTGGATACGTCCTTCTATTGGTTCTTTGTGTTCGATAAATGCATAAGGTATTTTTGAATGAATTAAAATCCCAACTCCTTGCGACTTAGAACAATTTCCACTTAAAAACATTTCGCCGTCCCATTGTTTCTGCCAATTGTCTTTTTGTTTTGAAAAGTGTGTTTCTTGGAGAAAGCAAATATCAAATGTTTTGTTTAACCACTTAAAAACCTGTTGACGTTTGTTTTCTGACGATAAGCCTTTTACATTAAAACTGCATATTCGAAGGGTCATGTTTTAGATGTATGGGATATTATAAACAATAAACATTTCGACATTTTTAGGCCAAGGTGGTGAGCGTTTAGTGAGAAGTCTGTTTGACCGTATGAACCGCATAGTAAGAACAGTGAGATAAATATTCTGATCATGGAACAATCTGGTGATTCGAGTAGATGGATTGGAAATATAAGCAGTTGTTTACTTATTGAAATCAATTTATACGTTGCTTTTGATTGTAAATAAAACGTTATTTAGTCATTTTAGTTACAAAATACTACAACAGCAAAGCGCTAATTATGCCCCCCTTTGAAGAAGTGGGGGTATCTTGCTTTGCAACTGTCCGTCCGTCGATCGGTCTGTAGGTCTGTCGGTAGACCATTTCGTGTCCGCACGATATCTTGAGAACGCTTTTACCTACGATCATAGAAGTTGGTACGCTGGTTACATGGGAGGAAAGGAAGAAGCCTATAAATGTGTATGTCAACAGGTCAAAGGTCAAGGTCACCGTTGCTAAAAATAGAAAAACGGGTTTCTCTCAATAACTTGAGAACGCATTGAGATATTTTAATGAAACTTTATTCATAGATACCTTACATCAAAACCTCGCTTGATATTGCATATGGGGCGTGTGTGGTCAAGGTCAAGGTCACCGTTACTAAAAATAGAAAAACGGTTTCCGCTCAATAACTTGAGAACGCATCGAGATGTTTTAATGAAACTTCATACATAGATACCTTATATTCAGACCTCGCTAGGGATTGCATATGGGATGCGTGGGATCAAGGTCAAGGTCAACGTTACTAAAAATAGAAAAAACGGTTTCAGCACAATAAATTGAGAACGCATCGAGATATTTTAATGAAACCTCATACATATATACCTTATATCGAAACCTCGCTTGGGATTGCATATGGGGTGGGTTGGGTCAAGGTCACCGTTTCTAAAAATAGAAAAACGGTTTCCGCTCAATCACTTGAGTACGCATCGAGATCATTTAATGAAACTTCATACATAGATACCTTATATTGAGACCTCTCTTGGGATTTCATATGGGGTGGGTGGGGTCAAGGTCAAGGTCACTATTACTAAAAATAGAAAAACGGTTTCCGCTCAATAACTTGAGAACGCATCGAGAGATTTTAATAAAACTGCATACATAGATACCATATATTGAGACCTCGCTTGGGCTTGCATATTAAAAAAAATTCTTAACAATTGCACATATTCACAACTTGGCTGCAAGTCGGGGGGGGGGGCGTACATGTTTTACAAACATCTCTTGTTAAACAATAGCATATATATTTTCTGTTACTTACATGCAGTATATATTCATGTTATTCATTTGAACAACAGACATGTATATAAAAGGTCGTATTCTACTGTAGTTTCATTTAGCGAGTACAGAATGGAAACATTATTAAATGCTAAAATGTACCGGTAAAAAATATTGACATTTTACTAGTTATAATTCATATACGTTATACGTCTGTACAAACATTCAGTAATACAGCAGAGCCGACATTGATACAAAAATCGATGTATATATGGACACAATATTAAAGGAATAATCAATGTGTCAAGATGATATTTACAAATGTATATACAGATACATCTTCCGTACAAGTATCCAATGCTTACTAATTTTCTAATTATTGCATTTTAACAAACGTACATTTTATACCAAGATGTTTGTATCTGTAACATTGCTTGTGTATCATATATTATGCCAGAGACAAACACAAGTACAATTTATTGTGTTTTGTCGCTGCATAAGTATTGTTGTTACTGACAGTTATTTCTATAGCAATGTAGAAGTTATGCTATAGTTCAATTGAAAAATATTTAATGCAATACCTTGTCCAAACAAAATGCAAGGTTCTGCGTTACATTATTGTTCTAGTGTAAGTATAAGTGTAATCACTTTTTTTTATTTTTCCTCATAACATGGTACACGAAAAGGTTAAAAAAGTGAAAATAGCGTCGTGTTAAAACAATAATATGATAATAATTAAGTTCCTGAAACACTAAGTAGATCAACACCATTATTCTTCCTTCACAAGCATCTGTGCAAAAAGTCAGTATAATAATAACTCCAACACGTATAATAAATTATTTTCTTCAACATTTAAAAGATTGTATTATAAAAAAATAACGAGTATGTGTTTAAGTAGTGCATTTGTAGTTGTCAGCATAGAATTATCATTCTTCTTCTTATCTCAAATGATAACAGTTATATATAATATCAATCGTTTACATAAGATCAGTGTATGTAAATGAAAACATTACGGCATTGTTAAACTGCTCCAAAAATTACAAACACAAAGTAGCTCCCAAGCGAGCTCTAGGTATAAGGTATCTGCATATGGAGTTTCATTAAAGTATTAATGCCTTCTCAAGCTATTGAGCGGACACTTTTTTCTTTTCTTTTTAGCAACGGTGACCTTGACCTTGACCCCACCAACCTCATATGCACTCGCAAGCGAGGTCTAGATATAAGATATCTATGTTTGAAGTTTTATTAAAATATCTCAATGTGTTCTCCAGTTATTGAGCGGAAACCGTTTTTCTATTTAAGTAACAGTGACTTTGACCTTGACCCCACCCAACCCAAGCGAAGTCTCGAGTTAAGGTGTCTATGTATGAAGTTTCGTTGAAATATATTAACCCGGTCTCATATTATTGTGGGCAAACCTTTTTTTTATTTCTATTAACACTGACCGTGACCTTGACCTCAACCACCCCATATGCAGTCCCCAGCGAGGTCTCGTTGTAAGGTATCTATGTATTAAGTTTAATTAAAATACATCAATGCGTTCTAAAGTTATTGAGCGGAAACCGTTTTTCTATTTTTAGTAACAGTGACCTTGACGTGACCCTACCCACCTTATATGCAATCCAAATCGATGTCTCGATATAAGGTATCTATGAATTAAGTTTCATTAGAATATCTCAAATCGTTCTCAAGTTATTGAGCTAAAACCATTTTTCTATTTTTAGTAACAGTGACCTTGACATTGATCTCACCCACCCATATGCAATCTCAAGTATGGTCTCGCTATAAGGTATCTATGTATGACGTTTCTTTACAATAGCTCAATCCGTTCTCGAGTAAGAGACCGGAAACGAAACGTTGACACCGCCACTACACCAGCCAGCCCGAAACGAAATACACCGATCAAATAACCAAAATGTTTCTTTAAAAAGGTTATATATAGAGAGAGATATAAAAAAAATTACCATATATAAGCAATATGTAATATAATTATTATATTTTAAGAAGTGATATTATCATATAATGAATGCAATAATTAGTCAGCAAAGCCATCGGAATAGTATAAATTTCTAGTTTTTATTTAACCAGTATTATTTTAACATTATTATTACAGTTAATGTTAAACTAATACATAAAACATAAACACAAAATAGTAGAATAAACAAACAAAATAGTAATATATACGACAAAGAAATAACATGAACATAGTAATTATTATTTGTTACCCTTTATAAGCAATATATAATGGTATATTTAAAGAAATGATAATAGAGTATAGTGAGTGAAATAATTAGTACCATTGCTATCGGAGTAGAATCAACTGCTAGTTTTTACTTAACCAGTACAAAATGAATAGAATTAATTCCATAAAAAAGAACACTTTTAAATTGGGTATATCTTAAAATCATACATAGAAACAAGAAGCATCTTGCAACTATAATCAGAAATATGTGATTTACAGATATGTATATATTGCTAAGTATTTACCCTTTTATATATGTTTAACATATGTACACCAAACTAGAGGTAAATGAGAATATACTAGAACTTCATTATGTTGAAAAAAATACAAGGAACATTACAGAGGGTCATTTGGTAGTTTAAAATATAGTAAAGTAAGGGTGGTAAGAATGACGAGGCGGAGAGCAATATTTTATATCACATTATTGTAAATGAAATTTCGCTTTCCGTTATTCTCTTATAGCAGGTACAGGGATATGTTTACAAATATATTGTTAGTTACATTTCGAACATTTTATCGTTCATGCATCTAATAACATTTTATTTGTTAAAAACATCATAAGAAAATAACTTGTGTTGTTAAATGATCTTTACACTAATAGTATATTGCTATAAAAAGGTAGTGAGATGTTACGTACACATTATCGGCGGCATATTGTGAACCGTGGGTGGTTTTAATCCGTAATGCAATATTTCCTCGAGGAACAAATAGTTTCATTTAGCACAAGCTTGATAGTGTTTTACCCACAGCGTAGTGCACAGTATACTGTTAAAAAAATGTTAACGTTCCCTGAGGGTAATTCAAAGTAACTGTTACTTATTTTTTGTTTGTATTGGGCCATGGTAAATTTATCAAGTGTTCGTAGTCGTCGAATTTGACCGGCGATATCTTATTCATGTGACTTTTCAAACAAGATTTTTCCATTCTTAAACCATGCGTCTTTCACTTCGTCGGGCATTTTCTTCCGCACGCACATGAGTACGTGTAAGTTTAGCCGGGTCAGGTCTTCATTTATGTAAATGTTTGTTCCACTGAGCTTCTTCCTGTTTGCCAATATTTACCTTTTGTCTGTCGGCTGACAAATCTAACTATAATGTCCCGGTTAGTACTGTTCTTGTTTGGCAGTCTATGTGCAATATCTATATCTGCAATGGACATGCTGCAGACATTGTTTTCTCTTAGTGTTTGGATAACCTTTTCAGCGGATTCCCTGGCCGATTCTCGCGGGTTTGTGTCACTTATGCCTTGGATTTTAATGTTGTTTGATCTGGAGTACTGCTCGCTTTCATTTTCAAACTTCTTTCTGTTCATATCGATTTGTTTCATCTCTATGATAACTGAGTCATTCTTTTCCTTTTGACTACTGAGTTCTTCTTTCAGTTTTTTTTTATTTCACTCTGTAGTTTGTCAACTTCTTTGTCTTTTGCAAAAAGACACCCTTCGATAATCTCAATCTTTTTAATGACAGATTTAAGGTCTTCTTTCATTTCTGTGAGAAGTTCTCTTATTACACTTCTGAGTGACCCGTCACCTTTGGTGATTACATATCCCAGTTTCTTCTGAACTGTGTTCATTGACTGGTCTAGTTTCTCCAGCTTCATATTGACTTTCTTCATATATAAGACTACGTCTACATCTTCGTCAGATTTGGGTTCGTTTTCACCATATGTATTGTCAAGGGACTTCTGTTTTGATTTCTTCTTCTTCTGCTTTTCACTCCTTTGGCTTTCGTTTAAACTTGTGTCCACCTCGCTGACACTGGACGCTTCTCGTTTGCGTTTCAACTCTTCTTCAGAGTCTTTGTTCATATTTATACTTTTAGGAATCTGGCTTATTCCTATAGCCATCGTATATGCGTTTTTGGCCTCTCATGTTTAATCGTGACTTTTTTTTTATAACAAACTTATACGACTGTACTGCGTAATGATACGTTTTGATACGTATATAATAGGGATTTCTACGATTTCCCTACGGTTCAGTTACGATTTCAGTAGGATCTTTTGCGGCAACTATCATGGCTACTCACGAATATACACGATAAATCACGACAACGCGACGATTGGTCTCGTTGCTTGCATGGTTTGTTGCGATGTTACTACGCATTCACAAGGTATGCCTACGTTAGTTCCACGATTATGCACGAAATATCGTGATGTCCAATCGCCTGGAAGCGTAGTGAATCGTGAGCATTGTTGCCTGCTCGTAGATTCATCGTGATAAATCTTCCTTAATATTACTATAACCTAAAGGGAAACGTAAACGCTTGTCTGTAATCGTCTGTTATCGTAGCGTATACCTGACTCTAGCGTATTAGAACCGTAGCAGATCGTAACAAATCTTGGTGTAACCAAGGTAAATCGGCTGCGAAATCCTACCAGTGTCGTTGATATTCGTAGTATCGTCCTAGAGCAAATGTCAGTATACGTAGGAAGATGCAATCGGGACACTGTGCATCCCGACTAACCACGTGCTCACCATGCATATATGACGTCATGACGAAGTGCTGGGACACACGACCTGAAGAGAGACCAGCGTTTAGTTATCTTGCCACTTTTTTATGTTTACTTTGATAAGGACTGATCATTTGACTAAATTGCTCCAAACTCTTGTTCTTACGTGGGATCAGTTATTTTTTTTAATTGCATGTTAACACTTTCTGATCGACTCAGTGCGGTACAATGAAAAACAACAACATGGACTCATATTACGTATACTTACGCATTTGAATTAATAATAAAACGTGTTCTTAAACAAACGTTAAAAAAGTTCCTGTAACAAATCGTTTAATAATTATAATATTGCATTAACATATTATACAATATGCTTTGAAGTTCAAGAAACACCGAAAAGAACATATATAAATATAAGTAACGTATGAAGTCATTTATTTATAACATGAAGTCAAAACAATTCTTCATAACTATATGCCTGTTTTACATAATACTTGAACTGGCGTGAATATATATGTACAAGTACTAGAGTATTTTAATGAAGCCACCGAAACGATACTCGTAATTTATGTAAACTAGCACAAAAGTATGCACCCAACAGGTGGTTTCGTGAATACGCGACTCAAAAAATACGCGAGAAACAAATATAAAGTAATGTGTGGACATGACTTCATAACTCCTAGTAACGACTTAGTAAATCAAAGCCCTGACTATTATCAGATTATCAGTTTAAAAAAATGTTTACTGCCATACGAGTTTGACCGCTACCTAGACATATTTCAGGGACAATGCTGAAATAACTATCCCGAAACTCGTGTGTGTTGATATGCTTACTTCTTTATTTTAATTGCAAGCCCAATGAGATATTTATAGGACGATGGTGTACTGCACAGTCGAATCCGGGACGACACTTTACGCGAGTGCATTAATCCCGGTTTTCCCACGACACGCCTCAATTGTATATGTACCTTTCGAATTTTGTTACTTATAATTTCTTCTTCTTCTTCTTCTTGTCGATCACTCAGATGGACACGCCGGCTCTCTGCGCAAAGGTCGCCGTGCGCCGCAGGTCCTCCAGACTGCCATAGAGCTTCCCTTGCATCGTGGTCTCCTCCGCCCAGATCTGGCGCCTGAGGCCATTGTGTAGTGGGCAGGACTGCAGCAAGTGTTCTGTTGTCATGCTATCTGTCTGACAGGGGCACTGGTCTGACTGGCCAAATCTGAACTTGGTGAAAAGGTGGTGGTTCATACGGTTGTGGCCTGTCCGCAGCCTGAATATGAGGACCTGCTCAGATCTTGAGAGCAGGTGGTATGGGTCATTTCGGTTGTATCGTGGGTGCTGTTGTAGCCACTTGGTGTGTTGCTTTGCCTTGATGATGGTCTTGGCTTCTTTGAAGGTGGTTGACCTGTCATTCTGTTCTTTTGTGGTGCCCTCCTTTGCCAGAGTGTCTGCGGCTTCATTGCCTAGTATGTTGCAGTGAGAGGGGACCCATTGCAGCACGACCGTGTGGGCTCTGCACAGGGAGGTCAAGGCAGATGACAGGTCGTTCAGTTCTTTGTCTCTGGCAGTGTCTAGGGCCTGCAGGACTGACTTTGCGTCGCTGAAGAACACAACGTTGTTGGAGGAGAGTGGACTGTGCTCAATGTGGACTGCACCTGTCTTGAGCGCTACTGCTTCAGCCTTGAAGTTGGTGGAGTAGAGGCCAGTAGCGAGGGAGATGTGTTGTTCTCTACCTCCTGGATACCTGATGTAGATTCCGGCACCACCACTTCTGACAGCCTGGTCAGCAGACCCATCAGTGTAGACATGAGTCCAGTTGTGTTGTGGGTAGGAGTTGTTGATGTGTTCCATCGAGATGGACTTCTTTTCAGCATCGCTCTGGGAGTCTTTCTTGCCAATGCCAGGAATACTGCTATGTATCTGGGGTCTTTCAGCATCGCTCCAGCCTGGGTTTTCAAGGTACGGGGGGATATCTTTGGGTTCTTGATCCAGGATATCTTGGCATTTCCTTTCCAAAACCCTCGTCTGGTGGATGAAGCTCCCTCTCTTCAGTCTTCCTTTTGTTGGTTGGCACAGTCTGTCTTTCATGGGATGATTTGGCAGTCTTTTGAACTTTGCTGCCTGGGTGAGGAGTTTGGTGTCCCTTCTGTCTTCTATGGGCTCAAGACCCGTGATGGTTTCCAGCTCTTGAATAGGGGTTGACCGCATGGCGCCAGTGATGATTCTGGCCGCCTGGTTCTGCACCTTGCTGACTCTGTCAAAGTTTGACTTGCTTGCTGTGCCCCATGCCGTCACCCCATACTCAAGGACTGGTCTAATGCTGCCCATGTACATCTTCTTGAGGATTGCTGCATCTGCCCCCCATGTTGTGCCGGTTAGGTTTTTCATGAGTGCTAACCGCAGTTTGGCTCTAGCTTCGACTTTCTCTGTCTGCTGTTTCCAAGTGAGTCGCCTGTCGAAGGTCACGCCAAGATACGTGGGGGTGTGGTCAGCTTGCAGCGTCTGTCCGCAGAGCTTGAGATTGGCCTTCACTTCTTTTGGGGAGAGGCTAAAGATCGTGTAAGTGGTCTTCCTGGAGTTGATGGTGATGAGCCACTTCTTTGTCCAGTCCTCAAGAACTTTCAGCGCCTCTTGCATCCGGTAGTTTGCGGTTGTGATGTGTTCTTCTGAGCACCAGAGTGCAAGATCGTCCGCATAGATGGCCCCATGGACATTTCGAGGGAGGTCCTTGACGATGTCGTTGATGAAGACTAGGAACAAGGTGGGGCTGAGGACTCCGCCTTGCGGGACTCCGTCTTTCAGTGTCTTCTTCCGGCTGTACTGTCCACTTACATGGACTCTTGCTTTCCTGCTGTTCAAGTACTGGCAGATCCATTGGAACATACAACCGGCCACACCACTTTTCTGGAGCTTCAGCTTCAGCCCTTCCTTCCAGACCTTATCGAAGGCCTTCTCCATGTCAATCCAGATCGTCAGGGTGTTTTTCTTGTCCTGGAAGCCATCTTCAATCTTCTGGGCGATATACGTCACCTGGTCCTCAGTCGAACGATTTTGCCTGAATCCTGCCTGCTCTGGGGAAATAGTGTTGTTCTTCTCCAAATGCCAAGTGAGCCTGGTGTTGATTAGCCGTTCCATGAGTTTGCCCACACAGCTGGTGAGACTGATGGGTCTGTAGCTGTCCACCTTTGCTCGGTCTTTGCCCTTCTTGTGGATGGGGACCATATCAGCCTCTCGCCAGATTTGTGGAACATGGCCAGGCTTCCAGCTGTTGTTGAAGATTTTCAATAACTGTGTTTTTGCCCTTGTGCCTAAATGTAGAAGCATCTCATTGGTTATTTTGTCTGGCCCTGGGGATTTTCTTTCTTGCAAGGCTTTCATGGCGTCTGCTAGTTCATGATGGTTGAACGGCTTGTTCATGTGTTCCTCTGGCTGATACTCCTTGGAGGTTCTTCTCTCCTCCTGTACCTGGGCCTTTCTTTCTTCAGGTACAGTGATGTTGCTGACTTCCTCATAATTATCTATAAAAAGGTTGGCAGCTTCTCTCCCTGTCAGCAACTCTTGGCCTTGTGAGATGGTAATTGGCTCTGCCCTTGTGTCTTCACCATTCATCGCTTTGGTCAGCTTCCACAGCTTGTTTCCGTCCCTATCTAAGTTTAGCTTCTCGGTTTTTTCTCTCCAGCTAGATCTTGCTGCTTGAAGGTAGGCTCTTCTGTACTTGGCAGTGGCTGCTTTCAGGGCGATGTTGTTGTCAACAGAGGGATTCTCCTCTACTTCCTGTCTGCTGCTGCTGACTTGGTCCTCAAGTTCTTGAAGCTCTTCCGTCCAGTAGGGCCTGTAGTTCTTACGTGCGCCCCGTGGGATTGTCTCGGAAGCCGCTTTCAGAATGGCCTGATTGAAGTTCCTGGTGACTCGGTTGATGTTAAGGTCGTCTGTTTTTAGGCCCCTGGTGTAGAGGTCTGTGAGGCTTGCAAACATGTTCCAGTCTGCCTTCTTGTAGTTCCACCTTGGGAACGTTGTTGAGTTCTGTGGTCTGTACTGCAGGTTGATGGCCAGCTTTACTGGTCTGTGGTCGCTGCCTCCTAACTGGCTCAGTACCCCTCTGGTGGTCTTCTTGGAGAGATCATCAGTTGCAAAGGCGAGATCTGGGGTAGAAGTTGACAGCCACCTGCGTGAGAAGAAGGTGGGTGGGTCTTCTGGATCATTCAGCAGAACCATTTGGGTATCAATCTGCCAGTCCTCCACTGCCTCTCCTCTTCTGTCCGTCTCTTCATAGCCCCAACAGGTTGAGTGGCTGTTGAAGTCTCCAACAACCAAGCAGTTCTCAGTGGGTAGGTTTTCTTATATTTAAGAACCACTCCAGCTATTGCCCGAGTTATAATGTTCACTCCGTGGGGTTGGCAAGACCACCACAAACGGTGCGCATGGGCTGAGTCGTACAAACTAGGTTAACAGGTAACGTGTTGACAATATAAGCAAGTACAACGATAAAGAAATAAACATTTGAATATAACTGGCATCGGTGGTAAGTTATATTCTCAAATTAATACTCATTTTATAGGAAAAGAGATATAAAATACGGCGTCGCTCCTAACAGCAGTTGGGCGACGATGAATTTTTCATTGGGAAATAACTGTTTAGTTTGGGTTATGGCTCTAGTAGCAATAAGTAGTGGACAGATTTGTCAATAGCAAATATATATCTGCAACGTTTGGATGAAGACTATATTGGCGACGGTGAATTTGTTATTGGGGAATAACTGTTCAGTTTTGGTGATTAGGAGAAGGTAGATTTGTCACTAGGAAACATCTGCCCTGTTTGGATGAGGCCTATATTAGCGACGATAGATTTTTTACTAGAAAAACCTTGCCCATGTTCAATAAAGGTTCTAATAGCAGTAAGGTGGCGATGGATTTGTCACTAGGAACATGATAGCTGCCAGTTTGGATGAAGGCTCTAGTAGCAATAAGGCGATGTTGGGTTTGTCACTAGGAAATAGCTGCCCGGTTCGGATGACTGGTCCACGTGGAAGCCCATTATCGCGCATGCGCTCTGCTGACAGTCCTGACATATTTTCCAAGAGGAGGCGTCAATGTGCGCGCATATGGTGGATTTGAACGCGCAGTCTGAATTGATGGATTCCGTGAAAAGTTCGTTGACGCGCATGTGGCTGCAGATAAAATAATTGATGGGTTCTGAAAAGAAAAAAATAAATGTACATATCATTAGTAATTTTTTAATGATATAAAACGTATTGGCTCTATACATGTTATATACACAGAAGGGTATTTCGTTGCAGTAGAAGTAAAAGCAAAAATTTGATTATTCAGTGTAAACTTCAGTATATATAATTATTTTCCGACGGTTAAATTATTGCTAGTTTTGTTGTTGTTGTTTTTGTTTGACTGACTCAAACCAAAATTATAATTTCAATAACTGATGCCGAAAAGAACGCTCGTGTGTTTATTTACCGAATGGTTGACAGGGAGCAACTGTATTTGATTCATTATTAATGCAATGCCAGCGTTTCTAATTGACCTTACGAAGAGATGTGATTGACAATATGTTTAGCCATTCAGAAAGCTACGAATTAATTGTTTGACGGACATGACTTGTAAAAACATTCGTTCACTCTCAAAGGTAGTTGACGGGCTTTCCATCCTAGGTAGTCGTGGTTATAAATCCCATAGCGTATCGTCAAATAGGCGTAAAATAATATGTTTGTTTCAGGCTACCCGATCTACCCTTAAAAAAAATGCCCCTACCCTAGAACATTTTATTCTGTTTGTCAGATTGATTTTTGTTTTATTTACCTTTTTCAATAATTAAATGTGTTTTGGGATAAATACGTGTTTTGTTTTGATAGTATCCACTTATAAACAATGTTTAAGGATATTACTGATATGTTCTGAATATTATTCAGTTTCAGAATCTTCAATTTGACCATTTACCCCCCCCCCAAAAAAAAATCCGACCTACCTACCCTATTTTTGAGGGGCATGTAACCTGAAACACACATTCTTTTTTACGCCTTACCGTAATTGCCCGAGAAGAGCATCTTTATTTGAGCAAAGTATGTGGCCGGGCACCCGGGCTGGTCTTTCCCTCCGTTCGGGTAGAAATCAACGGTGCCGCTTGGCTGTTTTATCCCGAAGCCTTAAACGACATGTAAAACTAAATCAAGTTAGCAATTTTTTGGGTGGACTGTCTAAATTATACCGGTACAAATACAAATACTAGTACTCGAAAGTCGATAGTCACTCTAAGCAGGTGGCAAAACGGTAAGAAATAGTCAAATATATGTCCATAAGATCATCTGAATAAGAGAAATAAAGTGGATCATTATAGAATTTAGTGCGACTGAGACCGATTGTGCTGTGTGTTAAATGACCATTTATTAGTAATACACGTGTGAAGGCCATTATAGTATGACTTTCAAGGTTGAAGGCTTGTACATAAACTTTGTAATTTACATTCGCGTAACAGGGAATAATAACTCTACAGATGTACACTCAACAATATGAGAGTAGTCTCCTAATACAGACATAATCATATATATGCAAAGAAAACCGATTTTAAGTAAGAACTGTAGCAATGACATTCTCGGATTTACGATAAAAGCTGGGGGTTTTTTTTAAGGTCTTTTTTAAATAAAACAATCAATTTTCATTTCATATACCACCTACTTTGGACCACTTGAGTACCGAACTATACTGCTGCTATCTAACTCATCTAACTAGTTTTCAACCTCCACAAAGAGATTTCACAGGTTCCGAGAATAGCTCTAATCAAATCCATGTCGGCACAAACTTCCTCGCGACCATATAGTCAGATCACATGCTGTTAACTGAATGATAGACACGCAGAAGAAAACAACGTGCACACCGTAAAATCCTCGCGTGGTTAAGTTTACCTTGTAAGTAATCGCTTTTTGCTTTTTTATGTTTAACTTTCAATGTATATGTGTAGACCGATCATGCAATATAAAATAATGTTATAACATAAGGCGTTTAATAAAACAAGAGCTGTTAATTAAACAGTTTTGCCCCCTCTTGGTCCAAATCTTATCGATCTTACAAATTACCAAGTGAAGATCGGATTAAAAATGTTGGGCTTAGAGTGCGAAAATGGCTTAAAAGGCCGAGTATAGATAATTCAAAGGCCCTAACTCCAGCATTGCCCGCCATCTTCGATGGGGCATAATCATAACACATAATCAAAATATAAAAAAAACCCAACAAACTTTCCAATCTGGTGGTGGCAGTGGTAGTTACCGCCTATGGGAAGTGACCGCTGCGGGTATGACTAATATTGTTCAATACCTCCGGTGAGGAGATGTTCCGCGTCCGTGTGGATGACGTCAACAAAGATCGCATCCCCGGGATCTAGTCGCACAGCTGGGTCGGTACCCTCAAAGGCGGGGCCCGCGGGGTCAAGACCTGGATAATGTATCAAACGTGTCTGTCTAAAGAGAGACAAATATGGAATGAGAAAGGAACATATGGGGTGGTGCTCCAAAGTAACTCGGGGTGGGGGTGGTGGTGGGGGGGGGGGGGGCTATAAAACATTTTTTTTTACATCAGCAAATAATTTGATTACACATTATTTTTTTTACTTTAGGTGTCTGGATGTCGTTCTGAAACACAGTTGTTTCACTGATTATTGAAATTTTGATAAATTTATGTTTTACGAAAAACGAGCTTCAATACCCCATCTATTGCCCTGCTTAGCGGGGCAGCAGGGCAGCACCATGCTATTTCGCTCAGGATCTTTCCCAGTTGAGTGTTATATAGCATTTGTAGATGGTATGTAGAAGTGTTACGAAATTAAAATTGCGCACTGAGTCAGTTAATGGTATTCGTAGGTTTTGGGAAAATATATTAAGATGTGTATAGCAGAGGTTCTGCTGCTGATTTGGAAATTTGGTGTTTTGATATAGTTTGGATGTTTTGTAGATATGTTGTAAAGTGCATCATTGTGATGGGTATGTCATGGTAGGTTTCCGTTGTTTTTGTTTGTTTAGTATGATAAGCAGGGGTGTTGCAGGATTTCGGGTTGGGGGGGGGGGGCATAAACTTTTGATCGTGCAGTTATAACCCCTTTAAGTTGTCTGTGGGTCTGCAGTTATCAGCTACAGATCCGTATCAAAGATATATACAAAATCATTGCACATCATCATCACCATAATCATCACCACCACCACCATCATCATTATCATCATCATCACCAAATGCACTTTGTTTCACTGAATTAATAATGACTTCACCATATTACTTTCTGTCTTGGCAGTATATTGTCCACTAAATACGTGAATGTCATTAAATAACTCCCACGTGCATAGCCATGCTCACCAATTGTCTTCAAATATGCTATGCACTGTGTTGTTGTTATTTATCGCAACGAACTAATGGACAGACAGACTAACATGTTTTTTACACCAAATATTGTGAAAGATATTCGTATATTGCATTGTGAACTAATAAGGTAAGTGATGCCGACTATGTGTCGATATCGCTGACATTGAGCCGGTAAATATGAAATCGCCAAGAATTGTACTTTTTCACGTAATATCTTATGAATGCATAAAACAAGATGAAATTTGGTGTGTTTGCAAATAAAACATTGAACAACAAGTTTGTCGTTTTATATTTTTGGGAACTATTTATTAAGAAAAAAAGTTTTACACAAAAGTAGTCATTGATTTTACTTGAATTTCGACTTTAAATCTTATTTATTAGAAAAGTATGAATGTCTTTTATGCGGTATCCTGTGCCAACGGTGTATTTCATCTGACATCTTCATATAATATATGAATGTATACACGAAAACATTATCATCCACAACTTAAGGTATATATACCCATTTTGTATAGTTTATCGTTTTCGCGAACCTTGGCGCCGGTACTATGGTGTACGTAAGAACTCGTAGGAGGCCGCTGGCGGGCTAGGTCGGGTATGTTTTACTGAAGCGAAAAAAGCATATTTATCCAGTTTTGAACGTTTTATATATTCCGTTATATGTATGGTCCGGGAGTGCGCCCCCCACCCCCCTGTATCAGCTTGTGATAAGTATTGGCGAAATCGTTTTACCTGTAATTCGACCAATGCCTTCTACATATTCCCCAGCATATCCGGCTGCGTGCGCACCCAGACTGTGTCCGATGATATGCACAGTCTTGAGATCAATGTCATACAGACGCTTGAGCACAGTCAATAATTGCGCAACATGCGCCCCGACGACCCTGGTGTTCGATACAGACTGCAGGTAGTTGATTTCCCGCGCTCCTGCACTCCAGTCGACAACGACGACGTTGTAATTATCCTGGCATGTACAAAGGTTATATGTATGTTATTTTCGACTCAATAAAGCTGACCAATTAAGAAAAATTACAGACCACTTCGGGCCTCCTCGCGTTATAGTGACCGACCAGTCAGCCCAAAAACGTCGAACGGACCGAAGCCGAAGGCTGAGGTCCGTTCAACGTTTGCGGGCTGACTGGGAGGTCACTATAATGCGAGGAGGTCCGAAGTGGTCTGTGCTATTTCTTATATTATACCGCACATTTTAGTATAGAACTGATTGAATGATAATGTATCACAAGCATAACAAAATGCACTAAATATTTCTTAATTTTGTCCTGAAATATACAACATTTTTTCAAAGACAAACGACATTCTGACAGCTTGCAAACATTTACTACTCAGTACTGCGGTTACACACAACAAGAACTGATCAGGCACCCACACGAAATAGTGCCCGCTGGCTCCGGGCACTACACTATTTAGTCGGCCCGCTTAAATGGCATATTTAAATTAACCTAAATAACGGACCGATGACTTTTATATATGCAAGAAGAAACATATTTAGGTAAGGTGTAATATCTAATAATATAACGATGGTTACCGTAGAAACAGCGTGGTCCTTATTATTACTACTGTCTTTAAATAATGTGTTGATGATAACGCTCACAAGGATGAGAATGCTGCTGCTGCTGCTGCTGATGATGATGATGATGATGACGACGATGATAACGATGGTGATGAGGAAACAAACAAAAAGTTCGTTATAATTTTATCATGTAATACATTATAGGTTGCAAGTACTAAAGTGCAATTTAAAATAAAAATTAAAATTAAAATATAATACAGAGTAAATAAGTTATTTTGAACGTACGTGTCGTAATAGTTCCCTGATCATTTCCTGTACCCACGGTCGTTGATATGCATCCAAATATCCATGGATAATAATTTTAATGAGGTTTTGCCGGCAGAACGATTTCCATTCGCATTTCCGTAAATGATCACTGAGCACAAGCTCTTCCGGTGTGCGCGTGGTGTTGCGCGTGAACAGCATGAACTTGGTGCCGATTACATCCGGGTCTCGAGGGAGAAGACCGCCGGCGTTCGTGAACGGGGATTCCCCGGAGAAACATCCGAGCGTCCCGAAACATACCTCGGGCGGCTTCGACGTGAAGAACCAACCTTAAGAATAGGCGCGAAACACCATATGAGGCGTGTCGTGGGAAAACCAGGCTTAATGCATGTCCATAAAGTGTCGTTCCATATCAGCCTGTGCAGTCCGCACAGGCTCATCCGGGACGACACTTTCCGCCTATAGTGGAGATATGTTTAGAAGAGACTTCCTTGAAACAGAAAATACCATAAAAGCGGAAAGTGCCGTCCTGGATTCGCTTGTGCTGATTGCACAGGCTAATCCGGGACGACACTCTACGCACATGCATTAAGTACGGTTTTCCCACGACACGCCTCATATTTTATTGTTAATCTGTGAAAATTAAATACGGTTTTAGTAAAATCTACTTTAAGCACGTTTTGCGTTTCTATGCATGTTTGCGCCCCTTTGAATATTCAGCGCGTGTTTAAAAATTCGCCTTCAATAAATATATATCTAAATAGCACAACCAATCGATTATCTTGATTTAAATAACGATTACATTAAAAAAATTGGATTTTTAAATGTACATTATTGACTCTTTATGTACTCGTATGTTAAATGTTACCTAATACATGTAGCTAAAGCATAGTAACATTAAAACAAATAACCTCAAAAATATGTTAATGTAACAAGCATTCTAAAACATAAATATAAATACACGAAATATGCACATTAAGCTTGTCGATTGTGTGTGTAATAGGCAATGCGATCATAACGGAAGTTGTAAAAGTATCTGAAGTTTAAAGATTCAGTCGTCTGTTGAATGCATTATGTCTAGAGCGCTCAGTATGTACATGAGATGGAGATTATAAATGCATCATTTGAATTTATCTTTATAAATGATACGTTATTTTCGAAACGAAGTTTGACTGTTTCTGTTATATTATTTTAATTCTCAGAATGAAAACTTAAATTATTATTTATTAAATTGCAAGAAAAGAGACTAATTAATATGTTAGTTTGGTTTAATAATAGTTTAATGTGTTTCAAAGGTGAACATACACTGACAGTTTCACAACACTAAAAGTACGTGTATACTCAGTTTTTAGTTTAACCAGCAAAGGGGCTGGGTAACAAGTTTTGACAACATTAAAAGGCGACCCTCCCCTAATATGTTAGGTATTATATATTTGAAATCTGTCTAACACACCGATGTGATATTATTTAAAACTCATACATTGTGTTGCTTTTCAAATGTGAACATACACTGACAGTTTGACGACACTAACACTGTGCATAATATAAAAAACGCTTTAAAATACACAATTTTTAGTTTGACCAGCAAAAGGGTTGGATCACAAGTTTAAACAACATTAAAGGGACCTGTTCACAGATTGACGAATTGACAATGTTTCAACTTTTTGTCACTGATTCCAAAAATAAAACAAGAGTGTATAAAAGGGAGCAAAATAACATTACGGACCTAGAAACATACTGTAAAACAGTTTCGTTTATAAGTAATCATCAGTTGAAATTGATAAAATTATAAAGCGTTTGTAACGCTAAACGATGGAATAATTTCGAGTGTTTCTGTTGTTTTCGTTGGAACTGTGCAGGTAAAAATATGAAAGTCAGAATGGCCGAGTGGTTAAAGCGATAGCCTATTAATCGGGAGTTCCGGGTTCAAACCCCGGAAGAACCATTTATTTTATTTTCTGTTTTTTTTTTATTATTTATTGTTTTTTTTTTATTAATACTTTTCTTGTTATCATACTTGAGCTTTTTAGTTCCGATGCTTAAATCTGTCAAGTTAATACATTTAATGGAATACTTAAAAAATGCAAAAATCTGTGAACAAGTCTCTTTAAAAGATGACCCTCCCAAAAGACCCAGATAACGCGCGTTCACGCGTAAATGACGCACAAATAATTGGAAGATACGCAGAGAAAATAAAAATTTTGGTGTACATTTACGCACAATTTTTCCGATGTTCGCATACATTAGTGTATGGAAGACAGGAACAGATAGAAGTTGTGACAAGCCTACCTACCTGAATGTGCAGTTGATATGTTTTGTAGTTAGCAATAAAAGTCTTAAAATGTTCAGAATTCTTTTTTGTAACATAATTGTATTCAAATGACTGCATTATAAAGGATTATTGTCATAATACTCTTGTCTCCTGATCATATCGTTGTGTATTTTTGGATGTGATTTTACCCCACAAATCCTAGATAGAGTGTACATTTACCCCCACAAATTCTGGAGAGAGTGTACATTTACTCCCAAATTTTCAGAAGTAAGTGTACATTTACGCCAAGTACAAAAAAATTATCTGGAGCACTGACCCTCCCTATGGTGGCATAGAAATGCCTTACGATAACTACTTAAGGTTTGAGAAAATGTTCGTGTTACCACTTAAGTTTCGTGTTATTTATCTCATATCTTAATAGCGTTTGCGATTTTTTTTCGACGTAAGATATTTATTTGCTTAATGAAAAACAGGCATGCAACTGCCCAGAACTGACATCAGAATTTCAGTTAATAAAAACTTATGTAGTATCACAAATATTAACTAGTTAACATTTGCGTTGTAAGATAATTATCATTATATTATTCGTGTTAGATTACTGGCAACACGAATTAGTTTGCGAATACATTTGCAATACATGAGCATTAAGATTTGCGTTGTAAGATAATTATCATCATAATATTCGTTTTAGATAACTGGCAACAATAACTAGTTTGCGAATACATTTGCGATACATGTAAATTAAGTGGTAACACGAATATTATCTAGTTAAGATTCGCGTTGTCAGATAATTATCATAATAATATTTGTGTTAGTAAGATACTGAAGACCTCGCGCCGAATTAAGTGGTAACGCGAACAATATCTAGTTAAGATTCGCGTTGTCACATAAGTATCATGATACTATTCGTGTAGGTAAAATAATGCGGAAGACCTCGCACACAAATTAAGTGGTAACACGAATATTAACTAGTTAAGGTTTGCGTTTTCAGATAATTATCATGATAATATTTATGTTAGTAAGATAATGCGGAAGACCTCGAGCCCACATTTAGTAGTAACACGAATATTATCTAATTAAGATTCGCGTTGTAAGATAATTATCATGATAATATTCATGTTAGTAAGATAATGCGGAAGACCTCCCAAACCCAAGAATATGTATCGAATGTCAGTGTTGGGCGCTTAAAGGCCATTTAGTATAATAATAAAATATCTTGCAGAAAAATAATCGCAAACGCTATATTAATATCCAGATAAATATCATGATAAATAAGTGGTAACATAAATCTGTTCGCGAACGCTACGTAGTTAACACGAATGTTTTCGCGAACCTTAAGTGGTTATTGTACGGCAGTTCTATGCCACCATACCTCCCCAAATATGTTAGGACAGGTACTTTATATTTGACATCTGTATCACTATCACGCGCCGATGCGATAATAAATGCGTGTGTATTTAAGAAATAATTTTCTATTTATCGGTATTTATCGGCCAATAAACAACGATTTGGAGTTCTGATGCGTAGGAATTAAACTACGAGGGCGTTAGCTCGAGTGGTTTTATAGCCACGAATCAGAACGACAAAGAGTTGTTTATTGGCCGATAAACAACGATAAATAGAAAATTATTTCGAGTCTAATATGATTTGACATATATTTTTGCAATTGTAATTGGAAATACTTTTTACTATGCTCCGCTCAAAATCGGTACTACTGTATGCGTTTATTGGGTAGTTTAACAACGATAATTGTGTTCTTTGTCTAAAGAAAAATTAGCGAGTATCACGTTAGAATGTTTTATAACTGCAATATTAAACACTCGGTAGACCTTGTTGTGTAAAAGAATGTGTGAGACATACAGCTTTAAATTATGGTAATTGATATTCAGCGTTAAACACATACACGATTATATCAAGTTTATCAACTAAACTGAATTGCATGGTGCATTAAATTTCATAAGAACGATTAAGACGCTATTTAAAGTCCCAGATATATATCTTTTGACGTTCATTGTAATTAAGTAGCGCGTAGACCTATTATTTATGTGTTGTTTTTTTCTTATCAATAAAATGTTTTTCAACCGATGATCTACAAAAAACTAAATAAATTTTGTCAAATTAATAAGAAAACTTGCAAACAAATCATCGTGTGTTAAAATTGCAAAAATACGAAAACATGAAAACAACTATCTGAAGTTTACCATATACATGTTTGTACATGTATTATATATACTCATTATATATGTGTTTTAGTATATGATGTTGCACAAACGACAACATCAAAAACACCAACATCAACAACAACACTAACAGTAACAACAAAAACAACATTATTCTAAAGAAACACGACGAAACTGAACTTACCAGTACAAAAATCAAATCCGATCCTAGAAGAAAACAAAACAAAATAAACCAACATCATTAACTACGCATTGTTTAAACCGTTTTTGAGTAATAAAATAAATCAGAGCGCTGAAAACACCTGTCGGCGGCTGATGATGTACACTGATATATTATTTGCACGCAGCTTTTTATTGCTAATTCTAGCTTGTGTTCGGGGGCTTAAAGGGACAGTGCCACAGTTTGGTGTTGGTAAAAAATATCTAAAACAGCAATGTTAAAACGGGAATTTATAGAATCAATCGAAACAATTAGTCTCTTATGATTTTTTGGTTGGAACAAATAATTATTTTGGTATTTATTGTGCGGTTTTGTCTAAAAAAAATACTTGGGTATGTCTACTAGGTAGCACATTTTTCTTGAAAATGACAGACATTGGTAAACAAAAATAAATTTGCACAAACATTGTGCTATTCAAACCTAGAAATATGAACACTAAATATTTTATAAAACAGGAAAAGGTCAGTTTTAGAAAATTCGTTCTCACAACCAAAAACTGTAAAACTGCACCTTTAACGACGTTAATCGACACAGGAGTCTGGTGAACAGACACTTGAGCGTTGTTAGAAGTAGATAAGAGGCGTATCGTGGGAAAACCGGGCTTAATGCATGTGCGTGAAATGTCGTCCCGAATTAGCCTGTGCAGTCCGCATAGGCTAATCCGGGACGGCACTTTCCGCCTACAGTGGATTTATGTTTAGAAGAGACTTCCTTCAAACAGAAAATACCATAAAAGCGGAAAGTGTCGCCCGGATTAGCCTGTGCGGACTGCACAGGCTAATCCGGGACGACCCTTTTTTGCGCACATGCATTAAGCCCGGGTTTTCCACGACACACCTCATATTGTCTCAAACGATTCTAAGAACAAAAGATGTTCGGTTACTATGAAGTGGGCACTCATCTTTGTCGATGAATACATAAGCGTTCCAATTAACGATAAATGGATAATTAGTTACATGAACATGTACATGGGCGTACCATTTTCTTCGTTTGATTTTACAACTGTATTCTGTGAAAGATATCGTCTCAGAAAATATGTACGGACATGTGAGCAGAAAAATTAACAACAGAGTTTTCAATAAAAATTGTTTGTACCAGGCCAACTTTTTTAATTAATCTGCATCCAGTAGAAAACTTTTACTTTTTAAATACAGTGGTCTTCGTGAGTATTTCTCTAATTATCGCAAATTATTAACAATTAAAACGTAATAAATCCACCTTGCATACATGTAAATGCTGTGTATTTTATAGTGAATGCTAGGTTAGTGCTGAATACAGATAAGTTTATTTAGCGAGGCTCAGAAAACCCGAACCACGAGCCTTGGCGAGTTGTTCATGGTTTCGTGGCGAGAAAATAAAATTAGCTTTATTCAAAACTTACCTAGTATTGTATTTACCCCATAATGTTTTGACTTTATTTTGAAAATGAACGAAAGAAACACACTAAAAATAACACGAAAAAACATAAAATGACGTCTCGAAAATCAACAAAATGACGTCATTATACGGCGAGTGTTTGCTGTATTCCACAGTGTGGAAATACGGCTAAGTTTATCCCACGGGTCTTATTTCATCAATGCAGGTGTCATGGTGGGATAAATAGAGGATATTTGTTTGTTTTCGGTGTGATAACGCGTTATATCATCACTGGAAAGGGAGAGATCGAAAATACTAGGTTAGTGTTGAATAAAGATAAGTTTATTTAGCGAGGGCGAGCAAATAAACTTATCTTTAATCAACACTTACCGGGTATTCTATGTATCCCATCATTTTCTGTCACTGTGAGTGATATATGGATATATCTCACTGATATATTTCTATATTTCATTACTTAGCAAGAAATAAAATCTAATATTATACTACTGTATAGATCTATTTTAGAAATATAATACATGTTTTAAAATATATGCTTTGCAGTGGTGTTTCGTGCATCTTACTTTTGTTTTCATTCTACTTTGCATTAGTAACCCATTGTATTAAAAAAGCAAAAAAACAAACAAACAAACAAACACTGCCAAAATATCTCAATAATCTGGCCAAATCGAATCCTTAATTATATATTAATTATACGTGAAGATGCGTGGGCATATTTAAAGCATATTTATTGAAGTATAAAGCATATTTATTAATGTATTAAGTATTGAATTAAACAGATTGAAAAATATTTCATTTGTATAATTTTTATTTTAAAGAAATGTATACGGATTGATTTCTAGACCAGCATTATTTTGTGTTTGTAGATGACCAGGCTCGTATGGTTTCTGGTTGTTTCGACCGCTAATAAAACAAGTGAAACAACTGACCAGCGCCACATAACAGTTACTTCCGGAGAGAACAGGCCCTACGACTACGAAAGTTCTCAATCTCAAACTTAGTTTCAACTTAAATTATTGACCAATGAGAAAGCTTGTTACATTTGAGCTTTGATTTCCATTGGTTGAATATTTAAGATTAAGACTAAGATTGAGCTTAAAATGTTCGTAGTCATGGGCCCTGTCTATCTGTTGTAAAGTCTAGAGTGCCAATTTAGACGTATTACTTACAATGGAGTGGGCTGCTTTATAATGACCTTCCAAATAAAGACCGTTAGTATATTAACATGCTAGGAAGTGTTCTAGATATTTGTATCAAGTTACCGAAAATGATCTGTAACAAATAATAGAGCTTCCGCAAAGACAAACAATAAATATATTACCGAAATAAAATAAACATATCTACGCCTAATATAGAGTCGCTTTAAGCTAATCATATTGCAATGTTTCTTAGCATACCTTACATTCAGAGGCTCTTAGCATATCATACTCAGACGCTATATTCATTCAACATTCAGGCACTATGTACCGCAATCAGATGCTCTATACATGCCCTTGTCATACTTTAAACAGACGCTCTAAGCAAACCATAGACAGGCGATCTGAGCATACTGTAGACAGACGCTATAAGCATACTGTAGACAGACGCCACAAGCATGCTGTAGACAGACGCTATAAGCATACTGTAGACAGACGCTATAAGCATACCGTAAGCTGACGCTGTAAGCATACTGAAGACAGACGCTAAAAGAATACTATGGACAGACGCTCTAAGCATACCATAGACCGATGCTCTAAGCATACTGTAAAAAAGCGCTCTTACGATACTGTAAACATATACTATTAGCATCTTACAGACAGACGCTCTAAACATACCATAGACAGACGTTCTAAGCATACCATAGACAGACGTTCTAAGCAAATTGTGGACAGACGCTCTAAGCATACCATAAACAGACGCACTAAGCATACCATAGACAGACGCTCTAAGCATACCTTAGACAGACGCTCTAAGCATATCATAGACAGACGCGCAAAGCATACCATAGACAGACGCTCTAAGCATACCATAGACAGACGCTCTAAGCATACCATAGACAGACGCTCTAAGCATACCATAGACAGACGCTCTAAGCATACCATAGACAGACGCTATATAAGCGTACTGTAGACAAACGCTCTAAGCATACCATAGACAGGCGCTCTAAGCATACCATAGACAGACGCTCTAAGCATACCATAGACAGACGCTATATAAGCATACTGAAGACAAACGGTCTAAGCATACTGTAGAAAGACGCTCTATGCATACTGCAAACAGACGGTCTAAGCATACCATAGACAGACGCTCTGAGCATACCATAGACAGACGCTATATAAGTATCCTGTAGACAAACGCTCTAAGCATACCATAGACAGGCGCTCTAAGCATTCTGTAGACAAAAACTCTAAGCATACCATTAACAGGCGCTCTAAGCATACCATAGACAGGCGCTCTAAGCATACCATAGACAAACGCTCTAAGCATACCATAAACAGGCGCTCTTAGCATACCATAGACAAACACTCTAAGCATACCATAGACAGACGCTCTATAAGCATACCATAGACAAACACTCTAAGCATACCATGGACAGACGCTCTATAAGCATACCGTAAACAAACGCTGTAAGCATACCATAGTCAGACGCTATATAAGCATCCGTAGACAAACGCTCTAAGCATACCATGGACAGACGCTCTATAAGCATACTATAAACACACGCCCTAAGCAAACTAAAGTTTTAAGTCCAAAACAAACCATAGTCAACGATTTTTAAGCAAACCAAAAGCATGCACATTAAGTATGTAATAATACCATAAGTATATCATAGATTGACACTCTCATCACGCAAGGGACACATACTTTATCCGTATGATAGTAGGCGTTCGAAGCATACTTTAAACAGGCACCTTCGTTGTAAGCATATCTGTTTCAGCCTCATCCTTTGTACGGTATATTATTTTTATAGATACCGTTTTCATTGTAGCTCCATGGAACTGCTGTATCATATTTGCCTTTTAAGTTGCATTTATGTTGTTAAAACAAAAGTGAGGCACTTTTATTTCCTTTTACATGTTAACTGAATTTGATGATGTGAATACTGCAACTATTTGTTTATCGCACTGTCCAAATAAAGCAGAAATGCGGTCGCATTGTGAAAGACAAATGCGTTTTAAGCAACTCACAATTGTTAATGATATTCATACAACGAGTGTGTGCAATGTTTATCGTCAGATTTAAGAAATTTATTAGTTTCAGTAATCAAATATACTTTTAAGTAGATTTTGTAGGTCTCAGTAAACAAAATGTACGATTTCAGTATTGCATACTAGTCTGTAAGAATTATGTATGACCAAATTTATATAACAAAATAATTAAAAACAAGTATTTCTAAAATTAATAATAACAGAAAAACCACATGGAGTTAGTAAGACTGTATTATTTTCGTTAATGAAATTTTCATTGAGTTAGTCAAAGATTTTGATATAAAAAAAATAACATATTGTGCGAAGAATAACTTTTTATGTTAATTTGTGTATGAATCATACTACAGAAAAGCTGTTAGAATATCGCCAAGTAAGTTGTACGCTTAATTGTAATTTCTAAGGCATGTAAATGGATTACTCGTCTAAGACAATTAAACGTATTGCTGTTTGTTAAAGGGACTTGTTCACAAATTTTCGTATTTTTGGAAAATGTCATTTAATTTATTATCTGCAAAAACTAAAGCAGTGTGACTAGCCTAAACAAATATAAAATATATATATATAATATATAAATAAATGCCTTCCCCAGGACTTCTGAACCACCTCCGCCGGGATTAAAACGATTGTCGCACTTTAAAGCAGAAGTCCATAAATATGTTCATAAAATACAACTTTGCAGAAATCTTCTTTTTTTTTAATGGACATATTACCGATCAAAATACAAAAAAAAACCGCATCGAAATCGGTAAATTAATAACATTTTGGGATTTGTTTATCGTATAATTTCTGTATGCGATAGTTGGTGATGCCTCTGGAGCACTCAGTAAATAGTGCGCCAGGTGTTAGGCTGCTTAATTTAAAGCTCTCTGAAAACTGGATTTTTAGTGTTAAATAGTGCTTGTTAAAATTTGATTTTTGCCAGAGACATTCTTGAATATTCACTGACCATGAGGATTAACATCTTTTTTGGAATATTAATTTCATTTGTGGAATATTTGTGCTTGAAACAATTGAACAAAGGATTTTATGGTGACCCAAATTTGGTGAACTCCATCTCAGTAATCACAATGGATAATCCAAATAAAACATTTACAGTTCGAACTTCTAGTGTGGATGAACTGGTGAGATGTCGTTCAGTGCCTATACAATGGATCATGCCTGATAAGGAGGTATTGACTAGATTAAAAAAGTCTTGGGATATTGAATTTCAGAAGGAAAAGATCAGGTCGCCCCAGGACAAGTAAACCAACTGGAGTGAATCTAAATAATCTAGTGTATCCAAAACGCTGTAACACCCTTGGCAGTTTTAAAGAGAATGTCACCTGTTTGACTTTAAATTGCCGGTCCTTAGTAAGGAAGGATGTGCTTGTAAGGCAATTGCTCCGAGAAGAAAAAATAGACATTGCAATATTAACAGAGATTTGGTTTTCAGTTGATAAACAGCACCAATTTGAACGCTCTGATCTCAACCAAAACGACTACAAAATCAGCGTTTCGAACCGTAAAAACAAGGCTGGCGGTGGTGATTCTCTGACTGGTCGAAGCGGTATAACCATGCGTCGGGATTTAAATGGCGTGACACGAAGCTTTGAGTACGGTGTATGGCAACTCATTTTCAAAAACATTACTATACACTGTGTAGGCATTTATAGACCCCCGTCATTGGCGACTGCTAACCAGTTTGTGTCGGATTTTTTCCAGTTCTTAGAAGAAATAGTTCCAAAGTTCTCTAATCTTATGTTAATGGGTGACTTTAACTTACATATTCACGATGACTGTAACGATATAGCAGAGTTCAATAATTCTTTAGATGCCCTTGGTTTGGTGCAGCACGTGAATTTTCCGACCCACATCCATGGCCATAGTCTTGACCTAGTGATCTCCGAAGTCGCAAATGGCATTGACATACTTTCATCTCCTTTCTTGTCAGACCACTGTGCTGTTAAAATTGTCACAAAAGTAAGAAAGGAAAATATTGTCAGCAAGTATGTTGTATTCCGGAACTTTAAAGATATGGACGATACTGAGTTTGCTAGCGATCTTGCCGAGATATCATTATGTAGTGAATCTGTTGATCAATGTGTTGAACAATTTGAAGATGAAATCCTAAACCTACTTGATACACACGCACCCATGAAATAAAAAATGCAAATTTATAGAGCTCCAAAGCCCTGGTTCATGGACGATATTCATATCATGAAACGACTTGCAAGTAGATATGAGAAATTGTGGAGGAAATATCGCCAACCCAGGGACTACGACATTTTCAAAACCTCACTAAATAAATATCACAAGTTTGTGAAGGATTTAGCCGGAAGTGCGTCTGAAAACCCTATGCCAACTTTGGAAGACGGAAGTAGTCTTGCTGATACTTTTGCGGACTATTTCATGGATAAGATTGAAGAAATATGAGAGTCTCTGAAAGATTTTGATCACTACTGATCACAACCTACTCCATAAGAACCAATCCGCTTGTAGACAGTTCCACTCGTGCGAGTCGGCTCTACTTCGGCTAGTGAATGATATACTTGATGGGATGGAACATCAAGAGGTTACAGCACTTATAGCTATAGACCTTAGTGCCGCATTCGATACGGTCGACCATGACATCCTCATCCAAGTTCTGAAGAAGCAGTATGGTGTCTGTGGTTCAGCGCTGGAATGGGTAGACTCATACCTGCGACCACGCAGCTGTTGTGTGAGGGTGAATGAAACATTGTCAGCTCAACGCGATCTCAGATGTAGTGTTCCGCAGGGAAGTTGTTTGGGTCCCTAGCTCTACCTGACCTATGCGGGAACTGTTTTTGATATTGTGCCCTCATCCATTTCCATTTTTGGATTTGCGGACGACCATACGGCGAATACACGCTTCCAGCCAACAACAAACGCATAGGAGACAGCAATTCAGGAACTTAAAGATTGTGCTCTTGTTATCAATGACTGGATGAACACTAATAAACTAACAATGAATGCGTCTAAGACAGAGTTCATAATGTTTGGCAGTCGCCATCAATTAAATAAGTGTAAAACCAAAGAAATTGACGTCTGTGATGATAACATTAAATTACAGAATTGTATCAAATATCTGGGTGCTTTTCTCGACGACTCTCTAAATTTCAAAGAGCATGTTAAACGAAAGTATAAAACTGCAATGTTGAACTATTTTAAAATCAATAGCATCCGTAAATTCATAACCAAACAAACGACTGAGATCTTAGTTCTGTCATAAGTGATTTCTCACTTAGATTATTGCAGTCATTCTCTATGGTATCACTCAGGCAGAAATTGGTAAATTGCAACGTATTCAAAATATGTGTGCTAAACTTGTTCTGAACAGAAATATGTATGACAGTTCCAAACAGGCACTGTATGATCTGCACTGGTTACCCATTAAGGCGAGAATTAATGTTAAAATTCTTACTTACGTACAACTGTTCTGTTGGGAACGCCCCACAGTATCTAATTGAACTTTTGTTCAGTAAAGTCTCAAAACGCACTCTTAGATCCTCAGCATTATCATTTGGTTGTTATGTTGTTCCTTTCAATAAGATGACGACTTTCAGTGACAGAAGTTTCAGTATGTGCACCTAGGCTTTGGAATGAACTGCCTTTGAACTTAAGACAAAGCGAGTCAGTGAACACTTTCAAGAAACACTTGAAAAGTCATTTCTTTAGAGATTATTTTACATTGTTTTGAAATGTGTAGTCACATAACATTAAAAAGAATCCTTCTGCTAGTGATTTGATGTATGTTGGTGTTATTAGTGAATATCTATTGTGTAATTTTCACTTCTCTATCTTTCTGTAAATAAGGTATTTGTATTCTGATGAGTTATGATAACTGATTATTCATGATTGAATTGGCATGATCAAATAGATAACGTTTGTAAACAGCTGAACAGTAACATTACATTATTAAAACACATCATATACTTTCTCAGTGATGAAATGAAAGAAATGTTTTATAATGCATATATTTTACCTATTTTTGACACTGTTGTACTATTTGGGGAAAACCGAATAATTCGTATATAAACAAGATTTTAGTACTACAAAAAATAACAGCTAAAATAGTTCTTAATAAACCTTCAAGGACTGCTTCTGTAGAACTTTTTAAAACATTACGTTGGATGAAATTTAATGACAGAGTAAAATACCACATTGCTATACAAATGTATAAAACCGTTTGCAATTTGGTGCCATCATATATGAAAGATTTATTAACCTTTTCAAACAATGAATCCCACTATTTACGGTCAGCTATGCACAAAGATCTTATTTTGCCAATTAAACCACGAACAAAATACTACAAAGATACATATACATACTATTGCATAATCGTATGGAACAATTTACCATTGGAATTAAGAAATAAATCTTCATTACCATCATTCAAACGAGCATATAAAACATATTTACTTGAACAAGTCTAATAGATGTAACACAAATATCGCAATTATAATACTGATATAGATATATTTATTGAAAATTAGAAAATGTATATTGAAATTGATGTTGTTAGCAAATAATTAAATTTGTTTTGTATATGGAGAATTTTTATATAAAAATGTAACTTTTTTATGAGTGTATCAATGCATTGTGCATAATTTCTATTTTCTATTGCTGTCTGTCGATGCTTTGTAATTGTTTTTTATTGAGAAAATTATTATTATTATTATTATTATTATTATTATTATTATTGCCATTATTATTATTATTATCATTATTAAATTTACTGTGTGATTATTATTATTATTATTATTGTCACTTTATTGATGTACCAGTGTAGATGATGTTTTATTTTTACATTTATTTATTATTGTACAACGCCGTAGAATATGTATTTTATATGTAGAAATAGGCGTTTAAGCAAATAAACAATTTTCAAGTTTCAAATCTGCAAGTACATTAGCGTAAATTCCGTCCATACCAAGCGTTTCCGAACATAGCTATTATAAAATGACATTGAGTTTGAACGTTAAAGACTTCCCAATTAAGTTGCGTATACCGTATATGTTGGGACACTTAAAACATTGCAGTCCCAATTTTTACAGCAGAAACAAAAATCTCCCTGAATGTACCGTGTCCCGATATTTCATCATCAATTGAGGTAAAAACCATTATTCGTAAAGTTCAATTGCGTAATGGGTGTGTATATTAATCCCTATAAAACAAGAAAATCACAGTGGATATATAGATCTTTGTCCCAGGGAGTAATTTATGACGCGCCGACTAGGGGCCACATTGATGGGCTCAGCTGTGATAAGATACGGATATATATGGAATATCCACTTACGCATCCACAACTTTTACAGTTTTCTAATACATTGCAATTTTTCCGTGCCAGTAAATAAACAGTTAGCTGGCGACTTTTAATTGAAATTGACTGTAGATTGCCAATTTGGAAAACAGTGTCCCAAAATTTGAAACAGGAAAATATCATATTTTCAAAGTGTTCCATAATTTAGACTCATGAAAGATAATTATTTTCTCGGATTTAAAGGGTGTCCCTACCTATAGAGTGTCCCAACATATAGAGTAATTACGGCATATTATATATCTCACAATAGAGCAAAACGTGTTTGATATTTGAACAAATTTTTAATTTTCAGCTATAATCACTTACTTATTACAATTAGAAATCTGCGGCGCCATGGATGTAACATTAAGTTCAGGAAACACAGAAAAGTCTCCAGGAGACACTGGTATATTTTAACTTATTAAGAGTATTTTATATTATGACGGCATCACGTTATTTATTAAAATGTAGATAACATTAAGGGTTTTTTACTTTTTAATATAGTTCACGTTGCAATATGTGTGCTACATCATACGAACCGGAATAGAACACCACGCTTATAACTCTTATATAAACGCTTATATAAATACTTATTCTTCTCCAGTAAAGATGTACAAGATAATGCTAACACAAAGAGCAACGTTAACTCGATGCACTTAAATTGTCATATACATGTACATACATTATCAATCAATATCAGTGAACAGAACTCTGAGTATCGAACCGAATTCTATTTATTTTACTTGCAGTGATTTCACCGACAACGGCCCTGCTTATCTTCCTCGACAGTACGGCAGCGATTTTTATCGTTGTGGCCGGTGCCATTGTCGTCATAAAATACCTCGTAACAACTCGGGTTGCGAGCACGACTTTCAAGGAAAAGGCCGATACCCAGCGAGTAACCCGGTGCCCCAAGCCTATATTTCCACAGCTGTTTCGACCAAAACCTGTTACCACATCTGTCGATTCCTTTAAACATTCTCATTTTATTATTACGAATGTACCGGCACCTTCGATCATCGCATAGAAAATGACCAAAATGTGTAGACCTATGTGTCTTGGTTTGTATGATTCGTTATTTCTAACTTATACCATAGGATATGAACCTATTGATATTGTATTCCTGGCATATATCTAGGCAGTGACTCGATTTTCGTACTGTCGCATATTAGAACATCAGATACATGTACATAATATTGTATAATGAAACTCCTGCTGAATGAGCAGTATAAACATCTTCTATCATTTGGCTTAATTACCGGCCAATTGTAACAATTATAAATGTTTTAAAAATAATAAATTACCTAGATTGCCTAAATTACCCGCGCGTCACATTATTTTCAAGTTGCAAAAGAAAATTGTGGGGTTTTCACATCACAGGCATACGTGGTACGTGACGATCAAATGTATTAATTAATAGAATGATAAACGACTTTTAAAGGTATGGTTATTACAAAATTCCATTGGTATGAACGTGTTTTCAAAAACCTATTCGTCGTAAGTATTTCGATTTTTTGGGTTTATTTTTTTCTTTATTTTTATGAATGATCCCTCTTAAGCAATTTGCTCCGTTTAAAACGGTACTTGTGCATAGAATTTATGTGGTAACAATTACATGTAGGTTAACAAAGCGCTGATGAAATGACGATTATTACATGCCTAACCAAACTACAAAACTGACTAGACCTACCAAATGCCAAACAGGTGAGTAGCTAGGGTATAAAACTGTATAGGCATACTAGGCACAATTGACTTACCGTTAATAACAGGGGTGTTTATCTATGGTTAAGAACAACTAATTTAAGCTTAATCCAGATTTTAAAATTATTTAATTTAAGCAGAAAGCGTGTATTTCTATTTGTGAAATGATTTTAATATTGATGAAATCGTTAAGTAATGAAATTTCAACACAACCAACAAAGATTCCCACTCGCCCCCACCCCAGTCTGTTATTTTATTGCATTTTTTGGCTTTATTATATTTTTCATCTCTGAAAAATGTATAGGCACGTGCCTATAGTGCCTATAGATAGGCTAACAATACCTAGTACATTCTTTCCGCTAGACGTCTTTATCGCAATAAATATTACGTATACCAGTACTATGAAAGTAAGCTTTAATTTTAAACAGGTTTACCTTTTATACGAGCAGATTGCAGTACAGAAGAGAAAACAAAGGCTACTAATCCAGTGTTATGTAGTTCGAAACGGAGCCTTTGACCTATTCATTGTATATTCCTTTTAAAGACGTAAGCGCGTTTGCAGGTCTGAGTATTGAATTTCTTATTTTCATAAACGCTTCCTGAATTTAACCTTAAAATACAAAGGCTCGCTTTACAAGTTTGAGATTGTGTTATTTTTTATTGAATGATAATATATTATTAAAACATATGTAGTTATGATAGTAGATAATAATTTTTAATTTATAGAGAACAATATTTTTTAAACAAAAGTTAGCTGAGTAATTATTCTACTTCAGGCTATCGACAAAGTAGTGAACTAGGTAAGTTTATTTGTCTTGTTGTAGTTAATTATAATAGCAACCTATTCAGTTTCAACATCAAGTAATCTAAAATAAACTGTTTAGCTTTTTTCATTAAAAATATTTACATCCCGACAATCACATATACCCGCGTATATAATTATGAACAATTGCTGACGAATATTTAACGAACATGTAAATTCCCAATGCGTTGCTAAATTACGAAGCGGTAAATTTTCGCGGTGGTCATAAATTCGCGCGATGGCGGCAGCGCAAAAAGCGCGAAAATTAGACCTCCGCGAAAATAGTGAGTCCACAGTATAAGCTTTAAAAGCACGCTTCCGACACGAGCAAATAATAGTATTATGTTCTGCGGAGGGTGGGGGGGGGGGGGGGGGGGGCGGGCATATATATAGTCGCCACTTTGTCAGTCCGTCCGAATTCTAAATCAACTACAATTCAGTCTGTCTGGCTGTCACATGTATTTCCCCGAAAATTGTCTCCATCATTTTTTCCGCCCGTCTGTCCTCCCGACCGTTAGTCCGTCCTTCTGTCCAACCGGTATTTTTTCCGCGCTTTTTCCCAGCAACTGATGACTAAAATTCGATGAAACTGTCAAGCACCACTAACAAGATTACACGATCATTTTGTCAGGTGGTTCCGATCTGATGATTTTTCACGATGTTATTGCCCTTTGATTATTTTCTGCGCTAGTTCTCAGGAACTAATGCCTCGAATTCAACGAAACTTCATTTGTAGCATAACGAGCATCATACCACGAGAACGTTATAGGTTTTTGTGGTCTGACAATTTTTCACTGAGTCATGGCCCTTTCTTCATAAACAGTTTCTGTATGTTTCTGTACTGTTTCTCGGGAACTAAAGACTATAATTTTATTTATAAAATGCAAGTTGTAAGGACATGTGCATATCGTTGGGTCGTTCCGGTTTGATAAGATATTTATGTAATCGCCTTTTTATTATATTTTCAAATAGCATTTAATTTCTGTTTTAGTCAGGAATATTTCACTGAAACTTCTGTATGAACATGAATGATAGTTGCTTAAATGCCTGGATGAGATGAACGTAAATATAATGACATTCAACCTCATCGATCTTCTTCCAGTAAATGACCTTTGATTTTTCTATCAAATATGCATATACGCATGTATGCATGCATTTTGTCTCGCAGTACTAGTGATTTTTAGTTTAAAAAATATATCTGACCCATTCATTTTATTCCCATTAAATGACAAAGCGAATTGTCAGGGAGTATCAATCAGTTTTACTCTTTTTATTCTTGTTTATTTTCTACGCTTACCTATAATAATATTCACCCAATTATATTCATAAAAGTAAAAAAAAAACGACATCGAAAATAACTACATGTACATATCAGGCGTGTTGTGAGCAGTCCGCACAGGCTAATCCGTGATGACACTTTCCGCCTACAGTGGATTTATGTCTAGAAGAGACTAAATCGAAACAAAAAATACCATAAACGCGGAAAGTGTCGTCCTGGATTAGCCTGTGCGTACGGCACAGGCTGATCCGGGACGACACTTTACGCACATTTAAATTTAGCCCGGTTTTCCCACGATACGCCTCATATAAAGGATTAATGCTGTAGTCACCGTGCAAGAACCGTCAAAGCAACGCATTGGAAATTTAAAGGCGCATCGAATTTAACACTTGGAAGAAGTCAAATCCTTGATGTACAACACATAAAATGATGTAATGACAATTAACAACATGCGTAAAAAATGAATAAATAGGTAAAAACGACGGTCTGTTTGCTAGAAACTATGAACAATGCAAAAATATGTTTAAATTTAGCATCACAAAAAGATATTGCGTCGTTATTATTTATAATAATTTTGCCATTTATTTTGTACGTTCAAGCTTTTTGAACACTAACGTCCGCCTGGCCATCATGAACTGGTGGTTGTTAGCTCTAGGGTTAGCTGTACTGCAGTGCCATGTTGACGGAAGTCTACGACGATTTAGACGAGGTAAGCAAAGCAGCATTTTCATTTCTGCAGTGTTTTTTTTTCAGTGATTTGTGAAAATGCCCTTTTCTGTGAAAATGTGAAAAACGCGTCGTAAAGCCCCACAAAAAGTGAAACATTTGTCATCATTTAAAAGAGAAATATAAACTAGTATCAAGAATTCTAATAAAAACTAGTGATTTTCTTGTATTTTATCAAACTTAAAATACAAACACATTATAAATGTGATTCAAACACTCATGCAACCATTAAACATATAATTTAATCGTATAGGTATTTAAATGCGCAAGTTTTACAGCACTTAACAATTAATTTTCAATTTATATGTGAATATTGATCCGTTTGACTGCGATGGGACTTCTATAACAAACAATAACTTATGAAAATGTAAGTCGTATACAGTATCAAAGCAATTTATGCTAATTATTGTCTCCATATGTTTACAGAAGCCTCAATAACGTCTTCCCCTGGCACAAATTTGTCCGCTACAACTACTGGTACCCCCATTCCGACGTCAAACGAAGAGGGTTGTGCGCAAGTCTTGCCCACGTACGCTCACGAAAGAAAGATGGTGCCATCTTCGTTGTATATTCTACCGCCGTTTGGCGAGTCTTTGCCACACGGGTATCGAGACTGGACTCATTTCCACGAACGATTTTACAACAGTCGGCCTATGTACGTCGAGAATTGGATGAAGACGAAAGAGTGGCACGACATGCCAGAATGTGGGGGAAGTTCGTCGACAGAAATGCCTACTACAACTACTCCTACACCGACAACTTCAGACCACATCTATTCTACGACAGACACCCCATTTACAACACTAGACTTTAACTCTTCCACAACGGTTACCCGATCTACAACATCAGGTTACAACTTTTCCACAACAAATACAATCTCTTCAACATCAGGTTATAACTTGTCGACAACAAATACTCCCACTACAACAGCAAGTTACAACTTTTCTACAACAAAAACTCCATCTACAACACCTAGTTACAACGTGTCCACAACAAAAACTTCATCTACCACACCAAGTTACAACGTGTCCACAACAAAATCTTCCTCTACAACATCGAGTTACAACGTGTCCACAACAAAAAGTCCCTCTACAACATCAGGTTACACCGTGTCTACAACAAATACTCCCTCAACAACATCAGGTTACAACGTGTCCACAACAAAAGCTCCCTCACCAACATCAGGTTACAACGTGTCCACAACAAAAACTCCCTCAACAACATCAGGTTATAACGTGTCCACAACAAAAACTCCATCAACAACATCAGGTTACAACGTGTCCACAACAAAAACTCCCTCAACAACATCAGGTTACAACTTGTCCACAACAAATACTCCCTCAACAACATCAGGTTACAACGTGTCTACTACAAAAACTCCCTCAACACCATCAGGTTACAACGTGTCCACAACAAAAACTCCCACCACAACATCAAGTTACAACGTGTCCACAACTAATAGTCCCTCTACAACATCAGGTAACAACGTGTCCACAACAAAAACTCCCTCAACAACATCAGGTTACAACGTGTCCACAACAAAAACTCCCTCAACAACATCAGGTTACAACGTGTCCACAACAAAAACGCCCACTACAACATCAGTTCAAAATGTGTCCACAACAAATACTCCCTCTACAACAGTAAGTTACAACTTGTCCACAACATTAACATACAGCTTGTTGTCCTCCACAAAACCCCCCTCTACAACAACAAGCTACAATTCGTCTACAACTGGTAGCCAATCTACGACATCAAAGTACTCGTCTACGACTGGTGTACTGCCACCAAAACAAACCACCTTGTCGCCCAGTGCTACCGATAGTCCTACAAGTGCTACTGATGAACCCTCGTCAGGTATTTATTATATGTTTTTCCTCGTTCAGTTTGCACTCTACATCCACGGTTTTCCGGAAACGTATTTACAATGTGGACAATGGCAGTCCATACTATTCGGAACTACTAAGAAGCACTTTTCACTGATTAAAATTCAGTCATAATATACAATCATTGTATTTCAATAATGTACATGTACTATAAATGTTTATAAGAGGTATGACGTAGGATTGTTATTATTTAGATTAATACTGAGTGCTGTTTACCCTATAGGAGAAGATGACAGTAAAACTGCGATGATCGCGGGAGGTGCAGCGGCCGGCGCGGTAGTCGCAATTGGCATTGGCGTTTTTATCGCAGTGAAACTGAAAGCACTAGGCGCTGCTGCCGTTGTACCGGCTGCCCCAAGTTACTCACCACCGTCACTTCCTGGGCAGGCCAGCTACAATCCACCACAAGGTAACTCCAACCCGGGTCAAAGTCAGTGTCAGATGTCACAGGAACGCGGAAGCGATGGACCTGCGAAGTCACAGGCCAAACTTCCGGATTCGGCAAAACGCCCAATCCAGTTACACCCGCTACAAAATGCGCCCCAGCCATCGCTTGGAAACTCTGGACTCTGGCTGGGTAATGAGCCTCCACTTCCGCCCATTAACAGTGGAAGCGTCCCGGGGGTTGCACAATACGCAGCGGCACACGTTCCTGGCCCTGCAGTGTATTAGAATTTGACTAAAAAAACACATAATTTTACTGTAATTCTCATTGTACAAAGGTGAATAGACACGTTTGGCACATGAATGTTTATTTCTTCAAATATTGAAATGTACAACCTATAGATATAGATATTTATAAATGTTGTCGTACTTTTTCATTGTTTTATTTTCTTAACACTTCAGCCGCCTCGTTAATTGTATCTACAGTCGAAACGCGATACTTCGAATCGCGATACTACGGGAGGACGGGATACTACGAATAAGGCTGTCGGTCCCGTCCGTTTTCCTTATATGTTTAACTTAAAAAAGATGCGATACAACGAATTCGCAATACAATGAAAGATGCGTTACTACGAACACATTTTCCGGTCCCATCATGATGTTTGCTTTGAAATGTTTACGCGATACTACGAATCATATTGTCATCCTGGAGAATTTTCAGACCTTCTTAACGAAGAACACACACCTAAGCCCGGTCAGACATGCACTAAGCCAGTTTGTTTGCACCATGGACAAAGATAGTTGTTGAAACGTTTAGTTACCATTAAAAGCCAGTTTAAATGATGCAGTGTGAAATTTGTCTTAATGACTTTTACATTTGCCGATAATATGCAATTGCGAACTAGATATGTTTTGGTTTTTATTTGCAAGTGTATTGTTAAATGATGTTGATATGATAAGTGCAATACTGTTCGTAAATTCTACGACATGCCGCAAATTAACACTTCATGTACGAAGTTTACATAACTACTGTTATTTCATACAGATGCGATACTACGAAAAACGCGATACAACGAACAAATCCGTGGCTCCCGTGCCTTTTCGTAGTATCGCGTTTCGACTGTATATCTATTTCACCATTGAAGCTCACATTAAGTTATTATGTAATATAATATAATTTATCATTAAGATATTGGCTGAACTGTATGAACGACTTAATGTTACAATACTTGTGATTCCCATATTTGATGTGCTAGCTTTCTGACGATATTTATATATGGTTAATGTTGTTTATTAATTAAGGGAAAACACGTATATGAACAATCACTCCCATTTTCAAACGTGTTATGAACTTTTGCCGTAAATTAAGCTAAACTGTTATGATAATAAACATTCTAGATATAGATTTTGTACGTATGTAAATATGTAAATTAATATATGTTGACACCCGTAATGGTAGTTACTGAAGTATGTTGGTTGCTGTCTTTTGACGTTTTTTTGGACTGTTTTTATAGTATGTACCTTGCTTCGTATATGGTTATGCTCATTATGCTTATTATTGTTGTCTGATGGTGTTTGTTGTTGTTATCCTGAATAAGAACATTCAGACAAGTATGTGCCTTCTTTATGATAAGCCATGTACTACTGACCACTTTAAGATGGACTTAAAGAACCAGATTTAAAGGGAGAATACACAATATTTACAGAAGAAAAAGAGGTATTAAAGGATGAGTACGAACAGAACTCTAATGATTAAGTTATCAATATTGTTTCGTTTAAAGAAGTGTATATGACTAGGAACACAATAGAAAAACAAAACACAACGATAAATAGAGGAGAGACTTACAAATAAAAAGTTTGAAAAGTTAAATACGGTGTGTGTCATATTTCGTAATTTTATGGGAGTTGTCACGAATTTTGTAAAAGAAACAAAAACATATAAAATCAAATAAAATCAAGTGAATTATAGCGGGTGCGACTACGAAACAACATAAAGTTAAATTCCATAAATATGTTAACATACAGAGGAATGGCTTGATCCAGGGGAGATAATTTATTGACAAGGGGTCTAAATCGTCAATAAAAGTCCACACTCCGAAAAAATCAAATATTGAAATTGTTAGAAACTGATTCCTTTTACAAGTCTTCCTTTCGGTAGGAAATGTTCTAATGTGGCAGAAAAATAACTATTAACTTAACGACTTTTATAGGTTGATTAAGTAATACGAGTCGTACTCATATATAACATTGTTAACAAAAAAAGAAAGGCCAATTGTTGTTGTCAACAAGCAAGTTTATAGCTTACAAATATGTCTTTCGATAAATACAGTTAATCATATAACGGAAAATAGTTATAAATAGTAAAACCCATTGTTTCACTGTTGTAGATTTTCACTAAAGAGGAAACGAAATATTTATTCGATCAAAAACAAAGGGTAGCTAATGAAGCGTTTAGCTTTGAGAATGACAATCGTGCGACCCATTGACACTTTAAAGAATATATTACAATCCAATACGTAAGCATTGGGGTATTAAGTGTCATGTTATTAACTCTCCCTAAAGTATTCTAAAAATATAAACTTTTTATGACGCTATTTTCCTTAAAACAATGTGTTTTGTTTAAATTCTATATTTTATTTAAGACGTTATAAATTGTGTTTCTATAATTAGATCTTTTGAACAATACAATATTATAATAATACATCAAATTTAGGATTACAAAGTAAAGCTGTTTCGGGTAAGTATTTTTTATAATAAATTTCTCTTTTATTGCCATGATATATACTTCAATCACAAACAATTAAACTAAACAATGCTAGTATTTAACAGATAGATTTATTGCGACATGTTTGAAACTCGGACTATATCGCTATGAAAATAGTGTTTTATTCGATATTCTCTAATGAACCACCACCACCCTTAATAATAACAACAACAACAACGACGACGATGGCGGCGGGGGCGAAAACGATGTCATTTTCATAATATACTTGTTATATTTTTGACATGTTGATTAAAGGAGTTTATTTACGATCTTACAACAAACACAGTGGCATTAATTAAAACAACTCGATACAATTTATTACCATATTCTTTGATTTAAAATGGAAGAAAAGTAACGAAGGACTATTATGGTAAAACGCATAATTGGCCACTTTGTTAATCGCAGACTAGTTTTCGGCTGTACAGTCGGAAATTCCAATGCATGTATATACATTAAAGGGACTAATTATACTATTCGATAGGAATGCTCTTTACTAAGACATGTGCATTCAATAAATAAAAATCATATAACACACAATAAGATATTTGATCTAAACAAATTAGCAAAAAAGCCTGAAAAAATTAAAACCCCAAGCGGGTTTCGAACTCAAGACATAGGAGCCATACGAAGAATTGACAGTAGACAGCGATTTACCCAATTGCGCTATCATGCTTGGTACTAAGTCGTGTGTAAACTATACTTATACAACATGCTCACAATTCTGACGTCAAAATGTAAAAAGAAAAAGGGCCAAACAAACACAACCCATATTATAAATTGATTTTTATCTCAGGATTGGTACACTCTTTTACCATTATATATACCCTGTTTTAACAGTTATTATATGCCAGTATTTAACTCGACAGTTGTTTTAGGTTACACAACACTCATAAACGATGCCAAATTCGACACTTTTATTTCTTGAGATATTCGATATTTTAGTGTTTCCTTTCACTGGCTGCTTTCATGTTATTTTGACATCTTCATCTGCATATTTTGGAAATAAATGACATGAAAGATCGTACATACACACTTTAATAATACTTTGATGTTTTGAGCATCTGAAACCAATCCGATGAAACTTATACCTTTGCAGTGCACCTCATTGTGTGGCAAGAATGAATTGCTGGACGTTAGCCTTGAGTTTGGCTGTATTGCTGTGCCATGCCAATGGAATTCTACCACGAATCAAAAGGCGTAAGTTGTTTATTCCGTATTTTGTAATCAATAAATATAATAAAAAAGTATGTGGCATGGCTCAAGCTGGGTAGCTACACGTCTTTGAGAGGGATGACTGACATTGCAAAGAAATTAAACAAGATTTTCAATCCAAAAACATCCTTCACAGTATAGCCTTTCATTACCGGCATATCAGCTGCTCTACCACAAGTAAACATCACCAACGGAAACATGACTAATATATCCAACTAGTTGTTCTAACATATTATACTCTCTTTTTTTCAGAAGAACCAGTCACATCTTCGGGGAAAAACCAGACGACAACAATGGTAACCGGTACGCCGATACCGACGTCAAACGAAGACGGGTGTGCTCGTGTTTTACCTACGTATGCTCATGAAATAAGGATTGTACCATCTTCGTTGTATATTCTGCCGCCGTTTGGCGAGTCTTTGCCACACGGGTATCGAGACTGGACCCATTTCCATGAACGATTTTACAATAGTCGGCCGATGTACGTCGAGAACTGGATGAAGACGAAACAGTGGCATGATATGCCGGGATGTGGGGCAATTATGTCGACAGAAATCGTCTCTCCTACTGCTCAAACAGTATCGATTTCTCCGACAAAGACAGCGTCCACTTTTTCTACACAGATAATTACGCCAACTGCGGTCATTACAGGCACTCCAGCTTCTACGCCTAGCGTTAAGCCATCACTGTCCTCTACTGCGATACATTCATCGTTAACGACGTCTTTCGGAATATCTTCGACCGCTTCGAAATCAGGTGTACTTCCTACCACATCACTCAAAATTTTGTCAACGTCAGTAGCGGACAAAACATCTACCACATTCGTCGTGACTCCATCCGGCTCGATAACAGGTAAACAAGCAACAGCCTCCGAGATAAGGCAATGTAACGAAAATACACCTGTCATTATAACTAAGTTGGCATTTATTCACAAATCTGTTTCAACACCTTAAAAAAAAATGCACTCACAGCGATTCTGTCCATGTAGTTTATTATCAAGTATGTCAGAACTCTCTTTCTGAGTGAATTTCTGTAATTGATCTACAAACTGTTCGCATCGGTCGTACGATCTGATAAGTCCGTTAATTTGAATTTACAATTGGCCATTACATTTGCCGTCAGATCATCTACGCCACATACACCTGCAGTAGCTATAGTCGGTCTTTTATTTATAAACCTGTCGTTTTCATTTATTTTTATCAACGTTTGTTTCAGCTAAACCTGTCACCACAACCGTTTTGAGCTCATCTATGTCAGGAACTGTGACAATTGGTTTGAGTTCTTCCATGTCTGGAACCTTGAAACCTGTCACGACAACCGGTTTGAGCTCATCTTTGTCAGGAACTGTGACAATTGGCTTCAGCCCATCTATGCCTGGAACTGTGAAGCCTGCCACCACAACCGGTTTGAGTTCATCTATGTCTGGAACTGAGACAATTGGTTTGAGCCCATCTATAGCTGGAACTGTTAAACCTACCACAACAACCGGTTTAAGTTCATCCATTTCAGGAACAGTGAAACCTATCACAACAACCGGCTTGAGTTCATCCATGGAAGGAACCATGAAACCTGTCACAACAACCGGTTTGAGTTCATCTATGTCAGGAACTGTGACAATAGGTTTGAGTTATTCCATCTCAGGAACAGTGAAACCTGTCACTTCAACCGGTTTGAGTTCATCCATTTCAGGAACAGTGAAACCTGCCACAACAACCGGTTTGAGTTCATCCATGGAAGGAACCATGAAACCTGCCACCACAACAGGTCTGAGTTCATCTATGTCAGGAACTGTGACAATAGGTTTGAGTTCTTCTATTTCAGGAACAGTGAAACCTGTCACAACAACAGGTTTGAGTTCATCCATGTCAGGAATCGTGAAACCTGTCACAACAACCGGTTCAGGTTCATCAATGGAAGTAACCGTGAAACCTGTCACCACAACCGGTTTTAGTACTTCTATGTCAGGAACTTTGAAACTTGTCACCACAACCGGATCAAGCTCATCTATGTCAGGAACTGTGATAATAGGTTTGAGTTCTTCCATGTCTGGAGCCGTGAAACCTATAACCACAACCGGTTTTAGTTCTTCTATGTCAGGAACTGTGAAACCTGTCACCACAACCGGATTGAGCTCATCTACGTCAGCAACTGTTACAATTAGTTTGAGTTCTTCCATGTCTGGAACCGTAAAACCTGTCCCTACAACCGGTTTGAGCTCATCTGTGTCTGAAATAGCGAAACCTGCCACCACAGCCGGTTTGAGTTCATCCATGTCAGGAACTGTGAAACCTGCTACCACACCTGGTTTGAGCTCATCTATGTCAGGAACTATGACAATTGGTTTGAGTTCTTCCATGTCTGGAACCTTGAAACCTGTCACAACAACCGGTTTGAGTTCATCCATGTCAGGAACTGTGAAACCTGCTACCACAACCGGTTTGAGCTCATCTATGTCTGGAACTGTGACAATTGGTTTGAGCTCATCTATGTCTGGAACCGTGAAACCTGTGAACACAACCGGTTTGAGCTCCTCTATGTCAGGAACAGTGACAATTGGTTTGAGCTCTTCTGTGTCTGGAACAGTGAAATATGTCACCACAATCGGTTTGAGCTCATCTATGTCAGGAACAGCGAAACTTGCCACCACAACCGGTTTGACTTCATCCATGTCAGAAACTGTGAAACCTGCTACCACAACCGGTTTCAGCTCATCTATGTCAGAAACTGTGACAATTGGTTTGAGTTCTCCCATGTCTGGAACCTTGAAACATGTCACAACAACCGGTTTAAGCTCATCTATATCAGGAACTGTGACAACTGGTTTGAGCCCATCTATATCAGGAACCGTGAAACCTGTCACCACAACCGGTTTGAGTTCATCCATGTCAGGAACTGTCAAACCTGCTACCACAACCGGTTTGAGCTCATCTATGTCTGGAACTGAGACAACTGGTTTGAGCTCATCTATGTCAGCAACCGTGAAACCTGTCACCACAACCGGTTTGAGCTCATCTATGTCAGGAACAGTGACAATTGGTTTGAGCTCTTCTGTGTCTGGAACCGTGAAACCTGTCACCACAACCGGTTTGAGCTCATCTATGTCAGGAACAGCGAAACCTGCCACCACAACCGGTTTGAGTTCACCCATGTCAGGAACTGTGAAACCTGCTACCACAACCGGTTTGAGCTCATCTATGTCAGGAACTGCGACAATTGGTTTGAGTTCTTCCATGTCTGGAACCGTGAAACCTGTCACAACAACCGGTTTAGTCTCATCTATGTCCGGAACTGTGACAACTGGTTTGAGCCCATCTATGTCAGGAACCGTAAAACCTGTCACCACAACCGGTTTGAGCTCATCTATGTCTGGAACTGTGACAATTGGTTTGAGCTCATCTATGTCAGCAACCGTGAAACATGTCACCACAACCGGTTTGAGCTCATCTATGTCAGGATCGGTGACAATTGATTTGAGCTCGTCAGTGTCTGGAACCATGAAACCTGTCACCACAATCGGTTTAAGCTCATCTATGTCAGGAACAGTGACAATTGGTTTAAGCTCCTCAATGTCAGGAACCGTGAAGCCTGCCACAACAACCGGTTTAAGCTCATCTATGTCAGGAACAGTGACAATTGGTTTAAGCTCTTCAATGTCAGGAACTGTGAAACCTGCCACCACAACCGGTTTAAGCTCATCTATGTCAGCAACAGTGACAATTGGTATGATCTCTTCAATGTCAGGAACTGTGAAGCCTGTCACAACAACCGGTTTGAGCTCATCTATGACAGGAACTTTGAAGCCTGTCACCACAACCGGTTCGAGTTCTTCCATGTCAGGAACTGTAAAACCTGCCACCACAACAGGTCTGAGCTCATCTATGTCAGGAACTGTGACAATTGGTTTGAGCCCATCTATATCAGGAACTATGAAGCCTACGTCAAGCGTCAGCCCATCAATAACCGATACCAAATCGACATCAGGCATGTCCACAATCAACGTACTGCCGACAGGCATCATACAACCAACGCAGACAATAACAACGTCGAGCTCGTCGGCTACACCTGCACAAACTACCCAGAAGTACGATGCGACTACAGCTGAGGCTCTGGCAGGTACGTTGTTGATTTATTTCCGATGCGCTCGAACGTTCTAGTAGTGCGATTTAAAATGAAACTAGTATACGAAGCTAAATAAGTGCATATTAAAACTCTAATCATTTGCACAATCATCATTTTTACGTCTGCACTGTCTCCGAATCTTGAAACTTGTTAAAATGTAGGTGTACGTTTGATAATTAAAACCGCCTGCATACTTCAAATTAGTGTGTTGCATTTATGTTTCACGATAAAAAGTGACTTGTCTACACATGCATAATAAATAAAGGACAAAACAATCAATTATTAAGTATTATCATACTTTCTTTCTAAATAACACATTCCTCGGGAATGTTATAGATTCAATGTATTGTCGTGGTATTCTAGTTTCCTCGGGATATACATAAATAGCTTCAACGCATAGTCGTAGTGAGCTTTTTTTTGTTTTATCCTCGGAATAGACAAAAATAGCTTCAATGCAGAGTCGTAGTGAGCTTTTTTCCTCGGTATAGTTAATGTGAGCTATTTTGCCGTAGAGGATAGTCAGGAATAGCTTCAATGCATAGTTAATATGCGTTATTTTGCTGTGCGGTATAAACATAAAGTTTCAGTGCATAGTCATAGCGAGTTATTTTCCTCGGGATAGACATTAAAGCTTCTTTGCACTTCACTGCATAGTCTTAGTGAGCTTTTTCCTCAGGATAGACATGAATAGTTTCAATGCACATTCGTAGTGAGCTTTTTTCCTTGGCATAGACATGAATAGTTTCAATGCATAGTCGTAGTGAGTTATTTTCCCCGGGATAGACATAAATAGATTCAATGGAGTTCTTTTCCTCGGGATATACATACATAGTTCAATGCATAGTGAGTGAGCTATTTCTTCGGGATATTCATGAATAGCTTAAGTACATAATCATAGTGTAAATTTTTTACTGAACAGGAGAGGACGACAGTAAAACTGCGATGATCGCGGGAGGAGCGGCCGCCGGCGCGGTGGTCGCTATTGGCATTGGCGTTGTCATCGCTATGAAACTGAAAGCACTCAGCGCTGGTGCCGTTGTACCGTCCGCCGCACATTACACGGCACCGTCGCTTCCAGGAGAGGCAAGCTACAACGCACCAAAAGGTGGTAACTCCAACCCGGGTCAAAGTCAGGGTCAGATGCCAAAGGAGCACGGAAGCGATGGACCTGCGAGGTCACAGGTCAAACTTCCGGATTCGCTTCAACGTCCGATGCAGTTACAGCCGCTACAAAATGGGCCCCAGCCATCGCTTGGGAACTCTGGACTCTGGCTTGGCAACTACGAACCTCCACTTCCGCCAATTAATAGCGGCAACGTCCCGGGAATGGCACAGTACGCTGCGGCACACGTTCCCGGCCCTGCAGTGTATTAGTGCAATGAAAGATTTTGACATTGTTATGTGTATTGTTATGTTAATATAACGAGACGAGAAATGCAAATGTAGATCTTTGCAAAGAAAGACTTATTGTCCAACGAAAGACATTTTGGTATAAATTTATCTTTGCAATTAACGACTTATTGTGTACATTTATGTCTATGCAACGAAATACTTTGTGTTTATACGAATGGCTTTGCAATGAAAGACTGATTGTGTATACGTATATCTACGCAATGAGTTATTTTGTAATTTCAAGTACATGTATGTGTAACTGAGATTGCCATTGGCGCAACATGTTCATAGTATTAATCGTAAAAATAACGTCTTGAAAGCCAACGCCACCATACAGCATACACGCAATAACAGCAGTGGCATAGTTTCCTTGCTGTTTCATTTAAAGGTTAATCAAACATTTCATAGACAATTTCTTTTGACAATTTTAAGTAAGTGTATATGTTCATTATGTTTTTCTATGTTTACAACTGCAATGTCATTGAACGCTTCTGATAGGCGTTTTATTGTTTTTGTTAGTCGTTGATTTGTTTATATATATTTGTTGATTTAGGATACGATAATTTCAACTTGTTTGTTATGAATATTGTTTTCTGTTTTTGTTTTCATAACAATTGTTTCGAGTATACTTTATACTGCACACTTATTCTAATCAACAAACTTTTGACATCTAAAAAGATTTATATTTCTGACCAAGTGAGTATACAGAATATTACAGTTATTGTGTTGCGCAGAAGTATTTATATATTCTAATCAACAAAATATAAATACGAACTATTTATATTTCTGACCAATAATAACGGAGACTATGTCTGAAAAAAAAGAAGTCCAAAATTAATTTAAGAACATAACCTTCAATAAAGATTACAGGTGCTGTGCGTATAATAAAATAAAAGTGTATTGAATACTAAGTATTTTAGTATATATCATGTTCTATACTTAAAATATATTTATAGTATTTTGCTATATATTAAGATAAATATAATGGAGGTAAATATTGCACAATCTGCCGGTTAACTAGTTGATGATATATTTCGACAACTATCATTTAACAAAAATAGCTTTCGTGTTATTTTATATCGCAATTTCGGAAAATACAAAACTAACAAAAATCTCTTTCATTAACGAATACAATAAATGGGGCTTACCATGAACTTAACAGATGTAATGACAATATTTGCATAAACGGTTTCAAACAATTGAAAAGCAACACATATGCTGGCAATATATACTGGATTGTGATGCACTAAGAACGCTATTACTATCTCCCTTCACGAATTGCAACATTACTACGAATAACTATTTAAAAAATAAATAAAAAATGAATAATTATGACATATGATAGTTAGTGTAACCTTGAATGTAAGTCCAATCATTGAATTCCGAGGGAATCAGAACTTCATTACATTCTCAAAGCGACATATACAACCACAAAAACTAATGGAATTCTATATTTGATTTTCATTTGAATATTGCATCTTATAGAAATGACATTAACAAAATCATTTTCAAACAGTTAAATACATCATTTTCATGCAGACCCATTGCAATTTCAGTCTATTTCCATAATATGGGACACAATTCTCTCTGGTTGTTACAAATATATATAATAATATAATATGTAAAACAGTTCATTTTATACATGTGTCAGGGTAATGGTCGACAATTCAAATTGTTATAAAAATGGACAGGTACTTTTATAATAATGATGTAATGTAGGCGATTCTAACAATTGAAGTGCAGAAAGTTTAATCACAGAGTATGTTCATTAGAGTTAAAACAACCTTTTGTTCATTAGTTTTAAAACCAACCTAATGAAATCATTGTAAACAGTTACATAATTATGGAAACAACATTTTGGGATAAAGTTTATCCGTTTAAAATTACTGGAAACATTGGCTTGTTGCACAAACCAATATGCAATTCACCATGCATTTAAGTATCTTAAAACCATATACAACATGTGCACAGTGTTGTTCAAATGCCGACCAACAAATCAGAGATAAAGCTTCTTTGAAGCAAAATGATATCTACAATAACTACTTAAAATTTGTGATTCAACACACATGAGTTCATTTAGAAAACGTCAAATAAAACTATTTTTCAAATGTGTCCACACTCTTCGGGAATGAATCCACAGAAGTTAAGTCAAATGCATTTTCCACCTATGGCACAAAAGATGGGATGGTGATGTTTTCATCGCTTTCCTTTCATCTTTTGTTTGCTGTCGTCCCTCCGTCGTTTCGTGAGTGCATTCCGAGGATCGTGAATCTCGTATCTGTCTACGTCCGTCACGTTTGCATCGATCACTTTACGACCCTGTTCTTCGAACTGTAGCTTGTGATGTAACCTGTAAAGCATCATAATAAAACATTGCTAACAACTATTTGTATAGAAATGCACATAATATGTAAAAATTTGCTAAGCAAATGCTAAAACGGTCACAGTAGTCAGAACATATTTCCAAGTTACTGCTACATCTGCTTAAGTAGCGAACAAAATTGGGTATATATTATTCAAGATTCTAGTTAAGACAAAAAGCACATTACATTAACACCAGATAATAATATATTTCTGACCAAGAGAGTGCACACAAAATTACAGTTATTGTGTTGAGCAGAAGTATTTATATATTGTAATCAACAAAATATAAATACCGGTACAAACTATTTATATTTCTGACCAATAATAGCGGAGACTATGTCTGAAAAAACATAAGTCCAAAATTATTGTCAGAACATAACCTTCAATAAAGATTACAGGTGTTGTGCATAAAATAAAATAAAAGTGTATTGAATTTTTTATACTAGTAGTATATATCATTTTCTATACTTAAAATAAATTTATAGTATTTTTTGCTATATATTAAGATATATAGGATCTGACACGAGTTGTCATTTCATACCATAATTTATTAAACGAGTTCAGGAATTTTGTTAGTAAGCGAGCCTTTGGCGAGCTTACTAAAAAATTTCCTGGGCGAGTTTTATAAAATATGGTATGCAATGACAACGAGTGTCAGATCTTTTTATCACATGCCTTTAAACGAAATAAAACCCCCTCTAATTTTACCAAAATAAGTTGGTAAATTCTCAAAGTTGTGTACTGACGTGACGTCATTTCATGTTGACGACGTCATATCACCAAAATAACGTCATGCGATTGGTCAGTCAAACAAAATTCGTAGCCAATGAAAACGCTCAAAAAGTTATCTTACACATGTGTAAGATAGAAATATTCGTAATGGTTGTATTACACGGGAAACAAGGTATAGCATGTGATAAAAATATTATGGAGGCTTAAATATTGCACAATCTGCCGGTTAACTAGTTTTTATATATATATTTCCACAACTACTATTTAACAAAAATAGCTTTCGTGTTATTTTATATCGCAATTTCGGAAAATGGAAAAATAACAAAAATCTCTTTCATTAACAAATACAATGTATGGGGCTTACCATGAACTTAACACATTACATTAACATCAGATAATAATGACAATGTAATTTGTGTTCATAACAAAGTTCATTTCCGGTTGTTATGAAAACCTAGAGACTCTTCTGTCATTCAAGTTCAGTCATTGCTTAAGTCTATTAATTAAACCAAACAACCCTGAGAATCACACGTTTGTAATACAGCATTTAATTAATACTAATGAGGGGCGTCGTTGGAAAACCGGTCTTAATGAATGTGCGTAAAGTGTCGTCCCGGATTAGCCTGTGCAGTCCGCACAGGCTTATCCAGGACGGCACTTTCCGCCTACAGTGGATATATGTTTAGAAGAGACTTCCTTGGAACAGAAAATACCATAAAAGCGGAAAGTGCCATCCTGGATTAGCCTGTGCGGACACTTTACGCACATGCATTAAGACCAGTTTTCTCACGACGCGCCTCTAATCTTTCCTGTTGGTAACACGATTAATGCCAACATACCACGAAGTGTCAGACAAATCCTCCTCTTCTTCATCGACTTCCTCCCTCTCCTTGTCCTTATAATCACTCACGAGGGACTTTGTCGTGGCAAGGGTACTCTTGAACTTGTTCAGCATGTTAAGGGTCAGCTCTTCACGGGTGGATCCCTTCTTACCCTGCTGATTGCGCAGCGCCTTGTACTTCTGTCTTTCCCGTTTGAAATCTGCCAATGGGTCGTCCGCAGAAGGAACATCTGAAATGAGTATTCAGTATAATTTATGATGACATGACCCGACTTGTTCAACATGCAAGAATAATTAAGTAACTGGTAGGGACCTAGAATGGCCCACGACAGGTTTCCTCAGACGGGGTCGTGGAAACCTAAGAATCTTGGTAGAAACAGTACTAGGTGTCTGTCGTGGAGATCACAAGCGCCACAGGTAGGGATAGAACTCACAATCTCCTAATGCCAATGCAAATACCATATCCATTACACAAATGTGATTTCCAATTATGCTTCATTTACATGATAAATAGAATAGCTTGACCAATAATGCAAGTTTGATAACCGGCACATAATCACTGAACCAGTATGACTGATATACTGCTTCAATACGTATGGGTCTATTAACAAAATGACTCGATTCATTGCTTTGATAATCCAAAGTAGATCAATTAAATGACTTTCACTTGTCTAGATAAGTAAGACAGACTTGATCATTTATACAAATGTGGCCAACAAGGAAGATTAAATCAATTCTACTGTCTAGATAAGTAAGACAAGCTTGATTAAATATACTGGTTTGGCCAATAAGACAAGCTGAATTATTCTGGCTTGAAAAATATTACCTGAACATTCTGACAGACTTCTCTGACAAAAGACATGCAATGAATATTTGAAATCAAAAACCATTATAATTTAAAAAACAACAACAATATATTGTAAATTGTCCCAATGGCCTATACCTTCATCATTTTCCACAGTTTCCGGACCTGTTGCTGTTTTCTGTTGTTCAGCTCTCTTTTTTGCCTCTCGTAACTCCTTCTTTAACTGCTTAGCCTCTAGCTTTAACTCTTCACTGAAATACATGTTTGCTCCTCACAATTAACACCCTTTATGTCATTATAATATTTACTTACTTTATAGAAAATCGTTTTAAACGTACAGATTTGCAGTTTTTAATAATCATTGAACAATTAACAGGTAATAAGCAAATGTTAATTGATTTACTTAATTAGAAAACAAATGTAAAATGCCTTACAAGAGGGCCATGATGGCCCAAAGCGCTCACCTGAGAACTGGTACAGATGAAAACCATACTGTTGTGACAGGTTTGAAAATTAACGTATCTGAACAATACGCAGAGGGGGATAGGATCAATTTTGATTTAAAACATCAGTTAGTGCAATGGGCTAACTTACGTATGAGTTGGGTAGTGGACGTGTGTTTTTTTTTGCTAATGGTTCTCAAATCATTTTTCTCGATATTCTTACCTGACCCTTTTTCATTTAGTCATTGACAATTCTGGAAAATGCAAAAACAATAGATTTTGCTGTCTTTTTCACAAACAGTTTTGGAGAACTAGTTGCAATAGCTGTGCTAAAAGGTAAAATTTTGCTTTTTCTTTGATAATTTTCTGTCCAATGATGATAAATGATGTCAATGCAGGCTCTGAAGACATCAATGTTGCATGTACAAATAACTGCATGCAAGTCTTGCAACTGTTGGAAATCAAATTTCATCAATCAATTTTTATGGTCCTGCACAAACTGTGTAAGTTTCGTCAAAATTGAATAAAAAATCATGAGTGCAAGCCAATCATTGATAACTTGTTGATGTTTTTTTCCAAACAAAAGTGGCAATAACTCTGGTTGTTCTGGCCCGATCATGCTTATATTCGACTTCACCTGTAGTCTTACGTTCATAGACAAACTGTACACGATTGGTGAAGATTGGATGAAAAATGAAGTCTCTATCCTGAATGATGTCCATTTTTGCATATTTTTTCACAAACAAAGGGCAATAACTGTGGTGTTTCTGGTCCGATCTTGCTTATATTCGACTTCAACTGTAATCTCATGATAATAGACAAACTGTGCAAGATTGGTGAAGATTGGATGAAAAATGAAGTCTCTATCTTGAATAATGTCCATTTTTGTATATTTTTTTTAATCAACAAAGGGCAATAACTCTGGTGTTTGAAAACGATCTGGCCCATTTTTGGCGTATGCTGAGATCTGACGGTGATACACAAACTGTGAAAGTTTGGTTAAGATTGGATGGAAAATAAAGTCTTTATGTTGGAAAAGGGCATTTTTGCACTTTTTTGCATGAAAAAGGGGCAATAACACTGGTGTGATCTGACCCAATATCAATCCCATCCGAGATTTTATGGTCATACACAAACTGTGTCAGTTAGGGCAAAGATTGAATAAAAAATGTACTCTATATCGCGATAACGGTCCAAATTGTTGACGGCATACGTACGATGGACGATGCCGGAGATCCCCTATACCATTAGCTCACCGAGCACTTCGTGCTCAGTTGAGCTAAAAATGTATAGTGACAATGGTAGTTAATAGAGAATATGTTGGAAAGTATAAAAATTCCCTACAACAATTATAAGTACCGATAATGTGTTGCTGTGTTTGGTGGAAAAATGACAGTACTGAATACATGTAAATCCATAATGTTGCAAAACGACATACATTGATGTATTTTAAAATACAATATTTTACTTCTAAATCACATAAAGGACCTTTTTATGGTGCATTTTTTTGTTTTAGAAATAATCAGCTACTGTAATACTTTGTTTGAATTCTTTTGGAGACAATAGTCAATTTTTGCAGACAATAGTCAATATAATGATTTTCTTAAATTAATTATAAAGAATTAGATGTTTGTAATTAGGAGAAAATGTCATTCTCTGAACATTTATTACTCTTGACTCAAGCATGAATTCATATGTAAACTAATATGAATAGTTTGTTGAGATTATGATGAATATCATATATATTTTTAGTTACTTTCTTTTCACCAAAAAACTTCACCAATGGCCTACAACCTTCTACTAGATGGTTTTGATTCCATCACTACATCTGGTGGTTTATCCGACACCTCTTTGTTGGCTGGTTCTTTTTTCAGTTTTTTCTTGATATTTTCCCTACGTTCATCCCTCAGTCGTTCTTCCTCTGAATCCTGTGTTTTATTTAAAAAAAATCTAATGAATGAAAATGTTAGTGAAATGTTGTTGAATAACAAAAGACATCATCTTAAATTACAAAATACAGAATACAGTGAAAGGAGTACAATTTGTTGCAGCATGCTTGGATTTCTAACTGATTTAATTGTTGAACTAGCCCTTTGGAAAACATGGCCAATGGAAATTCTAATAATGTTAAAATGTGCAATTTTATTTATTTATAACATCAGTTAAATACACATGCCAAAACATCGTAGACAATACATAATCTAAAATCATATCCATTCAATGTTATATAATTATGTATAACACATTATTTTAGAAGTTTATCCATACAAAACACTTAACTGATAAAAAGATTTGATATATTAAATTAGTCTGTACGAATAGTTAAATATTTTATGACTGGGATAAATCTAAAAAGAGAAATAATTAAAATAATTCCGAAACTGTGATTGTAGACTGTTAGTACGGTAATATGTTTTTTGTTTAAATATATGGATTTAACCAATCATGTTATTGTGCAACAACACATATAGCAAATTTATGAAGTATTATAAGGTCATAAAGGCATTTATATGATGTGAACAAATATTAAATCGAAAATGTAATCATCAGTAATCCACTGAAAAGCCTTTGTTTCATTAATGGAATGACTATTCATATATAACTATTACATCATCATCAACCTAATTGTAATTAAACTATCAAGTGGTGTAATGGATATGGCCCTATGTTCACAAAACAAGTTCAGCCTGATTTTCAGGTTCAAGATGAACTTGAGTCAGATATTTCAGGATCAGTCTCACATATGGCATTCACTAAAAATCTGGATCAAATGTAATTATTGGTCATACACATATTATTCATGATTATGAACTTCTCTAAGCATACATTTTCTATCAGATATGAAGATTTAATCAAAACATAACAAACATTCATGTTTATTTAATCTAGAAGGAAAGTTATTTCGAAAAATAAATATTTTTTAGATTCGGCTCAGTTGAGCTGTAAGATCAAGATCAGCTAAGATTGATCTTGATCCCGTAGTTAATCCTTTGTGAACACAGGGCCTGGTGTCTGCCGTGGGATCAGAAGGTCAAGAGTTTGGTCCCTACTCTGGAAGCGTTCGTATCATCTTTCGGAAAAGACACCAAGAACTGGTTCTACCCTCATGAAATGGACTATAAAGTGTCTCAACAAACCTCTGACTTTCGGCACAATTGAGCTTAAAAAGTAGGTTCAAACTATCAAGCAAATCCTAACCTCATCTGAAGTGTGAGTTTTTCTTTTCTCTGATTTACTGGGACTCACATCCACCGCCGGTATTGCGCTCAGCTTGGGGTCATTAATCAGGTCATGACTGCTCTTGCTCTTGCCTCGCCAACCCTGTTAATGGCGGATATACATTAAAGGTAGTATGATATTACACCAAAAATAGTGGGGAAAAATGGGGAAAACGAGGAAAACTATATACAGTTAATCACCGAATATATTTGGAATTAAAATTAAAATGAAAACAAAATATCAGAAGAACCTTAGATGAACAGTGCATTACATGACTGTATAAGTGAGCTATTAGATCCCAATTTTCTACCATACAGTTGAAACTCCAATTCATGTTCATGTACATACACTGAGATGACTACATGATGGACTTCAATGCAGTAAAGTGATTTTGATTTTAATTGCCAGTTTATGAAAATACCAGGCATCTACACAAATTGTTTGTGTTTTACACTTCCAATAGCCTTACCAAGGGAGAAGTTTGTTCATGGTGCTTTAGGTGATTGCTCAAGAACTGTCGATGACTTGACAGTCCAGATGAACAAACTTTGCCATGCATTCATAAAGACACACAGATAGGGTATTTGTTTAATTCCATATACCGGTATTTATTATATATTTTACAGCATTTTTGCAGTGCAAATATAACACGGCCTGTACCTGGATAATTCTAACGCAGTGCAGCGACCCTAATGCAGTACCAATATGGCGGATAGAAAGACGGTTCTACTTTGTTTTATGCCTAGTTTCTTTATGTACAGGCTTGTTTTGGTCCTAATATCTGTCACAATTGATCAAGTAAGTATTTATTTTCATAGATCTGATGTTACATCTAGCCATTATTGGGTTGTAAGATGGAATGCTTAGGAACAAGGCCAAACATTCAATTATTTTTTTTATAAAAAACCTTTAAAAAAATAGGCTTTAAATGGCTGTACTATTTCGCTGTTTGGAAGCAAACATATACTGCTTCAAAAGCCCGTTTACACTATGGTGTTATTATATACCACTGCATATGGACACAACACTCGTTCAAATGTGCAGAATGTGCGCAAATGGATAAAAATAAAATTTCTAGTTGATAATAACCGTATGTAATGTATAATAGGAAAAAACCCAAACCATTGCACAAAACATGAAGGATAAACACCTAACTAACTAATATTCGAATATACAAATTAATTGATATACATGTAAGATGGACGACAATAATGGGCCTCTATAAATGTTTCTATTTTCATTCAAATCGTATTGCATAATTTGCTCGTTCAACAGTGACAAAGTGTATTACTAATATATCGTTTCATGAAACTATGGACCGCTTCAAATGTCATAGATGTAACGAGGTATGCATTTAAACGACAGAGATTTTTACCCATTGCACAGTTTACCATGAAGACTTGTGTTTAAAATATCGCGAGTTTCTGCTGGGCGAAAATAGTGGGAAATAAAGTGCCAAACGATATGCACAGACATAAAAAATCAATTATTTTTCAAAGACGTCGTGGTTATAATTTAAAATAATGAAAGTGGAACAGGAAATGCTAAGGCCCCTTCAAAATATAAAATATGAACACTGTCGCTCTAAACATAGTGACAATGTTTTGAAAGACCATGAATTTTGTTTGGAGTGTGCGCAGGGTCTAACAAATATGGCTACATGTCAAAATTACATAAGGTACTATTCCTTCCGCTATTACATGAAGTGGCAAGGAATTTGTGGCAAAAGATCATATTGTTTTTATCCGTCAGAAACAGAGTAGCCATGAGACTGTAAATACACCTGTAAAGGCATTTGAATACAGAATAAGCTCGGAAATAACACCAGAAGAAATTAGTTTATGCATCGGTATCTTATTTTTTTTATAGTTTGTTAGGTAATTATTCTTTCTACGTTTGTACTTATCCATCACAGTTTCCTACATCGGTCAGGAATTTTTCCATAAACCCATAACCACTTCAGAATAAACACAATGTTTTATCAATAAACATCAACTTTAAACTTTGACATGATTACACATGGTCATAGAGAACTAATTTATATTAATTTATATTATAAATGTTTGGAACACAAACTTTAACAACAAAGTCTATGTAAAAAGTGGGCTAACTCTGTCAAAATACAAAATAGAGTTATGGGGAATGTTCACCCTGATACTGGAGTTGATGACAAAGGTTAGTTCCAAGTTTCAAATGAATAACTAATGTAGTTTTGAAGTTACAAAACTTTTGAATATAAACTTTAACCAGAAAATCTATGTGAGAAAGGGGCATAACTCTGTCAAAATACAAAACAGAGTTATAGGGAATGTTGCCCTTGATACTGGAGTTGATGACAAAGTTTAGTTCCAAGTTTCAAGTGAATAACTTATGTAGTTTTGAAGTTACCAAACTCTTGAATATAAACTTTAAACAGAAAATCTAAGTGAAAAAGGGGGCATAACTCTGTCAAAATACAAAATAGAGTTATGGGGAATGTTCACCCTGATACTGGAGTTGACGAAAAAGGTTAGTTCCAAGTTTCAAGTGAATAGCTTGTGTAGTATTGAAGTTACAAAACTTTTGAATATAAACTTTAACCAGAAAATCTATGGGAAAAAGGGACATCACTCTGTCAAAATACAAAACAGAATTATAGGGAATGTTGCCCTTGATACTGGAGTTGATGACAAAGTTTAGTTCCAAGTTTCAAGTGAATAACTTAAGTAGATTTGAAGTTATAAAACTTTTGAATATAAACTTTAACCAGAAAATCTAAGTGAAAACGGGGCATAACTCTGTCCAAATTACAAAACAGAGTTATGGGGAATGTTGCCGCTGACACTGGAGTTGCTGATTAAGGTATATTCCAAGTTTCAAGTGAATAACTTATGTAGTTTTAATGTTACAAAACTTTTTAATATAAACTTTAACCAGAAAATCTAAGTGAAAAGGGGGCATACCTCTGTCAAATTACAAAACAGAGTTATGGGGAATGTTGCCCCTGACACTGGAGTTGATGTCAAAGGTATATTCCAAGTTTCAAGTGAATAACTTATGTAGTTTTAAAGTTACAAAACGTTTGAATATAAACTTAAACCAGAAAATCTAAGTGAAAGGGGGGCATAACTCTGTCAATTTATAAAACAGAGTTATGGGGAATATTGCCCCTGACACTGGAGTTCACGACAAAGGTATATTCCAAGTTTCAAGTGAATAACTTATGTAGTTTTAAAGTTACAAAACTTTTTAATATAAACTTTAAACAGGAAATCTAAGTGAAAAAGGGGCTTAACTCTGTCAAAATACAAAACAGAGTTATGGGGAATGTTGCCCCTGGCACTGGAGTTGATAACAAAGGTATATTCCAAGTTTCAAGTGAATAACTTATGTAGTTTTGAAGTTACAAGACTTTTGAATAATAACTTCAACCAATTCAGCCGTGGACGCCGACGCCGGGGGTAGTAGGGTAGCTCACCTATTCTTCGAATAGAAGAGCTAAAAATGTTATTTATGAGGACTTTTTCGAGTACATTTTAATGACTTCCAGCACCATAGAGTAACTGTCAAACACAATATTGAGTACATAAAGTACAGGATACTATAGCTATTAAACGCTTAACGCTGATACAGAACACAGATATAACAAGGCTTTGATAGTATTGCAAGCAATACTGGAGTCCCCTACCGGTGAAAACCCCTACTAATTAAACATTGTGCAATACCGTCAAATCGCCCTTTATCTGTAGATGTACAAAGTTTCATATTCAAATCCTTTTTCACTGCAGTCTTAAGTTGTTTTTTTTTTCTATTTTAGTAAAATTGACCAGACAATCGAGTTACTTTTTGAGTTATTGCAGTACTAAACTGACAGAGGGCAATCATATAGTCCACTGTCCGTTCTGTGTACCAAGATTTTATGATCATATGTTATGTTGTTTCGAATTATTACAGTATTAAGTTTATTTCTATTTTAAGTATAAATAAACGGTCGTGTACAATCCTCACCTTGCTCTTTCTATGTATACAAAGTTTCATCAATGTATCTTCAGTACTTTTTGAGTTATCGCAGGATCCAGGTTTTGGGGACGGGACAGACAGACAGGGTGAGACCGACAGACGAACAGACAGACAGAGGCACAACGACGGAGGGCTAACCCATAGTCCAATCTGTGTACCAAGTTTCATGATCATATCTTATGCACTTTTCAAAATATTACAGTATTAAGTTTATTTCTATTTTTAGTAACAGTCACATGACCTTTGACCTGGTGAAAATAAAAGGTCATGCATAATTCTCACATTGCTGTTGCTATGTATACAAAGTTTCATCAAAGTGTCTTCAGTACTTTCCAAGTTATCACAGGATCCAAGTTTTGGGGACGGACGGACAGACAGACATACTGACGAACAGACAGAACGACACACAGACAGATAGCAAACCTATAGTTCAATCTCTGTACCAAGTTTCATGGTCATATCTTATGTCCATTTCGAATTATTACAGCATTTAGTTTATTTCTATTTTCAGTAACAGTCACTTGACCTTTGACCTCATGTGAAAAAAAAGGTCGTGCATAATCCTCACATTGCTGTTTATATGTACACCAAGTTAAAACAATAGTATCCAATGTATTTTTCTTTAACTGTTTTTTAATTATCTCCATTGTAATCTGTGGTCCATCACAGAGGCATGTGGTGATATTCTACGTTTCGGAAAGTTTTAATGTAGCTCATAATTTCAGGGCTATGCTCATAGGTTTTCAGGGTAGCGAGCCCAGTTGCTCCTAACCCCTGGTTGTTAGTTTATATCCCTGGTACTGACCTCCGTGACCTTTATGACCTGTTCTTCATCTTCTTCAGCTTCCTCGCCAAATGACAACAGTTTGAAGTTCCTGAGCAACAAACCTTTATTGTACAGTGGATTGGTACATTTTATTGACTTTTGACTCTTGGAAATATCCAACATGAGATTAATTTCATGGAATTACAGTCAATATGGCTTAGGATAAAAACCAGCCTTTTTTAGGTCTAATAATGCAAATATTTAATATTGCCCTGATTTAAGGCAACCAAAAGAGAAAATCAATAATATCTTTACATTTATAACTTAATTATCAAAGTAATTACTAGTTTCAAGTTATATACAAGACCTAATTACTTACTTTGTGGCCCTGGATTTACTTTTGGGTTTTGACTCCCCTTCCCCGTCTTTCTTAGATTTCCTTGTAACACGGGGAATGATGTCATCATATGGGTTGGATAAAATCTAACAGAAACAATGGAACAATAAACATCTCTCAATAATGCCCACAATAGAAATGTCTGCGCATCAATCAATATCAGAATAACTACTACCCCGGTATTACATGTATATCCCATTGTTGAATGGACTGAACATTCAAAAAATGGCTGTCTGAATAAATTGGTGTGCGACATATACCAGTATAGTTTTATATGACTCAATACCTATTTAAGTGACAAATTTTACGAACAAACAAACTACGGTATTCTATTTACATTATAGGTTGCTGGAATGCACGTTTTACTTCTTTTTGTATTATTTATTTATCCAAGTTGTCAGTTTTGTTTATCCAGATACATCATTAATATCTAAAAACATTTAGTTACTTGCTAATTTATTGGAAAGTATTATAAATCTTTTCAACATAATTATCAATGCACAGGGGCCTAAATTATTAAAACATTTAAAATATATCACATAATATACCGTATCACTTGTATAGTACATACAGGTAGTTTTCAAGGCCCCTGTTAACACAATTTCCACCAGCACAAATTACAGTCAAATGTCAGAACACTATAGGTAATTGGTATGTATTTTTGTCCAGCAAACACTGAGAATGACATCAGGGTCCATACAGATATTCTCTTATAAAATTAAGCACTTTTTATATATTTTAAGCACTTTAAAAAAATAATAATCAAATTCTAGCAATTTTTTAGTTGGCCATAATGATGATATTCACATTTTTAAAAGGTTAGATTTAAATTATTGTTGCTATTTAATCTTTCAAAATGGCCTCTTGTTTTGCTAAAGACTTCCAGGACAGTAATATACTGTAGATCATGAGTAACAATTCACACGTTTAAATGTCTTTTAAAGTATGAATTAATGTACATGTAGTGCACTGCACATTTCAGAACGTAAAATTGCATAAAGAATGACTTTTTCTACAGAAAGAATTGTTCAAGCATTTTTAAAGGTCTTAATAAACACTGTAATTTAAAGCACATCCTAATAAGCGCTCCCTTATAAGCACTGTAATTTAAAGCACATCCTAATAAGTGCTCCCTTATAAGCACTGTAATTTAAAGCACATCCTAATAAGCGCTCCCTTATAAGCACTGTAATTTAAAGCACATCCTAATAAGCACTCCCTTATAAGCACTTTTCAAGGATATATTGATTTATTGCAGCTTGAAATTCAAGCACTTCAAGGATGAGTATGAACCATGGAAAACATACCTCTGTTCGGAGGATTCTATTTGGATAAAGAGGGCGATCTTCAGCATCTGTTTCGCAGTCTTGCAGCTTCAGCATATTGTACACTGTATTACCTGACACCTGAAAATATAACACATGCAAGGGGTTAAAATGTCAAAACATGATGGAGCTCTCAGTTATTTGATACAATGCATACTCAACAGTGAAATATAATTTTGATCCCAAAATTAATTTCCAATATTTCGAGTAGGAAACATCTTATTTTTATCAATGAACAAGAGCTGTCTCGGGACAGCTCGCTCGACTATTCAACCGCTTTGTCAGAGTTGTTGGCCTTTATTACCACAAAAACTCTGCTAATTTGCTGGTCACAGTTATGTGCCTTGGCCAGTGACCTTATATAACGACCCTGAAGACATGTGTGAAGTTTCAATTGAATATCTGTAGTTGTCACAGATATATGGGGTTGTTGACGCAAACTTTAACCAGAATTTCTAAGTACACTAAGGGGCATAATTCTGCAAAAAAAACTGGTCACAGTTATGGGGGTTGGCCATAGACCTTAAATAATGACCCTGAAGGCATGTGTGAAGTTTCAATTGAATATCTGTAGTAGATATAGAGATATGGCGTTGTTGCACGCAAACTTTAACCTGATTTTTTTTTAAGTACAAAAAGGGGCATAGTTCTGCTAAATTGCAGGTCAGAGTTATGGGCCTTGGTCAGTGACCTCACATAATGACCCCAAACACATGAGTGAAGTTTCAATTGAATATCTGTAGTAGTTACAGAGATATGGACTTGTTGAACGTAAACCTTAACCAGAGCATTACACCGACGCAGACGAACGGGTGAGTAGTATAGCTCGAACTATTTTGTGAATAGTCGAGCTTCAAATTTATCAAATGCACAAACTAATGTTTTCATTTTTTTAATAAAGGTGGCTACTGTGAAAATAATTTCCAGCAACAATTAAATCTCTCTTACCTTGCCGAAAATTGTATGCTTGTTTTGTAACTCGGGGGTTTGACCCATTGTGAAGAAGAACTGGCTTGCATTGTCATTCGGCCCAGCATTTGCCATGGCAACAAGACCTCTTCGTACAAATCGCAACCGTTGATGGAATTCATCCTAAAAAGTTAACGTGGATAATAATACATTATACCATACATACACAATAAATGTACAGGTAATGAATTTCAGAAAATAAAAGAAATGACTGATCATCTTTAGCAGTGTGACACCATGAGCTGTGTGAAAAGAAATTGCAATAACGGTTTGATTGATGCTGATTTCATGGTGATCCGGTATGTTCTCTGATAAATAATTAACACAAAAGCAGCATGTTTATCTAGTAATTTACTGGAAAATGCGTCTGCTTTGAACTTAACACAAATAAAGACTACGTGAAAAATTCTGGTCAGGTATCTAGTTGCATGCTTAATGTTTTTGAATGGCGAGTTTTCTAGTAATAACATGGAGTTCAGGCCGATTTACAGATTACCAGACCTCATGGCCAGTAATGGATTTGGGTCTTCTGCAGAGACTGACTGAACAACCAGTAAAAGACCCCCCAAAAATATGCTGATATCACAAAATACCTTAAAGGGCCTATCGTAAACACTTTCTCCTCCAAGTCCAGTACCGGTGGGATCTCCGCCTTGAACAATGAAGTCCCGCACCACTCGATGGAATATCGTGTTGTCGTAGTAACCCTCCATGCACAACTGGACAAAGTTCCTGCATGCTTTTGGAGCCTCTTTTGACCACAATTCTACGTCTATATCTCCACATGTTGTCACAAGGAGGACCTGTAAATTTACCATAGAAACCAGATTTATAACCATATTTGCACAAAAGAATGTTAATAGATTTTAAGATTTTGAGTTTAGTATTGTCTAGATTCGAGCTGGAGTTTCATATAATGTCAGAAGCAATATTTAGCTAGCCATAGTAATTACCACGGATTTCTGTGTATGGAGCAGTGTCTGATTACTGCAGCAAAACAAAGTGGCATAACACTTAAGTGTGTATGTTCAATTAGTCCAAATATGATGAAAACAGTAACGGACCTCATCAATTAGTCCAAATATAATGAAAACAATAACGGACCTCATAAATTAGTCCAAATATTATGAAAACCAATAATAGACCTAACAGTTTAAATAGGAGTAGCATCCAATCAGATGTTTTGTGCGGATCAAGTGACATTAAAGACGTTCGTAACAATTTCCTTCAATTTTTTTCCAACGACAGATTTTCTTAAAACTTGGCACAAACATGCATCAAAACTAAAACAGTCTAAAAAAATATGGGTCACCGGCCTTTTTTCCGGAAATATTGAATTTTGAATACGGTACCTGTCGAAGCCTTTTTTCCGTTTGTGTTACTTAGAATGTTGAATAATATAAAGCGTTTATATTCAAACAAAGATGGGGATTTTTAAATGCATCTTTTTTAAATGTTTCGTTTGGTAATATACAAGTGCAGTTTAATTATAAAACGTGCTTTATCTACAGTTACCATTTAACGAATGACTTGTAATGGACACTTATTGGCGTTAATTATTCATTAAATTTGCCTGAGAAAACATCAATAATTTATCAAATATACGAATATCTTTTGTTCCAAACGACAGATTTTGTTAAAAGATCCCACATACATGCGTCATTGTATACTGAAACTAAAACATAGGTGTCACCGGCCTTGTTCCGGAAATATTGGGTTTTGAATACGGATCCTGTCGAAGCCCCTTTTTCAGTTTGGATTTTTATCAATGTTTTAAATGTATAGGATAGTTATTTTTCAATGTTATGTTTCTTTCAACTGATATGTTTGTACGTGCTTTGTTTGGCAATATACATGTGAATGTTGATAATAAAAACGTTTAAACTACATTTACTGCTTTTACTAATGAATTGTGCAACTTCATTTTTATCGAATGCATATTTTGTTCCAAACGACAGATTTTCTTAAAATTTCGCACAGACATTCACCAATGTATATGTACACCAAAACATTAATAAAAAGAATGGCTCACCGAACTTGTTTGGGAAATATTGGATTTCATATAAGGTACCTGTGTAGCCTTTTTCCTGTTTCGTTTTAACATACATAAACAAAAGTATAAATAGAATGGAGATATTTAATAAATCATTTCTAAACTAAATTTGTTTGGAAATACATTGCATACGTGTGTTTTTGATTATTATATATGCTTTATGAACTTTACATTTAAAAATATTTATTTTGAATGGACATTAGAAATGAAAAGAGAAATAAAAGGAGAAATAACCCAATTATTTTCTTTTTGTTGCGAACGTCTTTAAGTAATTTCCTGGTGATATCAGGTCTTCTAGGTATTGACTCCTGTCTGATTCTATCACACAAATCATGAAATATATCTGTTATGCTTTGGCCATACTGTATAAATAATGTATTCTCAATTTGGCAAAGAAACGAGTGCTCAGTTGTCACTTGTCGTCAACAACCATTTTAATTATTTCAGAAATTCCATTGCAATGCAAAGAACAATATGAATATATGCACACCTAAACAGTATGCACACCTAAACAGAATAGCAACACATTCTTTTACAATACCAAACAATGAAATAATGTATCCGAAAGTCTTTGTACGAATTATATGATAATTAAGAAATGGAAATTAACAATAAGCGGCAGTGTTGTCGACAAGGTTAAACAAAACACTGACAAAATACATTACTTTTCCATTAGTTGGTGGCTCTTGAATATATATATTGCTCATCTTCGGACAGTGTTTGCTGATTCAAAAAAGCATAGAAACAAATTTATGAATACATGGAGGCTGCCATCTTGTTTCCATCTAATTTATAAAATGAAACACAATTTAAACAATAACCTATGTACTGGATAAAAAACCTTTTATCAATTACTGGCAATTACTCGGTTAATAATTCATTTAAGCCCTAATTAATTTGGTTTAAATTTTTCCTTAAATAAATAGTTGTAATAAATTTATGAACTAGTTTATTTTTGGTGCCAAGAAGGATAACTCCAACAATCACTCCGTAGGAAATGCATCAGAATCCAATCGCAAGTAATAATGTTCGATTAAATCCTAACTACTTACTGTATAACTAGCTGTCAAGAGTAAAATATTCCGAAGACTTACATGCCACTTTATACAACTGAGTCAAAAAAGTGGGTTAGGCACTGTCCACTTAATTGCTGTTTCCAAAATCATTGAAAATGAGACCAGACTTAGTCACAATAACTTAGTGTTATTTTATTTAAAGCTGAAATATAGTGTTATTTTATTTAAAGCTGAAATATATTCTTCTTTAGCTTAAATTTAACAGTTTTGTATTATGATTTTGTATGAGTTTTAGTGATTGCGTGCATAACACACCACATGTAATCATTTTTATTGTATTTTGCAGACATCGCGAAACTTAAAGGGGCTCATCAGACATGTTGTCAGACAGCCTTCAACTTTATGTCAGACAACCATATTAAAAGTCAGACACACACTGTGAAATGAGTAGAACTTGCAACAATTCTGTCAGACAATGTCTGTCAGACATTTTAAAATGGTGTTAGACATGTCTGACAGTCTGACACATTTCACTGTTTTGGTTTTATGCCTATTTCATGAAACAATACATACATCATTGGTTCAGTTCCCTTCAGGTGCTCACGACTTTCATGTTACTGGTGTCATCAGTGCCTTCCCCAGGATTGTTTTTCAGGCGCCCCGGTCCCAATAGGGGTGTGTTTGGCAGTGGTATCCCCTCCCTACGTCAAATTTTTTTGGCTGCGCGTGTGTCAAATGACGTTATCTGGTGCGTTTTAGCTCTTAAATTTAGAGCTAACACATTATAAATTGCGTGTAAACGTTTAAACAAAATGAAATAAATGAAACATCATCGTTTATCTGATATACCTCTAGAATTTTAAAAACAAACGCGTCATTGTTGTTCAAAACTGAAAGTAACACATTTTTTCCAGATGTTTATGTCCAGTTCGCATCACATTTGCACAGTGACGTCATGGTCAAATTAACTATTCTCGTCGTTCTCAAATGTTTAGGTTACACTGGATCTACTTACGGAGCCTCTTTTTTTTATTATGTTCATATGGGCGTGTGTTTAATGTTTTAACAATGTTATAATCGTTACAACTGTTGAATGTAGTACTGATTAGATATTTGGTGAATTGTAAAGATCTACATGTATATTAAACATGCTTTGAAGCATAAAGGGCGGGAAAATTTCCTCGTGCACGTTGTTGATACACGCGTCAAGTGTTAAAGACCTTTATTTAGTAAATCACATGGTCGGTACATGCACGCTTTTCATGCGTGGAACTTGACGTCATGGTTTTCAGCAGACATTTCGCGCTCTTTTGTAAAAACACGGGTTTTATATTACATGTGCATAAACAATACAGCTTGTGTTTACGAAACTACAACAGTAACACTGGATAGGCTTTTCCGATTATGATTTCATATTAGCATATTTCTGACAGATCATTCGCACTTCATTTTTTGAAGTTTTTAAATTCATCCAATAAATTAGTGTGGACATTATAAAATACGAAAAGGGTGAGCAATATTTTTAGGGTCGATAATACGCATGGATGGGCGTATAAGGTTACTTGTGTGTGGATACATGCCTATTGCGCCAATTGGTCAGTCATATTAATGTCATTCCAAAGCGAAGATAAATATTGGCTTACCTTGATTTTACTGCGAGATGAAACTCCGCCTACAGGGCGATGCTTCACGGTGATTGATTGCGGAATAACTGTAAATTGTTAAAATTTTCGGCATAATGACACTCACTTTGATCATTCACCAACTTTATTGAGTGGGTGTACATGTTTCTCTGGTGAAAAACGGCCATTGTGACGTAAGAAATTAGCTTTCACAACAGGAATGGTCAGTCTGCTGCAGTCAACACGGCTAATTAATTGATAAAATACACGCACCCCGGGCAATGTTTAAAAGCGCAACACCAATTTTAGGGGCCCCGGATATGTTCAAGTTAACATTTAAGTGCTCCGGCACCGGGGCGCTAAAATGGCCTGGGGAAGGCCCTTGGAGTATACAGCACTGGGAACAGCCAGTCACGCCTCAAGTTTTCAGGGCCTGGCTCCTGAAAAATTAAAATGTAGCGCGTCATGGGAAAACCGGTCTTAATGCATGTGCGTAAAGTGTCGTCCCGGATTAGCCTGTGCAGTCCGCACAGGTTAATCTGGGATGGCACTTTTATGGTATTTTCTGTTTCAAGGAAGTCTCTTCTAAACTTAAATACACTGTAGGCGGAAAGTGCCGTCCCGGATTAGCCTGTGCACATGCATGAAGTCCGGTTTTCCCACGACGCGCCTCAAATGAGGTGTGTACAGGTACTAAGGTAGTGATTGGCTTAAATACGACACTTTCAACCGCTTTGATGTGGGGTTAGCTCTCAAGTGACCCATTTTATGCCTGAGAGGTTCAATCCGCCGCAGTTGCTCAGGACTTTTTTACTTAAGTCCTAAAAGAAGTCACAACTTAATTTAAAATAATTTAATGCTGTTTTTTTTTAAGGCTTGGCAGGTTTACCTAAGAAGTCTGAGGGATTCAAGGCAGCCTGCAAAAGATGTGGATATGGTAAAAAATTTAGCTTGACTTAAATAAGTAAATTTCAACTTCAGTGCATGCAAGAAGCAAAAGCTTATAACAATCTAGCCAATAAATTTGTACAGCTAAAGTATATACTGTACTTTCCTTCTATGTGAAGTTGTACAATTTGATTTTTATCAGCTTTAATGTATTTATTAAGGTCTGGTACAATGCATTACAAGGTAAGGATTATTCTATTTAAAAAATTCACCTATTGTAAAAATGATTAATATTGTTAATGATTATACATGTGAACCTTAACAAAAAACATTAATGAATTACCATAAATGATTTCCCTTTAATGTGTATATTGTTTTAGTGCTTTAAGAAATTTAGGGCTTTCATTATTTTTTGAAAATTGGAAGTTTGAACTTCCAGGCCTGTGATTTTGGAAGTTTTGCTCATAATATTTGGAAGTTTTGCTCATAATATTTGGAAGTTTTGACAGTATTGCGTGAGATAAATATGTACATTACAATTTTCACAGCACATATGACTGCTCTTAGTTTAGATATTATTGTACTTCAGTGATGTTTTTCACTTTTTGTTGTTGTTTTTCAGACCTATCGTAAACCTTGAATTATAATCAGGGCTTGCACATAGGTGAAAATGTTGGAAGTCCTCACTTCCAAATGTTGGATATTGGAGGTTTAAAGCATTCTTTTTGACTTTTTGATACTCCCATGGCTGCAGTTTTGGAAGTCCTGTGACAACAACTGGGATTAAATTTCTCCGAAACTTCCATTAATGCAAGCCCTGAGTTGAATGGATCTGCATAGTGAGAATAAGTTAGTCTCTTTTGAAATTATAATCACAATAGTAGCATACAAGGGTGTGATTCTACCTCCATTCTAATTCAGCTGGTATCCTCACTTTGAATGGAAAATTGTATGTACAAATAGTGCATGCACATTTGCTATATATGTTGAGAAATGATGATGTTTTAGTTAAATATTTAAGGGGTTAGAGTAGTGTAACAGTAAATTGAGTAATTGATAGTTGAGTCATGTAGCCATTTGACATTTAAAATATACCACTCTCTCCCAGTTCTCATCTAGCCATGGCTGCATGGACTTCCAAGTGTTGGATATTGGAGGTTTAAAGCATTCTTGTTGACTTTTTGATACTCCCATGGCTGCAGTTTTGGAAGTCCTGTGACAACAACTGGGATTAAATTTCTCCGAAACTTCCATTAATGCAAGCTCTGAGTTGAATGGATCTGCATAGTGAGAATAAGTTAGTCTCTTTTGAAATTATAATCACAATAGTAGCATACAAGGGTGTGATTCTACCTCCATTCTAACTCAGCTGGTATCCTCACTTTGAATGGAAAATTGTATGTACAAATAGTGCATGCATTTGCTATATATGTTGAGAAATGATGATGTTTTAGTTAAATATTTAAGGGGTTAGAGTAGTGTAACAGTAAATTGAGTAATTGATAGTTGAGTCATGTAGCCATTTGACATTTAAAATATACCACTCTCTCCCAGTTCTCATCTAGCCATGGCTGCATGCAGTGGCTCGATTAAAGCATAAACTGGATCTCATGTTTGTTATTTATATACCGTAGTCAAGACCAATAGCATTAAACAAGTATTTCAGTGATTTCCTTCCCCGGATGGTTTCTGAAATCTCACCACTGCATTTATTATGTGCAATAGATGGTGAGCATTTATCTTGCTTATCTTCCGCCCTCCCCCCACCAATGACTTCTGCATTATGTGCAATGCATTGTGAATGTTCATCACACGTAGGGACTGAAATTAGGAACTACACATTTTTGACCTTACTGGGTTAAAAAATTGCATAACTCAATCCATGTTCCATTTGCTACAGCTGGTCACCTGACTTACCAGTGCAGAAACTTTGTTCAAGCGGACCCGTCCAAAGACGTTGTGTTGGACGTGAGTAGCACCAGCTCAGACTCCAGCGATGAAGAGTTCATCTCACCACTTGTCAAGCTTCAGCAAGGTAAGAGACAAGGTTCAGGCATAATCAGTCAACGAAATTAGTAGTTGACCTATTAAAATAGACATTAATATTTGTAGTTTGGCCTATGTAGGGGTCAATATCCCATTATGTTGCAGTTTAAAGCTGCTACTTCACAGATGATTGGACGTACATAAGTTTAACCGAGGCCAAAAAGGTTGTTAGTAATGTAAAAATTACGATACTCCTCAGATGCAGTCAATTAAGCATCATGTAATAGTGTAATAACTAAACAAATAATAGAGGACTTCAGGCCTTTCCCCAGGATTTTGCTAAGGCTTAGGGGCAAATACCCTCGTTTGGGGGAGGGTTTAGGAGGGGGTACCCCCCTTCCACATTCAATTTTTTTTACTTTTTATGTGTACTAAATCAAAATCTACAGTACTTAAGAGCTAATACAAGCATAAAAATAAACAGCCTTTGAATAGTTTTTTTCTCTCTTTTTTTCCCGATGACATCATCATAACACACACACACACACACTAAAAATTTATCACAGGCACACAACAACACAAGTGGCCAAAGTAATGTAACATGGAAATAGATAATGACACTACCTGAATGTATACCTCTTTCAATGAAGTAATTGGCATATTGTCACAAAATTACTAGAAATGTTCTTAAACAAAGCTTTATTTTATAATTAATTTCATGTCTGAAATGTTCAGGTTTTCCACTATCCAACACTTATATCCAACACAAACATGTCATGTTAGTGCAAGCCCTGTACACACATTTAGAAAGCTGTTCTTTATGGTTTCTGCTGGTGCCACTTTTCCACCAACATGTTGATGATGCATAGTTTTCTCCAATATCTGGTACTAAAAAGTTGTTCTTTTGAGAAGAGGTGGAGGCTGCCAACAAAGCATTCAAAACTTTCTTGGAGAATCATGATCTGTGTGTATTTTTCACCTTGTTCATGGTTGAGAATCCCCTGTCCCAATCTGCAAAAAACAATATTTTATTTAAAAAAAATTGTATGCTGCACACATTTAATTGAACTGTACAAATGAAAGGTTTAAAGTATATTACTAGACTTTAGGCTCTATGCTACCTGTTGCTACATCATGCTTAGTGTTTTTTTCACCTTTGGGGCAAAGGTGGCGGGCCCTTCAGATGGGGCATTTTACAGCAAAAGGGGTTTTTGTTTTAGAAAAGCATTATTACATTTTTATATTCGGCTTTGTTATAAAACATTAATGAATTGTTTTGCTACAAATGAGGATGTGGATTATGCACATACTTGGTTTGATGAAAATTGCAGGGATTGTTTAAGAAAATTCCTCTTAGTCAATTTTTGTCCTATTTTTTTTTCAAAATAAAGCTTAAATTCTGAGGGGAATTTTAAGGTAAATATAGGGGAAAAGTATACTTTTTAAACAGGGAAACGGGGCCGATTATCGGCCCCAAATTGGCCCTAAAAAAAATAATTGACTTACACAACAATGTGCGGGTGGGGAACATTTTCCATGTCAGTGGTCATCTCCAACAATCCTCTAAAGCACCCTTGAGTGGTTGAACATTCATTAAAACAAGGTACTTCCAACTCAATTGCTAAATGAACTTGAAGTCATTAATCTGCTGCTGATTACGGCCATTAACCAAAACACACAGATGCTGAAAATAACTACATGGTGTTTATCACCTTTAACACTCCGACACTTGGGTCACACCACTGTGTAACTCGCTTGAGGAGTGGATAAGATCTAAAAATAGCACACTGTATACACCTCTCGCTATGCGAGAACTACCTGGCTGGAATGTCGTCTGCTGTTATTTTGAGTGAGCTGCTTTTAGACGCTTATTTAAATTATTGCTGCAGTAGACTGATTTGGGGATTTTAAGCGTTGCAATGACAAGGATTTGGAAATTAAGGCACAGCGGTACCGCTGTACGTAAAGGGCCTGGGGAAAGTCCTGGACTTAAAAGGGCCTGGGGAAAGGCCTGGACTTAACAACTCATTTGGGAAAGCCCTTCTAAAAATAGACTACGGTACCATTGTTCGGTGTGTGATACTGAAGATGCCATGTTCATTTTGCGATTTTTTCGGTATGAAATTATTTCAGGCTTTTAATGAACATGCCAAATGCGTTTACGAACACAAACATATATGAACTTAAATATATTATTAGAAAAAACAACATGCAAACTAAGTTAGTTTACATCTGACACTATAAAAGTGAAAACGATTTGAAAACCTTCGGGGGGATGGAACGCCTTGAAATCGGTTAAAAACAATGCGTAGTTATGATTAAACCAGTGTGTTTTTACCTTTTGTTAATGTGTTGACAATGTTATTTCAGTCAGTTTATATAATTATGTTTCATTTTACTCGATTTGAAACATTTTTTTCATATTCCCAATCTGTGAAGTAGCAGCTTTAAGGAGTACCAGTAGCCTTTAACTATTTTTATGCACCAACAAAGTGGCAGGCATTGATCCTTGCAATTGTCCGTCGGTACATATATAGGGGACGATATAAGAAAATATAGTTTCTTATATACTTATGTTCAAAAGTATATATTATTTATATATACTAAATAATATAATGAAACTTCATACTTAGATACCTTATATTGAGACCTCGCTTTGGATTACATTTGGGGTGGGTGGGGTTAAGGTCAAGGTCACTGTTACTAAAATAAACAGTTTCTGCTCAATAACTTGAGAACGTATTGAGATATTTTAATGAAACTTCATACATAGATATCTTATATCAAGACCTCGCTAGGGATTGCATATCCGGTTGGTGGGGTCAAGGTCACCATTTCTAAAAATAGAAATATCGTTCAAATTATACCCCTGGGGTAGAAAGTGGCCACACCCTGTGGGTCACATGGTTTATATAGACTATACAAATCTTCTCCTGCAACTGCAAGGCCCAGATCTTTATACTCGGGTAAGTGCTTTAGTGCCATTTGGCCCTCTTGTTATAAGCTATTATGATGCGTTTAACTCTGGTGAGCGACCTAGGGCCATCGTGGCCCTCTTGTTTGCTTTTTTCAATAATTAAATGTATTTTTGGATAAAGAAGTGTTTTGTTTTGATAGCATCCACTTATAAACAATGTTTAAGGATATTACTGATATGTTTTGAGTATTTATTCAGTTTATTAATCTTCAAGTTGACCATTTATCAAATAAAAAAATCAAAAAAAAATCCCGACCTACCTACCATAATTTTTTTGGGCATTTAACCTGAAACAAACAAGTTTTTTTTACACCTAATGGCATACCTGTTTAACGCGACATCATATTATAGTATTATCTGTAAACATTCATTTTCTAAGAAGTTTTCAAGTACAAAAATGTGATTTCTATATTTAATAAATGTATCTAAAAACTAAGGAGTTGATACAATATGACAATTCACTTTGAGAACATACATTTTATGTTAGATATCCAGGGTTATGAAAAATAACCGTAAATCATGCACGACATTGCCATACACTTGTTTGCTTAAAAAAATATTTCAATTTCTTTTTTTTTGCAGTAGAGAAGCTGAAGCAAAAGCAGGAAGCCAAAAAATTAAAACAAGAAGATAAAAGGTAAACTTGTTAGTGTGTATATCCTAATTATTAATCATCTATCAGATGAAAACTTTGTAGCCTACATGTATAATACTCATTCAAGGTATATTAGATTAAGTGGTAATAATGAGTAGTCATCGTCAGTTTTAAGGTCAATGTCAGTAGAAGTGTGTCAAAGTCAAAAGGTCATTGTTGTGGTAACGTGACTGCTTTTCAAAACTTGCATAACTTTATGTACATTTACATGAAAGGTGGTTGTTATGCTTATTCATCATGTGTTCCCGAAATTAGATGTTATATATTCCTTGATTGGTAATAAAAGCTAATTTGTGCCAGTGAATATTGTTTAGCTACATGACATCAAATTAAGCTGGCAAACATATGGGTCCATGATAGAAAAAGTGTTTGGTGTATTATGAAATGACTCATGCACCAGGTTTATTGATAAAACAAACTGAGGCACACACTATATCAATAACATATCCGAGACTTCTAAACGTTTTCTGAAATTACTGTTAGACTTTAATTCGTTACAAGCCTCATTGCATCTGGACTAAAAGAATTAACATTATGATGGGCATATAATGATACAACTTCTTATCCAAGATATTGTTTTGTAAATAAACTAAAATCTTACCAGATGTATATTAGAATAAAAATGTATACATGTAGATATAAAAGATAGAAGGTGTGATGGGCAATGAGTTCATTAGCATTTTTGTAGAACCAGTATTATTTTCGTTTCTCCATAATACATTTTAATTGGCTTGAACTTTCAGGGACAGCTCAAGATCCTCATCAAAACACAAGAAAAAGAAGAAAAAGAAACACAAGCATAAACAGAAAGGATCATCCTCTGATGATGAGATCTCAGATAGTGATTCTGAGGAAGAGGTCAGGGATGAAGAGCGATCGTCAAGGAAACGGAAACATAAAAAGAAGAAAAGCAGTGAAAAACACAGTGAGGGTGATTCTAGTGATTCTGAATACGAACGAGAAAAGAAGAAGAAAAGAAAGAAAGAGAAGAAGAAGAAGAGGAAAAAGAAAAAGAAACATAAACGAAAAAGCAGTGATGACTCAGAATTATCATCATCAGATTAAAAATACATGTATATCAACTTCAGCTCATAATTTGTGCTGTAATGTCTAATATTTTGGTGAAACCAGTAAATCATTTAATTGTCATCTAGTATTATCATCAAAGCATTAAAGCAGCTTAATGCACTGGTCTCTGTTGTGCAAAGAGAAGCAACAAAATGTATTAAAACAAATTTTTATTGAGACTGACTTAGGCGTAAAAAAAAATATGTTTGTTTCAGGTAACCCGACCTACCGTAAAAAAATGCCCCGACCCTGAACATTTTATTGGGCTTGTCAGATTGTTTTTTGTTTTATTTGCCTTTTTCAATAATTAAATGTGTTTTGAATAAATAAGTTTTTTGTTTTGATAGTATCCACTTATAAACAATGTTTAAGAATATTACTGATATGTTTCGAATATTTATTCAGTTTTAGAATCTTCAAGTTGACCATTTACCAAAAAAAAAAATAATAAAAAATCCCGACCTACCTACCCTAATTTTTTTGGGCATGCTACCTGAAACATCTTTTTTTTTACGGCTTACTCACTTTTATTTGTGATATTTAAGGGACGTTTTAACTGTTGAGAATACAACTTCTTTACATTAGGAACAAAACATTATTGCCAACAGGTTCTGCTAAAACTGAACTGAAATGCCAAGCCTCGTATTCATAAAGCTCCCCTAAGGGAAATCACAACTTAAGTTGTAGTCTAGTGAAAATTTCAGATCAAATTGTCGATGTGAAATCCAATTCTTTTTATTTAAATTTCAGATCAAATTGTCGATGTGAAATCCAATTATTTTTATTTACACGAGGGTAAAATATGAAATATCTAAGCAATATTTACGAGTCTGAAACATTTAAGTGTAAAATGACCTATGCATGAAAAAGCCACAGACTTAAGGAATTTTATGAATTTAAGGAATTTACTTAAGTTTTACCTAAGGAGCTTTATGAATATGGGCCCAAGTCTTCGTTTGAGCTGGGCTGGTATTCACAAAGCATCTTAAGTTAAATTTGATCATTACCCTTAAATTTGGAAATTTCCTCAATAAGTCCATAAAGCAACAGTTTAGCACGTAGAAACGCTTTAAAATAGCATCATTATGAAAGTGTTATTTGAAAAATATCAATAAACATATGCATGTAACACATTCAAATTTTGCACTTAAGTGAAAATCTTTAAGAAATTACTTGAGATGCTTTGTGAATACCAGCCCTTACTAATTCTTCATCAAAATGCTCGAGTTATTATCCACTGAAGAACAGTGGACAAACTAGTATGAACAAATAAGTTTTAGCCATAAAAGTTCTATTTGTTTCAGAAAATCTTAATAAAACAGATTGATTTATTTGCTTAATTTTCTCAATTAAAATTAAATTTATATAAAATTTGTAACAAAATATTACATGAGAGAAAAATACCATTTGACCATTTCACTGTTGAATTTCTTTGTAAAATGTTGTATTATCCATGGCAGAAATTTCTGACAAGTGTCTGTTTGATCATTTAATTTTGAAAATGAGAAACCATTTGTTATTGAAAACAATTGATCAGGTCAGTAAATTGAAAGTTTCTGAAAATGATTGAATGCTAGTAGTAAATGGTTTGTTGGTAAGAACAATAAATAATAAAAACAATAACGCTCATGGCGACTAACGCGTTTCCTTACTTTTAATATAAAAACTTATCATAACAGTCAATGATACCCTGAAATTTTTCGGGGAACATAAAAATCTTAAATTTGGTACGTAAAAATTTGGATATTTTAGTCTTGAACTTCGTGGTAACTTTGAGCTAGAATGTTCACTGCATCGTCCTCTATGCTAAAATTTATTGTAAGGCTAAATATTGTCTGTAAAGTTGTAAACATGATCAGATTAAAAGCATTTTCTGAAAACAATCTTGTTTGCGTTAAATTTCTTAAAATACCTATTGTTCAGTTTAAAAAAAATTACATTTACTATTATTCAATAAACCAGACTTTGCATGATAAATATATAAAAAAGAAACTGGTGTAGTGCCACATTTTGGAGGTATTTTTATAACATTTCAAAAGTAGTAAATCAAGTGACACAAAAATTCACATGAATCAAGTTAGGTTTAATGTGCATTTGCTGGCGTGTTTTTGTTAAATTCCGAATACTTGGCACAGGAAATTAATGGCCTAAACAGAGTAAAAAAATAAACATACGAGTGCATAAATCCACCACCCCTCTTCAAAGTGCTTGAAAATAATAATTTTCTGATTAAATACGTTTTTCAAAGCAATTTCTTTTGAGTTTAAAACAAAAAAGCACCTTTGTTTATTTGAGTTCATTTTCGAGTGTTATTAAAATATCATAGTGATCCGAAAACGCTTGGTGAAAAATCGTAGATCAGGAACTGTGTCATGCTTATCCTACATTTGACTATTGTTCTAATTTAAACTGTAATACTTGGCAGTTTGTCGTTTGATGTTGATGGTGTTTAATTTCGTGAAATACATCTTTATATTTCTAAAATTATATTATTTGTATAGATGTCAAACCACAGAACTATTAACAAACATATTTATTTATAGATGAGGCGAAATTCAACAAAAATACTGCACATGTATTTTAACGTCATTTTCCTTGGTTTTCTACACTTGAGCGCATTGTATTTGTATTGGGTGTAACGCTTCATAGCGTTACATAAAAGGTGTCTGTACTGAACACGATAATTCAATTTTATCATGAACACCATGTGGGGCCTCAAAATAGCATTAATTAAAGGCGTCTGTACTTAACATAATTCAATTTTATCATGAACACCATGTGGGGCCTCATGCACAGTAGTCCCCGCGTGCAGTTTGTTTACATTTAGGGGTCAGGGACAAAACAATTGGATTAAAGATTGAATTTCTCACCAGATCAAGAAAAAAAACCGTCAACGTTGTCAAGGAAAGCGCCTGTATCGAGTCAAATCAATGAAAAAGTAATCGTCAATATACAAATGCTTGGATGGGGTGGCGTATTTAGGACTGGGGGATTTAGGCACTGCACCAGTAAGGACTGGGGGATTTAGGCACTGCACCAGTAAGGACTGGGGGATTTAGGCACTGCACCAGTAAGGACTGGGGGATTTAGGCACTGCACCAGTAAGGACTGGGGGATTTAGGCACTGCACCAGTAAGGACTGGGGGATTTAGGCACTGCACCAGTAAGGACTGGGGGATTTAGGCACTGCACCAGTAAGGTTTAAACCGAGTGTGTGCTTTGCTTATGAAAAAACCATGGTCTGATTGTTAAATACATGAACCAGTGTCTGTTAGCAAAGCATACTACGGTACTCAAAATTTGTTAAGGATCACTCGTTTTATATTCCTTCATGTTCATCGCATAGCTTTATTTATTTATCACTAGAAAAATGAGACAACATTTGCAAAAGCGACCCTTACCAGATTTGAGTACTTTAGAATTTAAATAGAATCAGTGGGATTTTCACGAGCATCAGCTGGGTTTTTCAATCTCCCAGGGTTTTAAGGGTCTCTCGTGCACTGCTGGGGTCGGCTCAATATTTAAAGGCTCAATGTCGAGTTCCTCTGTGTCAGGCAGTTTGATGCCCCTTTGAATCATTTCAACAAGTTCCATGAAGTTCTGAGGATATTTCCCGGCTTCACTGGCTGTGTTGTTTCTGCCCGATGCTGTATTTTCGTGACCGGATACTTCTTCTGTACACCGCTTGAAAAGAACTGAAAATGGAATGTTAATGGAAGCTAACTTAGACCGACACATGAACCAAAAGTGTGAACAGCTTTTGTTTCAATTTGATAATACAGAAACCTTTTGGCTTAAAAAGATGTTTTAGTTTTTTTTTCTAGAGGTACATACATACATACATACACGCACGCATGCAAACACAGACACACACACACACGAACTGTTTATACATGAGTTTGCAGAAGATTAAAAGCAAAAGTAAATAAATGCATAATGAATGTGAAGATTTAATATATTTGTGGATTTTACACACGAATTATTTGAATTAATGGAAAATTCAATTTTTTAATTAAATGATTTATAAAAGAACTGCATATTTTTGCATATTTATTATTCATACATCAAAAACAGCATCAGTACCTGAATTTTCTACATCTCTTTTATTATCTGCCAGCCACTTCAAATAATTTTCATAGCTGACTTGTTCAATATTTCTGCAAGTATGCAAAATCAATCATAAAAGTATTAGATCTTATAAAAAAATACCGGTAGTTAAAGTACTCAAAATGGGGTGCAATAGCTGAAAAACAACTATGATTTGTAAAACTAGTAGTACATAAAATGATGCATTAGGCTAAAAAAAGTTAATAAATTGTTTCTCAGGCAGCTCCGCAACGTTTTTTATGGCCCGCCATGATTTTGATTTAATGCCAAAAAAATGTTTATATACAATTTTTTGACAATTGCGCCCGGTTTTAAAGCAGCAGTCCTGAAATATGTTAATAAAAATAAAACATTGCAGAAATTGTTTTTAATGGGCATGTCACCTAACAAAATACAATAACTACGCATTGAAATCTGTGAATTATTAACATTTTGGTAACTTGCTATCGTATATTTTCTGTATGCGATAACTGGTGATGACTCTGGAGTAAACCAGCATGTACATTATAGTATATTCCGTCTGTACCAAGCACTTTTGAACAAAACAGTATAAAATGCCTTTTGTAAATAAGAAACAGATTTCGGACGAATAAACACCATAAACGTTCATCAGAACCATTACTAAAATTACGATGTATAGAATTAGATTCCACGGATGCTTATGTTGTTATTAAAACTTTAAATTGTCTTTAATCTGTACTTATTTACTTGTTTTAAAACAGTCATTACATAGTGCCAATAGAAATTAGTAGGAGAAAAAAAAATCACACTTCTTCCTGATGTTTTGGAAAAAGTGCCTGAGAAACAATTCATTAACTTTTTTTAGCCTTAGACATGGAGAATAAGTAAACTTCTTCCTTCATAAAAAAGAATAATGTCGATATTGTCAGATGAATCATAATGTTACACAATGTTAAATATTTATATTAACAGTTTATGGCGGATTCTTTCCATCTTAGTTTAAACCTATCTATTTTAGCTTGACTGTGAGGCTTATTGAGACACTTTCAATTCCGTTTTCTGGGTAGAAGCATTAATTTGTGTCTCTTTAGAAAGCTCGTTCCGGCGCTCCCTGATCAAACTCAGACCTCCTGAGAGCAAGGCAGACACGATATCCAGCACACCACTGCGACTCTTTCTATGTGTTACATTGTGTCCTGTCCTAGAAACTGTTGACTAAAAATAATAGTTAATGTTTGGTGTCCATATTACAATGAACTATATCATATGAGTTGTTTTTAACATTGGGTACCTACCTACTATAAAAGAACACCTGAGCCTTTATAAAAGACTCTAGTAATTTTTCTCTAGAAACAGTCTTTCTAACATGTTTCCAGCCTTGCATGAATTTCGTATTGCTAATAAAATCATAGTGAAAAAGTTTCTCAAATAAAATATCTTCCTGAGTTTTTGCTAAGTTTCTTTCACCCTCTTCAACTTCCTTTTCATGTAGCTGTTCATCATTGAGTTGTGTATCATCTGCAGACTTTGTTTCATTATCCATTATTTGATGTTGGTACTGAAATTAAAAATAAACCATTTGTACCAAGAGAAATACAGGGTTTTTCTCAAACATGCATTTAACAGACAGGTCCAGAACCTATAATTTTCAAAGTTTTATTGAAAATCTCAATATTAAAGCAAGGGTTGTTTATATTGTTTGTTCATTAACAAATTTCTAAACAAGACTAACAAAAACACATTTGGGTGATACAACTAATTAATGTTATGATTGTAATAAAGGTAACTTAGTGTATTTGCTTGAAATCACTAATTATAGCAAAAAATAGACAACATAGTAACAGGTGACCGTGAATACACTTACGGATTTATAGTAGCTACACTTTTAAGCATTGGGCAACATTGAGACACTTTCGGCATTGTTTTGCCAGTTACAGCGAATTTAGCCCTATAAAAAGTAACATTTACTTCATTGCATGTCTTGTTGATAAGACAAGGATTTATAGTAGTCAGATTTATAGAGGCAAAATCATCATGAACATGCTTAAAAATTTGGTAGAGACACAATTCTTGTAAATTGTAACTTTGAAGGCATCTGTTTAGTCTAATTATAAAACTGCAATTAATTGTTAGTTTAATTTCGGGCAAAAATTGTCCATTTAAATTAAAAAGTATTTCAAATCATTAGGGCTTACAAGAAGTTCTTGAATGTACAGCTCAAAGCTACCCGGAGGGTCATATAGCTGGGAGTTGCGATGTTGCAACTAGGCTTACAAGTATAGCTAGGCATCTGTTAACTTAAAGCAATTTAAATAGTTCTACTTCTAGTCATGGACATAACGGACTGGCGATGTACATGTAAGTAAAAATATGGGATTTTAAATATGTATCCGGAACATCATCGTCCGAATAACACATTCCATTTCATTTATGTAAAGCAAATATTAGAGGAACAATATATCAATATACATAGTTGATGCATCCAAATAAAAAGTTATTGTAGTACATAAATATTACCTAAGAATGAGATGACATTTAGCAGTTATTGCAATTTTTATATTATTTAAATGTCACTTCAGTTTTGTTTACATCAGGAGTGCAGCCCACTTCCTATATGGCATTAACCAATCAAAATCTTTGTAATAAAATAGCGTCCAATAAAAAGCATTGAAACATATTGACGGTGTTAATATATTTCGCATTTGTAAATTTCACAACTTTACATAAAACTGGAAAATGTTTTATGTATATATATTTTTGTGTTATTTTCAGAAGAATACTTTAACATACGCATACTGTATTTTAAGCATTACAATCAGTAAATAGTATTGATTTAATAAAGTAGTGTATATTTTTTTAATTTTTGTGTAAAGAAAGATATCTGTTTTATAGCATTGCATGATTGTTACTGTTACTGTTAGTCCTTTCGATAACATGAATAACTTGAAAATATTGGCAATATTTGTTGGGAGGTGAAATTACCACTGTATTAAAAGTACCACTTAGTTTGTTTCACGGCTTATTTAAATAAGACTAGTCAACAAATTTGTATTGCTTTATTAAAAAGGTAAAAATGTTGAAAATAATGTAGCCTGCACTCTTTATGCCTAAAATAAGTGCAATCGTACTTTTGATATTCTTTTCTTTTTTAAGTGAGCATAGATCATTATTATGACTTCACAGCAAACACAATGTCTATGTAAACTCATTTAGATTTGCCATTAGCATTAGCGTACAACATCTTTCATTATCAAAATAGAAAAGTTAAATGTTTATGTTGTGTCATTTGCCCTTCACTGTTGTTTTTATTTTAAGCCTAATAATGTACGAGCTAGTCTAGATCAAAAGCTTTGTACTGTTACAAGTTCATTGTGCTCTGTGCCAAGGCAACATTAGTGGGCGTTTAAGTACATTCCAAGATATCAAAAGAGGAAAATTGGACCTTTTCAGGCATAAAGTGCATTTAAAACAAAATATTATGCATGATTCAAACTGCCATTCGCCAAATTAAGCAAAATCTTTACATTCATAATTATGTAAGGCTGAAGAGAATTGTGTTTCTGTGTTACCCCTAAAACACTTTGACCCAATATTGTCACCATATGCATTCTGTCAATTTTGATTAATTTCTCTACAAAATTTGTACAGCCAGAATAAACCTTGTAATATATAATATTTTTAGTGTTTGCCATGGTCCTTTTACCAAGAAGATGAGACAAGATTTTGGGTCCACATCGGGCTATCATGTTTAGGATTTGTATTGGCATTGATCACTTTGATTGGTCAATGGGCAAAACCAGCACCATACGGCAAACATGAGGTGAAAGAGGTACGATCATGCTTTCAATTATGGTATTCATTATGCTATTTGATACATGCATGTACAATGTTACTTTTCATGACATTATGGGATCATTATGTTTATAATTTTTTTTTTTTTTGCACTCATATCACAGTTTTCATGACAGTTTAACTATATTTGGCACACAATGTTAATAGGAAGAGTATGGTTTGTACCATTGTTTGGGGCCCTTTGCATTCCTTTTGGGGAAAAATAGTGTTACTGTTGGCATTTGCATAGCAGAGGAATGAACAATCCTGGGGTTTTAGGGGAAAACTGCATTGTTTGAAAGAACTTTTCTGAGGGTTATGATGCCTTATAACGGCCCCTACGATAGAAAGAAAATAAGCACTGCGTGTTTTTTTGTCTTCAGTTATACATTTAAAACAGACATATTCCCCCCCCCCCCAAAATGTACATTATGTAAAAAAATAACACTCCAAACACAAAAATATATTAGAAATAAATTGTGGTTTATGGATAAATATTGTTTGAAATGGATAAGATTATAAAGCGTTTGTAATGGTTTTCATCAGTATTTTGGTAAACATGTGTATCACTTAAATAGCCTTAAAAACACAAAGATGAATAAAAGTCTGTCTGGTCAAGCAGTTAGCGCAACAGACTTTTGATCCGGAGGTAATTGGTTCAAGCCCCCACAGAGGCAAATCTTTTTACTTCAACTCTGTAAAACTTGTTTATGCTTTTCTTAACATTTTATTCTTTAGTCCATATGCTTTCGTTTTTGCAGTCAAGACCGTAACTAACTATTTGCCAATAAAGTGAATTCTGTAAATAAGTCTCTTTAAAAAATGTATGTTTAAATCAGGTTCTGTCTTCAGGTGGCCAACTGGGGACCTAAGATACCACAACGATTGGGACACATAATGTCAGATGCTCTACCAGGAGTCGTTATGTTTGTTCTAGTAGGTGTTCATTTACATTTACCTAAACAATACCTTTGAAGTCTTATAAAGATCACGCATACATGTAAATAGAGATTATTTACCCAAAATATTTACTAAACACATATTATTATCAAAAATAAGGTGTAAGTGTATATACTACTGCGCTAATATTGATTGTTATTTAAATTTGTGCATGGTTAAGTAAATATTTATAATTGTTTTTTTACATAATTATAGTTGAAGAACGTTTGTTAATAATTTAATTTATTTATCTCTTTCTAAATTATATTTAAAAGTTGTTAAAGAAATAACTGTTTTACTGCTACCTGTTAAAGTAATTTGAAAGGACAATGAAAAGTCATTTTATAACTTAAAATTGGATGGTTTGGTTTAATGTTTTGTTTCAGGTCTTCTTTCTCTATGGTAACGCAAGGGGTGTACTAAACTACATATTCCTGGCATTGTGGCTATGCCACTACATTCACAGGTGAAATTTGCAGATGTTATTTTACATTTTTCATTGTAGTTGGTATAACCTTGTTACGTTTTGAAAGTTGTTATGCCTTGAATGTTTACAAGAATCTGCCTGTTTGTGCAAACTCTTCTCAGCAATAAAATATTATGTATACACGTGTATTTGTTTTCTGAAATTATATGCATAATATAAAGACAATAGTCCTAAACATAAGTTCAAATGTAATTGAATGGTATAAATTGTAATTTGATAATATTAAATAATTGATACACATCAATCATTTAAAATTATGCAGACTGGTAGTGCAGTGTACTGAATGTATTAAGATGGCCATACAAATTTAATTCTATGTTTAACGTCCCTATTAAATTTGAAACCTACCAACCAGGCAAGAAAAAAACAGACAACAAGTTGATAAAAAAACATTCTTCTTTCTTAACATTTTCATGGCAGTAGTCCAAGCTAGCGCAAATGTTTACTTGTAAAACTGTTACATATCATCTTCCTATAGGGAACCTTCTTTTACACAGTATTTTAACTGTCTGAATTGACTAGTTGGATATTATTTTTAGCTCACCTGAGCACGAAGTGCTCATGGGTGAGCTATTATGGTCAGTCTTTGTCAGTCGTCCGTCGTCAACATTTTAATTCAAACAACTTCTTCTCCGAAACCACTGGGCGGATTTTAACCAAACTTGGCAGGTATGTTCCTGGGATGGTCCTTTACCAATTCCCTTCAATTCATTAGAATATGTTGAAACTCTGGTTGCCATGGCAACGAAAAGCTTAAAAACCGGAAAACTTAAAAAATCTTTGTCAGAAACCACTGGCTGGATTTGAAAATGGTTTTCACAGAAACGCTCCTTGGGTGACCCAATGATCAGTTAAAAAACATGGCCGCCAGGGGGAGGGGCAGTTTTCCGTACATGGCTATATTGAAAACTTTGAAAATCTTCTTGTCTGAAACCACTGGCTGGATTTCAAAATAATTTCACAGAAATGTTCCTTGGGTGACCCTCTACCAAATTCTTTGAAATAATTTTGATTCGTTAAAAAAACATGGCCACCGGGGGGGAGGGGGGTGGCGGGGCACTTTTCTTTATATGGATATATTGAAAACTTAAAAAATGTTCTTGTCTGAAACCACTGGCTGGATTTCAAAATAATTTCACAGAAATGTTCCTTGCATGACCCTCTACCAAATTCTTGAAATCATTTTGATTTGTGAACAAACATGGCCACCAGGGAGCGGGGCAGTTTTCCGTATATGGCTATATTGAAAATTTTCTAAGTCTTCTTGTCAGAAACCACTGGTTGGATATTGAAATAATTTCACACAAATGTTCTTTGGGTGATCCTCTACCAAATTCCTTCAAATCATTTTGTTTCATTAAAAAATCATGGCCGCCATGGGTTGGACAGTTTTACTTATATGACTATATTGAAAACTTTGAAATTCTTCTTGTATTGCATTGCATGATATTGGAATCGTTCTATCGTTACTGAAAATGATGCTGTATAGATGAGTAAATTTGGTGAGAATTATTCCATGAAATTTAATTAAACCAATATAAATTCTTTTTATAAATGAGTGGCTAATAAATGCATTAAAACAACATTTATATGTCAGTTCGATGCTGTAAAGTAGTATGAACTTACTGTTACTTTTAACAAATTGCCAATGTGTCGGTGTGAAATCAGTTAAATCTTATTTGACATCAACCTCAATTGAGTCACTGTTTATAAATGTTGCCTATAAGACCAGGATTAAAAATCGCAAAAGCTGTTGTTAATGTTGCTTATGATATTGTGATTTTGGTGTTGTTGATGTTGATGATAATGATGATGATGATGAAGGTGTGAACATAAACAACAACCCATGTTCGAATAATATGAATACTCAAATTGAATATTCCCAATTCTTAAGGTAATTATGATATTCTTCTACAGAAAATCTCATCAGAGAGAAACACACTAACCACAGCATCTGTTTACTTGAATCTTATTTGACTTCCTATCCTATTTCATGTATTGCATAGCCTTCTCCAACTGACCCAATTTTGACCCAATAGCAAGTTTTCTGGCGGTTTTGGCCATATGGGATAGAACCCTAGAGCAACCAGATAAAAATGTACTACACATACACCCAATGAAATAAGACTGATTGTGTATCAGTTTCCTAAACAATTCAGTAAACTGCATTTAAAATAACAATTGTAGTTGCACCATTCTTCCTTATTGCATGCACATGATTCATGCATTCTGGGGTCTGTGTTGGAACGGTTCTGCTGCAGAGAAATATTTCCATTTTTTTACAAGTTAGTAATGTGCCTAGAAATTGAATATTTAACATTTTATATGGCACTGACATTAACAGTGAATTTTCCTTTTATGGTTTTATTGAAAACTTTTCATATGGCTGTATTGAAAATTTTCAAAATCTTGTCTGAAACTACTGGCTTGATTTCAAAATAATTTCACAGCAATGCTCCTTGGGTGACCAACTACCAAATTCCTTAAAATCATGTTGTTTCATTAAAAAACATGGCCGTCAGGGTCGGGGTGGTTTTCCATTTTATGGCTATATTGAAAACTTTTTAAATGTTCTTGTCTGAAACCACTGGTTGGATTTAAAAATCCTTGGGTGACCCTCTTCCAAACTCCTTCTAATTACTGTGTATGAATTCATAAAAAAATATGACCACTAGTGGGTGTGGAAGTTTGAGCATGTATGACTGTTTGGACAATTTTGACAATCTTGTCAGAAACCATTGACCAGATTTCAAAATAATTGCACAGAAAGGTTCCTTGTGTGACCCTCTACCAAATTCCTTCTAATAAGTTTGATTTGTTAAAAAACATGGCTCCCAGGGGTTGGGGATGTTTGACCGTATATGGCCATATAGGCAACTTTGACAATCTTCATGTCAGAAACCACTTGCTGGATTTTGAAATAGTTTCAAAGTTATGTTCCTTAAATGACACTAAGATAAGTTTATTTAGCGAGGCTTAGAAAACGTTAATCTCAAGCCTTGGCGAGTGGTTTAGGTTTTTGTGCTGAGCAAATAAAGTTGTCTGTACTGAACATTTACCAGATATTCAATTTATCTCATCATTTTCTATCTTAATGTTCAAAATAAACAAAAGAAAATCTCTGAATATCACGATATACATCAAATGACATCACACAAATAACAAAAATGACGTCAGTATAATGCTTGTGTTTGCTGTATTCAACAAGGTGGAAATACAGCTAAGTTTATCCCACGGGGTGTTATTTCGCAAACGCAGGCGTAATGATGGGATAAAAATCATTGTAATTTGTTTCAAAACAAGGTTGCCAGGGGGGCGGGGCAGTTTGACCATATATGGCTATGGGTGTCAGGTGTTCATCGTTTTCATGTGTGTCAACATTTAACTTCAAACATCTGTGTACCCGCTATTCAATTTTAAAAAGCCATTATGATGCCTTAAACTCAGGTGAGCGACCTAGGGCCATCTTGGCCCTCTTGTTTTACAAATATTGGTAAAAACATCTAAAAGTATTTGGTGTTTTTCCAATTTATTTTTATACACATTCCGCTTTTTTCTCATGGTCAAAATTGTTTGTTTTTTCGTTCAGGCATCCAAAAACCTACCAGCCCGAGGACTCTAAGCATAGAATCAAATTGGTATGGCCTTATATCAAAATGACTTAGAATGTTTTTATAAGAGTTGAGACTATATGCAAAAAAAAGAATTATGTGCATGTATAAGCCATGTACATTCATGCCTGTATTGTTTTTAGGGGCATAATGCATCCTTTAATGATGAGGTACAAGAGTAAGCATGTAGCCCTGGGGTAAATGTATCTCCATCAATAAACTTTTATACATCTAGAAAACTAAATTTAAATATACAATGTTTAAGTGTTATTATTTGTTCTGAATACGAAATGCAGAATTGCGTTCCTTCTTATTAAAATTGGCATTAATTCTATGATGTACATGTACATTGGTGTATGACAAAAAAATCCACAGTTTATTTTTATTATAAAAAGGTTCATAAGCAATATAAGCATTAATACAATAACTAAATTTAGGGTCCCTGGAATTATGTGCCTTAAACAATTTCATTACTAATAAGTATTTCATGTTGTGTTGTATCTGAGATTAACACAAAGCTACCTCTTATCTATATTTGTTCTATACTTTATATCTATGCTATCGATGTTGACATTTTGTTATACAATGTCGTTTTAATTGTTGCCATGATGATCATTTTATTAGGACTGTAATATTATCATTTTGATTTTTTTTTATTTCAGAATAACCATTGGCGGTTTGATTCCTAACTGCCTTTTCCATTTCTTGAATGCAGACTTCGTTGGAAATGCACATTTCTCTGACAACTTTTACTAGTAAGCTTACATGTTTTACATTGCTGAAAATAGAACGTTGACCGAAATATGGCCGTCAAGAAGAACAAATCTTTATATACATGGCACTGCGGCAAAGAACGTTAATTTACCCATATGCATTATGACGTAATGTTATAGAGGTTTTACGCTTGTCATGTTTTAATATCTTACATTGTTTTGTTTCCAAATGCCAAGCAACGAATCACTAAGAAGCATACCCCTGGTTAGTATTAAACTATTCGTCATTATTTTAGGAAATATTAATACCAATATTTCTGCTATAAATCGGTTATTAAATAAACAAAAAGTAAAACGGATCAGCTATGCACTGTTAGTTATACAACTTAGCATTTGTCTCATAAGTAAAACAACTATAGACATAAAATAATGAAAGCTTTTATGAAATACCCTTAAATATACTAAGATGGTTTATAAACATAGGGCACGTTCTGTTGTTCAGTTTTAACCAAACCGGGATTCTGAATACTTTACAGTGACCCCCGATTTATCATTGGTGTGTTCATCTATGCGGTTGGGTACGTTATCAACCGCTGGGCCGACTTCAAACTGCGTTCTCTCCGTAAACCGAAGTCTGAAGATGGTAATTTAATGCCTCCGTCCGCGACCCCAGAAACTAACGGTACATCGATTAACGTTTAATAAGTTAAACCAATATAGATGTTAAGGTGTGATGTAGTTTGTAAAGCTCCTTTTGTGAATTAATATACACTTTATGATAGACACTTAGATAGACCAATATAGTTTGCTTGTAGGTCGAACATGGTTTTTTAACAATAGTTAATAATATGAAATCTTTTACGACAAACTGAATTCATTAATTTATGTTACTAAAGTTCACTACATTGTATGTAGTTCAATATTATGTTTTATGGTAAGGGATTGCTTTGTATTTTAATTAATTAAACTTATTGTCATAATTGTGTTCACGATGTTCATGATTGAACTGAGCATGCTGATGAGTAATCTTATGTACCATTTTGTTTTCATTTTTAATAGAATTTCAATTCATTTGAGTTGATATCTTTTATTTCATATTCAGTTTATAGCTTGTGCCTAATTTTATTGAATATTTGCGCCAACTTCTACGTAATTCATACTTTTCATCTGTGCATAGTGAGGTTGTTACCTTATTTAGTTTTAATGTAATAGGAAAGTTCCATTGTCTATAGGTATCAATGCTTTTGCTATTTTCTATCTCATAAATTATACAGTGAAAACACTAACCATGTTGTCTATTATAAATTCATTTTTAAATTTAATTACCGAATAAGCCTTTAACTGAAAGTATGCAAGGTGCAAATGGCTTATTTTATTCGACTTTCATTATTGGCGACTCTGATACTGTAATTCCCAAGATGATCTATTTTAGGCGAGTGCGGTTGTGTTATTTCCCACGGTGGTCTGTTACAGTCTGTACTAAGCCCGATCTATTTCAGGGGAGTCGTCGGGTTATGTAATTCCCCATGGTGGTCTGTTTGAGTATGTAACTTGTCCCAACTATTTCGGCGAGCTGGTGGAATGGCTAGGCTGGTCTCTGGCCACCTGGTCTCTGGCAGGTCTGGTATGGACCATGTTTTCGGCCGCCACATTTGTTCCTCGCTCTAGGCACAATCATCAGTGGTATGCTGCTTATTCTGATTGTTTCATATAAATGAGATTTAGTTGTTAGTAGTTTAGTTCAGTTTTTGTTTTAAGTGACAGCTATTATTCTGCTATGCATTATTTACAAAACATGTGTAAACCCTATTAATACCAAACTTACCGATGTTTCCAACACACACACAGTAATAATATATTTGTCAGACTGTTAGTCTGATTACACTTTAGGCAAGCATTAATAAAACATCGCTCTATGCATACTCCCAATTGGTATGTTATGCTTGTTAAACTGTTCCCACAGTAAAGAAGAAATGTAGTATTTTTGCGATTCTATTGCTTAATTCTCGTGCATCTGTTTGTATGGTTAGGTAAACCTTGTTTTAAATATTTTTGTTACATTAGGGGGATTGTTTCAGAATTTCAAATCGGTTTATTTTCCTTCACAAACGACCGATTTTTAGCTCAACTATTCGAAGAATACCGGTAGGTGAGCTTTCCTAATCGCCCCGGCGTCGGCGTCCGCGTCGGAATTGGTTAAAGGTTTTATTCAAAAGTCTTGAAACTTCAGACCTACTTAGGTTATTTGAAACTTGGAATATACCTTTGTCATCAACTACAATATCAGGGGCAACATTCCCTTAAAACTCTATATTTTGACAGAGTTATGCCCCTTTTCACAGAGATGTTCTTGTTAAAGTTTATATTCAAAAGTTTTGTAAATTCAAAACAACATAAGTTATTCATTTAAAACGTGGAAATAAACCTTTAATATCAACTCTAGTATCAGGGGCAACATTCCCAATAACTCGTTTTTTATTTTGACAGAGTTATGCCCCCTTTTCCCTAAGATTTTCTGTTTAAAGTTTATATTCAAAAGTTTTGTAACTACAAAGTTATTCACTTCAAACTTGGAACTAACCTTTGACGACAACTGCAGTATGAGGGGCAACATTCCCCATAACTCTGTTTTCTATTTTGACAAAGTAGTGCCCCTTTTTCGCATAGATTTTCTGGTTAAAGTTTACATTCTAAAGTTTTGTTACTTCAAAACTACATAAGCTATTCACTTGAAACTTTGTCATCAACTCCAGTATCAGTGTGAACATTCCCCATAGCTCTATTTTGTAGTCTTACAGAGGTATGTCCCCTTTTTACATAGATTTTGTGGTTATAGTTTTTGTTCCAAAATCTTTAAATTTATTAACTATATAAAGTTTAACGTAAAAGTTGTGTATTTCAACAAATGTATGCCCCTTCCACTTCCCAAATATGTACTAACTGAAATACTTCGAATAGTCGAGCGTGCTGTCCTCTGACAGCTCTTGTTATGAGAACGTCAACGTACTAACTTATAATTACAAATGTTAATGTGTTCGATTAGATCAACTCTTTATTTTGTGTGCATATCTGTATTTGCCTATGCATAAGTGTAATAATATGCTTTTGCAATTTTAGGTACAAACAGCAGTTTGAGCACTATCCACCCGGCAGAAAAGCATTGATTCCATGTGTATTTTAATATTTTATTGTGTTGACAATGTTTACTATGTCCTGTGATGATTGTGCATTTATTATATTATACATTACATACCCCTGGTACATGCTGTTCATATAACATGTACTGTGATAATTATATACCCAGCGTGAAACATTGCACACTGTTTATATTAAAAGAAAAGTATTTACTTCGATAGTTGTTTTTTTTGTGTATAATTAATTTATTAGGATAGACAGTATTCAAAACAATATAACAGGGACATACGGAGTTTCAATGACGTTTAACAGTCTCTAAAAAGGATGCATGCACAAACCGAACAGAAGGATATTTATTTATCAGAATTGTTGTTCATAATGATATACGTATATGTAACCACTTTGTCTGAATAAAGATAACTTAAGATGGTGTATTTATGTAAATATTCGATGACCAAGAAGTATGTGACTATAATGATTATAAAGTTGTACGAAAATTAAAAATCGGTTAAATTGTCGTACTTTTATCACATGATCATACATTGTAGAAACGTGTTACTTTGATGCAAGCTAAACTAGCTATTGAACATACTTAAATACTTTTGCATGTACACCTGTCGTTCCACCTACTATCACATGTGGAAAATATGTGTTTATGGACATGTAATATATAAAGATGCCATAGTACCGAACGTTAACATGTAATAGCATTGGATATCTATCAGTAAATATAGATCTAGTAGATGGTTACGTTTTCAAACAGTTCTGTTGTCTATTGCATTTGCATTTTCTTAACCTTTACTGTAAAAAATATATATATTGATCTACTAAACGTCCATATATTACATAGGGAAAGTAATTTAAATATTCCTTTATAATGGCTATAATGTCAATAATGCCTTTGCTAAGCTTTCTGTATGGAATACAAAGAGGGGTAATTACTGAAAGAATTATACACCAAGAAGCATAATATTAATGTTCTAAAGCTTCTTCCAAATGGAAAGCATATTAAAATCATTCTCAAGGGCTTTATGGATTCTGCTATATGTGATATACTCGGATAATACCGCTTTTTGTTGGGCTTTTCCATTTGCGTTATAGGCTTTGCACTTGCATGTAATTACTGCGAGAAAGTGTTGTACAAAACTATGGATTAACAATTATTTAATCTATATTCAGATGTATGCAAAATCGGTACATAGTCTTAAACGTCTATTTTACATTATTTTGGTTTCATATTCAGTAATGCATGGTGTACACTACTGAAAACTGTCATGTTGTCTACGCACACGTGCTATGATAACTTGCACATTCACGTCTGGCATGTGTTTGTGTCAACATACGACTCTGCATACATCATTGATTTCCTAAGCAATGTAGTAAGGAAAGTTTTGAAAATAAATAGAGGGTATTTGGAAAATATCACGGGAATCATAACGCCGTGACGTCAAAGTAATGACGTCATTTCACAGTTTTAAGCCCGGCATCGATGACGGTCCGTTTCATTTACCGTATTAAATCGGGACCCAAAAAAGTAGACCCTCACTGTAAGTGATTTAGGGATATATTTCACTGATAATTTTCTATATTCCACTACTTACCATTAAATAAAATACACTACTGTGTGTGTTATAAAACAATACAAACAAGTGTTCCCGGATTATAAGCAAAAACGGAACTCTACGGACATTTTAAAAAGTCAAACAATTTACTCGTATAATTGTATTATTAAACAAATATCACATGTCGCGGCTATTCCTGATCTGATGTGGCACACTGTTCGGACTTGTGCATATGATTCATAGAATTTGAATATAAGAAAATGTTGTTACTGGTCTCTGTATTAATTTAGGTGCACAATTACGTTATTGTATGAATCAGCTAAACAAAAGTCGCGGTACACCAAATCAAAATTCGAAGACTAATAAAACATGTTTAAATTGATACCACAATGTAAACTGTCACTGACTTTTGTACATTTTACCCTCGATCCAGGCGATTTGGGAAAACAATTAATACATGTACTTTCAAACAGGTTGCTTGCTAACGTACGGGATAACGGCAAATATAATAACGTTTACGCATGTGAAAAATGTAATAACATTTACATTGCATGAATAGATTTCAACTAGCTCGTGTTAGCTTGATGAACATTGTTAATTGTAAAGAAATGTTTATGCACTATTTTTGGAACTATATTTCATACTGCTGCGTGTGTTGATATTTTATTTTATACCACTATTATAATTTAATATTATTTTATAATTTACGGAAGCGTACCTTAAAAGTTTACAGAGACAACATTATTACAGTGAGGATATTTATAGAAAACTTTACTTGTAAAAATTTCTTACAAGAATTTGAAAATAATATAAAACATTTATTATCCTTGATACTTTTAGTCGTGAAGTTATAAAAAATAAATAATAAATAAAATATTATTAACAGGATCGTTTCGTGTCAAAACCCTTTTGCAACAGTTAAAAGTCTTAAGCAATAGATGAATAATAAATATTATTACGCCACCAGTGCACAATTACATTGAAGATGTTGACCCAATATTTTTAAGCGTTATTATACCACTGACCGATAACACAAATTAACCCCGCCTACTTTCTGTAATATCATGTCCCTGACTGATAACACGTTTTAGCTCCGCCCACATTAACGAATATCATGCTACTGTGTCACGTGCAAGGATTGTTTAGTCCCGCCCACTTCTCGGAACTACTTTTTGTAGTCGTGGAATGTCACTTACGTGGTTAAAGTGTAAACAAAGAATAGATCTATACAATGCCAACATTTTAATTCACATAAATAAAATTTACTGGAACAAAACATTTAAACATTATTCAATTAACAAGAATAAATTTATCATGTCAAATAAGCATTATGCAAAAACATGCAATGCACACATTACTCGTCTGATATCACATGATATCAAAAGTCACCAACCATATATTCTCTATTTATGACATTTCTTACTGCGATGTTTATTACAAGTAACGATAAATAAGTAAATAAAAAAACTTATTTAAAGCCACACATGGTCAAGTTTAGATCATGTAAATTATGTATTATGGTCATAGCGCAATTACAAAAATAAAAATAACTAAATTTATCATACCACTTTGCTGAAATCGGTTTGATACAAAGGTGACTGATATATAAAGAATGACAGGTTACTGCCTGGTCTTGTGTAAAATATATCAGGTGAGGCTTAGAATAATATAACGGCGAGGCGTATCCTAAACCTCACCTGATATATTACACAAGACCAGGCAGTAACCTGTTATTCTATATATATTATGAGGCGATCCGTCTTATTATATGCCTATGTCGATGATGCGATTCTTATACGAAGTTTGAGTTACTACTGTAAAGACTGACTCCTTAATGAGAATAGTCTGAACAGCGTAACTCAATCAGCGATAGAGGCAACACTCGGACAGCTTCCTGTTACGTTAAGATGATTAATGACTTCTAATACCTTTGTTGATTAGTGGCAACACTCGGAAAGCTTCCTGTTACGTTAAAATGATTAACGACTTTACATACCTTTGTTCATTATGTGTCGCTAAAAGTATTGTATTGGAGTTCTGCTTATACAAAACGAATGGTTTGAAGAAATACATGACACCACTGGCACTATAGTCCGCTTCAATAGCGAACACAATTTAACAAAACTAAAGCTTATGCGAACTATATGAGACGAGTGAAAGAGAACAACATGTGTTTTTATCGGACTAACGTATTGTATATAACATGTATGCATTGATGAGAACCTCTCATGACAATAGGACAATATGTTTATACATTCTTTTCCTGTGAAACACCATGCATGTTATGTCTATCTTTTTCGTGTCTTGTCACGCTACATTGCAAATTACTTGCAAAATAATGAACTGCCTTCTCGTGTTTATGTTCAATTAATTGTTGGAACGATAAAGCAGACGATTATAAATGTAACTGTCTGGCGAATCTGAGATTTCCATTCAACGTATTATCTCAAAACAGGTCTCGTGTTTTGTGATGTTAGTTTATAGATTGTATATCGTACATAAAAATTACATATTAATGATTTATGATATGTATATTCTAAAGTGTTGTCTGGTAATCATTCATTATTACATTGAATTTTCCTAACGACATTAATATTCAATTATGTACCTATCAATGTGTTTCCCCGGGGGGGGGGGGAGCGGCGGGCGTATAGGGACTTTAGACTGCAAGCGATTCCCGACAGGCAGCAATTTGACAAGCCGAATGATTCTGGGTCTCGGGGAAATAGACTTTGGTTGGAATTTATATTCCGGTAATATACGCCCCGGCCATTTTATATATATATATAGCATCTCCCACTGAGGGGATTTACACAAATATGTATGGCTGTAGAGTGGGGAATTCGACTATGGCGTACCCTTTGTGTCAAAAGTACATACAATGTATATGCACGGCAGCTAACTATAGATGTAACTGTTGTTGTAAAATTTTAACCGCAGTTACAATTTTATGACTGCAGTTATAAATTTGTAACGGCAGTTACATTCACAAATATACCTGCAGTAATACACCTGCAGTAATATTTATACCAAGAGTCATAAAGTATGACAATCGTCATAAAATTATAACCGCGGTTACAATTTTCTGACCAAATGCTAAACTTAAGCTCTGAGTCTGTTTGAAGAATTAAATCACGTCTTATATAATGCCTTTCTGTCAAAACTTCATTTATGTATTTCAATATGAATTTTTTAATGATAAAAACAATTTAAAGATACATATTTTATAAATAAATGAATCAGAAAGAAGTGTAACAGCACTTATAATTTTATGACATTTTTTATTTTCGGTATAAATTGTAACTGCAGTTATATCTGTAAATGTAACTGCTGTTACATTTTATGACTGCAATCATAAATTTGTAACTGCGATGACAATTTTATAACAAAAGTTACATCTATATTTAGCTGCCGTACATATATGTACTTTTGAGCCAAAAGGTACGCCATATTAGACTCCCAAAAATAACATTTGTCAAATTCCCCTAGGTCTACCCGCCGCTCCCCCCCCCCCCCATGGGGGAAATATTGATAGGTGCATTACTGTCTGGTAGTGAATTTCCCATACGTTGTTTGTGTTAGCCTATTAAGCATTTATGATACGCCTGTGTGTGTGCGTGTGTGTGTGTATTTCGAAGTATGAGGTCCTTCCGCGCCTGAGGCTGCATTATGTGAGTACCCGGAGTGTGTCCTACCTAATTAACTTACTAGAGACTCACGAAAGGTGGGACGAATTTTGAATCATAATTTTGATGTGGTCTTGTGCTGTGGAGGGAAACCGGAGTACCCGGAGGAAACCACACCTGTCCGGTATAGTGACCACCAACCAAACTCACATGCGCCGAGTGGGAAGCGAACCCGGGACGCCTAGGTGAGAAGCGAGTGTACCAACCACTGCGCTAGCCGGATAGCCTTACGATACGCCTGTTGTTTCGGGGTTGATAGTCCTTCCGCGCCTGAGGCTGCATTATGTGAGGACTTACGTATGATACGCCTTCTATTCCTGTTGGCATTTATTCGTCTGGTAAGTAATCGTCCTGATGCCAGGTGTAAAAATAAAAATTTATAAAAAATACTGAATATTAAACAATTTATCTTGTAATAACAACATAGTTTATCGTAATTACGACTTAGTATCTCGTAATAACGACTTTTTTCTCATAATTATAACTTTATCTCGTAATTACGACTTAGTGTTATTATTTACATTTTGAGTATTACCTCCCCTTATTCTCAAGTCACCTGTGCTAGCGCGTTTACCATAATATGGCGAAAAAAGGACATGGTTTCATTTTTGAAATCAAAGGACCTCCCAGTATCAGTAGCAATAGCAGCATCAGTAGCAGAATCAGCAAAAGCAGCAGTAGTAGTTAATCTTCTACTACTTCTCCTCCTCCTCCTACTGCTACTACTACTACTACTACTACTACTACTACTACTACTACTACTACTACTGCTACTACTACTACTACTACTGCTACTGCTACTACTACTACTGCTACTACTACTACTACTACTACTGCTACTACTGCTACTACTACTACTACTACTACTACTACTGCTATTACTACTACTACTACTACTACTACTACTCCTACTACTACTACTACTACTACTACTACTACTACTATTACTACTATTACTACTGCTATTACTACTACTACTACTACTGCTACTACTACTACTACTACTACTACTACTACTACTACTACTACTACTACTACTACTACTACTACTACTACTACTACTGCTGCTGCTTTTCGTCTCGTAATTACGACTTCGTATCTCGTAATTACGAGACAACAAGTTGTAATTACGAGATAAAAAGTTGTAATTACGAGATATATAGTCGTAATTACGAGATAAAAAATTCGTAATTACGAGATAAGTTGTTTAATATTGAGTATAATTTATTTTTTATTTTTATTTTTGCACATGGCACCAGGACGCTCCCATAGTCAGGGACACGTACAGGAACTTCCTAATTATAATACTGCTGAACTTGAGCATGTGCGTTTGATCTGTTTTAGAAAATGTTCTGAGATACAAACATGTGCAGTTGTCATTTTCCATTCAAACAGAATTTTCTTCAACTGCATTCAGTTTAAGCCTTCAAAGCAAAGAATGCTGTCCTTTAAAGTTATATGTCATGGCAGGAAGTGAAATGGAAGTAATCATTAATGGTGTCGTGACCATTTCGATAAAATGATTAATGACTAAGACATGCAATGCATAGAGTATTGGGACTAAACACATACAAGCTTTTACTTTCAAGATCTAAATCAATCACTGCATGGTATGAAATGAAGTCGTCTGCACACATGCCAATAGTATTAACCATGTAGCTTGTTTCATGCGAACGATATATTATATTTTTGTTATAAAATAAACAGTTATTTTCAACATGCTTTGTACATTTGTTTGACATCTGTTGTATTGATTTCATTTTTAGACTGTTGGCGGAATTTCAAGAAAAGGTATCACGGGGAACTACTTCTTTTCTTTGCACGCTACGAGGCAGTAAAACGCAACCTGTTGTACAGCAGAAATTCCCACCTGTTTTATTAGCTTTTAATTATTTACGATATGTGTATATCATGTGATGTATTACAATTACATTTTCTGAAAAAATAAATTTAAATTTTAAATGTTCCTTCAAACTAATGGCATCCATACTCTCACTATTTACTTGTGTGTAACCGAAATACTGACCGCAGTGTCCTGGAGGTTGGATACCAGTAATTCCAATTCCCATTGGTCCCAATATAAAACGGCGAACTTTCCAAGCATTTTTCTAGCCTTTTCTTTATTTCAAATTGGGCAAGCATGGTATCAATTTACAGATAAATATTTCCTCTTTCAAAAATTGAAATAAAAAGATGTATCATGTTACTTCAAGAAAATGCATCTCGCCTGAATGCAGACAGCGGTAGAAAACAGGGTTTCGACAGTCATATTTCGACAAAAGCCCCATACCACAGTAACGCACCATAAAAGTTCACCTTTCAAATTAAATGTTCCAGACACACATGGGATATAAGAAATAACAACAAAAAGCATGTCTGAGATTGCTAAATGGCTTTAGTAAAAAATAGGCACTACTTTCGAATGGACCACGGTGGGATACACAGTAATTTACTAGTATCTAACCTTAAACAAAACTCAAAATTTTGCTATCGTGAAAAAACTCGTCTACGTTATTATTAACCAACTTGTACCACACATTCAAAATTTCAGGTCGATCCGCTTAGTAGAAATGCTTCAAAAACGTATTTGAGTATAGCATATGCTAAGCCGTCTGGCTTGCGTTTTCAGTACTTGGATTGTGTGGGGGAGCGGGAGCCAAAATGTGTACCTAAATCATATAAACCAGTTAAATGACCAGTTCGTTTAGACTTATTTTAATGCAGTAGACACCAATAATGTATTAAAGGTACAGTATTTTGCTTATAACATGATTCGATGTGCTTGAGATGCAAAAGGCGAGTTTCCGTACTTTTTCGGCGTAGCTGTCTAAGATCACTTTTGACCTAGATATCTTGTGCTTGAGATGCAAAAGGCGAGTTTCCGTACTTTTTCGGCGTAGCTGTCTAAGATCACTTTTGACCTAGATATCTTGCGATAATTATGCAGCGGGAAAATTGAATGCCAATAGAATTTGGCAAATTTTCTCATTTTAGGGAATGCAAACTTACAACAATGGTTTGATGTATACCAACAACTGTTGCATACTTTTGGGGATTAACATGTACATAATTGTTTACATAAGTGGTTAAAATAAAGTTATAAACATATTCTCGATATACACCCTAGAACTGAGCGTAAGTATGAACATATTTTCTCATTGTATGTCATGAACATAATATTATATTCATTCCCAAAATTAATCCACTATATATTTTGTTTAGCCTAGCGGCACAATTGATTCTAGCGAGTTCAACACACTCACGATCATTCTGAAAATAACGTGCGTTTAGCTGCCAGTGTATAGCTGTTATGCATCAATTAGTGTTCAGAGAATCATGAGAGCAAATATTTCAATAAATGGGAAATTTGCGTTTATAAACTTAGTGTGCATGTTAATTTGAAATTGAATTGCAGTTGCGTTTTGTAAAGAATTAATTAGAATTGCACATTTCTATCAACTTCTCCAGTAGATGTTAATCAGCCTATAAAAATATATCTTTGAATATATAATATTTGGTGAAATAAGTCTCGGAATACGTCGAAATGTTCTTCATGTTACTTTTATTTTATTTGCGTAGCATTAATACATTTTTTGCAATACCAATCATACACAGAAACCGTTAATACATCCTATTCCTACCGAATATAATTTTCAATCATCATAGTCTAATCAAATTTAATGTTTGTGTTATGAAAAATGGAAGTCATCATTATTTCAGATGCGCTGAATGTTCTGTAGATATTGCTTTTCATTAGGATATACAGTATAAATTATTAAATGACTTCGAAATGTGTATGTATTATGAATAGATATCTTCCAATATGAAGGTAGGGTATATTACCGGTACTGAAAAATAACTATACACGTCTGTTACAAAATAATTTTCACTCATTCCCGCAATTATTTTCGTACATTGTTAATTAGTTAAATTTGGCTTACAAATGTATATAATAATGATGTTAACGTAAGTTATTTAGGTTATACATGTTTCACTTGTTAGAACATGGGGCGGTATGATCGGTTTATTCACGGCACAAATATTAATAATTCTAGAATTAATCACAAATTAATTTTGGGATCCGAGAAGTTTTCTAATGGTGTCCGAAAAATCTGGGGTCCGAGAAGCCAAGTAATCAATCATCTTGGCTCGTTTGTATTATGTTTAAGGTAAAAATGATATCGCAATATTAATGTCAACGCCGATTGTCTTTTAAAGACATTTCTTGTTTTTCATATGTTTTACCCGAAAAGCCAGGTTTCGCTTTAAAAATCATAGAAAACATGTCAATTATGATATTAATCACATTGTTTCATGTGAACAGTAATAAAATCAATAAAATAACACAATTGCTTGATGATTTTATGTGAAAGTGGACCCTACAGGGCCGGCTCCTTTTTTTTCGTATAGAAAACTCAAATTTTGCAATCGTGAAAAAACTCGTCTATATCATTATTAACATATGGTACCACACCAAAATTTCAGGTAGATCCTCTTAGTAGAAATGCTTCAAAACGCATTTGAGTATAACACATGATAAGCCATCTGTCTTGCGTTTTCAGTACTTGGATTGTGTGGGGAGCGGGTACATAAATTCGTACCTAAATCATATAAACCAGTCAAATACCAGTTTAGTTATACTTATTTTAATGCAGTAGACACTAATTATGTATAAAACGTACAACATTTTGCTTATAACATGATTCGATGTGCTGTGAGATGCAAAAGGCGAGTTTCCGTACTTTGTTTTCATTTTTTACACGAAAAACCAGGTTTCGCTTTAAAAATCGTAGAAAATTTGTCAATTATGATATAAATCACATTGCTTCCCGTGAACAGTAATAAAATAAATAAAATAACACAATTACAGGGTGATTTTATGTAAAGTGGACCCTGGTTTCCTTAAAAGTTAGATGCCAGTAATTCCAATTGCCATAGGGTCCAATTATAAAATAGGGTTTCGGCAGTCATATTTCGACAAAAGCTCCATACCACAATAAACACACCATTAAAGTTCATATTTCAAGTTAGCACAAAATGTTCTAGATACACATGGGAAATAAGAAATAACCATAAAATGCATGTCTGAGATTGCTAAATGGCTTTTATACCAGAAGAGAAAAGGAACTCTTTAGTAATAGGCACTACTTTTGATTTACTGGTATCTGACCTGGAATAAGACCACTAAATTAATGCGCTACATCGGTTATTTTGTACTTGTTGCGAAAGTATTATTTCTTGTTACCAATTGTTATTCTGAATATTTTGACATAAAATTACTGCAATCTGTAAATTTTCAATTGTGGTTTAGTAAAGCGAGAACACGCATCGTATACCTACTTTTTACTCAGTAGGCTACGACGCACTAACAATCAATGTTTCTTACTACTACACTTCATCAGTTATTCTGCATGGCACGCTGCAGATTGAGTTGTTTCCTGGCATGTATGTAATTCCGTTTGCATTGTATAACTAGCTTGAAAAAAATATGTGTTTGTTACTTAAAAATAATTTTTATTGCGATGTCGTATAATATTGAATAAGAAGCAACGTTATCAAGTTTAAAGTTGGGAAATTGAACTAAAGTTCAAACAAATGATTCCTTTTTAGCAAAAATGCACTGTTAAATCACACGTTTAGTTTCTTTCGCCGCCAACAGTCTTTCTACGCTATCAGCGTTTTGATTTATACTGGCCCCGTAAAAGGACTATTTTACCAACCCAAATGATGTTCAAAACATTTTTCAATTCTAACAAACAACTTTAATTACCATTGCAAAAGGCATATACGTTTTCAAATAAATAACATGTTATCAACAACACTATGAAAAAGTTTGCATTGTAATATTGCATGACACGAATGTTGTCTTTTTTCGCATAACAGATCTCCCAATTCATCCAATACATAAGTGTTATTACTTGAAACAATCAACAAGGTGTTTGCATCTTTATGTTGTACGCCATTCTAAAAGAGTTTGTCATTTGGTGTTTTTGTCATTTATTAGTATTAAATTACTTTAAAAACTCCGCTTTCACAACACTGTCGATTGAGACGTGGTAATAAAACCAACAACCGATCGTCAAATTGTAACGTCATAGAAACTATGTGTGTCACAGACACGGATGCCCCCACGACACATGTTTGGAAACAGACAAAGGGCGTGTCGCCAACACTATTTTCTGCTAATTTATTTTCATTTATATTCTATTGTAGAAAAACTGACAAAGGGCCAAGAATTGTCGTTTCCAAAATTATTTCCTTTACGATCACCTACATGTTAATGTCCTTCAGCTGTGAAAGTTTGAGCGCAATCCGCCAAGGAGTTAAAGAGGAGTTGAGTCCACAAATTTCGGGAAGTATATACAGTGTATTCTGTAGTGGAAAAACTGACAAAGGGCCATAATTCTGAAAAAATGGTCACAGCCAAAGTTCCATTCTTTACTATCACTTACCCATTCAGGTTCTTCAGCTGTGAAAGTTTGAGCGAAATCCGCCCAGCAGTTAAAGAGGAGCCCTCAATATTTCGGGACGCACGTACGGACGGACGGACAAGTGCAATGCTTAATGCCTCCCACTTTGTGGGGGCATACAAAGGCAGCACGAACAAAGTAGTCAGTGCTTTCCATGAGGTCGTAATACATTATGTGTTTTGCATAAATGAATGCAACTCAGACTATATCAGGCAAATACAAAATCAATCACACGTCTACATTCTGTGCAAAGATGATTTATGGCTAGTAACATCCGCTATTTAACAGAGGACACACATACCAGATGTCAGTATTTTACCTAAAAACATTAACCTAAAGGTTAATTAACTTATAAATAACATATGCCTTCATCATATATAAATGCAAACACATCTATGTGCATTTTTATTAGCATTGACCTAGATTGCATTATTGCAAACAAAACGATTACATAGAACTTCTCTATTAACGTTTTCGAGTAAATGTCTATATTATCAAATTAGAATGTTGAAACTGTATTTCAGTGATTTTAATGAATTTATCTTATGTTTCCAAGTGGAAATACAACATAAATGATTATTATATAAACAAGCTAATACCGCGTGTTTTATATCTGTCAGTTTTATTCTTCATTGCGATATGCCCAATTATTAAAACAAAGAAATGTGTGCAAATTGTAATAAAGGTAAAGGTAAAGGATTTTTGTAAAACAATAAACAAATGTGATCGCCTCACCACGTGTGCATTTATAAGAAATATTGTATTTGAGCAATACATTTGTAGTTAGTTCGATTTATGACCATCTTTTGCGCAGATGTTTGTGATATTAATGCTTGCAACATGCCTTCTGTAAATACCTTTTTATAGCATAAACGTGCATAAGTATTTGGATATGCATCATGTGCATAAAAATACTCTGTTGGATTATTTATAAGCGTGCCTCGGCAATATATTGTTTATCAAATGAGGTCTTACGGAGAACTGGCTGTTTTGCAACATATGTTTCTGTAATAATAGAATCAGGTATTACTGGAAGTAAAACTGTTTTTTTGGTTGTGTTGCTGTTAGCTTTTCAATTGACATGTGTTATTAATATTCATTATTCATTGCGTTAAAGATATGTGATATGTTTGTGGTGTATGTTTGTCAAAAACATTACTAGTACGAAAACACCATGAAAAAAACACTATAAACTAGTCTACATAGCCGTTTGTATTTGATAGTAACTGAAACATTATTTGATAATTCTATGCATATTATTTTTTACGAAATTAACGTTTAAATGTAATGTAATGAATGCATACCAAACAATAAGGGTTTCGATAAAAATAAATAAATAATAATGCATGGACTTTCAAAATTGCTTATATTGGTCAGTGTTTCATTAAAATTCCTGTTAGATAGAAATCGTAAAGTAGTGATTTGGTCTACAAGAATGTAAATTATGCCATTACCAGCAGTAAGCCTTCTTACCAGATGGTTCGTCAGTCTAAGAAAGCAAAACTATTGCACTGATGCCATACAGCTTAACCTGTTCGATTTGAAATAATATGCAAAAGAAAGCGCACGCAAAATAAACTTTCTGAATTTAAACGTTGTTATGCCCGCTCACCCCCCCCCCCCCCCCACCTCATCGAAGATGGCGGGGTATATTAGTTTGCTTATGTCGGTCGGTCTGTCGGTATGTCGTTCGGTTTGTCGGTCGACAGACCAAATTCGTTTCCGCTGTCTAAATCCAACAATTTTTTTCCGATCTTTACCAAAGTTCATAAAAATATTGGTGGGCATAATATCTCGGTCATGTTCGATATTCCGCTAAATCGCCCGGCGAACTGTGGAGTTATAACCCTTGAATGGTCTAAAATTGGCCTATTGCCGTTTCCGCTCTCCGTGTTCAATAGTTTTCATCCGATCTTCACCAAACATCATGAAAATGTTTGTGGGCTTGATATTACTTCGTTTGTATTCTCCTTTAAAAAAACGGAATAAGATTGACATTTATCCGCTATTAACCCATGGTACCGGCGTTAAAGGAACGTATTGACCGATTTGTTAAATTAAAGTCAAACGTCTTAATAAATGAAAATCGATTGTATAAATTAATTACAAAATAAATTAGCAGTAAGCTTAGAAAGACAAAAATGATGGGGCATAGTGAACTGTTTCCTTAATTCATATCAAGCTTTATTTGTGGTAATACAGTATGCTGAAACAAGGTGCTTTTCCCATTAACTTCTCAGACGTCCTTAATTGTTATTTATTGCGATATTATATATAGATTATATAGAAGAACAATTATATAATGTTTCTTGTCCTTCATGTTTAACATACTTTTGAGATTGTCATTATTTATAGCATATGATCATATTTATGACACATACATTATATTATATATTTGTACGCCTTTTTCAAAGTAACATGTAATTATTATACACATGTATTAACAACGTCGAGATTTAATTACGATTATTATAAGCTAAACAGAATATTTTTTTCTTACACGCTAGTGTCCCATTACTCAAGACTCACCTCTTAGATAATGGAGTCCAATAAACAATATATTTAATTATACAACACAAGCTTTAAAGCATTACAAAGGTTCTATCATTTGGCACGGCGACTGTTGCCAATGTCGTAGCACATATATAAATGTACATTTACATCTATCTTACTACTCAGTGCATATATAAAATCAAATTATGTTTTCAGAATATACTTACTGAAAAATGTATGATGACCATTTGTTGCAATCGTTTATTGCAATATATAAAAATATTTTAATCAACGATTGCCGCAGATCGTCAAAATGTCTATAAACATACGTCTGTTAGTATGACATAAGTATGACAACGTGACTGTTTCCAATGGTGTTGGGCATAGATGTTCTTTTACATATTGTTATTTAGTGTAAAGGCATATTTTGATAAAGAGTTGAAACACAATGACAAAAAGCTGTTAGCGTTACATCGGCTACAAAATATAATGGACTATCATTTAATTTTATGTCATAATCTATGACATTGTAAAGTCACCATATATCAGCATATATCATGCAAAGCATTGATATCCCACATGTCCCCATTACATAACTGAAATAAATTATTGTAGAATGAAACACTTGCAGAATAGCAGAATCAGCAGTATAGAACACATAATAAACGACTCAATGTCATTCATTAATTACACATAACTACGCAAGATTGAATATACCAAAATAAACAAAAATGTATATTAGTACAAATTGAATAATTGTATTGCGACGCTCAGAGCAACGGTTTTAGACCATTGACATGACTGAAATGACTTGAATGCATCAGTCTGCCCTTTTCGCAATGCATGCAGACGCGCATGAAAACGATACTCGTTACAATTATCAAAAGATAGAATACATTTTGTATTTAAATCCATGACAGAAAATGGTAATTTGCAATGTTTTTTAATTAAGTAAGAAAATATAAATATTATAACATATATACATGTATTCACGCACAAACAACACTTTAAATGTGTAAAGAATTATTTAAAGTTCCGGGAAAGTGACTGCGTTCCTGTGACGTATATACGACTCATTTGTTTTCATCGTAGGCCCCCTATTATTCATTAGGTTATCTATACGGATTGTGACAACATACGTTGAAAGAAGTGGATAACAAACACTACATTTATTTATGCACGCTACTGAAATCAAATTATCCAGTAATTTGCTTTACCGATGACTAATTCCTAGATGTTTATCAAAATGATAACTTACGACAAACGTTGAAGTTTAATATTATATGTACGACTTTAACCTATAAATTGATAAATGGTGATAAGTGCATGGAACTGAATACGCATTCTTATCATTGATGACGGTCTCATAACTATGTCTGAAAAACAACAGCTGGATATCAACTCTGTACGTTTTCCCTCAGGCAACAAAGACTTAGTTGTTGTTGTCAATAACTCTGTACGTTATCCCTCAGGCAACAAAGACTTAGTTTTTGTAGTCAGTAACTGTGTACGTTATCCCTCAGGCAACACAGACTTAGTTGTTGTAGTCAGTAACTCTGTACATTATCCTCAGGCAACAAAGACATAAATGTTGTAGTCAGTATGTATGTTAAGAAAAAAAGTCGAACATAAAGGAAGTTAAAAATGGATATTGTTAATATGCAATGAAGTCTAGTTGATCGTTTCTCATGTTATTGACATAGATTTTTTAATATTTTGTCTGTACCGCCGAAAAGAGTGGATCTAGCAAAAAACGAATACTCTCTTGTTGGCATACCATATATGTTTGAAATAGAATATTAACTGCTCATTAAAATTATTCTTAAAGTGCATGCTACTTTGTCAGGTGTGATTGCTCAAAAGGGTCCTGAGGGAAAATACGCAATTCTACAACATAATGAGTAAGATCAAGGAGCACCGTTTCTTTGATGTATTAACCTAAAAACACCCTACTATTTAGTCAATATATATTTGAATTATCCATATATAACTACAACTGTGACTGAATGCTTGCGAATGTATTTTTAATAAAATACGTTTTTATTCAGTCTATAGGAGACATCTAGAGCTAATAATCAATTCCTTTAATACTTACCGGTTTGCGGTGGCAATGTCATAATGGGCAATATATACTATGTTTTTGTGCGTTAAAAATGGACATATGCATTTGCTAAGCGGACAATTGTTCTTAATCAATTGATTCTTATTTAATACAGTATGTTAGGTCAGGAATAGCTCAAGTATTTGATATATAGAGGTCGCCTGACGTGAAACGATGCTATCTGCATACATCTGTCGCTTCCACCGATAATAAATTGCTGTACGGTAATCAGGAACTAAGTGATCGGAAAATCTACATATCGTTTATTTTGTAATTAGTTGTGCTTGGAATCGTCTAACATGCGATGGAAAATGTCTGCCATACATATATCAGTAATATCAGAAGTATTTCTAAGTAAATACAAATGGATAGGACCAACAAAAGGACGGTCGAAACTCTCATGGTAATGTCATTTTCGCTGCATTATTTCGACGCATTTCCAAAACATAAACATGCCCCACCCCGTTACTATAGTTAATCGTCTGTTACGCATTAAGCTTTTAAACTAATATTCTACAACGCATAGCTATTCTGGCGATAATCGTAAACTCTATGTATATTTACGTTGTAAATATCATCCATACAGTTTATTTAATAGAAATGCTAGCTATACAAAACATGTGGTAATATTTTTTATTAGGTGCCGATGATTATGTTTAACTTTCAAGACAAACATGTAGAATCTACTGATTAAGTGTAGTTTTATTCAGTCGCTGCTGCCTATGCAAATATTGTAGGTAATATGTGCATTATTTAAATCAGTATGACTTTAGTGCTGCACTTTCAACAAACTGCTCCGCTGATATATTGAACATTTCTAATACATGTATACGCCAATGTTTAGAATAATTATAGTTTATCGGTAAGGACCTAGCGGTATCTAGCAATTATTGATAATGAAATAGAAACAGTTAGCCATTTAGTAGGGAGATAATATATTTGAGGCGTGTCGTGGGAAAACCTGGCTTAATGCATGTGCGTAAAGTGTCGTCCCGGATTAGCCTGTGCAGTCCGCACTTTCCGCGTTTATGATATTTTCTGACGAATCCGGGACGACACTTTACGCACATACATTAAGCCCGGTTTTCCCACGACACGCCTATTTTTCAATCCAAACGGTTTAAACAGTGTATACAACATTTTATTTTATTATGACATTCAATGATAGTACCTATCAAAGATATATTCATGTTTTTTTGTATGTCTCTCAGTAGTTTGTTGCATTTATCCAAGCGGAAAAAACACACATTTTTTTCAGGAAATAACGTTATATGCTTTAAGAAAAAATATATAAAGTTTGAAATTAATTATGTTCGGCGCCGTTAAAACTTTTATCTGTTAAGACCCCAATCATGTATTTAATTAATAAAATTTGCATTGAAAATGCAAACGTCAATATAATTTATTCATAAGCTGACGGAATCCATCTGTCTAGTTAACTGATTAAGTATGACACAATATGGCACGAGCCCTTCCTGAGCAAATTATTGCTGACATATTATGATAATATGTGACAAGCATATTTCAAGTTTTCTTCCCACAGGATTTCACCGAAGGTTCATGAACTGGCATGTTGCTCGATAAAGATGCAACGACATTAACATCGAGAGGAGCATTGGAAACAAGTCTGTATTCCATGCACATACTTCGTAGTAATTAAGTCTCTTCCATCAGATCAAATATGTGCATTCCGTAACTAAAAGGGAGCTTTAATCAACAATATAAATCATACGGCTGTAAGTAACAATACGACATCAAACAAACTGCATACACAAGAATAATTGTGCTTGTTATAAAGGCAATTCCATAGTTCTTTAAATTCGAACTTGACAATCACCCCGTTATTTGACAGAGGTCATATGGAGTTCTGATGATCTTGGTCATCGTTTTCTTTTACTAAATTGATGTCCAATAATCAGTTATGTAGTGTTATGAGAATAATGGTAATTTATCTTAAGCGATTGTCAATTTATCTTCAAACATTAAAGCAAGATAAACACATGTTCAGCGATAAAAGACACACTATTTATTTACATTACAAGATACATTCATCACAACATATTATAAAGTCTCATATGGGATATAGAACAATTGCGATATTTATAACGGGTCCCTAATTTTCGATTTTTAACCGATAATGTTTTCAAGTGCCTATTACACTTTTTATATATTGGTCTTATATATAACATCTATTATATAAACGGTCTTGTGCAACAACGCTCTTTCCCTCAATTTCAGCTTGTTTTGCGAAAAGTCTTCTATATAATCAATCGCAGGCACAGGTGGTATCTTACAGCTGCCACCGTCTTTGTGTTTGATATTTATTGCTAAGACCACAATATAAACTGCATCGTAATACGGACAAGGCAATTATAATTCCACCAGTTACCATTATGCACCATAATGCAATCACAATGTGTGACATTATAGCATATAAGGTGTAGACAGTGTTATATAGTTTATACAAATATCTTTGATAGCAATGTGTTGTACAATGTATGAAAGTAATTTATATTTTATATGCCGTACATCTGTCTGTGCGTTTTGTATATTTATATTTTAAACACAGAACACGTGAAACTTAAACACTCTTAATACAGGATACTTAACCGTGTACATCCAAAGAATTATGTGAAACATTACAACAATCCTTGTTAAAATTTAATAATTTGTGTTTGAAAGATGTTAAAATATGATCAATATGTTTATTCATTTCCAGATTAAAACCATTTTAGACCAAATACATTTTCAATGAACCAGCCACAAACTTAATTAAATGACTGTATTTTTTTTTAAAGAAATTTCCTCATGTTTTCACTAAGTAGCTGTTTGGATATTGGCCTAGGTGTACACGTTAGAGGAAAGTATTGTTTAAATTGACATAGTGATTATTTTATATTTGCTATGTTTATTAACGAAATTTCCTTCGGGTGACATTAGAATAAAGAGAACATATGATAATGATGTATACTGTTGTACTTTGTGTTCGTGTGTTGTCTTGATCATTCGATTTCTCAATAACTGATCAATAATTGTGTTTTTATTAAATAACATTACGCAATGACACTCACGTTTTGCATTATTATCGCGTGTATTTGATCTCAAAGCAGATGGGTGACTCGACATCTTGTGCGGTCTGCTTAAAGACCTAGTTTAAGGAATGTCTGGCCTTTCAACGGGACATTCCACTCTGTGTAATTGTCCACCGACAAATCTCTTATCATTATCTGCAATCTTTTCTCTTTGCTGACTGAGGTATGACTAAGTGCACTGTTTCCTCTGCAGCAGTGTATTGATATCAGCTGATAAGGGTCGCCACACTGTGACCACAGCAGCGTGCCAATACAAAGGGGTCCCCCAGATTTAAGTGTGTGTGTGTGTGGGGGGGGGGGGGGGGGGTGGTCAAATAACGTACTAGGATTAAACAAGGCCTTGAAGAAACACGAGATTTGTTACCAATGCGCTTTTATTTCTGCAATGTAATTTGATAAGCAAAAACAAATCAGTCATTATATATAATAAAGGAATAATTGTTCCAGAAGTGCTCCATTAATATTATTGATCATTTGCGTGGCTAGGACATGTATTCAGAGGTTTTAATTGTTCCCACTGCTTATTATATATAAAGTTCAGCACTATACACATTACGTCACTAATGCTTAACAATAATATTACTTCCTTTAACGAACGTTCATTCCAGCATAGAACGAGCATACATTATATGTTATTAATTAAAGCACGCACAGATTGCATGTATATGTCATTTTGGGAATACTTTGTTTACAAAATAACTTAATCATTTTGTTACGTATTACTTCACGAAAAATACCGGTAACTATCGCTCTACAGTATAACTTAACATTATCATTAGTGTATGTCTTCTTTAACCTACGGATGCAATAAACAGTAACTAGCCGTAATGATCATGTCTGCAGAGTTACTTCTTTGAACCTAGAGAAAGACATCTTAAGGTAGACATTTGATTGATTTTGTATTTGTCTGATACGGTCTGAGACGCATTCGGTTTATGCAAACCAAATTAAGACATTAACGAAAGTGATGACTTTTTTCATGCTGTCTTGTATTTTCTCCACAATTTTACAATCCCTATTGGTTTTATCACCCCGACTACTGAGCTTGTTTGTAGACTTTGACGTCTGCTTGTACTGACTCTTACAGTTTTATTAGCGCATACATTTTTAAAAATATTAATGTGACATTATTTTGCAATAATGGACAAATACATATTCCACATTAGTTTCAGTTACGGTCAGTAATTCCTTTTCTTTGAGTGGGTAGTTACCATTATGCTTTATCGTAAATTATGATATACTTCGTTAATTGTTTAAGTAATAACATTTATGTATTGAATTACTTGGGAGAAATTCCATAATCATTATTTATTGAAAAATGAATCCTCTCCACTTCAACATAGCGACACACTGAACGTGGTTTCAAACTATAATAATGATATATCTAAATCTATATCTAAATCACTTGCACATGCTAGTTAACGCTGGAAGCACAATTTTCGCTTTGGTATGCAGTGTTTTATCTGTGCACTGAAGCATTTATTTATGTTCATCTCTTTCCATAGCTGTTTGTGATATTAATGCCTTCAGTAAATATTTTTTTGATGATATAGAAGTGTAAATGTTTTTCACATGCATCAGATGCAAAGGAATTAACATTTTAGTGGTTTGCCAGCGTGTATCAACAGTTTTCCACATCCGTTTCTCTCTATTGTTTCAAACATAACATACATGTCACATCAATGTGTATGGACATGTCTAAATAATGTTTTCACGAAATGAATTGCACGTAAAGTCAATCATCAATCGGAATCAGGAATTTCTTATTTTCAGGCAAATATCGACGCAGTCAATATGATTTTCGACTCTTCATGACGTAGTGAATATAAGACATGACTAGATAGAAAAAAAGTTTTCTATTGCGGGTCTTCATGATTTACCAAAGTGCGGATTCTGCAGAAAACGAAAACTAAAATGTTGCTTTGTCGAATCTTCGCCGCCGGACGATTAATGTATCCGGTTAGTGTTTAGTAGTGACACCGGTTAAAGCAATAGACCAATACAAGAGGTAAGATATAAGTTTTATTTTCTCATGGACGAAAAATTAAGTAGGCTTGGAATTTATACCATAACATTATTGTTCTAGATATTACAACAGATCTGCAGAAAATAAAAACTTAAATGTCGCCTTTTCCTCCCGCTGATAAATATTATGTTGTAATCTCTAAATTGAAATTTTATGGAATACTAAATCATCTAGCGTTAATAGTTTAACCAATATTATTTCCTGCATGACACACACTATTTTTAATCCAACTAACAAGAATATAGTTTTTCATTACATACCAGTGTTTCTTTGCCCAAGCATAGGTCTTAAATAATGGAGTCGAATAAACAATAATTTAAGAAGCACATGCTGTTAAAACAATACAACCGTTTATACTATTCAATATAAATGGCTATTTAGTTTTAAAGTTGAAACACACATATAAAGCCGTCTCCTTCTTCCATGTGCTACCAAATATATGTGTAATTGTATTTCGTATTCACGGCATTATACTTGTTTGTAAACTATCATATGTCATTCAAGGCACTGACATCTCACATTTACCTACTAAATAACTGAAGATGCCGAATCTTCAGCCTTATCAGCAGTTCAAAAAACTCGTTAACAATTCAAGTATTAAAGGCAGTGGTCAATATAAGATAAATACCACTTTAGAAACATCAGCAGGAGAGAAACCTTTATTTACATCCTTTATTTGAGGCAAGTGACTAATTGCCTATACCATACAGGACTTATCGCGCAACAATTACCATTTACACATCTACAATATATATTAAATTGACAAACAAATAATAATTATTATTGCAAAGCAATAATTAATTATAAATATATTTATTCATATTGGGCACCATTGGAAAGTCGACTGAGTTCCTGTAATGATTACCAGCTTCCACAATATCTAGATTCTGATAATAACATGAATAGTATTTCTTTAAATTTTTGACGGTCTTAAATTTATCCCGGAAACATCTGCGTAAACTACGTAATCAATGTTGCCCCAACGAAATCGAAGTTGTAGACAAAACTGCTTTGAAGAGAAGCAAAAACATGTATGCCAATGGAAATGATAGTGTAAATATGACTGATCATTTCTTGAATGACAGACCTACTTTTATCTAAAAAGATATTCTTTTCCATTGTCTGATATTGCACGAAAACAAGTGTTTTAATATTAACATGTAAACTTTCATTTGAGTACGAACTTTCAAATATTCTATGTGGAAATTAGAATTGAGCAATTAAACTATCCATCTCGATGACCTGTGCTATTTAGACATATCCGACATACATATTTCCTGGACACTTCTTCGCGTTTACAAAACGATGTCTGGTCGAAACAGAACATCGAAAAGCTGTTAACGGATTTAACAGTAAAATAGCATTGTGTGTTGACATAAGAAACACATGGTATTGCGATGACAAATAAGTGAATAATTCGATGAGAATTAATGAATGTTACGCATGGCGTTGTGCTAGACACTTTGTCAATTGTATTAAGAATTGGAGAGTGTTAAAATGTTGATAAACATAATGACTGTTTGTTACATATAGTACGTTTATTAATTATCATGATATTCTAATATGTCTTGACATTTGGAAAAACTTACAGAACTAACTTTGTTGGCTTTAAATATATGTTTGAAACAAGTCTATTAACTGTTGATTAAAACAAATCCATCGAGATGCGTATTCTAGTTGGTTTCATTTCAGGTATTATTGCTGATACAGGCCCTGTCTATAATTCTACTGCAGAATACATAAGATCAAAGAACACCGATATTTAAATGTATTAACCTGATAAGCATCAGCTATTTTTCGATGTATTTCCACGGAAAAATGCACTTTTTCGTATATTATTTAAAATTAATTAAACACATATGTATGGAAAAATACACTTAATGTTATTAATATATGGTCGTTATTTATTTAGCATTATCAACTATATTTCCCGATTTGTATGTTAAGTATGTATTTTCTAACGATGCATAATTCATAATTAATCATATCACGGTTGGCGATATTTGAATAGTTAATATTACAAGTAACGTCGCGTTCATTGCAAAGGTATAAAAAAATAAAGAAATGAACAATAGGTTTACCCACATTCACATGAATTTTGCAGTTTTAATATATATGTACGATGTATTCGTGCGTCTACAATGGGCTTTTATATAGGAATTTTCTTAGGGGGACCATTATTCTTAATCAATTGATTCAATTGATTCCTATTTAAGGCAGTATGTTAGAACAGGAATAGCTCTTGTGTTTGATTAGTCCAGGTCGGCTGACGTGCAACAGATGTTATCCGCATGCATTTGTCGTTTTCACCGATAATAAATTGATACATGTACTCAATGATCAAGAACTAACTAAGTGGAAAACTAACAAATCGTTCATTTGGTAAATAAATGCCCTTGCAATCGTCTAACATGCAATGCAGAATCTCTGTCATACATATATCAATAATATCAGTAGTATTTATAAGTGACTACAAATGAAAGGACAAACAACAGCACGGTCGAAGCACTCACGATAATTTCAATTTATCTGCATTATTTCGACGCATTTCCAAACCCTTATTATAACTAATTCTTTGTTACGCATCAAGCTTTTAAACTAATATTCTATGACGCAGAGTGATTTTGGCGATGATCGTAAACTCTATGGATATTTACATTGTAAATATCATCCCTATAGTTTACATATTTACAGATCATAATATAAAAGAATGTTAGGTATACAAACATGTGGGAACTTTCCAGATAAACATGTAGTCTCCGCTGATGAAGTGCGGTTTTATTCAATCGCTGCTGCCTTTGCAAATATTGCACACGATATGTCCATTATTATAAACAGCATGGCTTAAGTGCTGCACTTTCGACAGACTGTTTTGCTAATAACTAAATGGACCATTTCTCAGATACGACAATGTTTAGAATTATTATAGTTTATTTAGTACGGGCCTGCAATTATTTATTATAAAAAAACAACTAGCCATTAAATAGGGAGATACTGTATTTTTAAATTCAAACGGTTTAATCTGTGTGTGTAACATTTTATTTTATTATGACACCCAACGATTGTGCATATTAAAGATATAATCATGTTTTACTGCATGCCTCTAAGAAGTTCGTTGCATTTATCCAAGCAAAAGAAAAAAAAGGCAAACTATTTTATCCGGCAATATTATAATATGCTAAAGGAAAAGTTATATAAAATTGTGAAATAAATAATTTTCGGCGCCTCTAAAACCTTTCTTTGTAAAGACCCAATTCATGTATTGAATTACTAAAATTTGCAATGAATATGCAGACGTCAATATAATTTATTCATAAGCTGACGGAATCCATCTAGTTTACTGAGTAAGTATGACACAATATTGCACGAGCACACCCTGACCAGATTATTGCTGACATATTTTGATGATATGTGACAAGCATAATTCAAGTTTTCTTCCCAAAGGATTTCACCGAAAGGTTCATGAACTGGCATGTTGCTCGATAAAGATGCAACGACATTAACATCGACAGGTCCTGTCGATGTTAGTGTCGTTGTCTATTGGAAACGAGTCTGTATTCCATGCACATATTTTGTAGCAATTAAGTCTCTTCCATTGAATGAAATATGTGCATTCTGTTACTAAAAGGGAGCTGTAATGAGCGATATAAATCAGACTTGTAATTAACAATAAGACATCAAACTAACTCCTTACAAAAGAAAAAAAAAACGTTTTTAATCAATGCAATTCCATAGTTCTTTAAATTTGAACTTGACATCAACACGTTTTTTGATGGGGTCATATGGAGTTCGATTATCTTGGTCATCGTAACTTTAAATATATGATGATTGACTTCTAATAATCAGTTATGCAGAGTTCAGAAAATTATGGTAATTTATCTTAAACGATTGTGATTTTATCTTCAAACATTTTAGCACGATAAACACATGATCAGCGGTAAAATACACAATATTTATTGACATTAAGAACATACATTAAGCACAACATCATATGCACTGGGTATGACGTGACACAGGATATTGGTGTATTATTGAGCCAAAAAAGAGCAGATTCACTGCACAGGCAGTAATTTTTATACCGATTTCAATTAATTTGTTGATAATATGCTATACACAGGTGCTTAGGTAGACTGCCAACTAAATTTTCAAGACATTCGTGTACTGCATTTGACGCATGTTGTAGATGAACAGTGCATAATCACCTTTTAAAAAAGCAATGCGCGCGGAAAAATTGCCGGTCCTCGCTCATTTCAGTCAATATTTGAAGACTTTAAACCTCTACCGAAAAATGTGAATCGAGCGAATGTTTACAAATTCTATAAATGGCACATGTTCCATATTCCAGTAAATTTTATTAAGAAATGGCAGTGATACGGACTCCATATTATTGTGCCAGGTGTACTGGGGAATTGATTTATTCAGTAGCTCGTGTACGGGGGTATTGCAGGCTACTGTACTGAGTATTGTTTACTAATATACTAATATTGGGGTATATCTTTTCTGGTTGTTATTACATCTAAGTTTGACAGAGTTAACGGTTGTTGCACGAGTACGTCATTTGTTGTGGAAATTACACAAATATTATCGTCTCTATGGTCAATTGCGTAATTGTTGCCTGTCTTAAATTGATTTGTATGTTGTTTTAAATGTTTGCATAAAACGATAAATGCTATGACGTAAAATATTTTCATGTACTTAGCAGGCATTTATCGACAAACCATTTCGGTAATTTCTGGGCTAAAACCATTAGGGTTTAGATCATTACTCCGTTTAGGTATTAATACACTGAACATTGCAGGTTATACCGTTCTAACTAAATATGTTAAAACTAATGAGTCCTAATATCAAATGTGGGTTTTCTTTTTCAAATAAAGTACGGACAATGAACATGGATCCACGAAAACACATGCAACTTGAAGCACTGCATGTTTAGTAATATGTCATGTCAGTCATTGGGCAGTTCTGAATCAATTTTAAAGTTAAAAAACTTGATTCTCAGTAAGTTCAATATCCCTCTAGGCAATAATAAATGCAATCTCTTCTGAATGGACTGCGGTATACAATAGTGCTACTATCAACGTCAAAGCAGACACGAAAGGTAATATGTTGCTCCTATATACGCTGTTTAGATACAGATTGATACACCTAACAATACAAATAGTTTTTGTGGTTAAATTTCAAAAATAAATAATAATTATTATATACTAAAATTGTGTTTGTTGTTGCTCAATACATAATTTAATTTCTTCATATGAATGGTTTTCAGTTAGGTGGCAAATAATGTATTTGAACTTTTCATACGATTGTTCACAGTAGAAGCAGGCATACATGTTGGTTAATATAAAAACAAAAAAGTACACATTGTATATCTAATGCACGATATGAACCCATAGTAGTCGATTTTACTATTACTATTGAATTGTATATTGCATGCATCGATCTAGGTTTGGATAATTAATATTTTGTTTAATAAAAGTTAAGTCTCTTTGCTAGAAATCATAAAAAAAAAACGGTGATGTCTGTTTGCGCAATACCCAGTACACTATATATTGATAAAATGCAATACTCAGTACACGAATATGCAATACTCCGTACACGAGTTGGCATTGTAAAGGGCTTAGAACGTACCTAATAAGCAACAACAGTAGTTGAAAATTGCACGAACTGTTCTGTATAGTATTCATAACCAATCGCTTGTTTCAAATTGTTCGAAAATGGTTTAAACTTCTTAATAATTGATTGAAACAAACGAGGAGCTGCATATTTTCAGCGAGCGTTTTACGTTTAGTTACTGATTATTTACTTTTCATCTGTTATATGGTTCAAAGTCAGGATATGGCGGTCTTTGCAATTTAGTTGGCAGTCTAGGTCAGCACATACATATGTTAAAGTATAAACAGAATACTTGAAATCGATGTTTTACGGTACTTACCGTTGTTGGAGCGGTTTTCTTTGACATGTAACTATTTTGGCTCGATAATGGGCCAATATCCGGTGTCACGTCATACCCAGTGATTTGCAATAATTGAGATATTTATTACGGGGCCCTAATTTTCGATTTTGTATCGATAATGTTTTCAAGTGCATATTACATTTTTTTTATATATAAACGGTCATATATATACTTGTAACATCTCTTGTATTAACGGTCTTATGCAAGAACACTCTTTTCCCACAATTTCAGCTAGTTTTGCGAAAAGTCTTCTTATGATCCAACACATGCACCGGTGGTATCTTCCAACTGCCACCGTCTTGTATTTTATATTAATTGCTAAGACCACGAGGTAAACTGTATCTTAATTAGGACAAGGCAGTTATAATACCACCAGTTACCGTTATGCCAACACAATGTGTGACATTATAGCATATAAGGTTTAGACAGTGTCACATCGTTTTTACAAATATCTTTGACAGCAATGTGTTATACAATTTATGAGATTATTATTCCCCTACCGGTGTTTCACCGGAGGGGACTATAGGTTTGCCTTCCATCCGTCCGTCCGTCTGTCCGTCCGCCAGTCCGTCCGTCCGCAAAATATTGTTCGCGCGATAACTCAAAAAGTACTGAAGATACTTCGATGAAAATTGGTATACATATAAACGGCAATGTCAGTATTATGCACGCCCTTTTATTTTTTTACCAAAGGTCAAAGGTCACGTGACTTTCACTGAAACTAGAAATAAACTAAAACAAACTGGATCCTGCGATAACTCAACAAGTACTGAAGATATTTCGATGAAACTTGGTATACTTATGAACGACAATGTGAAAATTATGCAGAACCTTTCATTTTTCACCAAGGATCAAAGTTTACGTGACTGTTACTTAAAATAGAAATAAACTAAATACTGTTATAATTCGAAAAGTACATAACATATGACCATGAAACTTGGTACAAAGATTGAACTTTAGGTTTGCCATCCGTCTGTTGTCTCTCTATCTGTTCGTCCGTATGTTTGTCCGTCCGTCTGTCTGTCCGTCCCCAAAACCTGGTTCCTGCAATAACTTAACTGAAGTACTGAAGTTATTTCGTTGAAACTGGGTATATATATAAACGGCAATGTGGCAATATGAGGATTATGCATGACCTTTTTTCACCAGAGGTCAAAGGTCACGTGACTATTACTAAAAATAGAAATAAACTTAATACTGTTATAATTCGAAATGGACATAAGATATGACCATGAAACTTGGTACAGAGATTGAACTATAGGTTTGCCATCTGTCTGTGTGTCGTTCTGTCTGTTTGTCCGTATGTCTGTCTGTCCGTCCCGTTCCCAAAAGCTGGATCCTGTGATAACTCGGAAAGTACTGAAGACACTTTGATGAAACTTTGTATACATAGCAACAGCATTGTGAGAATTATGCTCGACCTTTTATATTTCATCAGAGGTCAAAGGTCACGTGACTGTTACTAAAAATAGAAATAAACTTAATACTGTAATATTTTGAAAAGTGCATAAGATATAATCATGAAACTTCATGAAACTTGGTACACAGATTGGACTATGGGTTTGCCATCCGTCTGTGTACGTCTGTCTGTCAGTTCGTCCGTCGGTCTCACTCTGTCTGTCCGTCCCGTCCCCAAAACCTGGATCCTGCGATAACTCAAAAAGTACGGAAGATACTTTGATGAAACTTTGTATATATAGAAAGAGCAAGGTGAGCGACACGACCCTTTCTGTTTGAACAGAAGTCAAAGGTCACGTGATTGTTACTTAAAATAGAAATAAACTTAATACTGTAATAATTCGAAAAGAACATAACATATGATCATGAAATTTGGTACACAGAATGGACTATATGATTGCCCTCTGTCAGTTTAGTACTGCAATAACTCAAAAAGTAACTCGAATGTCTGATCAATGTTACTAAAATAGAAGAAAAAAAACAACTTAATACTGCAGTGACAAATGGGATTTGAATAAGAAGCTTTGTACATCTACAGATAAAGGGCGATTTGACGGTATTTGATTTTTATTCAAATTTTTCTATAAGAAATGATACGCCGGCTTATCAACTTCCTTTTTCATTAATATTTGAATTTTTCTGTTTAAAATGATACGCCGGCGTATCAAAATGATTTTTATTCAAATTTGTCTCTAAGAAATGATACGCCGGCTTATCAACTTGCTTTTTCATTAATTTTTGAATTTTCCTGTTAAAAATGATACGCCGGCGTATCAAATTGATTTTGTTCAGATTTTAATGTTTCTGTAAGAAATGATACGCCGGCTTATGAACTTGCTTTTCATTCATATTTGAATTTTAATGTTGGAAATGATACGCCGGCGTATCAAATTGAATTTCATTCAGATTTTTATTTTTCTGTAAGAAATGATACGCCAGCTTATTAAATTGCTTTTTCATACAAATTTGAATATTTCTGTAAGAAATGATATGCCGGCTTATCAAATTGAATTTCATTCAGATTTCTATTGTTCTGTAAGAAATGATACGCCGGCGTATCAAATTGCTTTTTCATACAAATTTGAATATTTCTGTAAGAAATGATACGCCGGCTTATCAAATTGAATTTCATTCAGATTTTTATTTTTCTGTAAGAAATGATACGCCGGCTTATCAAATTGCTTTTTAATACAAATTTGAATATTGCTGTAAGAAATGATACGCCGGCTTATCAAATTGAATTTCATTCAGATTTTTATTTATCTGTAAGAAATGATACGCCGGCTTATCAAATTGCTTTTTCATACAAATTTGAATATTTCTGTAAGAAACGATACGCCGGCTTATCAAATTGAATTTCATTCAGATTTTTATTTTTCTGTAAGAAATGATACGCCGGCTTATCAAATTGCTTTTTCATACAAATTTGAATATTTTTGTAAGAAATGATACGCCGGCTTATCAAATTGAATTTCATTCAGATTTTTATTTTTCTGTAAGAAATGATACGCCGGCTTATCAAATTGCTTTTTCATACAAATTTGAATATTTTTTGTAAGAAATGATACGCCGGCTTATCAAATTGAATTTCATTCAGATTTTTATTTTTCTGTAAGAAATTATATTTTTTTCTATCATTTATTTGAATGAAACTCTGTTGATTGTTTACAACGAGTTCAACGGAATGATGTGAATATACTCAAAAAATGACACTTTGTTGTGCTTTTCATATATACTCTCCCCAAAAATATGAAAAAAAACTAAACAAAAATAACCATTGAAAAGTCGATTTTCTTAACTGTAATTTGGGAATGATTGGACTTTCCCTTTTTAAAATGGAACATTTTATAACATATGATCATGAAACTTGGTACACAGAATGGACTATATGATTGCCCTCTGTCAGTTTAGTACTGCAATAACTCAAAAAGTAGCTCGAATGTCTGATCAATGTTACTAAAATAGAAAAAAACAACAACTTAATACTGCAGTGACAAATGGGATTTAAATATGAAACTTTGTGCATCTACAGATAAAGGGCGATTTGACGGTATTGCACAATGTTTACTTAGTAGGGGTTTTCACCGGTAGGGGACTCCTGTATTGCTTGCAATGCTATCAAAGCCTTGTTTTATATGCCTTACATCTGTGTAAGTTTATATTAAAAAAGAACATATGAAACTAAACACACTTTCTACGTGTATATGCAGAACACGTACATTCAGAACTAAACTCTTACAGTGTGTGAAAGTAAGATTGTAATGTATTTATATAACGGCTTTAACATTCCGAAAGAAAAAAAATCAAATCTTAAGTTACATTTAAGTGGAAAATTCAAATATAATTTTCCTTGTAAAAATTAATAATATATAAATGAAATATTGTAAAATAAAAAAGTATTTGTTGATTCTCATGCCAAAGAAATGTTTAACGAACCATCATAGACTTAAAGGACTTTATGACTTTAAGAAATATTCGTATATTTTCACTTAGCAGGTTTGTGGATATGAGCCTAGGTGTACAAGTTAAAATAGATTGAATTGACGTTTTTATGATTTTCTTGCAAAGCTCGATAAAGAAATTTACTTCTGGGACACAAGAATAAACATACAACAACGACGGATAACGCTGTGCTTTGTGTTTGTGTGTTGTCTTTAACATTCTTATCAATTGTTGTGTTTCTATAAACTGACAAGGCAAAATGACACTGTTTGCATTGTTATCGCGAGTATTTGATACCTAAGAACAGATGGACTCGACATCTGTGCGGTCTGCTCAAGAAACCCGAGATTTGTATTCCAGTGACGTGAATTGTTCATGTTTTATATTGATTCACATAACATGATCATGATAAATGCCAATTCTACATGGGTATTCTCTAATCTTATGTTTATATGCCCTGTTAGGAAATAACTAACTTAATAAAGGCATATTGTCGTTACAATTGGCAACTATCGCTGTAAGGTGCGTCTAAATACAGTTCTATTAATGAAAGAGGAACTATTTTCTTGCATTATTTTTTTAACTTTCTAATTTTTAGTCTATTATTGAGCAAACTTTTAACAGTTTCAAAAGCATAAACCTAGCAAGTTGCATGTAAGAACATTCAATCCCATTTCCATAGATATTCATTTTCCTTTGCATTTTAGCTTATACAAGTTTTCTGATTAGTTGCTATGCCTGTTTTGTGCAGTAATATAACGTTGATAGTTAAAGTGTTTTGAGAAGTGTATAATCTATACAACAAACATGATTTAGCTGTGTCTGTGTTAAAGTTGATGACTAACTTGATTTCCATTAACCTTTTGACCTTCACCAGGAAGCGTGTTTTACTTGGATACGGGAATGTGATACATGCCTGATAAGGTAGACATTTGATTGATTTTGTATTTGTCTGATATGGTTTAAGACGCATTCAGTTTATGAAAAACAAATTGCGCCATTGAGGAAAGTGCTGACTTATTTTCATGCTGTCTTGTATTTTCTCCACAATTTTACTATCTCTATTGGTTTTATTACCCCGGCTACTGAGATTGTTTGACGTCTCCTGTACTGACACCTGCAGTTGAATTAGCGCAGACATTTATAAAAAAAACAACAACATTACTTTGAAATAATTCAGCAATAATGGAAAAAAACCCGTATTATTTTAAGTTACATGCAGTCATTCCTTTTCATTGAGTAGGTAGTTACCACTATGCTTTACCGTATTCTGATACTTCCAACTTGTTAATTATTTCCAGTAATAACCATTATGTATAGAATGAATCGGGAGCAAGCCCATAATCGTTACTTATTGACAAATAAATCCACTGGACTTCAACATAGCGACACAGTGCCCGTGGTTTCAAACTATAATAATGATATATCGTAATCTATATCTAAATCGCGTGTACATGCTAATAGACGCTGGAATCGCAATTTTTCTTTTGCATGCAGTGTTTTATTTGAGCTCTAAAGCTTTTTTTGTTCATCTCTTTGCACACAATGTTTGTGATATTAATGCATCCAACATGCCTTCTGTAAATATTATTTGATGACTTTGAAGTGCAAATGTATTTGCACGTGCATCAGACGCAAGGGAATTTACTTTGTTCAGTGTTTTACCAGCGTGTGTCGACAATAGATCTCGCATAACATAATGTCTTAAGGAAAACCAGTTATTTTTATGGATGCTATACGGCAGGTGTTTCTTTAATAAATGTCTGCATTAGGAATAACTAGAAATTATTCTTTCGGCTATTACTGTGCGAATTCTATTGTCATGAGTAATATATTAACTTATTTCATATTGATATATTAAAATTCAATTGAAAACACATGCTGTACTTTGTTTCAAAATTTTTACTCTGGTCAAGATAATGACACGCTACAATTCATGCTTAATCTGTCGGTTTTGCTAATTATTCCGACTATTTGTAACTCTTGATACATGAAATACCATTTTTCTGCCTTTATGGACATTTTTCCACGAGTTTCAATCAATAATGCTGCTGTGATCATTAGCATCAGACGGTCATGTGATTTTCGATGTCAATAACTAGCATTTTCTCGAAATAGTTTACGTTCATACCGTCCATACAGTAATATTTTAAAACACTTGTTTTCGTGATATATCAGACAATAGATAAGAATATTATTTTTGAATACGATTTTCGACTCTTCATGACGTAGTTGATGTAAGACATAACTAGACAGACAATGGTTATCTATTGCGGGTTTTCGGGATTTACCAAAGTGTGGATTCAGCAGAAAACGAAAACTAAAATGTGGCTTCGTCGCATCTTCGACCCCGGACGATTAATGTATCCTGGTAGTGTTTAGTAGTGATACCGGTTAACGCAACAGACCAATACTTTAAGTAAGATATAAATTTACTTTTCTCATGGACGAAGCAATACGTAGGCTTGGAATCTATTTCATAACATTTTTCCTAGATATGACACCAGATTCGCAGAAAACGAAAACTTTAAATGTAGCCTTTTCCTCCGCGCTGATAAATATTATGTTGTAATCTCTAAATTGAATTTGTCTGGAATACTAAATAATCTAGCGTTACCAATTTAACCAATATTTTTCCCGTATGAAACACAAAATGTATAAACCTTAAAACAGAGAAAAGTTTTCAATTACATTCCAGTGTCTCTCTTTTCTCAAGCCTAGGTCTTTAATAGTGCAGTCGAATAAACAATTATTTGAGAAGCACATGCGTTAAAGACGTACAACCGTTCTATATATGTCAAGATGACATAAATGTACATTTACATCTTATTTTGTGTAGTTTATACTGTTCGCTATAAATGGCTATTTAGTTTTAGAGTTTCAACAAATATAAAACCGTCTCCTTGTTCCATCTGTTACCAAATTTATGTGTAATTGTATTTCGTATTCATGGCAGCATACGTATTGGTAAACTATCATATATCATTCAATGCACTGACATCTCACATTTACCCATTACACAACTGAACTCTATTTATATTATTATTATTATTATTATTATTATTATTATTATTATTATTAGTAGTAGTAGTAGTAGTAGTAGTAGTCGTAGTAGTAGAATGTAAAAGACAGTAATTAATAATAAACTATTACAAAACAAATTTGGCGTGGTTGGAAAGATGGCTGTGTTCCTGTAATGGTAAAAAGCCTCCGCAAAGGTAAGTGCATGTATAATATTGAAAATCCAGTCAACATTTGCTGTTTGCTTTACCAATGATAAGGTAAATTGCTCAACACCAAGATGTTTTATCCAAAGGATTGTTATGACAGTGTGTTTCTTAAGATAGCTAATTCAAATCGAATTAAAACCATAAATTGCTAGATGCTTATAATAACATGAAGGTAAATCGTCTTTCCTTCAATTCTTGACGGTCTTAAAATTATCCGTAGGACAATCGCTACGTAATTTATTTCGGAACTAAAGAATACAACGTTATAGGCTTGATGGATTGAAAGGAAAACATAAAACATGCATGTCAATGGAAATGATAGTGTTAATACGACTGAGGTCCAGTTGTAGGTTTCTTAAATGACAAACATAACTTTATATAAAATAATGTTCTTGTCTATTGTCTGATATATCACGAAAACAAGTGTTATCAAATATTACTGTATGTGTGGAAATTGTGTAGAATTGACTCAAATGAGCCGTGTCAATATCAATGTCAATCTCTTTCGCTATTTAAAACATATCCGACATACCAATGTCATGGACACTTTTTGGCGTAACATAACATCGTAAAGCTGTTAACGGATTTATTGCAAGTGCCATTGCGTGTTGACATAGGAAACCCTGATAGTGCAATGACAAACAAGTGACTTATTCGATAGGAATGAATGTATTCTATAGAGACAGTTTGCTTGACACTTTGTCAATCGTATTACGAATCGGGAAGTGTTATAATGCTTGCGAAAATTAATAACTAGGTGCTATAAAAAGTATTTATAGTAATTAGTACTAGTATGCTGTTCTTTCTCGTCTTTGGAAATAAAGCGTATTACAGAACTAACATTGTTGGCTTCAAATATCTTTGTAATAAGTATATTAACTGCATTTTAAAATAAATCCTTCGAGATATGTATTCTAGTTTGATTCAGACACGATAGGTTATACGTCATGTGCATAATTCTTCTGCAGATTGCGTAAGATCAAAGGGCACTTATGTTTAAATGAATTAACCGAAGAAACGCAGCTATTTATTCAATGTATTTGTACAGAAAAGTGAATTTGTTTCTTTAACTAAAATAAACACACATGTATTCGATTGAAGTACTACAACTTTGACTGCGTGTTTTAAACAATCTGAAGAAAAAAATACACGCTAGATTGTTTTTTATATATAAAGTCGTTATTTATTTAGCATTAGAAACTATAATTTCCGTTTTTAGATTAATTATGACTTTCCGACCTTATGCGATGTCAATATCGTAATGAATCATATTACGGTTGGCAATATCTAAATAACTCACATATCGATTAATATCGCGTTAATCGAATGAGTGTAAACAATTAAAAAAAATAACCAATTAAGTTTTACTCACGTTCAAATTTGCAGTTTTACTACCCATGTTAAAAGTATTCGTGCGTTAACAATGTTTTGCAATTTAGGCATTTTCTTAGGGTACCATTGCATTTTATCAATTGACTCAATTATTTATATTCAATAGCATATATGGTAGGACAGGAATATCTCAAGTATTTGGTTAATTAAGGTCGCCTGTCGTGCATCCGATGCTATCCGCATGCATCGGGCACTTCCACCGATAAAAAAATTGATACTCAATAATCAGGAACTAAGTTGTCTGAAAATTAACAGATCATTTTTTTATAATTAGTTGCCCTTGCAATCGTCCAACATGCATCAGAATGGATTTTAAACATGTTTATTTAATATTTCTAAATAAATACAAATGGTTGTTTTTTAAAACCCCGATCGATTGATCAATCACTGATGTAAACTAAATTACGAATTTATCTTATGTTGTAGAATTTCGTATTTCTTAAGAATAAAAAAAAAATCCGCAATAATATAACAATTGTCTGCAACATTATCATTGTGTTTGGTTTGATTAAATCACCGTGTGTGCACGAATGAGTCGTTAGAGTGCAGAAACGGGGCACTTCTATAAGTATTCCTATCCTTTGAACAAATGTCATTAAGAACCGATGGTTCTTAGGTCCACAAAAATATAACAGTTGTCTGTAACATAATTATTATGTTTGTTTCGATTCAATCCCGAAGGAGTCTCTAGAGTGAAGAAATATATGAGGCGCGTTGATGCATGTGCGTAAAGTGTTGTCCCGGATTAACCTGTGCAGTCCGCACAGGCTAATCCAGGACGGCACTTTCCGCCTACAGTGGGTTTATGTTTAGAAGAGACTTTCTTCAAACAGAAAATGCCATAGAAGCGGAAAGTGCCGTCCTGGATTAGCCTGTGCGGACTGCACAGGCTAATCCGGGACGACACTTTACGCACATGCATTAAGTCCGGGTTTCCCACGACGCGCCTCATATCGTTTCTATGTGTATTTCTATATTAAGAACATATGCTATTAAGTGCCGATGCTTCTTGTCGAACCTTCCAGGCACACACTCTTCCGACTGAGTGAAGTTTAATTCAATAGTTGTTGCATTTGCATCACTACTAGACGTTAAGTCGTTTGTTTTCAATCAATATGCGTTAAATGCTGCGTTTTTAACAAACAGTTCTGTTGATAAATAAAATGACCAATTTCCAGATATGTCACAATTCAAATGTATAATTTTTCAATGGGATACAAGTGCCGTTACCAGCACAGTTATTTAGTATGAAAGAAAGCACAATACACATATAGAGAGATAATACATACACACGTACACACACCATTTCAGCTCATATTAGTGTTTTTTTACTAACTGATATATAAACATTTCAGCATGTTATCCAAGAGACAAATGTTAAAATATTTATCTGGAAATACTGCTATAACGTTAACATAAATGTTTTAAAACATCATTAATTAAGTAATTTTAGTACTACGCGAGCCTATGTTGACGCCCTCAACAATTATCTAATTATTCACGTTGTGAATGAATTTACGGGACAATTCATTGAATTCTTAGTCGTCAATACAATTTATTGTCGACTCCACTTCAGTTCTGTCTGATGACAAGACGGATTCTAACCGTCTAGTTAACTTACTACTTATGACATCAGGCGTTCCGGAGCAGATTATTGCTGGCATATTATTCAGCCATGTGATAAAAATATGTTAAGTTTTCTTCCCAGAATAATTTTTTCCCAGAATAAATCACCTACAGGTTCATGGAATCCGGTCCATGATAATGCAACGAGGTAAATATAGACAGCATCTACAGAAACGTGTCTGCTTTTTACGCAAATCAACCATTTACCACACTTGGTAACAATACGTTTTATCACCATTCCATTAGACATTTTATTTTTATATTTCAGGTAATAAACAAAAGAAGAAAGCCAATATTAACTGATATGTTATGCTTGTAAAACAGAAATATACAATTCAGCAGGTAAATATGCATTAATTATGTAGCAAATATCTAAAAATACAGTGCATATATACTCGTTGTACTGACTAAATTACATTACCATATAAACGATTTGTATATTAATTTACTGTTATATATTGTGCAATTCTGTGAAGTGACAACATAATAATATGGTTCATAAATGCCATCTGAAATAATGTAGAGTAAACTATAACATGTGTTGCTAGCACTATTGGCAACAAAGCTATTATATATAGTGGTAGCTGTAATTTACAACGTGGATCAAAACTAAAGGAATTCTTGCTCTTCAAGCAACGAAGGCTGTGAATATGATTTTCAAACATCAGAGGCATTTCGAATTTTTCAGTCATTTAAACTGTTCGATGCAATGGTAAAGCCGATACGTACGTACTCATGTGAAATATGGGGATATGAGTTTTGCGATCAAATAAAACAATTCCATATTTTGTTGTGTAAAAGGCTAGCGTGTTTAAATAAGAACGTTGCGAACTTTTTCCCGCTAAGCGAAACAGGGCGTTTAGCATTGTCAGTAATATATATGACAAAGTGCATTAAATACTGGCTGGCTGAAACTATTGACCATGCCCCGACATCGGTATCCGCGCCAGTGCTATGAAATGTTGCGTTCCCTAGACGAGCAAGGCAGACTAACCTGGGCTTAAACGTTAAGCGACTCCTATTCACCAACGGTTTTGGTTTCGCATGGATAGCACAGGCGGTCGGACAAAAGGAAGTATTTCTACAGGCATTCTCAGACCGCTTAAACAACTGTGCGATCCAAAATATTATCTGAAGTATCAACTCTTCACCAAAAGCGCTCAGCTACAAACCACAAATCTGCATTGACATCAGAAACATATATTTCTGTTTCAATACCCTTTGTAAATAAACAGACGTTATCGAATTTCCGGTGCTCGATGCACGAATTAAACATAGAAAACGGTATACACCTCAACATTGATAGGGAATACATATTTCGTCAGCACTGTCTTAGTAATAATGTGTTTTCTGTTGACAACGAAATCCATTTTCTTATCAACTGTCTATTATATGATGAACTACGTGAACAATATATCAAGGAAGAGTGGAAGTGTATTGTAAATCCACAGACTAAATTTATTAAGATAATGTCGGATGACAGTAACACTAGTTCATTACTTCTCCTAAATTTCTCCATTTAGCTTTTATAAAACGTTAAATGTGAACAACGTAAATATAAACATGTAATGGAGACTATAAGCACAAACTTTTACAATAGTATAACATTGTGTAAATTTGTAATTGTCTCATCTATCTTTATAAATAAAATATTGTCAGCATTAAGTTATTTATGTGAAACAATTATTGATTTCCGTAACGTGCACGTGCATGTATTTATTGTGCACGTGCATGTATTTATTGTGTTTGTTTTTATGTCTTGTATTCGTATTTGACATCACATGATATATGAAAATTGAAATGCATTTTTGGCCGATGGCCATATGATACAAATAAACAGTATTGCTATTGGTATTGGTACAACTGGATATAACACAGTTTCGGCGGATGGAATGAAAGTAATTAAGGCTTTTAAATAAAATGATTAATTTTAAGAACAAATGTATTCCATAGTTATAATTGAATTTAAGTCTACAACCCAAACCATAGAATAATGCAAAGACAAAACCAACTAAGATATAAATACAACCGCATGCAAGTATGTACTGTGAAACAAAGGAATCCTGCTGGTAAACCGTTATATGATATGGATGCACGGAGTTCAGAAGCCATCGTCATAGTGACCTTTATACTGAGTCCAATAATCAGTTGCAGAGGGTCGTGCAAGTACTGATAATTTATCTTAAACGATTGCCCTACTTTATCTGCAAACATGTGAGCAAGATAAACACCTATTAATTGGCTATGTTGTCACGGCTCCAATCGAAATGTTCAGATTTGGATTTCATTTCTTCAGTGTTATATCACTATGCGTTTAAATACGAATCGCAATTGTCACTTTGATTGTTTCGCATTGCATGTAAAACACATATTAAAATAATATAAATTTTCATATGAGATATACAACTATTGAGACATAGATATTGGGACAATAAATGTAATTTATCGATACTGTTTTATATTGCATAGAACATTTCTTATATAAACGGTCTTATACAAGAACGTCCTTTTCTAATATATTCAGTTAGTATTGCGAAAGGTCTCGTCTCTAATCCTTCACACGGACAGGTGGCTTAGAGCAGCGGCTAACGTCTCGTGTTTAATATACATTGCTATGACCACGATGTAAACTGTATTTTTAATCGAAAAAGACAGTTAGAACCCTGCTAGTTACCATTCTGCAAACGCAATTTGTGGCTTATTGCGTATCAGATTTACGCAGTGTCGCGTAGTTTATGATTGTCATTTAAGCGTTTGTAAGTTTTCAATTTTAACCAAGAGGCAATGAAACTAAAACGATGAAAACTTTGTATTAATTCAGTGTAACGTCGTCTACCAACCTACATCAAACTGTGCTGCACAAAAAAATCAAATTGTATTTTAACAGTTATGATGTTATTTGTTTTGACATTTTAGGGTCAGAATTCCAACAACTAGCCAATGAAATCGTATTTCTATTACACACCATGATAATAGTACCAAACATAATTAGCTGAGGTAATAATAACGTAAATTTTGCTATTGTTTAATAACCTATCGTATAAATATATTGGAATCAGTTAAATGATCATAATAACAATTTTCATTAGTGTTAAAGCTTTATAATATCACTTTATATGCAGTCGTACTACAATTAATTATCGCGTATTCTTTTGTTTCTTTTCATTAACATGGTAATCGAACTGCTTCGTGTACTGTTTAAAAAAATGACACAATACGGCACAAAATCAGAATAATGCCAATGTCTCGTAGTAAAATGCAACAACTTGACATATTTTAAACTTTGTTCACAACGGCATTTGGCGATATACTAAATTGATACAAGTATTGGAAATGATGAGACTGACATGATACGCTTGACAGGTATTATTGGTTTTACAGCAGTCGCGAAAAGACTTGTTAAGACACAGCATTGTGTATACAAATGTGATGTATTGTGTGGGCCACGTAGAGGGAGATTAGAAAACGGACTGGGACTTAACATGTGGACATGTATTTACATTCAATAAAAGGGATATAGTGTTATAACGAATTATAATTAATTAATAAAATTAGTTTTATTGATTTAAATAAAGAAATATGTGGAAATAACATGTGTATGTGAGAACTATGATGCATTGGTTTCAGTATTTTACATAAATGTATGTTGTGTACCGGTATATTGATTTCAACAGTGATTGGTTTAGAATCAAATGTAACTGATTTTTAGGAGTTGAGAGTTCCATACGTGCCTTTCGTCCATAAGTGATACACAAGCAATTGTCAGGTAAGTCTACCAACAAATATACTCGAGCTATTCTATATTCTGTCACAACGTACTATACAATAAGATGGTGTATATAAAGGTGAAAATCAAATATGTCGCAGGTTTAAACGGCCAAAACAACGGATTAGGCTTACTATTAATAATTAACGTTGTAAAACTAAAACACTGCACTTTGCTTTAAAGTATCGAGGTTTAATTGAATTTGCTCCAGTTCCTAACCGTTACAGTCATAAAGTAGTATTATTAATTCGTACTACAGTACATATTGCATACATTTTGAAATCATTTAATTTTGGATTTTCGTGTATGGGAACGAAATGTATTTTCATTTTAATTAATAGTCGGTTTAATGTTTTTTGTATAATATTTTGGTTATATACCAAATTTTAAAAGATGTTTATGTTTTAAATCCTTTTATCCATTTTTGGAAATGCTTTGGCAGGTTTATATGGTATCTGAATAGCATTAAATGCAGTATTTTCAATAATACATGATAAGCATTTGTTAACCTTAGTTAGCCTTTTTTTCACACTTGAGAACAATGATCGGAAATTTGAGTCTTGCTGTTGCCGTTTACGTTTCACATCTTGACTCTTTGACAGACAACACAAACACTGATTTACTGGCTGAAATAGGATTCCGTAGAATTATGTGAAACCTCAAACAGTTACAATATACAATTGTGTTCCGCTACCATACGCATGTATTCTCTTCAAAGTTCAATCATTTATTTTCAATAGACATTACTTTACACTATTGTTTTTCAATAACAACAAAAAGACGGAACACTATATTACCAATCCTATGTATTTATATTGAATTGAGATTCAGCCAGGGAATTTAGCACTGGAATCAAGAAATCTAAAATTTGATTAAGCGTATACCACAAACATCTTGATTTAAGGACTGAACACGGCAATGTAATTACGTCGTGCGTCTGTATACCACTAAAATAAATACATTTAGGCCGAGTTAAAGATGCAAAATGATAAGAAACGATCGATGTATGTTTTTATACATTGGCTTTGAATAGTTTTGCACAATAAATATACGGTGCATATGTTTCTTTTTTCTGAAACATATGGGGATCATTTAAATTTCAAGTATTATGTTCAAATATTGCATTTTAATACGTAACTACTTTTTGTGTAACGTTTATATTTCATTTTACAAGTCACTGCAACCTACTTAAAGTTTTGAAGTATTACCAATGCCAAATGCGTTGCACATAAAAAAGGCAAGCACTCGTAACAGATAAATAAGTTAAGTAAATGTGACAGGACCGGACTTTTGACGTATATTTTTAATTGTTGAATGTAACCTTCTTATGTAACCTTGTACAGTGAGGTGTCGTTTTTATCGCTTTGTGACTTTCACGCGAGAATCTGTTCATTCTTGCGCAGACATTCGTAAAGGTCGCAGCTGGGTACAGCAGTGGATGTAAATATTTCTAATCTATTATAGGCTGTATTTCTCAATGTCTTTGAGTTGGGTTGTGCATGTTTTAAAACGCAATCGTTATTATAATATTATTATTGTGAATTTGGCATTCGCTAAGTCCGATGCAAAATGGCAGTTTCTGATGTTTAAATATCTTTTACTCTGTTAACAGTCACTTACAAATGCTTTTTCACGCATTCTTAAATTGCAGTATAACATCACACGGAGAGAGAGCAGTTTCGGTAGCAGTTCAAATCCACAATTTGGTAAGCATATGTGAATGTCAATATGATTCTGTTTATTTGTTATTTTATATGTTTGTACCATGTATCATTGTCTTTGTATGTTTTCGATTTTATTTTTAATATGCATTGTACGTTATACTTATTTCCTAGGAATTTATCGTTGATTGTTAATATACATGGCCACTAGTTAACTATATTTCTAGAACGAGTAATTTGATATAATCCTATATAAATTATACTGTAACATTGTTACAATTAATCTTTATTTTATTTTCAGACTGCATTTGGAATTTAGAAATCGTGAAATGTGAAATACAGTATCCAGATACCATATATTACTGTTTTTATAACATTAAGTGTCAACCAACTAGATTTAGTCAATGCTAACTGTCCCATTCAATCCACAATGTTTGACAAACCCAAGAATCCACAGGAAATTACAATGGCGCCCAACGTCTATACCGCCAGAGTACACTAGTATACCGCCTTTTATATAAAATTACTCGTTCTAGAATGTCGTAATTGTAATATAAAAGGCGGTATACTAGTGGCCAGTGTATATTAACAATCAACGATAAATTTCTTGGAAATAAGTATAACGTACAATGCATATTAAAAATAACATGGAAAACAAACAAAGACAATTGTAAACATCAATTAAACTCATTAAATTGAATGACAAATAAAGGTAATTAAAGGGACTGGTATAGACTGTTATTGACCTCGTACATACCGGATATAATTTATTCATTGAACATTGCTGGTCGATATTTAATGGTGTATGCATACTAAATATATAATTCTTTTCAACACAATAATCAGGACGATGACACTTTTAGAACACAATTAATGTAACACAACTAATGTTTATGATATTATAAATAAAAAGATGCATTGACATCAACGTTAATGCTTACAAACAATCATATGCGTCGTTGGAACTTGATGACATACGTTGTAGTGAGGTTTCATCTATCATTTGACAATTGACAGTATGAAATTCTAAAGTGAGTTCAATAAAATGTGAGTGTGTGGTAAAATGTCCTTCAACATCAAAAATCACTAACACCACTAACAACAAAAAAAATAGCAAAACTGAAAACACAGTAACCAAACGCACAGAAAAAACAAAACAAGGAAATAAACAATTTAAAGTAAACAACTAGTCACACGTTCAAAAAAGCATTTGGAACATATTTCTTTGCATAGTGATATAAATAAAACTACATGAATCTTATTAATAAAATATTGTAATAGGTACTTAAACATTTAAAACACACAAAATATTTTGGAGTAACAAATATACTTAATGTTTGCATATTTTAATGGTCATACCAATATATAAACCGTGTTGATTCACAACCAATTTATTATATGGGAAAATTAAAATAATTACCATAGCAACTCTTGAAAGTGTGCAAGAATATAGTAATACAAATAAAAGTTCTTTTTATTGTAGTTTTTGTATTGCTTAATTGTATTTACCGTTATAACATCATAAACAAGTTGAATTGAAAGTATGGAAGTACAACCAGCAATCATTTTTTTTTATCGAGAAATAACTTCATGTAACGGTTATCGACTATACTAGAATATATACGACGTACTATTAATTCCTAGTAACAGTATCATGTCATCGTGATCGGCTTTAGATATTAATAGCAATTTACTTATTATAATATGCTTTCGCAAAGCCCTTAAGCTGTCAGGTGGTATTTCAAAGATATCTCACCTCCCACATAAATGACGCGATCCGATTGGCTAAGAGCGGTCACATGACCATGGGGTATTTTCCACACACCATTGATAAATGACTCTATTTAACAGAAACACCGTTTTCATTTCTTTAAAACATTTTACTAAGTGTTTTAAAATGTACATGGCTTTATATATTATTGTCACTTGTTTGCATTAAAACATACATGGTACACAAACTAATATAAAGTCTCATAAGAGATATCGACAAATTCACATAATTATTGATGCATATACGACTGTTTTATATCGCATATAATATTTCGTATATAAATGAACTCATACAGGAACGCTCTTTTTATGCCCCCCCCCCGAAGGAGGGCATATAGTAGTCGCACCGTCCGTCTGTGGGTAGGTGCGTGGGTTTGGTTGGGTGAGTGGGTGTGTTCCGTCCGCCCAGACATTGTTTCCGCTCTATAACTTCTAAACGCCTGGATGGATTTTAATATAACTTCAGATTATTATTCCACACGACCAGACGACGTGTGGCGTACAACTCTTATACTCGTCGGTCAAAGGTCAAGGTCACAATTCAAGGTCAAAGGTCATGACTTTTTGTTTCTGCGCCATGACTTCTAAATGCCTGGATGGATTTTAATATAACTTCAGATTATTATTCCCCATCACCAGACGATGAGTCGCGTACAACTCCCATGCTCGTCGGTCAAAGGTCAAGGTCACAATTTAAGGTCAAAGGTCATTATTTTTTTGTTTCCGCTCTGTAACTTCTTAACGCCTGGAAGGATTTTAATAGAACTTCAGATTATTATTTCCCATGACCAGACAATGTGTCGCATATAACTCCCATGATGGTCGGTCAAAGGTCAAAGTCACAATTCAATGTCAAATGTCAAGGATTTCTGTTTCTCCACCATAACTTCTCAACGTTTGGAATGATTTTAATATTACTTCAGATTATTATTTTCCATGACCAGGAGATGTGTTGTGTACAACTCCCATGGTCCTCAGTCAAAGGTCAAGGTCACAATTAAAGGTCAAATGTCAAGAAATTTTCTTTCTGCTCTATAACTTCCAAAAGCCTAGAAGGATTTTTATATTACTTCAGATTATTTTTTCCCATGACAAGATCATGTGTCACATACCACTTACATGCTCCTCGGTCAAGGTCTGTGGGTCCAAGGTTACACTTAAAAGGTCAAATATTAGAATGAACTGCTTGTAGGAAGCATCATTTTTGCCAACATGTAAGGAATGTAATAACTTGGTGGGAATGAAGATCGTTATGAGGCAGTGTGTCACAACAACAAACAGCTGTGTTGCTGAAATCTCAAGATGTTTGTCCCCGAGCATAATATTGTACTCTGACATCGTTTTGCCTTCCTCTGACAAGCATATGCTTAAGGGCATATGTCACATCCTGTGACAAACCTTGTTTCACATATCCCTGTTTGCATTGCGAAAAGTCTTCTTTACTTATAATTCTTTACATGCGCATGTGGTATCTTTCAGTTTTTGCATTCTTCTGTTTAGTTTTTATTGCTTGCATGGACTTTGATGTAAAGTGTATTTATTTTTGTTTGGACATGGCAGTTATGATCCCACCAGTTACCTTTATGCAAACACATTGCAAGGCAAACGACATATCAAATTTAGACAGTGTCACAGAGTTTATGCATATATCAATGGCAACAATTAGTTGTACAAATTATGAAAGTGTTTAAGTTTTCTGTGCATTTCGTGAGTGTTTTTGCACATTGATAATTTAACCAATGAAATTGTTTGGTTTGCGAATACAATTTAGTACAAAAATTCATCATAGTATTCATTATAGTATTGTCGAGATGCTATCATTATATTCGAATAATGTATCAATTTTATTGCCATTCATTCGTATGGTAGTGTTCTAACTAAGTACGGACACGGAATAAATTTGTATCGGCATTTATTTAGAAAATAGATAACTAATCGTAAACTATATAAACCTATATACATCTATGTACGTATGTCTACTTAAAACGATGTACATGAAATTAAATTGCCGATGTTCATTAAAACAAGACGTCGTTGATTGAGTGAAACATTTTGAAACGACAATCCAATTATTGTGGACGGACTAGTCTTTTATATTTAATGAATTGAAAAACTCTTATATGATCTTTTTCATACACTGTTTGTTTTGATGGAAAATAACTACATGACTTTAAAACTGCATTCATGTGTCAGGCAGAATATGTTGCAATAGGACATTAAAAAAAAGCAATCCCACCATCGGCTTTTAAAATACAGCTTTATTCATGGAATGACATTTCGACTTCAGATAATCTACGGTGTTCAAACGATCACATTGAATTGAAACTGTTTTAATGATGTTATTTGTTTTGACATTTAAGGGGCAGAATTTCAGCATCTTGTCGAAGTAATATTCTGAATTTTACATACAATATCAGACAAAATTAGATGACGTAATAATAACTAATTTAGTGCTCTTGATGAAATAATGTATCGCGTTAAATGTATCAATATATTCGAACTAGACATTTAATTGCTAGATCAAAACACTTGATCGGCGGTGAAGCATCGATCATAGGTGCATAAAATAACATTTAAAATCACATTATGTTCAGTTATCAATACACCTTATTGTCGCGCTTTCATCTGTTACTTTTGATTCGTATGGGAATCCATTTGTCGATGCACTGTTTAAGTCGGCCACAATATGGTATAAGCGCATGATAACGCCGATGTCTCAAGACGACATGCAGAACAAATATCTTGCACTTGTTTCACAATGACCTGTACCGATATTTTTCATTATTTTACAGACTGGTCAGATATGACGATAGTTTCTGTTGCATTACAGCTAGTTGTGACACGGCTGTTTTATAATAGACTCGGCATCGTAGCCATTATTTTCGAGAACGCAGATTTATTTCTCTTTTCATTGTTGTTGAAACTGAATTTCACATCATCCATTAATGCCTTGTTTTCTCTTATCCCCACATCCGCTTTCGACAGTTAAAAGATAAAATTTGTCTTGGAGACATTATGAACGATCCATTTTACGCTTGGAAATGTTATTTATGTGGTGTTGCCAAGCGATAAAAGTAATGTTGAAAGACACTATGTACAATATTTTTTAACATTTTGCAATGTTATTTGTATTGTGTGGAGATGCATGTGATGCTGATATTAAGTACAAAGTAAAACAACATTCATGTACAAATAGCTCTTATTTTGAAAGGGAAAGCATTTGATATTCTTTTAAAACATGTGTTTTATGTATTCAGTTAATTCATTAATTTTTAAAACATAATAAAAATGAAAAACAGATATATTAACCTTTGTGAATAAATAACAAAAATGTTGATGGGATTACCAATTCAGCAATATAAGGAAATATATAAATCGTGTTTATTCTATAGACACTTGTTCTTATTAATATTGTTGTCTTTGAAATCCTAACAATTTAAGATTCAAATATAGTGCTTTTAAATGTGTGATGATCGTAAAGTCGCACAATTATATTGATTGGTAACGAGGCAAACTTTATAAGTGATTGTACATGAATCAGACACACTTGCGCATTGTAGTTGAATATAAAACTGCCAAATCCTCTAATATAGATGTGTGAAAAACATAAATAACGACAATGGTAGATGCCCATCTACTCGATACGCTCTAACAACATACGGATGCAGCCTCGGAGACAGTAGACATTGATACAAGTATTGGAAAGGCTGATACGCTTGACAGGTATTATTGGTTTTACAGCAGTCGCGAAAAGGACATGTTAGGACACTGCTTTCTGTAGACAAATGTGACGTATTGTGCGGAACACGTAGAAGGAGGTTAGAAGACAGCATTGGCTTAACATCTAGACATGTATTAACTTTGTATGCGGAGGAAATAATGTTTTAGGAAAATATATTAAAGCCAATTTTACTTTTAATTTAATTCATTTATTTGGCTTAACTGACACATTCAGTCATACCCGTTTAATTGCAAAACATATGAGGCATGCCGTGTGAAAACCGGGCTTAATGCATGTGCGTAAAGTGTCGTCCCGGATTAGCCTGTGCTGGCCGCACAGGCTAATCCAGGGCGACACTTTCCGTTTTTATGGTATTGTCTGTTTAAAAGAAGTTTCTGCTAAACATAAATCCAATTTAGTCGGAAAGTGTCTTCCCGAATTAGATTGTGCGGACTGCACAGGCTAATCCACGAGGACACTTAACGCACATCTATTAAGCCCTGGTTTTCCACGACACGCCTGATATATTCTTGCTAATCTAAGAATACAATTTCATAAAAAATTGTAAAATAAAACAAAAATATACAAATTAATATTTGTGTATTCAAAATGATACGTTTTGCTATAATGAAACGGTTTTGAATTAACATTTTGTTGCAACATGCAATTTATCCATGTACGACTACATGACTGATCTGGATGCTTGTGATAACTTTAATTTTGCAGTGCTAATATAACGAAGGGAAAACGACAGGGATAAAAACAGTGATGTTTAAATGGTGCATGTTTCAATAAATGTCATTAGAAAGAGGTTAAACCTGTAAGAACAATTATGCACGTGTTTCAGTATCTTACATAATTTGTGTTTAAAAAGAGGTGAAACCTGTGAGAACAATTATGCACGTGTTTCAGTTTCTTACATAATTTGTGTTCAAAATACAGTGCACGTGTATTTGGATTTAGATAGCTATGGATTGTGAATAAAACGGAACTAAAGTTTAATTTTAAGAGTTAATAGGTCCGCACGGCTCTTTTGACTTTGGAGGACATATCACAATATGTTATTAGGTAAGACTACCATATGACCACGTTTTTGATGGTATATAGATTTAAACTGAAAAAAGAACACATTCTTATTGATTATTTAAGTATGAAAACTAGTGCATACTGTATTAGCTTTGACAGATATTGCTTATATTTAAGTATGAAAACTAGTGCATACTGTATTAGCTTTGACAGATATTGCTTATATTTAAGTATGAAAACTAGTGCATACTGTATTAGCTTTGACAGATATTGCTTATATTGAAGTATGAAAACTAGTGCATACTGAATTAGCTTTGACAGATATTGCTTATATTGAAGTATGAAAACTAGTGCATACTGTATTAGCTTTGACCATTCTTATTGCTTATATTGAAGTATGAAAACTAGTGCATACTGTATTAGCTTTGAGCATTCTTATTGCTTATATTGAAGTATGAAAACTAGTGCATACTGTATTAGCTTTGACCATTCTTATTGCTTATATTGAAGTATGAAAACTAGTGCATACTGTATTAGCTTTGACAGATATTGCTTATATTTAAGTATGAAAACTAGTGCATACTGTATTAGCTTTGACAGATATTGCTTATATTGAAGTATGAAAACTAGTGCATACTGTATTAGCTTTGACAGATATTGCTTATATTTAAGTATGAAAACTAGTCCATACTGTATTAGCTTTGACAGATATTGCTTATATTTAAGTATGAAAACTAGTGCATACTGTATTAGCTTTGACAGATATTGCTTATATTGAAGTATGAAAACTAGTGCATACTGTATTAGCTTTGACAGATATTGCTTATATTGAAGTGTGAAAACTAGTGCATACTGTATTAGCTTTGACAGATATTGCTTATATTGAAGTATGAAAACTAGTGCATACTGTATTAACTTTGATAGATATTGCTTATATTGAAGTATGAAAACTAGTGCATACTGTATTAGCTTTGACAGATATTGCTTATATTGAAGTATGAAAACTAGTGCATACTGTATTAGCTTTGACAGATATTGCTTATATTGAAGTATGAAAACTAGTGCATACTGTATTAGCTTTGACAGATATTGCTTATATTGAAGTATGAAAACTAGTGCATACTGTATTAGCTTTGACAGATATTGCTTATATTGAAGTATGAAATCTAGTGCATACTGTATTAGCTTTGACAGATATTGCTTATATTGAAGTATGAAAACTAGTGCATACTGTATTAGCTTTGACAGATATTGCTTATATTGAAGTATGAAAACTAGTGCATACTGTATTAGCTTTGACAGATATTGCTTATATTGAAGTATGAAAACTAGTGCATACTGTATTAGCTTTGACAGATATTGCTTATATTGAAGTATGAAAACTAGTGCATACTGTATTAGCTTTGACGTAATGGTTTTAAGTTAATTTACTCCTGTTTTTAACCGTTACTATATTGAAGTAAGATTATAAATTCGTATCAATAGCAACTGAAACATGACACAAGCATTTGGAAACCATTTTATGCTGAATGTTCATGGTTCTAATGAATTAAAAAATATTTTAATTAGAAATTTATAGTTGGTATAATATGATGTATATATCATATATATAATAATTATTGGTTTTATATAAACCAATCTTCTTTATAGTGTTTATGTTTTAAATCTTTGGCCGCATTGTTTGGAAATCTCTTGGCAGGTGTCGTTTTATTAGGTATTACAATAGCATCCAATGCAGTATTTCCAATAACGTGTTCATACATATAAGCAGCTGGACATTTGTGAACCCTAGTTAGCCTTTCTTCGCACTTGAGAACGATCATCGGAAATTTGACACTACAAATCCTGACACTGCCGTTTACGTGTCACATAATGACACTTTGACAGAAAACACAAACATTGATTTATTGCCTCGACGAGGATTCCATATAAATATTTTAAATTTCTAACCATTGCAGCAAAACAAATTACACTTATTTTTTCGGTGGTTTTATACACACGTATCGTTCACATCAAAGTTCAATATATAAGCTTTGAAACGAAACTTTTTTTTCAATAAAAACTGTATCAAATATTATGAAATAGTATTAGCCAGAGAATCAAGATACATCAAATTAAGCACAGGAACCAAGAAATCTGAAATAAGATTGAACATATACCACAACATCGCATGACACATACAAGTTCATTTAATGTTCGTTACATGGCTTCCATTGCTGATAGTTCTAGACAAGATAATTGAACTCGGCACATGAACACGGCAATTGAGCGTTGTATGCCTTGGTGATGTCTCTAGAGTTTTATTTATCTCATATTTAATACCACTAAAATGAATTTGTGTCAGGCTGCATTAGAGATGAGCGTATATAGTAAACAATTTTGTGTTTTTATTATATATATATATATTTTAACTTATACCTTTCTATGACGCGATAAATCTCATTATGTTCTTCTGTTTTGTTTTCTCAAAACATGTTATTACTATTCAAATATATAGACTTATACTACTATAAAGAATGGGACATTCTTTGTTGGTGATTAAAACTATTTCGGTATTGCGTAGATACTGTCTGTATTATATTATAGTCAGCCTTTAATTGAACATGTCACCGCACACCTACGTTGCAAGTGCAGTCAATACTTCTATTAAAGATTTGAAGTAATACCATCTGTCTCAAATTACCAATGACATAATCGTTGCACATTAAAATGTGTCAAAAATTCAAACGCATACGTAGCCTAGAACACATTACAAGTTTGCTTCACAGGTAACTGTAAATACAAATTAACCTCCTTACATTATATTCAAATATAGCCTTAATGAAAATGCTTATAAAATTTTCTTTATATAATTATTCAGTGCATATTGATGTAAGCACTATAATATTCTTTATTAATAAAATAATGAAGAAGATAAAACATACAGAATATTCAACAAAGTGTATTTATCACAACTGATGTATTTAATGTGTTTGAGCCGTGGGCCTATATTTAACAACTACGATGTGCCTTATTATCCGCGTAATTGCTTAGAACCACTCAGCTGCACCGTTGGAACTTGATGACTTGATGACTTGATGACGCAGGTTGTGGCGGAGAGTGTTCTGAGACATTCAAATTCTCATTGAATTCTCTTTAGTGTGGGTGTGTGTGGTAAGAAAAAGTCCTCCTAAAGAACAAAACTTAGATGCGACAACAAAACACAAAGAAAACAACAACATAAAGTACAAAAGCAACTCAAGCCTTCAAATGTACACTTTAATAACATGTTGTGTGCATAGTGATCAAAATGAAATTGCATTGATAAAATTAATAAGATATGGTAATAAATACTTTAAACACATTAATTCAAATATTTTTGTGTAACAAATATGATTGATAAATATTTGCTTTTGATGTCATATATACTAAATGGTTGCATATGTTACTCGTCATACAATATATTACCCGCGTTGTTACACACCATATTCATTACATGGGAAATTAAAATAGTTTTTGTGTGTGTGCAAGAATATAGTTATACAAATAACAGTTGCCTCCGTGTTCTTGTGATAGTAGATCAGTGCATTATATGTAGTTTCCAATTGTATCTCTATCAAACGTAGAAATTGGATGGTGATATATGATACTTTAGCACACGATGGCGGGAGATTGATGTACCCGTATTTAAGCTGTAAATTGTGTGCATAAGTTTTACAGTATTAGATACGTAATGGACTAGACTGGTGAGGCAGTAATCGCGGGTTTGCAAAAAATATTTCGAACTAATTATTTACTGATTACGTGCTGGAGATTTTTATGGATATTTGTTTACTAAAAATATGTATTTCACTGGTTACGGACCCAGGTCTTAATGTTTATATTAAAGAAACTTTTACTTAATTACTGAGGTTTATGAGATGTAGTAATTAAAACCATGGTATTGCTTTAATGTTTTACGTTATAACAGCATTAACAAGACACTTATAATTGGAACGTTTATAGAAAGACAGCACCAGTCATCTTAATCTCCTTAATTGAGCTAGGAATACATCTTTGCAGCCTACACTACTTGTAAGAACTATCGACTATACTAGAACATATACAGCGAAATATTAATTCCCAGTAATATTATGATGTAAAGGTGATCGCGTTTACAAATTAATAGCAATTCAATTATGCCAATACGCATTAGCAATGCCGCTAGGCCGTTAGGTGGTACTTCAATTATATAGTGTTATATTATGTTATTATATATAGACGCTATATAAAAGCTTCTTACAACCAAATACACCACTAAACTATCCAATAAAACATAAACTGAGGTCTCATAGCTTATATAGTGTCAGTGTGTGAAATAGTATTACGTTGCGAAATTATATTTTTTATTATAGTTTATGTGTAATTTCTTCTTGTAATTATTCTTATCAAATCACTAAAATTATGGAGAAATATTAACATGCCTATAAACGGAAATTAAAAATACACACATGGCTGGAATTTAAAGTCCAAAAAGAATTGTTATTTGCAATCAAATTTAGATTGTTGACGTATGATATATAGTGCTGCGTGCAGATTACCATTAAGATAAACATGTGTTCCATGGTTTCTGTGACTGCCCATTGATATAAAGAAATTAAAGTTACAAGTTGTGTTCGTATGGTCGTCCAAGAGATACAATATCGTATACACATTTAATTACCTCAAGACATTGTTATTATAAAACAAACAGTGATGTACATTGTTTTAATCAGTGCATGGATTTAATGAGAAGTAACATGTAAACAACGTTAATGTGGAAGTAAAGCAATTTTGTTATATACTTTTATCTATAACTACTCCGAAGAAGGACCATGCTCTAATTTAATTTTCCTCAACTGCTGATGTCCCTAGATTTTCACTTTGCAATAATTGCTTCCTGCTGTGGGTATAGCAATAAGAAGAACGAAAAAGTAGATGGAAGCACATTGCATAAACGATTATTAAAACGGGAAACGTTTTGACTAAAATTCTACTGCTAGTCCACATATTAGGTTAGAATATATATATTTACCTGTCTGCAACAACAGTATTTATAGTTTATATTAGCATGCGTGTATATTTTATTTTCTAAGCTTTGGTCAAGCGTTTTTAAACTAATTTGTAAATTTCTTTGTATTCAGGCGGAATGTAATGTACATGTATATGTATATGTCTGTAGTCACATGAAGAATACAATAATTAAACAATAATTAAACACAGAGGCTTTTTATCATATATTTATTTCGTATTCTGCTTACATTTAGGAGAAATGCTGTTGTACAAATACAATACGCGTTGTACACGTATTACGTTCAATTAAGCATTTGCATCGACAAATATTAATGTCCTTTAATTCCAATTAAATTTAAATTGACGGTATACCCATAACACAAACTTAGGCAAGTAATTAATAAATTTAATAAATGTTTATATAAATAAACATCAACACGCATTTTTAATAACTGACATATCATTGTATGGCAAATGTCTTTAGGACATTATATCAGTCGAATATAAATCTAATGACAAATCAGACTTAGCCAAATTAATGATCCACTGTTTAAATGGTATTGCCGCTTTTTAGACAATTATAGAATATTCAACATATACATCTAGATAACTAACGATCTATGAAGTGTTATTCTATGTAATCAACGTGCATAAATGGGTAATGATAATTATCAATACTGTCAACTCTGGTTTGACAAGGTAATAACCAGACTCCGTCGTGACCACTCTAGTTACCACAACATGTATTGACAGATCGTAACTTAAAATGATATCCCTGATAACTGCTTCACGACAGTCGCTAAATGGATGTGATTTCATTCTATCGAACATTTGCTGTAAATATTCTAATAGCATACCTGCGAAGACAGGTAAGGTCATTCGAATGTCTAAAAGATGATTCTTTAAAGTTTTTAAAAGCAAAAACAAACATTTTTTTTGAATTAGCAACATGTTTATTATAGATTCATGCGAGTTTTCATTTTAATAAGCACACTGTGAAGACACAGTTATAGCCTCGCTCTATTTTACTGGGAAGTACGTTGAGAAGCATATGGTTTTTGAAATTGTGAATTGACAGTTTGTATTTAAGTTTAGTTTACCATTCATTTAATTTGCATGAAAAGCTGTTGATTAATTGTACAGACATTATATATACTATTCTAATATCATCACGAAACATTTTTATATCACTGCTCACTTTTATTTACTATCACACTTATCCATGCTTCATTTATGTTAGAAAACCGAAACATAACAATCATAAAGTACTTTTTGAGCTTAAAAACGCATTGTAATCAAAACGCATTATGATTACAACGTCGAAATAAGGACATGCATACGAGTATCGCGATATTATGCGATTCTAGAAAGGCAAAGAATCCGTTAAACAAGTATTCGACATCGCAATAAAGTTTGCTAATTGTTCATGCTAGTTGAGAAGTGATCCACACCTCAGAAATCTACTTTTCTATCAACATAACATGCCTTGCCGTTTTAACAGGGTAACAATAAAAAAATCACCACCCGGTACAAACAAGTTCTAAACAAATGAAGTGGCTGATAGTTGTGTGGCAATTGGTCACTTGCCATAAATAAAGGACCTCGGGCTGCTAATAATAGTTCTCTTTTGCGGTCGCAGCTGGAGTTTCACTTTGTTTATATTTAAGTGCTGGTTTTATTTATATTTATATTTATTAATAATTCAAACGATGAATAACTGGACTATTGTAATATGCGAATGTTTAAGTCTATGCAATTCCATTAAATGCATCAGTAGTAGAATAACTCTATAACAACTCAAGGTCTTGAACTGTGAGCTTTGCGAACTTGAACTGTACTACATACCTGTTGACGGTTGGAACCATCACAATTGACATCCATAAAATACTGTTATGAATTATTATATGTCTTCATGGAGTTTGAGCCTTGGACACCTCTTGGATACTTTGATCTGTAATGAGTTGCTCGTGATGTGTCTGACTCAGTATTGAGACATCTAGGTGATACAAGGTACAACAAGTATGTAACACGTACTGCCAACAGAATCAATCTTAACTATATGTCTATGTTTTATGGTCATTATAGTTAGTTATAGATATTATTTCATTCATATCAACTTCATGATCTTACATGTATAACACTTTATGTAAGTGTATTTCAAAAACAGTTACTTTTAGCATGTTCAATATATTAAAGTTCAAGCATATCGAAATATAATTTATCCATTTATCTAATCTTCAATCCTCTGCCTCTCTAAATGTCTGGTATGTGGCTTCCTTAGTGGATTCAATGGAACTGTAATTGCTGTGTCTTGATTCCGTCCTCGATGGAATTAATCGAAACGTCTTTTACGATGGCGTAGCAATATATGGTTACACTATTAGTAAGTCACGTAACAGGATAGATGAGTTGTGATCAGATGGGCATAGCTCAATAAAATTAACAACTTTTGGTATATGCAAGTGTGATTTTACGATCATTAACGATCGTGGATACTACAATGGAAATTATGTGTAAGTATTAATTATTCAGTTTTATTCATTGTTTATTAAAAATTAAAAATGAACAGTAAATGTAGCCCAAACTAAATATTTTATAAAAAAAGTGTTAAAATATATATGAAGACATATTTATGCCAAAATACATTAATATATTCATTAATGTGCAAACACGTTTTAAGCTGAAAACATGCGTTAATGAATGGCATAATGATGCACTGTACGCCACTGATATCAAAGCCTCAAAATCCTCAATGCGCAGAAAATATTTATCTTTAAGCAAAGAAAACATTGTTATACAACAATATTAAGCATTGTAACGACTTTAAATACAACAATGGATTTAACAGCGTTTTCGTTATCCGAAAAAAACCTTGTCAACCCCCTAAACTGTTTATCAACACATATTCTCACTGTCTCTATTTACATGTTTAAAAAGTGTTCAACTGTGTTGCACCGTGCGAATCGGAAAACATGTGTATTTCGTGTTGTGTTCATATCTTTTAACTGTAAATACGTTACCAGTTATGCGCACAGACGCCACATACCAATATAATCGGATTTTGTCAACTAAACTTCGTGACAAGTTAATTCAGATAATTAACAAATGTACATTTTGAGAAAATGTAACCCATGTATAAAACTTGTTTTACAATATGCTTAGGCATGTGGTAGGGGTCTTTCTCAATATATTTTAATTCTAAATACGAATATAATTGTATTAATTTAAAATAGCATTAATTCAAAGCGGATCATGTGTCTTTAACAGAAATTTGTATGATTTGAGAAGGCAGTTCTTTACAGCGTTTGCAGTAAATCCAGTCTGTCTGATATACTTTAAATAGAAATTGCAGTACCGACATGTCTTGCCTACGATCGGCATTAATGCAAATCTAATGAACTCAACAAATGTATACTATAGACTCTTCCACTAATGTCAATCATATTCAAGTTAATCTGTAAAAGTATCCAATCATCGCACGTGTTTAGAGGTTAAACTATATAATACAAAAGAGCACATGGAATGTGTTTGTGATATTTTAAAGAGCACGTGGTAATGTTTGTAATTTTCGATGAATGGAAATTAATCCTTTAACAATAGCTTGGGAGAAGTTTCAACTATTCGTGACAAAACCCAGATTGGTCTATTGTGAAACAGCAGCTGTATAAACAATAGAAAAAATACTCTAAACAAGATCCGCTATTGAAGGCATGTGACCAATAGACTTTTCCACCAATGTCAGTCATACGCATATTAATTTGTAATTTTATCCAATCATTGTACTTTGATATTACGCGATTAACGGTTAACCTATTCGACACAAAAGGTAGAGCTTGTAATCTGTTTGTGATATTTGATGAATAGTAATTAATCCGTTAACAATAGCTAGGGAGGAGTTTCAATTTGTCAGTTGCAAAATCCGGAAAAGACTATTGCCTATGCAATGTAGTGCACAACATTGTAAACTTGAAATACTTCAGAAACACAAACTACAAAAACTTTATTTAAACAATGTCATCTCATTGAATCCCCCAACACCTACAAGATATTTTCTTCTTATTTAATCGGACACGATCATGCATGGCCTTCGTTCAAGACGTTACTGCTGAAGGAATCGTTTATATTTTACTAACACACGCACGAATTACTTAGTGTATTAGACAAATAAAATAAACAAAACGATAATAGCCTATCTACTGCACGCATTATGTTATTCCCGGCACTGTCAAAAGTTGCATTTTTAATGTTACTGCAATGCTTAGAACACCTTATAAAACGTTATACTACTTGTTAACATTGATTTTGTCCATCTACGTTTAGCGCATTATACAATGTTTACGAACAATATATATCGTGCATACGAACCTCTGTGACAGTCAATATGAAAATTGTTTATAATATGTACATCGGATACCAAACAGTTTCATTATAGTAATTATTGACAATAATAAGTTGTCATGACAACTGTTGGGAGTCTGCAAGAAAATACTTGCGCAAAATAAGTGTAGTTTTCCAAAGTTTCATTTGAGGGTCGAAAACCCAGAAGGTGCCAACTGCTATTGATTTAAATGACAATTGGTACTTTCCGGTTTTCAAACCTTGATTTGTAACACTATTTGAAAAAATTTGACCGTGGCATATCATTACAAGTGTTTAATTTGATTTTGCAAAACAAAGAAAATTTGTCAAAGGTGAGCAATTTCTACTCATTTTTTGACAAGTATTCCTGGTTAAGCTTTAAAGCTTACAAAACTTTGCAACATGTGTATTGATGATTATAGATTCAACGCTTATTAAAATGAGTAAAACCATTAAATCATCCAATAGTATAGTGTTCGCTTGCATTCCTCTGTGAAACCTACAGTGCATTATTTATATGTCTGGGTATTAGTCACGCGATCTGAGACACAGATGGTATATTAATATAATAAGCTATATAAGCCAGAATGGACAATTCACGACTCAACTGTACTTATTTAACATCTGTTTATAGGATCAAAATGTACTGAGGCTCTTACTTTTTTACTCATCCGAAAATGCTTGACGTTTATTTTCCTCAAAGTCATCCATGTTTTGTCTAAGACTATAGTATAAAACTAATTATAGCAAAAGAATCGACACAAGTAAATCACAGTAAACATACCGTCCGTGTAGTGCATTATTATGCATTTATTTTGTTTGCAAAAATGTAAAAAATTCAAGCACCAATTACACCCAAATTAAGGTCTTATTTCAGAAACCGCTTTCTTTAATACTGAAAACAAAGTACGCACATATTGTCTCACGGCTGGCACAGTGAAACAAATATTGATAATTGCGCTTTAATGATATACATGATAACTGATATTGGTTTAACGCTAACGTTGAAAGGATGTGATGAGATTCCATCTGGATTCTGCAGGTGACAAACAAAAGATGTTATTACATGTCATATTGTTAGTTTTAAATGACATCGAGATACCAAGCCGCTAACTTATAATATTTGTATGCATTTGGCATATTATGGCAATATTCAACTTTGCTGTAGAAAGGTCCTGAACAAGGCGGTCAAGACACATTTACTTTTAAATATCTATCGCGAAACATTTTGAGATTGTCATTTCGTAAAGATGGTTATCCATTATCCAAAGTGTGCATATAAACATATATATTCCAGTTTTAGTATCGAACATATGACAATAAGAATATTGTTTAAAATTAAAATCAATTTTTGCGATTTGTATATTGCTAATTATCGTAAACAACAAACAAGCTCAGTTTCACAATAAAAACAAACTCGCGTTTACATACTATTGCAGCCACTTAAGGTTTCAAATGCGAACTACGTACATCACAATAATATAATATACAATATGCTATATAACATTATTATACAACAATGTCTTGCCAAGTGTAGTTCATTTTTCTCTTACTAGTGAATTTTTAACACATGTGAAGTATTACTTTTCTGTTATTAATTTTTATTTGATAGAACTACAATTCTTCCAAAAACATCACCAATCAAGGCATTCCAGACAACATGGCTTTAATATATATACAAGATCATTTAACATGTATTACGGGCTAAAAACAGTATAAAAATACATATTGAAAAGAATCAAGAAAAGTATATCGGTCGGAAACTAGCAGCTACATGGAGTGATTAATGTAGAGAATAGCCTCTACACCTGTAACTTCGTGGATGTTATGCATTCGAGTCCGCGCACGCGCATAATATGCAACTGACGGAATTTAATCAACACATTTAAATGTAAATGGCGTCTTTACTTACTATTTCCTGTAACAAAAACAGAGAACACGTAATGAGGAAAATGTTTATCTCATTAAAAAATAAATGTGACATAACAACGCCTTTAACTTGCTCAAATTCCTTCATGTTTGTGGGTAATTTTAGACAACGTCATATGGCAAGACCACGTCATTGATTTTATGTTTACATATCAAGTGATGAACTTGTTTTTATGCTGCTCAAAATCTATATTCGGAATACGTAAATTGAAACATAATGGCATGTTAAAAACCAAATCAATGTTACCAACTATTTATAAAAATGAAAAGGTTAAAAACAGTGCATCATAAATGCAATTCACTAAAATAATGTTGTTATTTATCATTTAAACTTAAAAGTTACACATGTATTTGCTGTTATAAGTCGGTAAATTCTTCGGGCCAAAATTTGCGAAGAATTAGGACACGAGACGTTATTGTATCGAAAATGACGTCAGAGCATCATCCACGAACTTATTAGAGGCCACGAAACTTACCGGAATAGATGCTACTAGGTTAGTGTTTAATAAAGATAAGTTTATTTAGCGATGCTTACAAAACGTGCACCACGAGCCTTGGTCGTATACACTTACCTTGTATTCTATTTACCCCATCATTTTCTTTCTTTATTTTGAACATAAACGAAATAAATACACTAAATAGCACGAAAAACATAAAATAAAGTCACGAAAAATAACAAAATAACGTCATTATACTGCGCGTGTTTGCTGTATTCCACAGTGTGTAAATACATAGAGAATACTAGGTTAGCGCTGAATACAGATATGTTTATTTTAGAAAATCTAAACCAAGAGCTTTGGCGAATGGTTTAGGTTTTCGTGCAGAAAAACGTTTATTTTGGAAATAAACGAAAGAAATTCACTGAATAACACTAAAAACATTAAATGACGTCACGAAAATAAACAAAATGACGTCATGTTTGCTGTATTTAACAAGGTGGAATACAGCTAATTTTATCCCACGGGGTGTTATTTCGTCAATGTAGGCGTGATGATGGAATAAAGCTACGTTATCCAACAGTGTGTTATTTCGTCAATGCAGTCGTGGTTATGGGATAAAAATAAAATTTGAAATAATAAGGATTGTCCCTGAGTTTACACAGACAATGATCTAAAATCTGTAATGTATAAAGAAGTACGCGTTCGTCAGGTGTTGGTATTTTTTTAGATGTTAAATGTGTCTCGTGAATTATGCGTCTATATATAATTACTTTCTTTGCCATCCACCATCCTAAACCTTTTAGCAAGTTTGATTTGGCTTCCGCATTTGCTTCTTGGAAACGTTAATTGCTCTGTCTTTAACGCACGCCTTGGTTCTATTTTCGATAGAATAAACATTCAAACTGATTTGGCTAAGGCATTCAGTGCTAATGACACCGGACTTAAATATAGCCTTCGTCAAGTATACTCTAAGTACATTAAAGCCGTACATTTAGAACGGAAACAGGCAAACGATATCGGTTGAAACCCTTTAGCTACAGTATAATTTATGTGAAGTTATTGGTACAACAAAATTTGAAATAATAAGGATTATCCCTGATCTTCACATCGGATGTCTTATTTTGCCCAGTCATAATGAAATTAGTAATGGAGTTTTTAGGTGAAACTTTGTTAACGAGCCAAATGTCCAGGACATGTTATTAGGTATTTACATAAGACATACTTATCGAGCAGGAAGCTAAAATACTTAAGTAAGTCAACCATTTTTGATGAATGTCGGCGGTTTCAACATATTGTGTGTTTGTCTGTTTGGATTTTTCGCCGTATTTAACAGTATTTCAGTCATATAACGGCGGTCAGTTAACCTACTCACACTTTTCCTGGGCAAGCTTAGCCGATCTAAGCGATTTACCAGTACCAAGTGCACATACTTGTGCCAGTAACGGACAACTTCCCTAGTTGATTCAGAGGTAGGGGGAGAATGACCGTAGAAAATCAACATACTAATCAAAAGGTAATTGTTAAATGACATCAAAATGCAATTAAACATTACTAAAAATAACTCATATATGAACGGCCTTTATCTTCCATTTCACAAAAACATTAATAACCGTGTTATACTTGTCTATGGCAAACTTCGTATGTCTATTTTCATTTTCCCTAAACGATGCAGAGGTGGCATAACAGCCTCGAAATTTAATCGACTATGAAACGCAGGCTGCAGCTACAGTAAAATGACACATAATTGACAACTCATCATGAATAATAATAAAATTGCCTTAATGATGATGATGATTATCATAATAATAATAATAATAATAATAATACTTAAATAATAATAATAATAATAATAACGTGCTACATATCTCGCATACACTGGCAGGTGAATACAACCTGGGGCCACACTGCCTTGGAATGGTCAATGACATGTATTTTGGGCCAAAACAGTTTAATTTCGCACCTACCCTATTCCGATGATAGCTTTGTGCTTCAGAAATCCGTTGAAAGATGTCATGTGTAATGTTCACATTCACATATCTTTGCATCACGGCATATATCACCTTTTAATGAACTAATGCGCAGCGAACCCATTTAGAACTTAAACGATTTTCTAAAATAAACGTTTGTACGTTCGATTATTCCTGGGTGTCCACATTCATGTTGTGCGTGGTGTACAGGCAAATGGTCGCTTTCCTTAAATAAAGAGAAATTGTTTGAGTAATAGGAGTATGTTTTAGCTGAAATGAACTTATGCACTAGTATTTTGCTGTTTAAATATTTAGATTAGACCAAGATTTTCAGTGACTGCTTTTAAAATTGTATTTGTTGTCAAAATAAGAAATACGTGATAAAATATTTTGCTCATTCCAATTTATTAATCATCCAAACCTTTGCGTATTAGCGTGCAAGCTAAACATTCATGGATAAATTGAAGGCTATTTTTTCCGTTCACAAATATATCGAACACTTCGCCCGCATACTCAGAAATATCCTACAATAAATAGTCCACTGCGAAGGCGGACACAACTTCGGAAGATCATGTAAATCTGCCGCTGACATTTCCGTCTTTCGCAGACATTTCAAACTTCTGAATAATCTTTCTGTGTCAATTGCTTTGTCATTTAGAGCGTCAGGAAGAGAATTCATGATTTGAAAACGGTTAAAGAACAATATACACTGTTGTATCAGTAGATATGAATGAAGATTGTTTATTTTATTTGGTAATTTATTTAGGGCAATACAATGTACAGGTATTGTGAAAAGATTCGAATTTGAGAAAATCTTTCGAAAACAATTCTACTCCAAAGAAAACATGAACGCAAGCAAGGAAGAAATACGAGTTACTAGTTACATATAAAATATCTTGTAATCTCGTAGAAAGAACAAGTGCGAATAGTTTGCGTGTTAGTGGTGATTGGCATTTATTGCATATTATTTCCCATGTGTATCCGCTGTAGAAAGTTGCGTCGTGATAAATGATACACTGGTTCACGATAGCGACTGATTGAGTTACTATTGCTCGTTAAATAGGCGTCCATAATGTAAAGGCCTATTTTCGTGTTGTGTATGTTTTGTGCATCACATATAGTTAAATCTTCGTCATGTGAACCATCCAGTGATCTAATGTCACTTATATACTCATATAGTATAGCAATGTACTGTTCTAAACAATCACATTTAATAAAACATACACAAATACCTATATGAAATATGTGTGATGTATCATTTTATTTAAATGTCCAGACAAGATTTAGCCGAAGATTTGACGTCAATATTTTGATGGATGGATATCTTAAGATATGTATGAGCACTATTATGCACAGTGTATACATGTATATTTAATTATGTGTATCTTTCTTGTTGACTACACATTTGACATGTTTGGGGTAATATATATTTTAAAGGTCTTACTTGTAGTATTGTATATATTAACTACTTTAATGCACTGAGGAAATTATAAATGCTTCTAATCGTAACTCAAACATTTATTTACTGATTTGTTTTAAATGTTTTCCAATAACGTATTGTCCTTATTGTAAACTTCATGTTTATATATCGCCACATATATCTTTTGCTACAGGTTTTTAGTGTAATGAGAGCTAATGGATATTGTTAGCAACAGTTACAGTTTATATAGTAGTAACAAAATGGCTGAAGTTATCACTTTTCTCAAATCTCGTCGATATTTCATAAAAACCGAACAAATGTGCACGTTAACCAAAGTTGACTTTGTTAGCTGTAACATGAGCACTAAAAAATGACATTTCATATTCAAAGACTGACACTTTCCTGCATTATTATACACACATTACACATTACGTTATGTTAGATTTACGTAAGGGATATAGCATTGGAAAATACATGTTTGGATACATGTTTTATCCGATATGCAGAACTTCGCCCTTTGTAAACAGAAACGTCACCATTTGATATTTCTCCAGAAAACACACATACCAATCATTCGAACTATAGTACTGTTAAATTGTTAACGTTTAAACCATTTTTATAACAAGTCTTAAATACAACACGACTATGATGCAGATTTCAAACGTTAAATTCAAGCATGTTTACATGTCTAGAAGCATTCCTATTACTATTATGCATAAATTATTCAAAAATATGCGAAATGAGAAGTTAAACTGTCTTTAAAACTACATAAAACTTTTTCTAAGGACAGCCACCGATAATTCTGTGTGTTGAAATTCAAAAGATAAAACAATTTTCGTCCCAAATGGTCTGAAATAGTCGTCCTTCATAGTTTCAAAATACATTCCATGTGTATGAACTAATGCTATAATACATGAAATAGTTGTAGCACACTTTGACCGAAATATGTTGGTTATTTAACAAGTCCGCAGGGCGAGATTAAATAATTAACATATTGAGGTCAAAGGGTGCTACACGTGTTTTATAAATACCATATTTACCAATCACATCGCAACTTTCTACGATACCGATCTCAATGGCAAGTTCCTAGACGTCACGTGATGTCTGACATGTTTGGCATGCGTGTCATTTCCAAATTTAGCTCTGTCGCAATGTGTCCACTCAGTGCTATCGTTCAGTGCAATAATATACTGCACGATACTTTTGTAGGGTAAGGTTGCATATAAGGCTCCTCCCACCATTTATCAATCTGAAATCACAGTTATTGAATATCGCAAAACAATGATGAAAACTCTCTGAAATATGGTATAAGTACAAATATACGACGCGGTATTATTATAACAATAGAGCACATTTTGCATGTCCAGAGAAAACATAATGAAAAGCTACATGGGAAGTTTTCCAAATCTAATGTTCTACACCTAATCGATAGCTGAACTTAAAGTCGGTTTTCATAGACAGATAATGTCAATCAAAGCAGCTGTAATGTTCAAATCCACAATTTGGTAAGCATATGTCAATGTCAATATGATTCTGTTTATTTGTTGTTTTATATGTTTGTACCATGTATCATTTGCTTTGTATGTTTTCGATTTTATTTTTAATATGCATTGTACGTTATACTTATTTCCTAGGAATTTATCGTTGATTGTTAATATACATTGGCCACTAGTTAACTATATTTCTAGAACGAGTAATTTGATATAATCCTATATAAATCATACTGTAACATTGTTACAATTAATCTTTATTTTATTTTCAGACTGCATTTGGAATTTAGAAATCGTGAAATGTGAAATACAGTATCCAGATACCATATATTACTGTTTTTATAACATTAAAGTGTCAACCAACTAGATTTAGTCAATGTTAACTGTCCCATTCAATCCACAAAGTTTGACAAACCCAAGAATCCACAAGAAATTACAATGGCGCCCAACGTCTATACCGCCAGAGTACACTTGAATACCGCCTTTTATATAAAATTACTGTTCTAGAAAATATATTAAACATGTCGTAATTGTAATATAAAAGGCGGTATACTAGTGGCCAGTGTATATTAACAATCAACGATACATTTCTAGGAAATAAGTATAACGTACAATGCATATTAAAAATAACATCGAAAACATACAAAGACAATTGTAAACATCAATTAAACTCATTAAATTGAATGACAAATAAAGGTAATTAAAGGGACTGGTATTGACTGTTATTGACCTCGTACATACGGATATAATTTATTCATTGAACATTGCTGGTCGATATTTAATGGTGTATGTATACTAAATATATAATTCTTTTCAACACAATAATCAGGACGATGACACTTTTAGAACACAATTAATGTAACACAACTAATGTTTATGATATTATAAATAGAAAGATGCATTGACATCAACGTTAATGCTTATAAACAATCATATGCTTCGTTCGAACTTGATGGCATACGTTGTAGTGAGGTTTCATCTATCATTTGACAATTGACAGTATGAAATTCTAAGTGAGTTCAATAAAATGTGAGTGTGTGGTAAAATGTCCTTCAACATCAAAAATCACTAACACCACTAACAACAAAAACAATAGCAAAACTGAAAACACAGTTACCAAGCGCACAGAAAAAAACAAAACAAGGAAATAAACAATTTAAAGTAAACAACTAGTCACACGTTCAAAAAAGCATTTGGAACATATTTCTTTGCATAGTGATATAAATAAAACTACATGAATCTTATTAATAAGATATTGTAATAGGTACTTAAACATTTAAAACGCATAAAATATTTTGGAGCAACGAATATGGTTGACATAAAAGTCTTTTTATGTCCAATATACTTAATGTTTGCATATTTTAATCGTCATACCAATATATAAACCGTGTTGTTTCACAACCGATTTATGATATGGGACAATTAAAATAATTACCATAGCAACTCTTGAAAGTGTGCAAGAATGTAGTAAATACAAATAACAGTTCTTTTTATTGTAGTTTTTGTATTGCTTAATTGTATTTACCGTTATAACATCATAAACAAGTTGAATTGAAAGTATGGAAGTACAAGCAGCAATCATTTTTTTATCGAGATATAAATAACTTCATGTACGGGTTATCGACTATACTAGAATATATACGACGTACTATTCATTCCTAGTAACAGTATCATGTCAACGTGATCGGCTTTAGATATTAATAGCAATTTACTTATTATAATATGCTTTCGCCGTGTTTGAGCCGTGGGCCTATATTTACCAACTAAGATGTGCCTTATCATCCGCGTAATTGCTTAGAACCACTCAGCTGCACCGTTGGAACTTGATGACTTGATGACGCAGGTTGTGTTCTGAGACATTCAAATTCTCATTGAATTCTCTTTAGTGTGGGTGTGTGTGGTAAGAAAAAGTCCTCCTAAAGAACACAACTTAGATGCGACAACAAAACACAAAGAAATCAACAACATAAAGTAAAAAAGCAACTCAAGCCTTCAAAAGAGCTATGTACACTTTAAGAACATGTTGTGTGCATAGTGATCAAAATGAAATTGCATTAATCAAATTAATAAGATATGGTAATAAATACTTTAAACACATTAATTCAAATATTTTTGTGTAACAAATATGATTTATAAATATTTGCTTTTGATGTCATATATACGAAATGTTTGCATATGTTACTCGTCATACAATATATTACCCGCGTTGCTACACACCATATTCATTACATGGGAAATTAAAATAGTTTTGTGTGTGTGTGCAAGAATATATTATACAAATAACAGTTGCTTCCGTGTTCTTGTGATAGTAGATCAGTGCATTACATGTAGTTCCCAATTTGTATTTCTATCAAACGTTGAAATTGGATGGTGATATATGATACTTTAGCACACGATGGCGGGAGATTGATGTACCCGTATTTAAGCTGTACATTGTGTGTATAAGTTTTACAGTATTAGATACGTAATGGTGAGGCAGTAATCACGGGTTTGCAAAAAATAGTTCGAACTAATTATTTACTTATTACGTGCTGGAGATTTTTATGGATATTTTTTATACTAAAAATATGTACTTCACTGGTTACGGACCCAGGTCTTAATGTTTATATTAAAGAAACTTTTACTTAATTATTGAGTTTTATGAGATGTAGTAATTAAAACCATGGTATTGCTTTAATGTTTTTACGTTATAACAGCATTAACAAGACACTTATAATTGGAACGTTTATAGAAAGACAAGCACCAGTCATCTTAATCTCCTTAATTGAGCTAGGAATACATCTTTGCAGCCTACACTACTTGTAAGAACTATCGACTATACTAGAACATATACAGCGAAATATTAATTCCCAGTAATATTATGATGTAAAGGTGATCGCTTTTACAAATTAATAGCAATTCAATTATGCCAATACGCATTAGCAATGCCGCTAGGCCGTTAGGCAGTACTTGAATTAATCAGTGTTATATAATGTTTTTATAAATAGACGCTATATAAAAGCTTCTTTCAACCAAATACACCATTAAACTATCCAATAAAACATAAACTGAGGGCTCATAGCTTATATAGTGTCAGTGTGTGAAATAGTATTACGTTGTCTGTCAAGATCATGCGAAATTATATTTTTTTATTATAGTTTATGTGTAATTTCTTCTTGTAATTATTCTTATCAAATCACTAAAATTATGGAGAAATATTAACATGCCTATGAAAGGAAATTAAAAATACACACATGGCTGGAATTTAAAGTCCAAAAAGAATTGTTATTTGCATTCAAATTTAGATTGTTGACGTATGATATATAGTGCTGCGTACAGATTACCATTAAGATAAACACGTGTTCCATGGTTTCTGTGACTGCCCATTGATATAAAGAAATTAAAGTTACAAGTTGTGTTCGTATGGTTGTCCAAGAGATACAATATCGTATACACATTTAATTAACTGAAGACATTGTCATTATAAAACAAACAGTGATGTACATTGTTTTAATCAGTGCATGGATTTAATGAGAAGTAACATGTAAACAACGTTAATGTGGAAGTAAAGCAATTTTGTTATATACTTTTATCTATAACTACTCCGAAGAAGGACCATGCTCTAATTTAGTTTTCCTCAACTGCTGATGTCCCTGGATTTTCACTTTGCAATAATTGCTTCCTGCTGTGGGTATAGCAATAAGAAGAACGAAAAAGTAGATGGAAGCACATTGCATAAACGATTATTAAGACGGGAAAGTTTGGACTAAAATTCTACTGCTAGTCCACATATTAGGTCAGAATATATATATTTATATGTCTGCAACAACAGTATTTATAGTTTATATTAGCATGCGTGTATATTTTATTTTCTAAGCTTTGGTCAAGCGTTTTTAAACTAATTTGTGAATTTCTTTGTATTCAGGCGGGATGTTATGTACATGTATATGTATATGTTTGTAGTCACATGAATAATACAATAATTAAACAATAATTAAACACAGAGTCTTTTTATCATATATTTATTTCGTATTCTGCTTACATTAAGGAGAAATGCTGTTGTACAAATACAATACGCGTTGCACACGTATTACGTTCAATTAAGCATTTTCATCGACAAATATTAATGTCCGATAATTCCAATTACATTTTAATTGACGGTATACCCATAACACAAACTTAGGCAAGTAATTAATAAATTTAATAAATGTTTATATAAATAAACATCAACACGCATTTTTAATAAAAGACATATCATTTTGTATGGCAAATGTCTTTAGAACATTATATCAGTCGAATATAAATCTAATGACAAATCAGACTTATCCAAATTAATAATCCACTGTTTAAATGGTATTGCCGCTTTTTAGACAATTATAGAATATTCAACATATACATCTAGATAAGTAACGATCTATGAAGTGTTATTCTATATAATCAACGTGCATAAATGGGTAATGATATTTATATATACTGTCAACTCTGGTTTGACAAGGTAATAACCAGACTCCGTCGTGACCACTCTAGTTACCACAACATGTATTGACAGATCGTAACTTAAAATGATATCCCTGATAACTGCTTCACGACAGTCGCTAAATGGATGTGATTTTTCATTCTATCGAACATTTGCTGGAAATATACTAATAGCATACCTGCGAAGACAGGTAAGGTCATTCGAATGTCTAAAAGATGATTCTTTAAAGTTGTTTAAAAGCAAAAACAAACATTTTTTTTGAATTAGCAACATGTTTATTATAGATTCATGCGAGTTTTCATTTTAATAAGCACACTGTGAAGACACAGTTACAGCCTCGCTCTATTTTACTGGGAAGTACGTTGAGAAGCATATGGTTTTTGAAATTGTGAATTGACAGTTTGTATTTAAGTTTAGTTTACCATTCATTTAATTTGCATGAAAAGCTGTTGATTAGTTGTACAGACATTATGTATACTTTTCTAATATCATCACGAAACATTTTTATATCACTGCTCACTTTTATTTACTATCACACTTATCCATGCTTCATTTATGTTAGAAAACCGAAACATAACAATCATAAAGTACTTTTTGAGCTTAAAACGCATTGTAATCAACACGCATTATGATTACAACGTCGAAATAAGGACATACATACGAGTATCGCGATATTATGCGGTTCTAGAAAGGCAAAGAATCCGTTAAACAAGTATTCGACATCGCAATAAAGTTTGCAAATTGTTCATGCTAGTTGAGAAGTGATCCACACCTCAGAAATATACTTTTCTATCAACATAGCATGCCTTGCAGTTTTAACAGGGTAACAATAAAAAAATCACCACCCCGTACAAACAAGTTCTAAACAAATGAAGTGGCTGATAGTTGTGTGGCAATTGGTCACTTGCCATAAATAAAGGACCTCGGGCTGCTAATAATAGTTCTCTTTTGCTGTCGCAGCTGGAGTTTCACTTTGTTTATATTTAAGTATTGGTTTTATTTATATTTATATTTATTAATAATTCTAACGATGAATAACTGGACTATTGTAATAGGCGAATGTTTAAGTCTATGCAATTCCATCAAATGCATCAGTAGTAGAATAACTCTATAACAACTCAAGGTCTTGAACTGTGAGCTTTGCGAACTTGAACTTTACTACATACCTGTTGACGGTTGGAACCATCACAATTGACATCCATAAAATACTGTTATGAATTATTATATGTCTTCATGGAGTTTGAGCCTTGGACACCTCTTGGATACTTTGATCTGTAATGAGTTGCTCGTGATGGTGTCTGACTCAGTATTGAGACATCCAGGTGATACAAGGTACAACAAGTATGTAACACGTACTGCCAACAGAATCAATCTTAACTATATGTCTGTGTTTTATGGACATTATAGTTAGTTATAGATATTATTTCATTCATATCAACTTCATGATCTTGCATGTATAACACTTTATGTAAGAGTATTTCAAAAACAGTTACTTTTAGCATGTTCAATATATTAAAGTTCAAGCATATCGAAATATAATTTATCCATTTATCTAATCTTCAATCCTCTGCCTCGCCTCTCTAAATGTCTGTTATCTGGCTCCTTGGTGGATTCAATGGAACGGTAATTGCTGTGTCTCGAGAAGAGGGCTTGATTCCGTCCTCGATGGAATTAATCGAAACGTCTTTTTTTTACGATGGCGCAGCAATATATGGTTACACTATTAGTAAGTCACGTAACAGGATAGATGAGTTGTGATCAGATGGGCATAGCTCAATAAAATTAACAACTTTTGGTATATGCAAGTGTGATTTTACGATCATTAACGATCGTGGATACTACAATGGAAATTATGTGTAAGTATTAATTATTCAGTTTTATTCATTGTTTATTAAAAATTAAATGTACAGTAAATGTAGCCCAAACTAAATATTTTATTAAAAAAAAGTGTTAAAATATATATGAAGACATATTTATGCCAAAATACATTAATATATTCATTAATGTGCAAACACGTTTTAAGCTGAAAACATGCGTTAATGAATGGCATAATGATGCACTGTACGCCACTGATATCAAAGCCTCAAAATCCTCAATGCGCAGAAAATATTTTTCTTTAAGCAAAGAAAACATTGTTATACAACAATATTAAGCATTGTAACGACTTTAAATACAACAATGGATTTAACAGCGTTTTCGTTATCCGAAAAAAACCTTGTCAACCCCCTAAACTGTTTATCAACACATATTCTCACTGTCTCTATTTACATGTTTAAAAAGTGTTCAACTGTGTTGCACCGTGCGAATCGGAAAACATGTGTATTTCGTGTTGTGTTCATATCTTTTAACTATAAATACGTTACCAGTTATGCGCACAGACGCCACATACCAATATAATCGGATTTTGTCAACTAAACTTCGTGACAAGTTAATTCAGATAATTAACAAATGTACATTTTGAGAAAATGTAACCCATGTATTAAACTTGTTTTACAATATGCTTAGGCATGTGGTAGGGGTCTTTCTCAATATATTTTAATTCTAAATACGAGTATAATTGTATTAATTTAAAATAGCATTAATTCAATGCAGAGCATGTGTTAAGTAATGTGTTAACTACTTGTTAACATTGATTTTGTCCATCTACGTTTAGCGCATTATACGATGTTTACGAACAATATATATCGTGCATACGAACCTCTGTGACAGTCAATATGAAAATGGTTTATAATATGTAAATCGGATACCAAACAGTTTCATTATAGTAATTATTGACAATAATAAGTTGTCATGACAACTGTTGGGAGTCTGCAAGAAAATACTTGCGCAAAATAAGTGTAGTTTTCCAAAGTTTCATTTGAGGGTCGAAAACCAGAAGGTGTCAACTGCTATTGATTTAAATGACAGTTGGTACTTTCCGGTTTTCAAACCTTGATTTGTAATAAAAATGATATTGAGGACGAGTACCATTTTATATGTATCTGCCCACTGTATATAGATATTCGTAAAAAATATATTAGTAAATATTATTATACTAAGCCCAGTATGGTCAAATTTATAAATTTATTTAAATCTAAAAGCTATAAAACTATATTAAACCTTTGTAAATATACATACCATGCTTTTAACAGACGAAAAATTATGATCAATTTCGTCCAATAACTACTCATTTGTTGTTTTCTTTTGTACAAATTTGTCATTCTTCTTTCGTACTTTTTCGTCTATAACTTATAAGTCCCTCCTCGGGGAGTGAATCTTGTTTATAAACTACGTTGTAATTTACTATATATCTACTGTTTGATATTCATATAGAATTATTGAATTATTAACTACGTGTTTGTTAAAATTCTTCTGTTATAAAGTGTGTATATATGTACATATATTATACGTTGTCATGTGTTTATAATTGTTATGCATTGGATCATGTTATGAGGAACATGTATATATGTTCAAGTAAAAGAATAAAATATTCTGTTCTGTAACACTATTTGAAAAAATTTGACCGTGGCATATCATTACAAGTGTTTTATTGGATTTTGCAAAACAAAGAAAATTTGTCAAAGGTGAGCAATTTCTACTCATTTTTTGACAAGTATTCCTGGTTAAGCTTTAAAGCTTACAAAACATTGCAACATGTGTATTGATGATTATAGATTCAACGCTTATTCAAATGAGTAAAACCATTAAATCATCCAATAGTATGGTGTTCGCTTGCATTCCTCTGTGAAACCTACAGTGCATTATTTATATGTCTGGGTATTAGTCACGCGATCTGAGACACAGATGGTATATCAATATAATAAGCTGTATAAGCCAGAATGGACAATTCACGACGCAACATGTACTTATTTAACATCTGTTTATAGAATCAAAATGTACTGAGGCTCTTAATTTTTGACATGTTTTTTACTCATCCGAAAATGCTTGACGTTTATTTTCCTCAAAGTCATCCATGTTTTGTCTAAGACTATAGTATAAAACTAATATAGCAAAAGAATCGACACAAGTAAATCACAGTAAACATATCGTCCGTGTAGTGCATTTATTATGCATTTATTTTGTTTGCAAATACGTAAAAAATACAAGCACCAATTACACCCAAATTAAGGTCTTATTTCAGAAACCGCTTTCTTTAATACTGAAAACAAAGTACGCACATATTGTCTCACGGCTGGCACAGTGAAACAAATATTGATCATTGCGCATTAATGATATACCTGGTAACTGATATTGGTTTAACGGTAACGTTGAAAGGATGTGATAAGATTCCATCATGATTCTGCAGGTGACAAACAAAAGATGTTATTACATGCCATATTGCTAGTTTTAAATGACATCGATATACCAAGCCGCTAACTTATAACATGTGTATGCATTTGGCATATTATGGCAATATTCAACTGTGCTGTAGAAAGGTCCTGAACAAGGCGGTCGAGACACATTTACTTTTAAATATCTATCACGAAACATTTTGAGATTGTCATTTCGTAAAGATGGTTATCCATTATCCAAAGTGTGCATATAAACATATATATTCCAGTTTTAGTATCGAACATATGACAATAAGAATATTGTTTAAAATTAAATTGAATTTTTGCGATTTGTATATTGCTAAACAACAAACAAGCTCAGTTGCACAATAAAAACAAACTCGCGTTTACATACTATTGCAGCCACTTAAGGTTTCAAATGCGAACTACGTACATCACAATAATATAATATACAATATGGTATATAACATTATTATACAACAATGTCTTGCCAAGTGTAGTTCATTTTTCTCTTACTAGTGAATTTTTAACACATGTGAAGTATTACTTTTCTGTTATTAATTTTTATTTGATCGAACTAAAATTCTTCCAAAAACATCACCAATGAAGGCATTTCAGACAACATGGCTTTAATATATATACAAGGTCATTTAACATGTAGTACGGGTAAAAAACAGTATAAAAATACATATTGAACAGAATCAAGAAAAGTATATCGGTCGGAAACTAGCAGCTACATGGAGTGATTAATGTAGAGAATAGCCTCTACACCTGTAACTTCGTGGACGTTATGCATTCGAGTCCGCGCACGCGCATAATATGCAACTGACGGAATTTAATCAACACATTTAAATGTAAATGGCGTCTTTACTTACTATTTCCTGTAACAAAAATAGAGAACACGTAATAAGGAAAATGTTATCTCATTAAAAAATAAATGTGACATAACAACGCCTTTAACTTGCTCAAATTCCTTCAAGTTTGTGGGTAATTTTAGATGACGTCATACGGCAAGACCACGTCATTGATTTTATGTTTACATATCAAGTGATGAACTTGTTTTTATGCTGCTCAAAATCTATATTCGGATTACGTAAATTGAAACATAATGGAATGTTAAAAACCAAATCAATGTTACCAACTATTTATAAAATGAAAAGGTTGAAAACAGTGCATCATAAATGCAATTAACTAAAATAATGTTGTTATTTATCATTTAAACTTAAAAGTTACACATGTATTTGCTGTTATAAGTCGGTAAATTCTTCGGGCCAAAATTTGCGAAGAATTAGGACACGAGACGTTATTGTATCGAAAATGACGTCAGAGCATCATCCACGAACTTATTAGAGGCCACGAAACTTACCGGAATAGATGCAACTAGGTTAGTGTTTAATAAAGATAAGTTTATTTAGCGATGCTTACAAAACGTGCACCACGAGCCTTGGTCGTATACACTTACCTCGTATTCTATTTACCCCATCATTTTCTTTCTTTATTTTGAAAATAAACGAAAGAAAAACACTAAATAGCACGAAAAACATCAAATAAAGTCACGAAAAATAACAAAATAACGTCATTATACTGCGCGTGTTTGCTGTATTCCACAGTGTGTTAATACATAGAGAATACTAGGTTAGTGTTGAATACAGATATGTTTATTTTAGAAAATCTAAACCAACAGCTTTGGCGAGCGGTTTAGTTTTCGTGCAGATAAACGTTTATTTTGGAAATAAACGAAAGAAATTCACTGAATAACACTAAAAACATTAAATTACGTCAAGAAAATAAACAAAATGACGTCATGTTTGCTGTATTTAACAAGGTGGAATACAGCTAAGTTTATCCCACGGGGTGTTATTTCGTCAATGTAGGCGTGATGATGGAATAAAGCTACGTTATCCAACAGTGTGTTATTTCGTCAATGCAGTCGTGATTATGGGATAAAAATAAAATTTGAAATAATAAGGATTGTCCCTAAGTTTACACAGACAATCATCTAAAATCTGTAATGTATAAAGAAGTACGCGTTCGTCAGGTGTTGGTATTTTTTTAGATGTTAAATGTGTCTCGGGAAATTATGCGTCTATATATAATTACTTTCTTTGCCATCCACCATCCTAAACCTTTTAGCAAGTTTTATTTGGCTTCCGCATTTGCTTCTTGGAAACGTTAAAATTGCTCTGTCTTTAACGCACGCCTTGGTTCTATCTTCGATAGAATAAACATTCAAACTGATTTGGCTAAGGCATTCAGTGCTAATGACATCGGACTTAAATATAGCCTTCGTCAGTATACTCTTAGTGCATTAAAGCCGTACATTTAGAACGGAAACAGGCAAACGATATCGGTTGAAAACCTTTAGCTACAGTATAATTTATGTGAAGTGATTAGTACAACAAATTTAAAATAATAAGGATTATCCCTGAACTTCACATCGGGTCTCTTATTTTGCCCAGTCAGAATGAAATTAGTAATGGAGTCTTTAGGCGAAACTTTGTTAATGAGCCAAATGTCCAGGACATGTTATTAGGTATTTACATAAGACATACTTATCGAGCAGGAAGCTAAAATACTTAAGTAAGTCAACCATTTTTGATGAATGTCGGCGGTTTCAACATATTGTGTGTTTGTCTGTTTGGATTTTTCGCCGTATTTAACAGTATTTTAGTCATATAACGGCGGTCAGTTAACCTACTCACACTTTTCCTGACAAGCTTAGCCGATCTAAGCGATTTACCAGTACCAAGTGCACATACTTGTGTCAGTAATGGACAACTTCCCTAGTTGATTCAGAGGTAGGGGGAGAATGACCGTAGAAATTCAACATACTAATCAAAAAGTAGTTGTTAAATGACATCAAAATGCAATTAAACATTACTAAAAACAACTCATATATGAACGGCCTTTATCTTCCTTTTTCACTAAAACATTAATAACCGTGTTATACTTGTCTACGGCAACTTCGTATGTCTATTTTCATTTTCTCTAAACGATGTAAAAGTGGCATAACAGCCACGAAATTTAATCGACTATGAAACGCAGGCTGCAGCAACAGTAGAATGACACATAATTGACAACTCATCATGAATAATAATAAATTGCATTAGTGATGATTATAATAATAATAATAATAATAATAATAATAAATAATAATAATAATAATAATAAAATAATAATAATAGTAATAATAATAATAATAATAATAATAATAATAATAATAATAATAATAACGTGCTACATAACTCGCATACACTGGCAGGTGAATAAAAGCTGGGGCCACACTGCCTTGGAATGGTCAATGACATGTATTTTGGGCCAAAACAGTTCAATTTCGCACCTACCCTATTCCGATGATAGCTTTGTGCTTCAGCAATCCGTTGAAAGATGTCATGTGTAATGTTCAAATTTCACATATCTTTGCATCACGGCCTATATCACCTTTTAATGAACTAATGCGCAGCGAACCCATTCAGAACTTAAACGATTTTCTAAAATAAACGTTTGTACATGTTTTCGATTATTCCTGGGTGTCCACAGATTTAATATTTGTTTGTTTGTTATGACTGTTTCATGTTGTGCGTGGTGTACAGGCAAATGGTCGCTTTCCTTAAATAAAGAGAAATTGTTTTAGTAATAGGAGTATGTTTTAGCTGAAATAAACTTATGCACTAGTGTTTTGCTGTTTAAATATTTAGATTAGACAAAGATTTTCAGTGACTGTTTTTAAAATTGTATTTGTTGTCAAAATAAGAAATACGTGATAAAATATTTTGCTCATTTCAATTTATTATTCATCCAAATCTTTGCGTATTTGCGTGCAAGCTAAACATTCATGGATAAATTGAAGGCTATTTTTTCCGTTCACAAATATATCGAACACTTCGCCCGCATACTCAGAAATATCCTACAATAAATAGTCCACTGCGAAAGCGGACACACCTTCGGAAGATCATGTAAATCTGCCGCTGACATTTCCGTCTTTCGCAGACATTTCAAACTTTTAAATAATCTTTCTGTGTCAATTGCTTTGTCATTTAGAGGGTCAGGAAGAGAATTCATGATTTGAAAACGGTTTAAGAACAATATACACTGTTGTGTCAGTGTAGATATGAATGAAGATTGTTTATTTTATTTGGTAATTTATTTAGGGCAATACAATGTACAGGTATTGTGAAAAGATTCGAATTTGAGAAAATCTTTCGAAAACAATTCTACTCCAAAGAAAACATGAACGCAAGCAAGGAAGACATACGAGTTACTAGTTACATATAAAATATCAAGTAATCTCGTAGAAAGAACAAGTGCGAATAGTTTGCGTGTTAGTGGTGATTGGCATTTATTGCATATTATTCCCCATGTGTATCCGCTGTAGAAAGTTGGGTCGTGATAAATGATACACTGGTTCACGATAGCGACTGATTGAGTTACTATTGCTTGTTAAATAGGCGCCCATCATGTAAAGGCCTATTTCGTGTTGTGTATGTTGTGTGCATCACATATAGTTAAATCTTCGTCATGTGAACCATCCAGTGATCTAATGTCACTTATATACTCATATAGTATAGAAATGTACTGTTCTAAACAATCACATTTAATAAAACATACACAAATACCTATATGAAATATGTGTCATGTATCATTTTATTTAAATGTCCAGACAAGATTTAGCCGAAGATTTGACGTCAATATTTTGATTGATGGATATGTTAAGATATGTATGAGCACTATTATGCACAGTGTATACATGTATATTTAATTATGGTGTATCTTTGTTCTTGACTACACATTTGACATGTTTGGGGTAATATATATTCTAAAGATCTTACTTGTAGTATTGTATATATTAACTACTTCAATGCACTGAGGTAATTATAAATGCTTCTAATCGTAACTCAAACATTATTTACTGATTTGTTTTAAATGTTTTCCAATAATGTATTGTCCTTATTGTAAACTTCATCGCCACATATATCTTTTGCTACAGGTTAGTGTAATGAGAGCTAATGGATATTGTTAGCAACAGTTACATTTTATATAGTAATAACAAAATGGCTGAAGTTATCACTTTTCTCAAATCTCGTCGCAATTTCACAATAACCGAACAAATGTGCACGTTAACCAAAGTTGACTTTTGTTAGCTGTAACATGAGCACTAAAAAATGACATTTCATATTCAAAGACTGACACTTTCCTGCATTATTATACACACATTACGTTATGTTAGATTTACGTAAGGGATATAGCATTGGAAAATAAATGTTTGGATACATGTTTTATCCGATATGCAGAACTTCGCCCTTTGTAAACAGAAACGTCACCATTTGATATTTTCTCCAGAAAACACACATACCAATCATTCGAACTATAGTACTGTTAAATTGTTAACGTTTAAACCATTTTTATAACAAGTCTTAAATACAACACGACTATGATGCAGATTTCAAACGTTAAATTCAAGCATGTTTACATGTCTAGAAGCATTCCTATTACTATTATGCATAAATTATTCAAAAATATGGGAAATGAGAAGTTAAACTGTTTTTGAAACTACATAAACTTTTTCTACGAACAGCCACAGATAATTCTGTGTGTTGAAATTCAAAAGATAAAACAATTTTCGTCCCAAATGGTCTGAAATAGTCGTCCTTCATAGTTTCAAAATACATTCAATGTGTATGAACTAATGCGATAATACATGAAATAGTTGTAGCACACTTTGACCGAAATATATTAGTTATTTAACAAGTCCGCAGGGCGAGATTAAATAATTAACATATTGAGGTTAAAGGGTGCTACAAGTGTTTTATAAATACCATATTTACCAATCACATCGCAACTTTCTACGATACCGATCTCAATGGCAAGTTCCTAGACGTCACGTGATGTCTGACATGTTTGGCATGCGTGTCATTTCCAAATTTTAGCTCTGTCGCAAGGTGGCCACTCAGTGCTATCGTTCAGTGCAATAATATACTGCACAATACTTTTGCAGGGTAAGGTTGCATATTAGGCTCCTCCCACCATTTATCAATCTGAAATCACAGTTATTGAATACCGCAAAACAATGATGAAAACTCTCTGAAATATGGTATAAGTACAAATATACGACGCGGTATTATTATAACAATAGAGCACATTTTGCATGTCCAGAGAAAACATAATGAAAAGCTATATGGGAAGTTTTCCAAATGTAATGTTCTACACCTAATCGATCGGTTTTCATAGACAGATAATGTCAATCAAAGCAGCTGTAATGGTTTGTTACAACCTGTTCTACACCTAATCGATCGGTTTTCATAGACAGATAATGTCAATCAAAGCAGCTGTAATGTTACAACCTGTGATTGAACTCTTACAACCGCAAGTCCGTTGTTAATGTTACAGTAAATGGCTTTTCCATTTGCTCCCTGTCCGTCTGTATATCTTGCATTGAACCAAAAAAGATTCAGTCTGTTATAACATTGTTATAGGTCTACTAAAGATTTATCGAGTGTTCATGTGAACGGACTTGTCATGTGGTATTAAACAATTCTGCTGGCGTTATCTAAATTACACTTTTTCAGCATGGGCCAACATTTTGTCATTCCAAGTATTGAACTCTTTTAAGGAATAAGATATATTCATTATAAAAAAAAATTAACCGTATGACAGACAAATCCATATAAGAAAATAACAACACATACAATTCTCGTCTGTAATCCAAAACAAACGGGCTAATAACGCCGTAGATGATCACTTAAACTTAAGGTTTATTGTTGTGTTTCAAACGTTTAAATCCCTATGTGCTTTTACATATATGTGCCTCTGACGTCTGCATATTTCATTTACACGATATACATACATGTACAAGATAGAAAAGGGAGGCAATCGTACAGACCTAAAGTAGAGAACTAAATATATATTGACTTTCAATAACCTGGAAACTACATTCTTGTTAGTGGGTTCACAATGGGGCATTTATAATGTGATAAGATGTTATCTGTAACGTTTATTTGCAGGCAATACACACACAATGTTGTGCCTTAATTGACTATGTATATAACTTGCCATTGATATATCAAATTGCAAGACAAATAAGTATTGTATGACACTGGCGAATGTCAACGTCAGACGTTTTATCGGAGCATTTATTGTATATTTTATAAAAACGACCATTTTCCTATAATCTCACTATTATTGTTATTGTTGTTATTGTTAATATAGAATCAAATAATAAGCACACATTACTCACATGAGACACTATAGTCCCTCGGTTCGCACACGTTTTGTATTTGTGCACGTTTATTGGCGTTACACTTAAACAAACAATGACTGATGAAATGAATTCCAAATCTTGAATAGATATCAGACGCATTGAACAAAACAACATACATATGAAACATAGCAAAAACATTAAGTAAACCTTATGTATTTAAAGATATTTTATTACACAGTGGGTGTCTATGCTATTGTTCTTTCCTCAATAGTGCAAATATTAAAGACCTTGCGGCAACTGCTATTTCCAAACTTGTAACTTATAAAGACGATGTGGTGGGAATGTTTTAGCATATAAAGTGACACTTCATATCCATGAATTTAAAAACATTAGTAAGTAAACCATGTATTGTATGCACGTTGGGCATGTAAAATGAACGGTTAAGTATATTTACTTGAACTGGTTTAAGAGCTTTTATGTGAAGGAGTAAACGTTTACCTTTTTTGTATACTTAGATATGAAGAAATAGTTTAAAATAGGCATTGTTCATAGCGATGACATTTTAGTTATTTACGTGTACACGTACATCAAATAGAATGTACGTGTTATTGTAGGGTCCAACACACAAATAGCACTTCAGTGCCTTTTATAATTACTATACAGTTTTAAATCATCAATCAAAATTGTACTACATTTCTGGATTCTTCACAAAAGCATCGCTGCACAAGAGCACTACCAGTTCCCTCGATAAGCGTGGGTTGACATAAACTCTTATACCGAGAGTGATTCGATGATTTTTTCATAGAATAGCAGCATTCTGTTACACAAGGTTACAGAATATGTGGCCAATGATAAGTAACCTCATCGCAGATAATTAAAAACATTGTTACTTCCAAGACCTTTCATTTAAATTGACCTTTTGCAAACTGTCTTGTACCAATATAATATAACATGTTGTATGTATCAATTTATCAAGAAGAATATACAGAGATAAAGTTTCGTCATCAGTAAGTTTATGTAAGCGAGACTTTTAATTTTCAATAATATTTATTTGCTGACATTAACACACAACTTTATTGCATCATTTCATTTGACCCACATTAAAATTATCGTGTCATCATTTCAGTCGACCCACGGTGAAATTGTCATGTCATCATTTCATTCGACCCATAGTGAAATGATCATGTCATCATTTCATTCGACCCACAGTAAAATGATCATGTCATCATTCACTCGACCCACAGTGAAATGATCATGTCATCATTTCACTGTACCCACAGTGAAATGATCTTTTCATCATTTTATTCGACCCACAGTGAAATGATCATGTCATCATTTCACTGGAAGTTAACAAAGTTCGTTCTTGTTTTCACAACAAACATAATTTAGCCCTTTATTCTGTTATTTTTATTTTTGTATTTATAATAATGTACCTATGTATATATGCTTGTCTTTGTCATGTTCCAATAGGTCTACGGAAATAATTACACTTGGAATGACAAAAATACATGAGGCGCGTCGTGTGAAAACCGGGCCTAATGCATGTGCGTAAAGTGTCGTCCCGGATCAGCCTGTGCAGTCCACACAGGCTAATCCGGGACGGCACTTTCCGCTTTTAAGGTATTTTCTGTTTCAGGGAAGTCTCTTGTAAACATAAATCCACTGTAGGCGGAAAGTGCCGTCCTCGATAAGCCTGTGCGGACTGCACAGGCTAATCCGGGACGACACTACGCACCTGCATTAAGTCCGGTTTTCCCACGACGCGACACATTTATGTACAGGGATATATTTGTTTTGTTAATATGATTACACGTTCAGGTCAGCAATAAACAATTATAATATTCCGTCACCTATAACCTGATATATTTATTTGGCGTTTTAATTATCAGTAATATTGCACCTGTGAGTAGCAGTGTTTTGTTGAATTGAACAATTAACAGTATTTAGATTCCTGTGGTAGTTAACACGTAATGTTCGGTGTTTAGATAATGTTGTTTATATTCCCGATCGTACTATATAATAATATATAAGAATAATGAAACTCCAGAGACATCACCAGGTGAGAAACCCTTATTAACAACTGCTGGAGCTAGTGACCAATTGCCTATACAATACAGAACAATACGCACAACACAACACAATACATAACAATGAAAAAAGCTGGGGTCGACGCACAGAACGGTCAGTGCTAAGCATTAAGGGTTTAAACCGGTGTATGTCGAACCTCACACTTAGCCCAGAATAAATCACAATACATGCACTTGTAAATAACATTGAACCTCATAGCATTGCAATTTAAATTAAATAGTAACAAAAGATAATATTAATTCAATTGATACATCTTAAAATCAGATATTAGTCTTCGACATTCGTTTCAATGACGTCTGTTATCTCGTATATTTAAACTCTGCGTCCAGATATAATTGAGGCGTGGGGTGGGAAACCCGTGCTTAATGCATCTGCGTAAAGTGTTGTCCCGGATAAGCCTGTGCACTCCGCACAGGCTAATGCGGGCGACACTTTCCGCCTACAGTGGATTTCTGTTCAGACGAGACTTCCTTGAAACAGATTATATCATAAATTTGGAAAGTGTCATCCTGGATTAGCCTGTGCGGACACTTGACGCACATGCCTTAAGCCCGGTTTTCCAACGACACGCCTCATTTGTTGTTTCAAATCCCTATCGTCCTTCAACTCTGTATTCCAGCTGTTGTTTTTTTCCATGAAACGTTACTTGCCATGTCTCAAGAATGGCACTCGATTATGTCCGCGATGGAATTAATTCAGACTGATTCGACGAAGACGCGTCAATATCGAGTGATATAAGCCGTACACTCTAAACGCCCAGTAACAAAACAAAATGGATGAAAATCTGCAATTTAGAAAGCCTGTAGAAATGTGCGATGTCATTACAAAAAGTGTGTGGTGCGTGAAGTGCGAGAATATAAGATTGTGCATAAATTGTCCATTAACATAGAAGTAGTATGTGTGAGTCTGATCAGAGTAAATAAATCAGTCCAATCACAAAGAGAACGCAGAGAATTTATTTAAGCGTTATTTAATTTTATAAGGAACCATTTATATATCATTACAAAACACATATTATTGGTAAATGTAATACGTCAGAAAATAATGACAACGGTGTATAGATCACACAAAAATGATGACAAAGGTGTGTAGGTTTTGAAAAGATAAGCTTACAATAACAGTGTAATATACGGTTGTTAGATATTTTAAAAGTAACGCCAAAACTCGTATTGCTAATAAAGACATACGACATGTATAGACATGTATATAGCTTAGCGAACTTTTTAATAAAAACATAAAAACACTATAACTACTGCGTTGCCAACATTTAAAGCATTGTATGCTTACGACAATTTTGATAACGAGTTAACGTTTTTTTCTCAAAATGCAGTTTAGTTTTTTATCCAGCCGTAATTCCCATAAACATGATCAAACGAATTTCAGATGTGCCACAGCTTGTCTTGTGTTTCAAATAGCCGATAATAGTGCCCTAAAGCGATATTCCCAGCAGAGTATTGTATATCTGAGCAAACAAAATGTTACGTTTTTTATGGCTGTTCTGCATACGAACTACGTCGATCTGTATATGTGTTGCGCATCCATTTAGAAACAAAAAAGCAAGGTTTTGTGAGAAGTAAATTGTTAAATCTCTTTAACCCTCGGGAGAGCCGTTCACAGTTTCAAAGAGTTACTTGCGAACTTGGATTTATTAACCGGCTGTAAAATGGTATTGTTAACGTAAAACAGGACGCAGAAAAGACATTTTAATTTGCTGTCAGATTAATGTGTTACACTCGAAAAGCTCGATCGCCCTGCGTGCATCTTCTTATTGCATTTGTCATCAAACTAGACTGAATATGTCTCTACAAATTAACTAAAATCATCATAAATCTCTATATGAGTGTAATACAATATTAAGAGTTTATAATAACATTTTTATTTCCAGTACATGTTTGAAACGCATTTACATGTATACCTTGGCACATTAAACTGATTATCTATATACCTGTCGTATCTAAGGAGTAAAATATTGAAATTGCTTGCTGTCGCAAAAACAAATAAAAAAAGTATATTCCACAAAAAGTTGGTCGTCGCAAAAGTGTCAACTCTATTAATTTCAAGTTGATGCCACCAACAACAATGTAGCATTTTAGAGCCTACAAACGTATACGTATTAAACTTTATCACTTTGTACACGATCCACGTGTTGTGTTGGATATTTAATTCGCCGGAAAAGAGTAATAAGAATACCAAGCTATTATCAAAAAGTATCTGGACAAAGATTGGAAAATAAATCATTTCACCACCAAGGGACCTGTCGCGGAGATTACATCGTTACATGTTGATGTCGAGAGATGTTCAAGGCAAAGGACTGTTGTTTACCTCTTGGAATCACAAGATGGCGTGATGCTCCACATTACATGGAGTACTGTAAAATCATTTTATTTTGCGGTGGTCAACCTTTCGAGTATTTCACGGCGCGAATTTAAGACCCCGCGAAAATTTACTTTTCGCATTATTATAAGAAAAATACAAACATGAAAATGAAAATGCTAGAATTTAAAGGCCTAGGAACGTCTGGCCTCGCCATGAGGTATTATACTCTGTGTATTGGTCCATCATAAAATCTAAAGAATATCATTATCTGCAATCTTTTTTCTCAGCTAACTAAGCAATGACTGAGTGCACTGTTTCTTCAACCTACAACGCCAACCTATCTGCATAATCTGTTACAAATAAAGCACTCTTCTTATGTATTCAGGTACTCCAATACCGCAGTAATTCCAAAGTAAGGACCACACAATATGGCATCAGTCCTTTCCGCTTCAGTGCAGCAAAACTCTGGAATGATCACCCGCAGAGCTTTCGTGACGAGTCGAATTATACTAATTTTAAAAGTATGGTCAGCACATGGAGCGGAGAGAGCTGTGCCAGTTCTTGTTGTGCCTCTTCCAGATAACGCTCGTAAATGTTGCTTTGTATTGTGTTATGCTGTCTTTAATCCGCATGACTTCACTTGTCTTGTGTGCTGCATATGTTGTTTAGCTTCTTATACATTGCAGTTTGTATTTGCATATGCTGCTTATCTTCTTATACGTTGCAATTCGTTTTCTGTTTATCAGTTTAAATACATTTAACGCCAATATGTAGTCTTACTTTAACAACGCTCTGATTTTGCTTTGTCATATGATATCCAGACTATGTGCATGATGACACTTTTACTTGCTGCTGCTTATTTTCTGACGTCTTGCATTTCGCATTCCCTTGATCGGCTTAACGACATATACATGTATATAGGTTCAACTTTAATATATCATTGATCTCATACTTTACGAGTATAGTTAACTTTTTTATGAGTACCTTTTCATTTTTTATTGATTTCATCAACTTAAATACTTTAAAAACAACTATTTTAATTGTTATAATATATTTTACTATACTAGCGGTGCAAGTATCAAATATGTTTTTAGGCGTCTCCCTATAGATTTTATTCTTAATATAAAACTTATGTTACATGTTATATTTGTTTGAAACGTGTTATTAACTTAAAATGTTGTATTATATAGGTTACGTATTATGACAACATGTAAATTATCTTAACTAATATCTTTTGTGTATATCTGAGTATATCTTATGTATCAATGTCGGTCAATAGCTATTCATAGCTAATATTATTTGTTAGGTAAATACTCTGACTTCAAATAAATAATGAACCTGATCCTGTACCTTGGGGGTCAAATAAAAAAAGTCTTAGGATTACACTAGGCCTTTAAGTCCACGCAAATTAGTCGTTTTTCAACAATGAGCAAAATGATTTTACAATTATCTTACATGGAGACCAATTCATCAAAGGAGAATGTGAATGAACACTCATCTGCAACGTCCAATGGTAAAAGTGTAAATCAGCATTAATTCTGATGCAGAATCCTTTATTCTATGTGGAACAGTTTGATAACTGATGATTGCATTTTACACAGCATTGCATGATATATAACATACACATATAACATACTATTAATTTCCACCAATGCCGACTTTCAATAAAATGTTCATATATAAAAACGACCACTTTTCTGCAATTTGTTTGGAAAGTGATATCTTTTTATTGTGACGATTAAATACTTTATAAACGAACGAAAAAGCTAAAATGCTTATCATAATATATAATTAAGTTGATTCAGAGTTGAGGACAGCCTCACAAAAACCATAGAAGAAAACAGCGTATAAATCGAATGTTTTAACCTAATTGTGTTTGTCATTGTCTGGCTTTCAAGTCCTGTAGTCCGTAAATCACGAATAACAAGTGGCACTTAAAGGCCTAGCTTAATCCGTCTGTATTTGACCCCTTCTCCAAAGCTGGGGTATTGTACCCCTGTGTATTGGCACCCTGCTGTGGGCACAGTGTGGCGACGCTTATCAGCTGAGATCAATACACTGCTGCAATTGAAACAGTGCACTCAGCCATTGCGCAGTCAGCTGTGAGAAAAGATTGCAAATAATGATAAGAGATTTATGGTGGACCAATACACAGAGTAGAACACCCCTATGGAGAGGCCAGACCTTCCTTAAACTAGGCCTTAAAACAAAGGTACATGTATCTTAAAAACAAGACATACTTAAGAGCTGAAACAGGAATATACAAAAGTGTGTTGAGCCCTAGGACTTCTATGAAAATTTACGAGCCAATTAAAAACAAACAGTTGTTTGCGCCCTAGACAAAAAGTATGTACAGTATAGTATGTCTGGCCTATAATACAGTTATGCGGAATATATTTATATATCATTATATGCAGTATATTTTCCAAAATGTGCTTCTTTTCTATCTATTCAGCCACGCCTGTCTATTCGGCCGCACCTGAATTATGGAAAAAAACAACTTCTTATTTAACTTGTGTAAGTTATTTGAATTGTGACAATTCTATTTCATAAATCTCGTACAGTATTTTATTTTAAAAATGTTTCTAACAAAATCAAGCTATTTGAAGAAATTCTCTGAAATCGCTTTACACTATGTGCATAACCCGGTATTTTTGTAAACATTCATTTTTAATCTTCAGTTTGGTATTTGTTAGTCTAATAAGGATATTTTTAATGAATTATATCAAAATTATTATAAAATTTAAGAGATTGCCTATCAAAATGAAGAATGAACCAAATGCTCAGGAAACATCTGAAAAATTCATGGCTGCTTGGGTGCCTTTCTAGAATTGGTCAGTAACTAAGTGAATAACTGATCTCTAAATTATCTGGCCTTTATTTTGTAGAAGACCTTTAAAGATAACAGTCTCACTGGTGTTGAAATTGTGTTCATTTAGCATATATTAGCAATTTTAGATCTTAAGTGGCCGAATAAACAGGAAAAGGGGCTAGTTGTATTTGGTTTTCGTTTGATAGTTCATTATATGACTCGATGCAGATATACATAACATCAAAATGTACACTGTTCCTACCTTTCAGAAATAAATCTTTCTCGACTTCTGATAGACTGTGGCAACGATGCTGCTAGATGTTGGAGCAGTTCTTGATTTAAGAAGATGACGTCATCATGACGTCACTTGTTAATAAGGTAGTGTTTTTTTTAGATCTATCAATTGAAATGAATTATAAAAATAGTGTAAGTGGCGTCATGCTAATGTTTCTGTATCAGTATAGATCTAGTAAATTAAATTGTCTAATCAGAAGATTATTACAGGTACAAAAAAATATAACAAATGCTCGGATACATTCGTCAACTTTCAAATTAATATCTGCAACTGCTCATATCTCTTTGTGTGTCAAGAAATATATGTCTATTTTATACTGGTACGCCATTATTTCAGAATATTTCGATTATATGCGCTCTGTAATGCTCTACTTATTATATGACTCCGACATGTCTTCTGAAATGCCCTACTTACTAGTTCTTCCAAACCCACGTAATCGCCATGGTTATCGTTCGTCCAAACCCACGTAATCGCCATGGTTATCGTTCTTCCAAACCCACGTAATCGCCATGGTTATCGTTCTTCCAAACCCACGTACTCGCCATGGTTATCAAACTAGGGAAAGATCCAGAGTGAAAAGACAGGGTGCTGCAAGAGGACTGTTTCGTTTTGGTTTACACCGTTGCCCTCTGGGTTGGTCAACACAGACATGTTGACTGTCGTAGGAAATTCAATATATGTTTTCAAATATCATATGACAAATGAACACACTATGTTTAAAACCCTTAATTAGAAGCATTAAACTGATAAAAAATCTTATATTTATCAACTTATTAGACATGCCAAAGAACACATCCGGTATCTCCCTGCTCTTTTTTATCAGTACCCTGTACCTTTTCTGGTCCTATATCGTTCCCTACCATCCTCCGGGAGTAGTATTTACCTGAATGAAAATCATTAGTGAAAAGTTAAGAAAAACCTTAACATTCTGAAATATTTAATTGGATTTTCTGACAAAGAAATGTAGCCTCTACACCTGCCAGTTCGTGGGTGTTTAGCTTTCGACTTTGCGCATGCGCATAAAAACCCACTTGTTTCAATATAAACAAATCACATTAAATCGATCTGAATGTAAACTAATAATAATATCATAATTGCCAATATTTATTCGGAATTTCTTACTTGAAAATAAACACGACCCAACACAGACCTACCCAGCTAACACAATAACGTTGTATAAACGTTGTATTAACGTTACGGATGACGTTGTAATAACGTTAATTTACAACGTACATATAACGTAAAAGGGTAGACTCCAAAAAACGTTGTGACAACGTTATGAAATAACGTTATAAAGTAACCGAAATACAACCTTTATACAACCAAACTACATTTGTTATAAATAATTATAACACAACATTAGTTTTATATTATTTTATTATGACATCAAACATATACATTTAAATCCATTATAATATGCAGTATTAAACAATGAATTAATCCATTAAAACTTTGATTTTCACTAAGCACAACTTGTCTCTCTGTGTTAATACCTTCCTTTGTGTACGCGCGCGCGTAAATGAATAGACGCAAATTCGAATTCAGAAAATAATCAATTTTGATTTGTGTGCATGTCTATTTAAGCACATTTTAGCATAATAACGTATCTATATATACATACGTATTGTATGCAATATATATGTATCATAATTCCGTGTTTTAATCTATTACACGCGGCCGTTTGATGTTGTGACAATCGAAACTTAAAGCTAGCTCTGCATCTTTATCAAAACAGAAATTCATTAACCATTGATCTTTGATAAAAATACTGTTTTCACATAAATTTTTATTTAAAACATTCCATAACGATTCCATTTTATTAAAATTTGTTTCCAAAACGTTTAAATTAAATATAAGCATTTTAAAACAATAACATGCAAACCCAAAGTACAACGTTGCCATAACGTTGTGTGAAGATTGTAAAAATAACGTTGTCATGTAACGTACATATAACGTATATATAACGTCCAGTCCTCGTAATAACATTCACAATTAAAAATGAAATACCAGATATATTTATTCAACATATCATTGAAATTTTGTCTTTTTCACATGCTAATAATACACCTGATTATCACAAAGTTGTGATCATAACGTTGCCACAACGTCCATTTAAGGTTATTTCACAACCTGACCAGAATACAAGCAAATCGTAACGTTACAATAACGTTACGTGTTTGCTATGTAGATATTTTTGAACTTCCTGTGAGTTCGTGGGCAACTTTTGATGACGTCATACGACAAGGTCCTTCCACTGATTTTCGTGTTTTGATAAAAATATGACAATTGTTTAATGTCCTTGTTTGTTTTCTTTGATTTTTTGACGTTTTTAATGAATTAAATAGTAGATTTGTTTTATTAACAACACTAGAGGTTGATTTCTTTTAACAATTTATAAATTTAAGACACAAATAACTGCAATAAACTTAAATAACATGGTATATTTACCGGTATCTGTCGATGTTTTTTTACGCATAATAAATAAAATTGTGCTTTCATAAGTCAGGCTGTTCTTCGGCTCACACTTGCATAGAATTCGGACACGCATACTGAACTATCTCGCTTTTCTTCTTAAGCCAGATAGTTAAGCTGATAAAATCACTAGTACTACCCGATAGATAGTAAGCTGTTCGGTACTAATCGGAAATCTTCCGTAGATTTTCGGCTGCTATCGAGTGTGTCTGATGATCGATACTGCCTTATCTAAGATTCAGTCGGTAATAAATGTAACACTTTCATACCGTCGACACACTTCTGCTTTTCTCAAATTTTATTCTCTGGATCTGTTGGAAAATATAAAGGTTAACAATTAATCCATAGTCTTAACAACAAAAACAACAACAGCTACTACTACTACTACTACTACTAATAATAATAATAATAATAATAATAATAATAATTATAATAATTATAATAATAAAAATAATTATAATAATAAATGTTAATAATTTTAATACTTTTTGTGATACCATAAGCTCTGTTTGGCAATAACTGAGAACCAAACACGGAAAATTACGACAAATCTGTATTATGAAATGGCATCTATAACACATTAGGGATTACACAAGCAAATTATTAAGTTGCCAAATGTGTAACCTTCGCCTATCCGTGGAGGCATAGAGCCCCTTTTCAGACAAGTTGGCGGCACTTGATTTTTTTAGGCGTCTGATTATACCACCGACCCATATAGTGTCTGTATGATCCCATTTTCATTCGATATGTTAAGCTTTGATTAATATAGAAACTTAAAAAAGTTAATTAATTTTAAGTTATAAATTGTAATAGTCTCATTATCAGATCTTTGTAAATTCAGTTTATTCTAGCTTTCTTTGTCTTAATTTAAGTATGGAACTATCGTAACGCGTATTAAAGCAACTGTTTATTTTCCTTTGTTTCTTTCATTAATTTCGGGCATTATGTTGACGTTTTGCATTTAAATAACTAGTTTTTGGATCAAAATATTTAGGCATAATTTCTTTCATCTTTAATTAAACAATAATTGAAAGTATGTCGTCCGCTGTAAGTTACCATGCATACTCTGAAATATCCCAATGAATATAACTCTAATGCATTGTTATAAAAAAAACAATACATCTAAATGTCCAGAAGGATTTCATTATCTAAAATATGCTAAACTGCAGATTATAATGTACATGATACGAATACCAAGATTGTTATCTGTTTATTACCCCCAATAAACGCCGCGGGGAACATATACTCCTACAATGGTAGTGTTCCACGAACCAACTCGGTGTCGTTCGACAGCGCTCGTTTATTTCCATTTTGAGTTGGGGAAAGGAATTTTAAAATATAGGTACCTAATTTAAGCCTAAATTCCCCCGCCGAAAATGTTAAATAATGAAACAAAATTAACACCACTCGAACAAGCAAACAAGTAAAAAATGTTTGTACTTTTCTGACCAACAAGTAGCAGTTTACTTTTGTAGAGATAAAGTTGAAAATGCACCATATGTCCGACCTAGGTTCGATTGATTTCTATAGGAAATAGGGTGATGTCACAAAAGATCGATTTCCACCGCCTAAATTTTAGAATAAAATAAAATAAATGGTACCATGTTAAAGAGCATAAAATTCTCTTTTCAAATCCTTTTGTACTTTTCTGAGAGTAAAATAATAAGGAAGTTACAGCAAATAATATTTCAAGCTCCATATCAAATCAATTAACATTCCCGTTATATCGAGTTCTGTAGGAGTTGTATGCCTTGATAAAGCAAATCGAGAACAAGGCTGACGATGTATTGGCTGTAATTGTCAATCACGGAAAGTAATGTTCAGTGGAGAAAATGTCGAATAAACTTATAAAATGTTTTTTTTTATTTTTTATTAAACTTGTCTCTGTTTTATTCACTTAACTATGTATACGTGGATATGTTTCAAATACTTAAATTATAATGCAAATAATGTTACAATCACAACATAGCTAAATCTGCTAACGAAACTATGTTTGACATCATCATTATGTTACTTCATATTCAGATCTGAGTTTCAAATGATTGAAATAAGTCTATAATTGATGAATTTGTTTCAGTTTACATAATTAATTATTAATTAATTAAATAGTATTTATTTAACAGAAGCAGCTTGTTTATTCAGGATTCAGTGTCGGCTGGGGTAATTATATAACAGCTTGACAGTTACAAATAACATTATTATTTATTTTTTTACCATTATCATTATCGTTATTATTATTATTATTTATTATTATTATTATGCAGTATGAGCAAGAAAGTGATATCCCGGAGTATGCCTTTTTGTTTATTTGAGTGAAACAACTTAAGATTCTACCAAGTTAACCAGAATTGAAAGGCGTTTTTTCTTTATACTCTCTAATGATCGAGAACCAAAACAAACAAAAATATGACTCAGAAATAATCATTATTTAATATCAAAACGTTAAAAAGCAGTGTTAATTATCGTTATATGTCTTCAAACTATGTGTACAAACACATGTACATTCCATTTATTAGTATCATGAGTTCAAGGAAATGATCAGGGTAATTGTGAATAAAATTAGATTTTTGTCTTAAATAAAGTTATTTTAATTTTAAATGATAGTTAGTTCACTTGTTATCAAGTAGATTCATGATGTCAGTGGCATAGCTGCCGAGACAATGACCCGTGTATTACTTTACTAATTGGTATGCACTTTGATTACGTAATTGTGCCACATGTTATTTTAAAATTAGAACCTATATATACGCATTCTGGTTACATAATAATGGTCACGTGTTTATACAAGATTATAATCTTATAATTGATAAGACTATGTTTGAACAATACGAAATCTCTCAGTCTCATAGAAAGAACCTAAGTCAAAATTGCATATTTTTTTCATTTTTAGCGACGATAAACTAATTAAACTGACACTCTCTTTTCATATCATGATTATATTATGAACCATGCAATTTCTGTTTATTAAGAAGTAAACTAAGTGAATATTTATAACATTTTAAAAGTAATAAACTGTAAATGACCGTTATGCAACCAGTAGTAACCACTATCAATACATCGCGAGCCTCGTTTTCGATTCGCCGATAAATTATTATGTCGTAATAATCGCTAAAAATGGAATGTGAAACGAGTCTATTTTACGCGAGAAGTATCGATTTTTGCGCCGCGCTGAGAAGCAAGATCGTTGTACAAGCGACATTGCGTCATTCAAGAGAAATTTACGTCATAATTTCAACCACGAACTTACCGGATGCCACGAACTTGCCAGATTAAAGGGACTATGTCGTCGAAAAGGGCCCCTAGGGGGCAATTTCTTTCAAAAAATCTGAAATTTAGATATAAATACTGGCATATAATAACGGTTTAAACATGGTATATATAATGGGAAAAGAGTTTACGCATTCTGAGATAAAAATCAATTTATAATACGTGTTTTGTTTGTTTGGCCCTTTTCCTGTTAACATTTTGACGTCAGAATTAGGAGCGTTTTAGATACCCCTAGTTTACACACGATTCCTTACTAAGAATGATAACGCAGTTGGTTAAAGCACTGTCTACTGTCATTTCTTCGTATGGCTCCTAAGTGGTGAGTTCGATACACACTCGGGGTTTTAATTTTTTCAGACTTTTTGGCTAATTTGTTTTTATCAAATATCTTTTTAAGTATTATAATTTTTGTATTTATTTAATACGCATGTCTAAATATAGCGCATTACTATCATATACAATAATTTACATTGCAATAGGAAGCCAATTTTTCGTTGACATAGTCCCTTTAAATGCTATTGTTTGAGGGTTTTGACACAGAAGTTGCATTATAATTCCATGTGAATTATATTTATATTGTGTAGAAAACACAAATGTTGGTTTTGACCTTATTTATATCTTAAGTTAAGAAACAACATACTAATCATTATAAATATGGACCCAGGTCCTGCGCAGCTCCGCCAAGCGTCACCGACGTAGAGCGTGCGCGACGCCCTCTAACGGCTCTAACGACGAGCATGGCGTCATGGCCCCTCAGTCCCCGCCCTCTCCGGACCTCACCGGCCTCACCTTCGAGGAGATTGCGGTCCTGAAAGACGTCCTGAAGCGACAGGAGGAATTTGAATCAGGAGAAATTGATAGACAAAAGTAAGTCGTCGTATTGTTGCTGCTGCTGTTGTTGTTGCTGCTGTTGTTGTTCTTCTTCTTCTTTTTATCTTCTTCTTCTTCTTCTCCTCCTCCTTTTTCGTATTATTATTATTATTATTATTATTATTATTATTATTATTATTATTATTATTATTATTATTATCATCATCATCATCATCATTATGAATATCTGTCAGTCGACGTTACCATTCGTGTTTTAGACGCAGAAACTAAAATAAACAATATATCCCCCCTCTGATTAAACTTAATCAATAATAACATGATAAATGTCAATATGCCAACATTATACACGTGAAAGAAGTGTCATGCATGTGTTACCAAATTTCGACATCTAATGAAGAAATAATTTTAGATTTAGAGTTGTTTATCGGTTAATAAGCAACGATTTTAAGTTCTGATGCGGAATTAAATCACCAGGGTGGTAGTCCGACGGGTTTTATATACCGCATTCGAACGACAAATCGGTGTTTATAAGCCGATAAACAACAATAACCGAAAATTATTTCGATTCTAACATGACATGACAACATTTTTGCAGTTACAACGCGAACTATATTTAAGTTACAGTTTCGCAACTATTTTTTCGGGTGGTTAATTGATAGTTTAACAACGGTGAATTTTGTTCTTTGTCTATAGAAAACGCTGCGCGTGTCATGTTAGAATGTTTAACAAACACTTCAAATACAATATAATATCAAATGAATACATTTTGAGATGGTATACTAACATCATCAGTTTTCTCAAGTTCAGTTGATTTGTTGTTTTCATGAACAGTTTTGATCTACCTGCACATAATACATCGCATAAGACATGACCGATATTTATTACAATGTATAATGATTTATTGAACAAAAATATCCCCTTTACGTTGTTATGTGGATTTAGGGCAGTGAACACCGTATTATTAGGAAATGAGGGAGACAAGTTATGCGCCAAGAACGACATTTCGCATTTTCCACAATGCAAAGAAGACCTATGCAAGCATACTACAAAAGCAACAATACCTGATACAACGTTGTTTATCATGTGTATATATAGCTATAGTGTTTATTAGACGTATTCATCGAAATAATTGCTCTCTCGTGCGTTTGAGTCTGGTTTGAAATTCAGAAGAAATAATGAGAAAACTGAGCCTCGCAGATGCTTATATCTACGCACGTATTCTCTGGATTCCGCTTCGATGTGTCTTTTCTGATCATCATTATATACCGCCAGATGATATCCGCAGTTCGTCTGTTAAAGTGGCAAATATTTGTCACAGAGACTATTCAGGCAGCATGGACTTTGCATGAATACGCTATTTCCATCTCAAGTTTTCATTAAAACTGTTACTTCATGTTTGACTTAAGGCCGAAGTCTTATTATTGCTATGGACTCAAGTACATTTACTTTAATCATAATAGTATTTTTATATACCTGTTTAAAATCTTAACAAAAAACATGCTTTATCAATCGGTGAAATACATGTCGACAGAAACAAAATCCCGTGTTATTCTACTCGCTATTTTTCCGATCCCGTATTACAAATATAGCTGAATTACTTTTTTAATGACGTCATCATAGAGTTATGTAAACAAATATAATCTCTACATACAATGATTAGTCATTACTGTAGTTTTTTTTAACAAAAAAAAAAGGTAAATGCACATTTGAAGTTTATCGTGGTATATTATAAAAGAAAAATATTCCGCTAGTCACTTGTTCCAAGAGTAGTCTCGTGGCTTGCGTTATTTCTTATCACACTGGAGTCTCCGCCTCTCGTGTGATACTTCATCACACAAGCCCCTCGACTAATACATCCTTTTGTAACAATTGACTAGCGTAATATTCCGTATATATAGCCATCGTTGGAGCGAGCATAATCAGTAAGCAGGTATGTATCAATATGATTATTGTCCTCCATTGGTAGGAGACATTTCCAAAATTTTGAGTATCAACGGGACTTGTCGACAGATTTCTGTATTTGAATATTCCATTAAGCGTCTTAACTTGAAAAATTAAATCATCTGAACTAAAGAGCTCAAGTACTTTAACAAGAAAAGCATAAAAAACAAAGAAAATACAAAAAAACTGTTGCTCCCACCGGGATTTGACCATCAGAGCTCCGGATCAAAAGTCTAACTCGCTAACTCTCGGCCATTTCGATGTATATATTTGCCCGCGCATTTTTTAATCTGATATTTATAACTGATTCGTGTGTTTTAAACAATATAAAAAAAAAGAAACATATCAAATTGTTCCATCGTTTAGCGTTAACAACGCTTTATAATTTTATCAATTTCAACTGATGATTACTCATTGTATAAACGGTATCAACACTATATTTCTATGCCTGGGCTGGTATTCACAAAGCATCTTAAGTCATTTCCTAAATATTTTCACTTAAGTGCCAAATTTGAATGTATTATATTTCTTTACTTAATAAACAGATTAATACGTTGTTGATATTCCTACAATAACATTTTCGTAATGATATTATTTTCAAGTATGACTTAGTGCAAAACCGTTTCTGTTTGGAATCATACAGTTGAGAAAAATTCCACATTTAAGGATAATGATAAAATTTAACTTAAGATGCTTTGTGAATACCACCCAAGTAGTGTTATTTTGCTTCTTCATATACACAATTCTTGAAATCTGTGACGAAATATCTAAGAATTGTCGAAACTATAATCTGTGAATAGGTCCTCGTAATAAACCAACGCAACGTGTTTACTTTGCCAGAAAAACAAACGTGGCGTATACATAATGTAGTTATTTAACACACGTGAACGTATAAAAAGCAAGAACAAAATGTAGTATTTCTGAAGTCAACAGTGTTAACAAAATGTTTGAATATTATAATTGTGCAGAATTAAATCTTGGTACAAAGGTAGTATGTCAAGTCTTGTTTGTGTATGAGAATATATAGCTAAATGAATATGTGGAGTAGAATATTTGAAAACAAACTGCACTCTACGAGTATTTCCCCATCATCCTATCATAATTGTGTTTAATTATTGTTGTAAATGACATTGAAACGAAATTTTCATAGCAACACAATCACCTATTTGTCCAGTTAGCCACATGCTGGGCATGATTTGACAGGGCCATTAGTTTTCGTTATAAGCGGCAGAAATTCCATTTTTCTTTAATTATTTTCAGGTATTATTAATATTTAGTTGTCTGTCTTAGATTACAAAAGTGAATATTTATTGACTGCACTAAAACGCTCACTGAGGCCGATAGTTTCCTGATATAACTGAAGACATTGAAATATTTTTTTCATGAATACAAATCATAATTAGTATTTTTTTTTATCTTTTGTTTATTCACACTCAATATTTATTTTCACTGGTTCCGTCATTATCAAATATATTCATGAATTTTGTTATTCGCTTAATTTGTTTCACACTTATACAATTGCAGCGGTATTTTTATTACATGTTATTGTATTTATGTGTACATTTAAAGGCATTGATTCATGCCCTTAAGTTGAATGTTTATTTGTATCGTCTTACATGAATGACATTTCTTCCGTGCTATTAAGTTACAATTATTAAACATAATTTGTCATTGCATTGAATAATGAGTGTGATTTATTTACGTTCTTGATGGTGATGACATAGTGCCGTAGCAGGAGTTCATGTTTTCAGCTTAATGACTTCTATTTTCATTTCAATGTTGAAACTCACGCACACATGCCTCAACATTTTTTTTTTAAATATAAAAGTAGCATTTAAAGGGGTTAATCCAAAGTTAAACAGATATAAACCAAGTGAAACTCCAGCTGTAACAGCAGGAAAGAACTCTCATTATCAGCACAAGGTCCTTTATTTATGGCAAGTGATCAATTGCCAAACAACGCGGTACAACGCAAAAACACATAACAAACACAAACACAAATGAATATAACTGGGGTCACCACCTTGGAACGGTAAATGCAAAGCATTGGGGGTTTAAACCGGTTTGTGGGTACCCGAACCTCACACTTGGCCAAGTTATATTCATTATATATTTAAGTTTAAATAAAGATTAAACTCAAAGCATCAATTACTTAATGGCTAGATGCAACTCAGAGCACCCGAATTGCAACTTTCTGAGGCACGATGAAATGAAAGAAAAAACAATTATCAACTACATCTCTTCTTTTAAAAACATATTTAAAGACATAGCATCATATAGTTCAGTTTTCAGATCATCGTCGTGCTGTTTCAAGAAGAAGCCGTAATGTTGGGTGTAAAAAGCCATATTACATAGCTTTGTTGTATATGTTGTATATGTTAATATTAAACTGAATCAATCATATACTACTATTCTACATTTTAAAAAATCTTCCTGTAATCATAAATTGAAAAGCTAGTTTGATTGCATTATCTCAAAATCTCCTCGCTTAAAACAGTACAAACACCATTTAACCATGGGTACTAATAATATTGCACATTTGAAGGTGTTTTACTTCACTTTGCCTTACGGTAATGCAATAACTTAGCCTCAGAAACCGCTTCCTCTAAACGCCGACAGTGTTTCGGTGAGTATTTGAAAAAAAAGTGCGTGTTAAGTGTGTCCAACAGGACGTGAATTTCCTTGACATTGCAACATTGCAGAGTAAAATATTAAGACCATGGCTGAACAATGTTTGTATTGCGCTAAGGGAGATAATTATTCCCCGCTGTCTGGTAAATATTGTCCTTAAAGTTATTTTTCAATCAGGATATTTTGTTTTCTTTTATTATGTGCGTTTTGTTTCGTTGTTACCATGACTTTCATTTCAAAATTTCAAAGCTCTAAAGATACTGCGTCTTGTTCCCATATGTGTCTGAATTCAGTGCAACTTTTAACTTGGACGACAAAAAATGCGCTGAGGTACCGTTAAATCAGAAGGTATACCTGTATATTTGTACCAACATGTACCGGCTTTTACGATCACTTTCTAAGCATTTATGCACACATGCGCTTGCGTAGTAAACTTATTTTTTCAGTCTCGTTCAATTCACCGAATCTCATGGTCACATTAACTAACTTCAAAAACAGATTCTGAGAATCATGTACTCATTATTTTCTATTTTGTCTTAATTATCGCGATACCTTGTAATCGAAGAAGCTCTAGGCTTCACAGCTAATTTCTCCCGAATGGCCCATATACGGTTTCTCGAACTTTGCATTAAATGAAAAAAAAGTTTCTATGGTTACTTGAGAACTTAAAGTGTTTCTTTGCCTTTTTATCGAATCTGCATGTAGACACAGCCGGTGTTTAATTGAATAAGATAGCGTGATTAATTATAATGCTCAGTAGAAAGTTATATCTCCAAAACCTCACGAACAATTTAACATAACATGATATAAGGAACGTGACACATCGCCATTTCATTAAGGAGTGTCTTGAGTACTTTGTTATTTGCATATAATTTTAATTACTATTTTAGTGCGATATTTATATATTCTCCAAAAATATACGTATTTGCTGGTATGTGTTCAGACGGTATGCATTCGTCCATATATAATGGGCGGTTTATATTTGCCGGCATATACTCGGACTCTATTCATTCCCCGGCATGGCGTACTAGATCTAACTTGAGTTCACTTCTAGCCTTTGTAGAAGACACTGTATGCAATTTAACGATAACTAAACCAACGTCCTTTTGACTTCCTGAAAGCGCTACTGAAACCTCATAATTAGTGTTACCACAAGTTCAGCAGTGTTAAGGATTAAAACAGTTAAAAATCACTAACCACAGGTAACATAAACTCAGATTAATATATCTTGTTTCTTTTCTTATTCAGAAAGCTGCGAGAGTCCCTCCTCACCTTCGAGGAAGAAGTTCGGCGCCATGCGGGCCAGAAGGGCAAGCTCAAGCATATAGATCCCAGGCTCTGTCGGCTGTGCTTCAAGACGAAATTCGCCGACGGCATCGGCAAGGCGTGCTCCGACTGCCACAAACGGGTCTGCAACCGCTGCGGCTCCTTCTCTAACCCAACGTGGAATGTGAAAAAGAAGAAGGTAAGGGACAACAGGGCCGGTATTCAAAAGCTCCGAAGGAAAACCTTAACTAAGGTTGTACTTAAGTGAAGCAAAAATGAAATTTTCTATGTGAAATATACTGTTTTACGTTAATGGTCAAATCTGAAATATCAAAGTAATATTTACTAGCTTGAGACATTTAACAGTAAACAGAACTTTACATTAAGCAACCACAGACTTACGGAATTTTATGAATGTAAGGAATATACTTAAGTTTTCCCTAAGGATCTTTGTGAATACGGGCCCAGAACGACGAAGCAAACAACGTTTATTAAAACATTTTTGGCTAAGACTGTTTCTGATCGTCACACGAAGTGAACTACGAAAATAAGTTCTAACTATGCTTTTTAAGAACGCAATTCCAAAAGGGCTAGCTGCAATTAGCACTGACACATTAATGGTAATTACATGCAGTTATTTCAGTTGTGGGTTCTGTTTGGTTCTTTTTGTGACAATGTTTTGTTTCCATTTTACTGGCGTTTTCTCTTGATAATTATACATATTTTTACTTTTATTCTGTGTTGTTTGTTACTGACTGTTATACAAGCTGTACTTAGAGTATGTCAGTATCGTTCTGTACACATATCCTTTCTTTATTTCTCATTCGCATCTTCGCCAGCACGTGAAAGGGAAGTGGAGATGCACGATGTGTCAAATGAAGCGTGACGTGGTCGCCATGACCGGTATCTGGTACCATGGCAACGATACAACGCCGGAAGTTCCTGCCCAACGGATAAAAACCAAATTAAGTGTGTCCGAATTGGACCCATCCGAAAATGATGTAAGTTGCTTTAAGAAAAAATAGTGTGTTGTAGGTCAGTATGTATTCAACTCAGAATATAAAGTTTTTTTAAGACGTTAAAACTACTGCCCCCCTTTTTTTTTTACAAATATCTTTTCAGTTTTCATGTATGTATAATGATAAAACACCGTTGTATTGGCAATTAAATGAGCACGAACTTTAGCTAGGTGTTAAGTACATAAGTTTATATTATCTTTGACAATTGAAATAATTTTTATTTATAAAAATGATCATAAAGAAATATTGTCTAAACACGTTTAATGTTTAATAATCAGTTTTCAGGTTTCAAGTAAAAAATTAGACATATTAATATTCCGAATTATTTTTTTTACAAGATTTTACACGAGCGCCCATTTTTTCAATCCGAAAACTTACAAAAAAAATTGTCTGATGCTATTTTATAAAAATAGCACTGTTAACAGAAATTCGGTGCCGTTATTTGACAAGTATCGTGGATAGAATAAATTCAAATTTAATGCGCAATCTTGCACATTTTGCTTTTAAAGCATACGATTCTCAATATTGCATATATGCGTGAAGTACAGTTATTATATTTATGGAGTTATACAAATATATGTACACGTATATCTCTTGCCACCGTAGCCGCACATGTTTTATGAGAAAGCTGTCGCGCACGGCGTTTTGTATAATCGATTATCCTACTTATTCATCGGCAGTGTGCGTGGCGGCGTGATTTTAATGGTCTTCTGTATAAATATGAGACAGGTGATACGGTTTCTCCGCCAGTGAATCATGCAGAATTAAGACACGAGAATCAGTTATTAATATTCCGTCGCTATTTTGTTCACTGGCGGCAGTTGGTGATTCGATTTATTTACAGGGGCATTTATCATTTCTTGTTACGTTTTATTGCAATTTTGTGCACGTACCCCAATGAAGATGACTCATGTTTTGATTCGAAAACATTCGTGACAATCAACATGTTGTTATTAGAACATTTCCTAGTTATGATATACGCAATTTATATATAGAAGTCCTTGCTGTAAGTCTGTGCCCTTATCAACGCCTTAAACAAAAAAGCGCTGTGCTAGTTATAAAAGACTGGGGATTGCTGGCAAGTGATCTCACAATAATATGCTATATAATGTGGCTGGTCATATCCCTTATATTAAATATCTAGTGATTTATCTCGTGACTTGTTATTTCGTAACTATTTATTTTCTCGCAACAATATATATCATCGCTAGATATACCGTGGCTAGATATAAGGTGACCTGTTTTCTCGTAAGTTAGTATCGACCAAATCAATGTAGAGATAATCGATCTCGTGGCTAAATATCTCGCGGCTATATATAATCTTGCTATTTTACTTGCGACTAGATATCTCGTGACTAGTTTTCTCGTTTCAACTTATCTTTTGACTAAGTACTAGTAGCTCGTGGCTTAATGTATATTGGCTAGATATCTCGCGATCGGTTATCTTGGATGTCATTCCCTAGACTAGGAATCATGTGACTATGTATCTCGTGATAAGTTATCTCGTGACTAGATATCTCTTGACTAGATATCTCGTAACTCGATATCTCGTGACTAAACCTGTCTTGACAAAACATTTCGTGATTAGATATCGTGATTAAATATTCCGTGATAGTTTTGTCGTGACTAGTTAGTTTGTGACAAATAACTTCGTCACATGAAATCTCGTGGCTATATATTTTATTACTATATATCACCTGGTGACTGAAATTTCTTAACACTTTCGACCAAAAGTCGAGCATTGCAGATTCTTGTTGAGATCAATCATCATTTACAATATGTTCATTTTCGAAAAAAAGTTACGAATAGAAATGATGTCAGTGTATGGTAGAACATCGCATTGTTTGTTGATGTACTGTAGACACATTTCAACTCTGGATAGGGTTCCAATGTTAATTTTAAGAAAATAATAAAAGTAGCTAGCAGATTTGATCGTTTTAAACGTTTTCATAGAATATTACATTTAAGTCATTGAATTTGTATTGCTATTTAATTGTGTGTGGATTTTTTGGCAAAAGCATTTGGATGGGCGTTGGGGAAATACAAAATAAGTTTTCCATCTTATGATATAATACACGTTAGTTGATAATCAATTAGAAAACAAAATAACACTGAATAAAATCACATAAAATAAAATTTTGATGTTAGCTTAACTTTTATAATTAAATTAAAAGTTATTTTCACGTTTTACGCATTTCTCGAAAAAATATGAAATAATTAAGCATTACACGTACCTTTAAATAACAAGAAATAACACCGATAACTGATGATGTATTGTGTATATGGGAGACATCAAACAGGGTAAACATTAAGGAAATAGTGGACAGTGAATGCTATTAACTGGATATATTCCATGATTGAAACGACATTATATGAGTATTATCTACATTCACCGTTCTCATCTGGTTTATGACCAAGTGACCAATATGTAATGGCAGATGTTCTATGAGAGTTATAGTCCTTTCTTTATGGGAAACTATTTATTGCTTTTCTAAACAGCCATTTTTTTAGGGATGTGCATATTTGAAGCATAAACATAAACATGTGCGTCTTAATGGTTTAATAACATAATCTATTTGTAGTAAACATGTTTATACATTTATCTTATTCGTTTGACGATTATTCGTTGATGACACATTATTTCTAATATATTTCCGAAGGCTGAGTGTTATTTTCGTTTGTTCGTTTGTTTCAATTTTATCTTGTTTTTTTTTCTATTTAGAATTTTTGAAGAAAAAAAAATTGTTATTTTAAATATGTGAATATGTCTATTTAAAAAAAATATAATACGATGTATATGGTTTAGGGAACGCAACGTAGATGCTCGGAAACCGACGTAACGTTTGGAGAGGAAAGCGGCGAACGTAACGGATCTGACGTTTTTACGGACTTGTCAAGACCGACAACTACAATTCTCAAGAAGCCGATCAGAATAATGTAAGCATTCTCACTACATTAACTGTATTTGATTGATACACGTTTTTGACATTTTAATGTATGTGTACTCATTTTATGTCGTGTTATTTTGTGCATTGACACAAGAACCTTAGCTGTCAGGTCTCATACAATCATTGTGTTGTCATTGTGTTGTGCCGTAATTGGTATAAGAAAGACAAAAACAATCATTGAAAATCAAAAGGGACAGATAATTTCCTACTTTTCATTCTAATGAATCATGTTCTTCTGTAGTTATGGCTAATCTAACATGACCCACAGATGAAAAAAACAACATGCACGTAAGTGATGACTCAGTGCTGGAGTACCAAGACCAAATTTGAGTACATGTATTAAATGTCAAAGTGATGATTCTTTGTTAATTTCGCTGAAAATCGTGAACGTTTATTGAATAAGCGAATATCAGTGTCAATAACAGTATGTATGCACATATTAAATGTTACAGTTTAAAAGTGATAGTATCACTCCTCACTGATTTTTCGCGTATGATTGTAATGCCGTTGACTGTTTTTACACGCCGTATTTCCATGTACGCAAATTACGATTTATATTCACACGCAAGAGTCAACGTGGGTGAGCAATTATTTGAACATACATGACCCACGTTGCAAAGTTCTAGAATGAAGACACGACGGCAATTAGGCTTATTATCGGTATAGGTCAATCACAACGACGGCAATTAGGCTTATTATCGGTATAGGTCAATCACAACGACGGTAATTAGGCTTATTATCGGTATAGGTCAAGTACAACCTCCACACTATTACATATTGCAGCCAATTTGCGTCACCTCTATCACGCAATCTAGGAAATGATCATAGGACAGGATAATGCGTTAGAATCCTCGATACATACATATCTACTAAAGCATACTAATTATTGTTGTTTGTCTTATACAGGGAATATATATTTTTGTGTCTCAATCAAGATTTTAAATGACACTATTACATATTAATTTTCTTAAAAAATGAACTCTTCATTCAGTCAAAATTTGAAGTGTTCGTATTCGAATTCGAAACGCACTCAACTAAAGACACTGAAGTTAATTATTTTGTGTGCTGGAACAGGGATATAATTAACCACAACGTGTTTTCATTCGGAACACAGCGGGCATCGGCGAAGCACGTCACTCTCGGAGGCAGCCGCCTGCGCTGATGACGACGACGACGTGGAAGACCACATCGACGACGAGCAATTCTTCCGGGAGAGACAGATGTGCCGGATGGAGCGACAGAGCCGCCGATCGAAACGAAGGTAACCAACCGCCAGATATATTTTGTTGATTCTGTTGACGTCGTTCATACATTTTAGGCTTAAAGAGTTTTACTACGCACACATGGTTCAGATTGACCTAAATAATTTAAAGCTTCTTGTTTGAAAATCACGAAAGTATTTGCCTTTTATGATACGTGTAATTCGTATATGTTTTTACTTATAAAAATGACACTATTTCAAGCAAACTCATGTCCCTTGATAGGTGTCGCACTGGGAGTACTTCCGACAGGGTAATGGACAGTTTCAGTGGGCGGAGCATCGACAAGAGCGTTGACCAATCAAGTAGCGAGCTCCTCGCGTGCCCCAGTTCCTCGGAAGCGTACCTGTCCAGCGACCATGACGTCACGACGCAGAGCGACACCTCCCCATATCCCACCCGTGCGTACAGACGCCCAAAGGCTAAAGAGCGGCATCGGGAGCAGCGGGAACCGTATGAGGCGCGCAATCGCTCCAGTGATACAGACCGACTGGTTGCGGAGAGCGTTCAGCGTCTGGAGGCTATGGTGCGCCAGGACCGGCGTAGTGGACGGTACCGCTCCGGTCGCCAGGAGGATGCGCAGCGTCAAAAGACTTCGGATCTTCTGGTCGATGTTCGATGCAGACGTCAGGAAATGCAGGGTGCAATGAGTCAGAGCGCTGATTCAGACAAGGAGAAGCAACTGAAGCGTGAGGCGTTCAGGAAACACTTTCGAACCGAGCGAGGTAGCAATGAGACAATCAACAGAGTCCGTAATCAAAACATAAGGGTGCCTTCCACTAAATCCAGCTCAAACACAATATCTGACAGCAGTGACAATCGTTTCGGGGACAGAACAAGATCCCAGGAAATAGTGAAGTCCTGCGATTCGTATGTGTCACGTGACTGCGAACAACATCATCGAGGATCACGTGGTTCGTCATCGTCTCTCTTATCAGCAGATATCAGGTACGTTGGGAAGTCCCCGAGTGCTCAAAGAAAAATGGACAAAATGGACAACTATAGTAGTCGGCCTAGTATTATTTCGGATAAACGACACCAAGCAATCGGCAATTATTCCACGGAGCGAATGTCGCCAACTAAAGCACTGTCAAATATGCCACAGCCCTACAAAACCAGAAGTTTGGACAAGAACTGTTTAAGCCCCCATTTCAACCGGAAGCACACGGCTAACAGCCTCTCCCCGGATATGGCCATCTGTCGGAGTCCACGTCATAACAGGTATAGCTGGGAAAAAGCGACCTTGCTTCCGTGAACTATATTATAATAATTTAAAGCTTTTATTATTTGCAGTTTTATCGTCGATTTAGTACTTGCATTTGTGTTTAAATTATAGTGTTTATTAAGAAAACAAAAACGTTATAATTGTAATTGAGGTTCTTAACTATTTTTCTGTACCGTTTTAAAAATGTAATTCTTACACATTTAAACACACGGTAATATTTCACTTATATAATGTCATCGTTTTCAATATTAATTATGATCAACCTTGATAGTTCTTTTTGCCGTGCATTTTAAATGTCACAATTGACATGTGTGATTTTGCAGACACGTGGTTGTGGAACGGCCCGGATCCGTGTCGCCTCGTGGTGGGTCCGACCAGGAAACACAAAATGCACAAGAAATCGCGGATTACGTGGACCGACACAACCGCCGCATGACGCTTCCGTATTGCGTCAACATCGACACCTTACAGATTGCCGATCAAATCACCAAAGGTGGGCAGGACTTAGGATTTCACAAGTTCTCAGTCTTAAACTTTGTCTTACTCTTAAATACATGTATATGTATTGTCTTAATCTTAAATACATGATTTGTCTTAATCTTAAATACATGTATGTTTCTTAATCTTAAATACATGTATTATCTTAATCTTGAATACATATATTGTCTTAATCTTAAATACATATATTGTCTTAATCTTAAATTTATGCATGTATTGTCTTAATTTTAAATGTATTAGCAAATGAAAATAGATGTTACATACATGAATATAGTAAGGCCTAAATTGTTACAACCATCGCATGTCATACTAATTCTGTAGATAAGAAAGTTACATACAGGTATAAATCAAAATTTTGGTTATAATTCAAACCTCCTATGAACAGGTTTGAACTAGTGAAATATGTGTCTTAAAAGTTAATGCTTGTTTATAAACGTGTGCTCTAAAACATGTTTGAATTGATTAATTATCTTTATTGAAGTTGATGCTTGTTTATAGACGTGTGCTCTAAAAACATGTTTGAATTGATTAAATATCTGTATTGAAGTTGATGCTTGTTCATAGACGTGTGCTCTAAAAACATGTTTGAATTGATAAAATATCTGTATTGAAGTTAATGCTTGTTCATAGACGTGTGCTCTAAAACATGTTTGATTTGATAAAATATCTGTATTGAAGTTGATTCTTGCTCATAGACATGCGTTTATGTGTCACTAGACCCATTTACCATTTTAAACCTGCATCAGAACATGTTTGAATTGATGACATTTTGTCTCAAAGCTGTTTCTTGTGTGTCTAACAAGACCCATTTAACGGTTTGAACCTTGCGGAGAACATGCTTGTATTGACTAAAACATCTGCCTTGAAGCTGTTGGCTGCTCATAGAACTGTGTATGTGTGCCCTAACAGAACCGTTTATCGGTTTAACCATCCACGAAAAGTAATATTTGTCTCGAAGCGTTTTCTTGATCATGGTTATCTTTATGTACCAACAGAACCTTTTAACGGTTTGAACCTGCCATAACATGCTTGTATTGGCAGGAATATTTGTCTCGAAGCTGTTTCTTGCTGTTTGATTGGATACAATATGTGTCTTAAAGTTGACTCTTGCCCATGGACATGCGTTTATATGTCATTAGAGCCATTTAACGGTTTTAACATTCGTGAGAACATGTTTGAATTGATGCAATACTTGTCTTGAATATGTTCCTTGTGTGTCTAACTAGAGCCAATTAACGGTTTGAAACTTTCTAAGAACATGCTTGTATTGACTAAACCATATGTCTTGAAGTTGTTGCTTGCTCATAGAACTGTGTATGTGTGCCCTAACAGATATTTGTCTCGAAGCGTTTTCTTGCTCATGGTTATGTGTGTGTCCCAACAGAACCTTTTAGCAGTTTGAACCTTCTAGAACATGCTTGTATTGACAGGAATATTTATCTCGAAGCTGTTGTTTGCTCATATACATGTGTTTATGTGTCTCAACAGACCCGTTTAACGGCGCAACGCCCCGAGAGATTATCATCCACAGGGACAAAGACGACAAGTCAGTGCGAAGTGAGTTGAAATTAAGCATGCGTTCTCTTTGGCCCGGCTAGCTCATTTGGTAGAGCGCTGGACTGTCCATCCGGGGATTGTGAGTTCGAACCCCAGCCCGGTCACATAACTTGTGTGGGGATTGGTCATGAAATATACGGCCATTCTCCCCTACCTCTGATTCCAGTCGGGCAGTTGTCAGTTACTGGCATAGGTATATGCACTTGGTACTGGCAAACCGCTTAGATCGGCTAAGCTTGCCCAGGAAAAGTGTAAGTAGGTTAACTGACCGCCGTGACTGAAATACTGTTAAAACGACGAAAAATCTAAACAAACAAACAAACAAAAAATTTTCTTGTGTAATTGACATGTTGTTTTTTGACAGGAATACGTTTCTCAAAAGATTACTTCCACCAAGGTGGTCATGTTTTTGACGGCGTTGGTTTGTCTGTCAGTCTGTAAACAACTTAACGCATAAGGTTATCAACGGATTCGCATGTTATTTTTTGGGAAGCTTTTAAAAGAACACATGGTTAGATTTTATTGGTGATACGGATCACCACCTGGCATTAGGTTTCTTCCTTATTGGTAGATACGGCAAATTGGCTGCCTTGGCGGAGGTCTGCGCCGTTCGAGTGCTTTTTAGATTTAAATCATCTCAACACATGGAAGGCTTGGAGGCCAAGTCGTTAGTCAGCCCTATATAATTGTTCAGCATTGAGAATTAAATGGCTCATTATGTGACCGCAACTTTTATAATAATCGAAAGATTTCAATATATGAAGCCAAAAACAAAAACTGCAATGAGTGCTTCAAGAGTGTTACTGTATAGTCTCCTTGTTTGTAACAAGAATATATTTAATAATTATCATAATAGTTCTCTTAAAGCACGCGTAAGACATAGGCAACATACATTTAAGTTGTATGAGTAACTTGTTATAGTTATGTTTGTGAATATGAATGTGGGTATGCATTGTAACAAATGATTATTAAACCACCAGCCCAAGTCCTGGGTATGCGCGTGGTTGGCGGTTGGAACAGCTCCGACGGGACCTTGGGGGCGTACGTTACCATGGTGATTAAGGGAGGGCCGGCAGCCACACAAGGAATTGCCGAAGGTGTTGACTTACTCTGATTAGGCTGTCTCTGTTGTCTTTCCTTTGTATTGCAACGCAACTGTGTCACTTTTGGAATTTTAAAGTGAGAATCATTATTCACTTTTCTGAACAAACTGGATGAGCGCACATTTATTTCTACCATTTGACTGCGATAAAAAGGTTAGTTAATACGTCATTCAACGGTTTCTTGTGCCTTTGATATTATCAACAGTTTATATTTGCACATTGAACACTATTTCTTCTGACCTACATTTAAGTGCCATAGTCTAGCTTTTGCAATATTTTGTTTCATTATCGTTCGGCTGTATCATTTATCATCGTCTACCTAACCGTTTCATACAGATGACATTTCCTTCTTCTTTTTTCTTTGCCTCTGTTTTAGGTTATCAAATATCCAAAAAGAGGTGATTCTTACGTTATTGTTTCTATTTGCGTAATCTCTCTTCATTTCATCCCCCGTCTCCTAGGTGACCAGATAGTGCAGTGGAACGGCCAGTCGCTGGTCGACGTGACCTTCGAAGAAGCGCAAAGTATCATCAACAGCTCTGGGAACATCGTGCAGCTAACGGTCCTACACAACCCTGATGGGTAAATATTATGTTTTCATAATTCAGAATCCAGAGTTCATACTCAACCCTGATAGGTAAGTTTTATGTTTTCGCGATTCAGAAATCAAGAGTTCATACGTAACCCTGATCGGTTCATTTTATTTGTGAGGTTCGGACGCCCGAAAACCGGTTGGAACCCCTTATGTTTGACATTGACCGTTCCAATGCGGTAAGCCCCAGTTGTATTCATATGTGTGCTGTGTTATTGTTATGCGTTATTTTTTCTTATTGAAGTGTGCTGTATAGGAAATTGGTCATTTGCATTACATCAAGGACTGTAAGGTGCCAATAAGAGTTCTTATTGTAAAAAATGGCAGAAATTTGAATATTCTAATACCTCGAATTGAATCTCGCGTATTTTTTCTTTTTTTCCCCCTTTTTTCTCATGATTTTCTTTTTCTTTTTCTTGATTTTATTTCGCATACATCAGGGAAGCTCGTGTGTATTTGCGCGCGCACATTTGCCTTGTCATAGCAGTCTTCTATTTGAAGACCCTTGACAATACGTCAAACATCTCATGTCTATTGAAGGGAACACTTTGCCTTTTTATTATGCTCTTTCCTTTTTACTTTTTGTATTCACTTTGTTTGTTTTTTTATATCTAGCATCATCTTAAAACTAAAAAATTGAAACGATTCTAGAAACAATTTATTACGCAAAATACACATAAATGAATGTAGTATAATCACTGATATAAGCGTATTAATATTGTGTATATGCATCACTTGTACATTGATATATTAACAATGTGTAATGGAGACGTATGTTGAAAAATGAATAATAAGAGTTCTCTCCTGCTGATGCAGATGGAGTGTCACTTGTTTATATTTAGATTTTCGACATTTGAAACCCAGACTTTATAAACAACCGTAATTGATAAGTATTGGACGTTCAACATTTAAAATCCATAATTCATATCAGATTACTATTTGTCAATCATGGGCTTTCAAATTTTGAAATTTAGGGATTATATTATACAAATCCTAAGGAGAAAGTATTAAGTGTTTAATATTCGAAACATAGAGTCCATGCACAACCCGATGGGTAAGTCTTATGATCTCTGATTGTGAACTCCTATGTTTAAATATCTTCTTTTTTCAGAACGAGCGATAAGACATAACACATGTGTTTTATTTGGTATTTGCCGACATCAAGTACTGTGTACGAAACGGTATAGATGGTGATTATTTACCAATAGTGATTATCAATCGATCACATGTTTTGTATATTTCAGGAGCAATACTGCAAATCGTGCGAGACAAAGGCATCCTGTTATAATTAAATCAAGTAAGTAAGCAAAGTCAAGCATTTCAAAGTTTTGCATTTTAGAAGCGTTGTATTTAACCAGGTTAGTTAATAGACACATCTGTGTTATTTTATCTTCATTTATCTATATTAAACGTTACATGTATTAACCAAGTCATATTATATATTTTATGGAACTGAGTCACGTTGTATAAAGATATATAATTTGATATAATATCCAAATAAATATTTATTTCAAAGTACATATAAATATCTTTAGGATGCCTTTTAATTAAGTTTTTAATTATAACGAATGCATTATAACTTAATTTGTGTTATTATTGTGTTAAGATCTTATATTACTTATAATTTATAAGTAATATAAGATCATAACACAACAATAACACAAATTATGTAGTGAGCTTTTTGTTTCAAACTTTTGTGAACTGTTTTTTTTTCTACAGTTACTGTCAAGACGGATCATATTCTTAAATTTATCATAAGTTTCAAATAAATTTTATTTCAACGTACACTTATTTAAAACGGATTAGTTCCGGATAATTCATCACTTAGTAATATGAGATCAAGTAAAGCAACAAAAACATAGTTATGCGCTCATGTTTCGTCATATTTCACCAGTTCAGTTCAGTTCAGAGTTTATTGGCTAATCGGCACATTTGCCTTTGGCCATTTACAATACGTTAAATTTAATTATGGCCAAGACACATATAAAATAAATACAATTTTGCAATCGCATACAACAAATGTACAACATAGTAATAATTGTTATTTGGCGTATTTAAATATATAGTGAGAAGAAGCAGCTTAACATGCAATTTATTTTTTACTTTAGTTCGCTTCATTGTGGGCTTAAGACACGTATTATAGATGAAATTGTGCAAACGTACTCTTTGAAATATATGTCAGTGATACATGAAAAGGATACAAAGTAGAAAATGTGCACTGTTATTAATAAATCTTTTTAACAAAAGATATGGAATGTATTTATATACTACGACAGTAATCACTTCATGCATGTGTAAACATATTATATCATATCTTCTATATCTGACTTATCACATTTTGATTATTAGACTATGATTTTAATTACATATGTAGTTACAAAGATTAATATCTATTAACACTATAATTATATGGATTATTACGATATTTACAACAATACTAATTACTTGTTTAGATGGGTTATTTTTTATCATTAAAAAGTGACTTTTATTTTATTTTTTTATTTCATACTACAATTCGCGTTAAATATAATGTAGTATATATATGTGTTTGTTCCTCTTAAAATAGCGCCTGTTAGAGAAAGCTAAAACATAGGTGCTATCAGGGAAAAACAACAGCAAAGAGACTACATAATAAACAATGACATATTCACGAAAATTGTTATACTAATTAGGTTCTTTTTCAGAATGCGCAGTATAAATACTGATAAATTCAGATAAAATATTCCACCGTATCTTGGTGATAAATACATTATTCCTAGTATACGTATATATTTTAAAGTGTGATTTAAAATTGCATTATAAGGAAAAGCAGCTAAATGTCTAACATGACTTTTCTTAAATTCATTGCATTATATATAAACTTTGATACATTTCTTATTTTACTTTCTCTCTTATCAGACATTAGGTATTTGAATTTTGTGACATTAGGCCAATTAAATGGGATATTATAATCATGTCTAAGATCTGAATAAGCAGTGCAACATAATTAAAAATGGTATTCAGATTCAACTACATTTTGTGTACAAAGTCTGCATTTCCTGTTTAATCTTTCTATATTATTGTATCTGCAAGTTTTAATTTCAAGAGAATGTGATGACAGCCTAAAACGAGTTAATTCCGTACGATGTTTTTTCATTTTTTACACACAGTAATTAATTTTCGAAATCAAAATCTTGTTTAAATGTACAATAATATTCCATCTTTGGTTGAGATGATAAGGTTTCATGCCAAGATTGAATATACTGATCTCTTAATCTCTGAGACAACATTGGTAAACAATTATACTCCGTAGTATAGTCCACATGAAGATTACCGTAACCAAGGTTGTTAAAATCATTTAACAAAGAAAGAAACCACATAGTATTTGTATCTCTAATATTATTATCTTTTGGAAGATTATTTTGCGTTACAAAACTTGATGCATTAAAGAGTTAGGCGAATTCATTACTTTTATCCAATATTTCAACGACCTCTCTTTACAAAATACTGACAATGGGAATCTGCCTAGCTCACTCTTTACAAAATACTGACAATAGGAATCTACCTAGCTCACTCTTTACAAAATACTGACAATTGGGAATCTACCTAGCTCACCAAGTACGGCAGCATTTGATGTTTGTTGTTTGACGCCAACAACATAATTATTTACAAACTTTCAAATGGAGTTTATCTGTATCAGTATATTTGTATATTCCCCAAACCTCAGCTCCATATAGCAAAATAGGGACAACTAATGAATCAAAAAGCGATAACTTTGTTTTAATATCCAGGGCGACTCTACTAAAAATGGACAACAAATGGTTATAAGCCTTCAAAGCCCGTTCAATGAGCATTTTAACAGCATGATTTAATTTACCATTTGATGAAAAATTAATACCCAAATAGCAAAAATTATCAACCACTTCTAAAACCTCATTGTTAATGGTCCATCTAAACTTACATATACTTTTCCTTTTTTCAAAAATACATATTTTTGTTTTGCTATAATTAATTTTTAAACCCCAATTACATGAGTATTGATACAAAGAATTCAGCTGATTTTGTAAACTAACAGGATCTATGGTAAACAACGCACTGTCATCAGCAAATAATAACATTAAGATTGATAGGATATCTATATCACTCTGAGTGAAATTGTTATACTCAAAAGTATCTTTGACATCATTTATGGATAAAATGAATAAAAGAGGAGATAATGGTTTTCCTTGTTTAACACCGAGTAAAATATCAAAACAATCAGAATACGACATAGTACTACAATTTTTTATGCATGATTTTACATTACTATATATAGATTTGATCGTATTAATCATTTTAGAGCTAATGCCTGATTCTACTTATTTTACCCACAGAGCATCGTGAAATACCGTATCAAAAGCTTTCTCGTTGTCTACAAATGCAAAATAAAGCTTATGTTTACTTAATATTCTATTTTGAATGAGTGTATGAAGTATAAAAATACAGTCGGCCGTACTACGATTTGCTCTTAAACCAAATCTCCTTTTTTTTAAATTGGGACAATAACCCCCCTTGCACCATAATTCTGGATAGACACCTTTTTGGAATATATAATTAAAGATTTTTGTTAGATATGGAGCAATAAATGTGTTAGAATCGATAAAGAAATCGGCAACAATATGGGACATATCACTACTTTTATTACCTTTGAGACTCATCAATCGAAAAATCGCAATCAAGTTCCTCCACCTCTATATTGACATCAACATTTGGAAAATCATTAGCATCAAAATTGCTAGGATGTTGGGTATTTGATATATTTTTAAAATGGCGAACACATTCGTGTAAATCAATATCATTGGATTTTGTATTTTTGCTACTTCTAAATTTGTTGATTTATTTCCAAACTTTTCTAGCGTCTGTTTTGCTTAATGAAGACAATTTATGTTTTTCATTTGCAATATAAGCTCGTTTCGCTTTATTATTTTACAATATTCATTTATGGCTTTCAAAAATAAAACCTTATTTTCATACGTATCATTATTGACAAACCGCCGTTTGCAATAATAAAAATTGTTTTTATAATATTTGCAATTATTATCGAACCATGGTGGTTTTTTCTTACTAAAAGATCTTGTTCATTTATTGGCAAATAATGTAATCTGTTTACCATTTACCTGGAACGAGATATCGTAAACGATAAACTTTCAATACATGAATTTAGGTCTACTGAATCATTTAACAACTCGTCTACAATATTTTCAAATTTAGGCTTATTAAAATTCAAAGTTGATAAAAAAAATAGCTCATTATTCGTATTATCCCATATAATTTTATTTAAAAGAACAATTATTTTCAATACGTTTCATGTCATTCAATTTCAATGAAAATTGTACTGGGCAGTGATCCGAAAAATCATTCAGATCAAGTATTTCAAAATGCTCAATCAATTCAAAAATACTAAAATTCGCAATAACATAGTCAACCACACAAGCAGTTATTTTACTTGTAATAAGATTATAACATGTGAATTCACCAATATACTATTATTTTCTTGCATTATTGGCATTGTGGATAGAGTTGATGTTAATTGCGTTTTGTCGTACATCAGGAATAAACAATCTCTCATAATTCCACTATAACGTATCAATTAGTGACAAGATGCAATAACAAAAACACCAAACTACATACTGGTAATGATGTTATTGGTGCATATTTCACAAAAGTTATCTAATGTAATTTGGTGTCTTGAATTATTGATCGTATTGCAGTTATAGTTTTTTTTACATAAGTTCCAAATAAATATTAATTTTAGAGTTCAGTGTGATTTCAGTATATTTCAGGATAATTTATCAATTAGTAACATAACATAAATACATGTATGTGTCCATTATTCATAATATTAATGGAATCTGATTGTCTAGAAGCGTTGAGGGGTAGAGATTGGTTAGAAAATGATGAATTAAACACTAAAATTGTACATGTACCATTATTAACAGCAATTTAACGGGGTTATTTAAGTTGGTGCTTGTATGTCACGTTGTTAAAAACATTTAATGTCAGACAAAATGTGGCTTGCTGTGTAAAATAGTGTCAAATGTATACAGGAGTGTAAATTGTGAGCAAACCGTTAAGTAGTAACTAACGTAATAAATGTTAAGGTATTTTTAGTATATAAACACTTTGGTAATATATAAAAGGGGAAAAGCTAAAAGTGATGACGGAAACTGTATTTTAGATTTTAGTTCACACTAATCAACTTGGTTAAAAAAATATTTTTTATTCCTTACAATGTTGCTTCACGAATCACGCTAACATATGCGCCATGAAAACATTGATTCAAGCACGCGTTTAAACTAAACATCTAATGACAAACCGACGCTTTACAAATGACGTGCAATTCCCATGTATTCCATTTCCTTGTCCTAGAAAATTATTCATAAATGACATGCAATTAAAAGCGTCAATAAAAGCCGGAAATGGGCCTGTCATTAATGCAATTCCATCGACCATTCACACCATATGGATCCTTATAATAAGGAACATGTGCTTTTTATTAAAAGTCATGTGCTCGAAATCGCAAACAATCCAATAGGAATATACGGTTTGCTGGTGACTTTACCGATAACGGTCATTATACCGTATATATGCGTATGCGTGCAAGATAAATGGTTTCCTTGGTAGATGATTACTCCTGGAGTTCAGAAAAGTATGTCCTACATTTTATAGCACCTGTAGGGCGTTCAAATTATTCTGTATGTTTTCTTAAGTGGTATGACCATTACATATTTATGTATAAAGTTCATCAAAGTCTATCTCGTATAGCTATTAGCAAAACCATTAGTCTAACCCGAATATTAATGTACGGTGCAATTTCTAGTAGGGTTAGCATTATAAGCGATTTATAATATTATGTCATACATGCTGATGGTTTTGCTTATAGACAATACTGAACCTGAAGCTGTATGGTACTGGATTGTTGGCACGTTTAGATATTAGAGCGGAAGATGCATATGAGCTTTTATGACGAAACATATTGTATTATTGTCTTCCAACTAAGAACAAGTTTAAAACAGGCACTTAAATTCTGTACGCAAGCAATGAATAATTGTTTGCATGTAATATCCATTTTTTGTTGCATTTATCTACATCAATTAAATATGATTTAACGTGCCCGTGTACACAATTAAAACTACAACCTGCCTGGGAGCGAGCACACTACACAAATAAAAGCAATAAAAACATACGCGACAATCTAGGCGAAGTCGATAATGGAGCGTAAAAAGCTTTTTGGTCTAATATCCTGTTAATTTAACAGGCTTCCTTCATGATTTCACATAATGACGGCTTCTGTAAAGTGTCGTTTTGTATCCAATAGCGACGTGCACGTCTGAATACTCAAACACGTGAAATCTATGATTAATCACGTGTTGTCACAGTCGTTCGGTTATAGTTATTCATATTTTCCGTGACACAGAACAGCGATTAGGTTACAGTTACATGGCCATAATCAGCGAACAAAACTTATTTTATGTGTTTTATAAGATATAGCCATTAAAACAAAATAAAAAGTACTGTTTAATGTTAAGTAAAGTGTTGACATCTTGCGTGTTTAATTGATAAATAATTTTACATAATGCTTTCTCATGAACTGCAACTCTTGTTGCACGAATCAAAATATAAACCAGCTATCGGACATAAATGTAGACAGCTTTGTCTCTGTGCTTACAGACAGTGCTATGGGGACGCATGTTGCGATATAATCATCACCGTTAGTTGTCAATTTTTTATGCTTTGAACTAACTATTCGTGATCTAATGATTGTGCAAGCATGTCGTCATTCGTACACATGTTCTTTGTTTCCGAGTCTGTTTAAAGTGTTTTATAATTCGATGAATAGTTCACAACCAGATTTTAATTCCAGGAGTATTGAAAGCCATCGTTACATCCTTCTACATTTACACAAAAACTGTTAATAGCAATTGTTCGTAATGATCTAGGGTATGTATTACACATAAATCCTTAACAAGTAATGAGAAGAAAGATATAGTACCCAGAATCAAAGCACACAATAAGTATCACGTTTTCGAGCGCTGGTATTAGTGTGGAAATATAACAGAACATAACACGATTTTATGAGCGATTGCAAATTATATTGGTAGAGCCTTCCTTGTCTTTCGGACGAGCCATTCAATTAGATATTTGGTTACGCAGCGCACGTTCTAGTGCGTAGGAACTTCTGTTTAAATTTCGTACAATTGTCAATTAATAACTATTCTTTAAACGACGCATGTAAGGTGGGTTTCGGAACTGTTATTTTATGGTCTATCAAACATAATATGGACCTTAAAGGGCTCTGGCATCGACACGGGCCTCAAGGTGGCAATTTCTTTCAAAAAAATCTGAAATTAAGATGTTAATACTGGCATATAATAACGGTTACAACAGGGTTGATGTAATGAGGAAATAGTGTACGCAATCTGAGATAAAAATCAATTTATTATAAGGGTCGCATTTGTTTTGCTCTTTTCATGTTTACGTTTTGACGTCAGAATTGTGAGTATTTTGTATAACCAAAGCTTACACACTATTCATTACTCAGCAGAATAGCGTAGTTGGTTAAAGCGCTGTCTACTGTCATTTCTTCCTAGATCTCCTAAGTCGTGAGTTCGACACTTACTTGAGGTTTTTATATTTTGAAACTTGTTCGCTAATTTGTTGTTAACTTTTTATCGAATATCTTAGTATGTATTTTATATTTTATTTGTTATTTATTGCAAATTGTGCATTTAAGATATTAAATGGCGTTTATGGCGCGTACGTACATATAATTATATATATTCTCAATTTGAAATGACATTATTACAACTGATGCACTAAAATCTAATAATGTAAAATATTGATTATAACAGTACAAGACTCGCTTTTCTGATAGAATGTAAGCTTACATTTAAAGAATACTAATTGGTTTGTAAATTATTTGCGAATGAACGTTTTATAGAAGAAGGGCCGTGGGAGTTAGCTTTTATAGTATCTATATTATTATTTCAAAGAATACCTAATCTTAAAATGTAAGTGTTCTTAATGTGGACACAAACACTTAAAAATGCATGCATTTTCAACCGACCATTGTACACGCTTTAGGGAATGTCATATTAGGCGTACAAATGTTGTTGGTTTCCGCTTAGTTTTCCTATCAATCATTAACTTTTTCTGATTTTAGGAAAAAAGAGTAGTTCTTGCTTATAAGTTTCTTGCCAGGAATCTCTATTTCTCTGACCGTATTTATAGTTAAGGTACAGTTTATTCGTTGGGAGGCGTTTAAACATTGTTCATGCAGTCCAATATGCTTAAAATGTGTGGTGAATATGCGGCGAAGAAAAAATAGGTTTAAGAAAAGAAGTTATATTTTATCCCCCCCCCAACCCCTCTTTGATTTTGTTTGGAGATGTAAGCGGAAACGAACCATTTATTTTGTTGGCCTTATCTTTGAAATATTGAAATAAAGGCGTAAGAGTTCACCAAGTAGTTCATTAAGAACGAAAAATGCTTGCCCATACGTGCAATTATTTTCAACGTATTATAATAATGCTGTATGATGCAGACACGTTGACGACGGGTGAAACGATTATACCAGATAATCTGGAGTTCGGGAGATCAAAGAGACGTCTGTTACCCAAGACTCCGGTAGGTAACTCTAGAATGAATGTCCCCATACACTATACTTGAACAACCGAGTAAATTATTGTCATTTGTTCTTGATTCTCGCAGGATTAATTGTTGTAGCATGTTTATATAAAATAAGCAAGGTAATTGTTTGTGACTGCTCTTGAATGAAGGGAAAGTGTTTCCTTAGGCGTAAAAAATGTGTTTGTTTCAGGTTACCCGATATACCCTAAAAGTATGCACCGACCCTAAAACATTTTATTGGGTTTGCCAGATTGATTTTTGTTTTCTTTACTTTTTTAAATAATTAAATTGTTTTTGGATAAATAAGTGTTTTGTTTTGATAGTATCCACTTTTTCAGTTTTAGAATCTTCAAGTTTACCATTTACCAAATAAAAAAATAAATAAAAAATAAAAAATCCCGACCTACCTACCCTAATTTTTTTGGGCATGTAACCTTAAACCAACATATATTTTTACGCCTTATGTACCTTTACTTTGTTTCAAATTTTAACTATAAATAAGGCATATGTTAAGCGAATGTATTTCTTTTCCACGTCATGTGGTCACAGTTTGATTCACTAACAACAACATGTATTTGCGTCTGCTTTGCTTAATAATTATCAGACTTTAACAAGTCAATATATAGTTACTACATGTAACTTTTGACAAGAATTGGCATTGTTTGAATGTGCAGTATGCCGTTTAAGCTTGATACGAAATAACGGTTTTCACGAATAATTAAACGTGCATCAATTAAATTTCTTGATGAAATTAAAGAAATTAAATTGTATCGTTCTGGGCCCAGTTGCTCAAAACTTTAACGGCCAGTTAAGCTAACGGCCTGTTAACTGTAGATGTAAATAAAACAAGTATTACAAGCATCTTGCTTATGAAGCATTTGACAATTATTTGAGCATAACAGTTTATTTAAAATAAATGCAAATTTTAAAATTTTAACATTTAATTTACATCAAAAACCTCATCCAAAAGTTAACGGCTGTCAGCTTAATTGTCCGTTAAAGTTTTGAGCAACTGGGCCCAGGTTACAATTGTGTGTCTTGTCCAAACACAATTAGAGCTTTACTTATTGCCCAACGGTTTCGTGCAGGTTGAAATAAAAAGAGAAGTAAAGGCGATAAGCGGGAAGGTCTGGCTAAAGCTCGACTTTGACGTCACGTGTCAGTGCCTCCTCGTGGTGTTGCTAACGGCAGAGAACGTTTACCCAGAGATTGACAAGGAGACCGATGGGCCGAGCGTTCTAGTGATGCTTCATCTACTTCCAAATAGAACGTAAGTTCAAGTGTTGGTATTTTACATGAAAGGCTTAATTAACTGTATTGTGGTACTTGTATTTATGCCACTGTATCTGTTGTAAGATCGTACAAACACACTTAAAATGTAAATGGTACCTGTCGAAGGCTGTGACCCTTCAAACCAGTTAACGTGTTTCGTTTATGTTTTGTGTTTTCATTGGTGTGTACCGCACGTGTTTGCGCTTTGTGGTTATTTGCATTTGTCTTAAATAAATGACCGTAATGTACACTTTTTAATTTAGTTATATTACAGTCCCATTTCGACATGTATTTATCGCTGTCACTTACCAAACAGTAACCAAAAGGAACATATTTTAAGGATCTTTTTTTCTGTTGTTGCTTAGAGCATAAGATACATAATATTGATGTCTTCATGTTGCATTTGTTTACTTCAATAATTCACCACATTAATTTAAATGTTTCATAATTATACTGACTGTTTTGTATTGCAGATTACACGAGGCCAAGGAGAGCGAGAGGCGGTACGGCACAAAAGACCCGCAGTGGAACGAGACCTTCGTCTTCACCAACATTGCGCAGTCAGAGGTACGTTTCCCAAAACGTATACTGTATTACATGAGAAGTATTGGTGGTAGGAAAACAGAACATCATTCTTATAAGTGTTATTTTGTAATAAGTATGTGTGTTCTAAAATATATAGTGCCTCCAACTAGTTTCCCAATTCCTGCAAAACAGTTGATTAATTGGCTTTAATTGAACAACAGCACGAAACAGTAACTATAAGTTAAAATGCACATTGTTGGGGGGATGAATGTATTTTGAATCATCATACATACAATAACATGGGTAATATGGCAGTGAAGGATGTTCCAAACAAAACGGATTTTTTATGATATAAATACTTCTCCTAACTCCTACATAATACTCGCTTTTCATTGATTTAGGCGGGTCACGTGCTGACCGTGTTTTATTCCATACTATATCAGTAGCAGTCAGTAAAATCATTATACGCTCTCGCCCAATATTAATTTACTGACCCTGTATCACACCGTACGGGGTCATTAAGAAGCCATGTAATTAATAATCACACACTAGAAGATCGTTGTAGCTTTGCTCCCTGGCGATGGAGGTTACATTCTGGAGGTCAAAGGAACTGGACGATGAATTTCTCGGGGAAATCCTTCTCGACCTTGGCGAAGCTAAAATCAACAATACATTCAATTGCTACAATCTAGAAGACCACGACGAAAACAGCTCACCTCTACCAGTTCGGTAAAAATGTCCTTTTAATTTCAAACTAATTTCACTAAAACGCAGAAAACATTGATATCGTCCCTAAAAGCCAGAAGGTGCTATCGGCCTTCTTTGCACATATGCTAAGGACACGTTATAGCTTTCAAGAAACACTATGACGGCGTTCTTTTTAATCTGTAGAAAACGTACTTTGGCGCCAGTTCATCTGTAAAGCGGGCAACAAGGTTATGTATAGGCTATCTTACATTCTGTTGACAGTATCCAGAGATTCTACGGATAATTGAATTGAACTTATTGAAACATCAGCTTTCTTACATTGTTTCTATTAAAAAAAACAACAGTATACTGAAGCAATGTTTGTACTATTTTTATTTTAGCTCGTATTTGACGGATCATTATGTTTTATACGTACACACATTACAGTAAAAAGTCATTCACCTTGTCTGACTCAACGCTAAGCCCCGCGACCTCCATAGAGACCTCGAGTTTCTACCCGAGCCGCAACCCGTCCCCGCGTTCGTCCGTTTCCACGCGCGAGGGGCCCCCAAAGGCCAATTCGCATGACAAGGTCAAGGAGCTACTGCTGGGCAAGAGAAGCCCGGGTGAGTAACGTGACTGTTTTGTTGGCGCACTCGTGATTTAATTCCCAGGCATCTATACTCCTTACCGTTGGTTATTTGACAATAAACTATGATATAAACATATTATGTCTTAAATAAAGGCGCAACATGCTCAATGTTATGTATAGCGTTAACATAAACACTATTCATTATCAAAAGAGGCAACATACACAATGTACTTTATAGCATTTAAATAAACGTTATTCTTGATCAAACAATGTAATATGTACAATGCAATTTATAGCATCAATACAACGTTATTAATTTTGAAAAGATGTAATATTTTCAATGTCATTAACGGCATTGATATTCACGTTATCGAAAGGGCAATATACATGTACCCAATGTCATTTATAGCTTTTATGTAAACGTATTCATTATCAAGTGAGACAATGCATGCATACACAATATCCAATATTAACCAAAACGGTACACTTGACTGTCATATATTAAGAGTATTGTAAACTTATTAGAAATTCCTGTTTTTGCCTCTACTATATTAACCCATGTTCAGCTATTTTTAAGGGACAAATTTTAAATTCATCGCTTTTTTGGTAACTAGGTTAACAAATTATGAAGACGTTAGAACCGAGTGATGTGCACCAAAATAATTTCCTTACGACTGACCCTCAGTTATGATTAACAATAAACTCGTATTTATTTTATGTTTAGAACTATCGGATCACGTTTGGTTTTGATAATGATAGTGAAATAAATAAAAATAGTGTTTATATCCTCACTCACATAAATACGTTTGTAGGTACAGTGTATATCTTTGGACGTTTGGTTTTTTAATAATTGCAATTTCCTGAAATACGTTACAATATTATCATATTACAATAATGATGTGACGAAGAAAAAAATGTTGTCCAAAGTAAACATTAATTAATATCACATATATTTTATTGCAGGCCGTGAGAGGGTAGACCTGTCATCGTCCGCCCAGTCGTCACCACAATATTCCCCGACAAGCAGTGAATGTAGGTGACTGGGAATTTAACACAGCGTGACAGTTAATAAGAGTGTGATATTGGTGTTTGTGGTAATTGTAGTAGTGGTAGTGGTAATAGTAGGGGTAAGTGGTAGTGGTTGTGGTAATGCTGGTGGTGGTGGTGGTAGTGGTCGTGGTTGTGATAGTGGTAATGGTGCTGGTGGTATTGGTAGTGGAAATGGTAGTTGTGGTATTGGTAGTGGTAGTGGAAGAGTGGAAGAGGTAGTAGTAGTACTAGTAGAAGTCGTCGTAGTAATAGTAATAGTAGTAGTAATAGTTGTTGTTGTTGTTGCGGTAGTAGTTTGTTATATATGTACTAATGACTTGCGCACAGTAGGCGACACAGGGCCCTCTTGGCCCACTTGGCCATCTTGTCCATTTTGTCCATCTTGGCTCTTTTGGCCCTCTTGGGTATTTTTATAGTAAAAATATGGTGTTCATGTGATGCGTATGTATTGTGTTAAATCTATAACATAGACCACATCACGCATACTCTGTTATGTTCTGAAAAAATATATAAATATATGAAATACAAACACTTTAATGCCAAAGCTACTATTATCATAAATATATATTCTAAAAATATGAAAACTATTTGAATATTTTACTAGTATTTAAGGTCTACTCCCCTGTCAAAATGGACTTCATGAGATCAAGAATTTTTCATGCCATTAAGCATTATTCATCAAGTCTTCTTGAAAACCTCTAATAACACACTTCATGAAGTTTTATGCATAAAGTGATTTAAAGTACACTTCATAAAGGCATCATGCATTACTGAAATTCTAGAAACATTCATGAAGCTTGAAAAAGAATAGATCAAATTTTTTTTAATGAATACCACCCTTAGCTCATATGTCCGTATTGCATTTCAAGAAGCAGAGAAAATGCTGAATAGATGCGGAAATGTGGCGGAAATCATCAGTTTCCGCAGATTCTCTACATATTTTTCCCAAAAATGATTTTGGCTTTGCGGATAAATTTCTTATATGGGGAGAACATGCGGAGAGTATGCGGAATATTGACACTTATAAATTTTACAGTTGCGGAAATTCTGACTTAGACATTTTCATGATGCGGAAAAGTTATACTTTGAAAAAATCACAAGCTTGTTAATCTATTTATTAAAACAAGAGCTGTTTGTAAAACATATATGCCCCCTCTAGGTCTAAAACAATCTTTAATATCAATTTGGTGAGAATTGTTGAATATACACCCATGAACACAAGTCTGAATTCTGTTTAATCTCTGTCTGAATAAATACTGAATACAGTCTGAGGACATAACCTGAACATCTATGTGAAAAAAGGGGCATATATCTGTCAAAATACAAAACTTAGTTATGGGGAATGTAGAACTTGAAGCTGGAGTTGAGGACAAAGGTATATTCTAATTTTCAAGTGAATAACTTATGTAATTTTGTAGTTACAAAAGTTTTAATTATAAAATTTAACCTGAAAATCTATGTGAAAAAGGGACATAACTATATTCAAATATAAAACTGTAAAACTGAGTTATTGGGAATGTGGCACTTGATGGAGTTGATGACATTTAAGGTATATTCTAAATTTCAAGTGAATAACTTTTGTAGTTTTGAAGTTACAGAAGTTTTGAATATAAACTTTAACCTGAAAATCTATGTGAAAAAGTGGCACAACTATGTCAAAATAGAAAACTGAGTTATGGGGAATGTGGCACTTGATATTAGAGTTGATGATAAAGGTATATTCCAAGTTTCAAGATTATAACTTATGTAAATTTGAACTTACAAAAGGGCATAAATAATGCAATTTTATGACTTTACAGTACACCATACCATGCAATGCTATGCAGGATATGATGTCATTTATGATGTCATCAGTTCACTTTAATTGCTAAAGTCTGAAATGATTTAAACATGATTGTGATGTTAAAACAAAACTATCTATGAATACTGAACACTTGGAAGCTGTGTATGTAAGTATTATTTCATTTAAGTTACCAACAAGTCAATAAACTATAACTGATTTTGCACATTGGAAAGGGTTTGACATTTTTAAGCATTTGTAATATATTTTCGCGACCATATGCCAAGAGGCTTAAGCTGCATGTCTTCTTACTACTCACAGTTATGTTCCTTTAAAAAACAATCGTTTGTTATTGTTTTCCTTACAATATAATCCTTCAATCAATGTTCTATTATATAATGAGTTTGCAAAATGGAAATTCAGTACTTTATCATTTGTCTGTATTTTAATATTAACTAAGGAAGCACAATTGCACCATAAAATTGGGAAAAGTTGCATAATCATTATATTGTTTACTGTTCCTAACCACATTGTGTTTTAAGGAGATTTTTAGACATAATAAACTGGAAAATGGAAAATAATGTATCTGTTATACTTGTCTGCACAAAATTATGTTGTTTTGTTGATTTATATTAGCACAATTGTACTCTATCATGAAAAAATTTGCATTATAATCATTTGCAGTTGGATATTTATAATACTCACATATTATTTAATGTCTGACAAACCATTTTAGGGGAGTAAACCATTGAACCTTAATAAATATCAAGTGCCACCTGAGTACTTAGTGTAAAGGTAATAATAATTATTGTATCTGTGGTTATAGTCTGAATGCAGTCTGAATAACTTGTCTGAATAGCCCTCAAAATATTGTCTGGACTCTTATGAATGTTGTCAGAATTGTTCCATTTTAAGTCTTTTTTCAGCAATGTCAGAAATAATAGACGCATCCACAAATGTCAATTACATTCAAATTAATCTGCAATATTATCCAATCATCGTACTTGGATATCATGTGTTTGGCGATTAAAATATTTGATACAAAATATGGCAATGTTTGTGATTTTCGATGAATGGAAATTAATTCTTTAACAATAGCTGGGGAGTAGTTTTAACTATTTGTGGAAAAATCCAGATCAGTCTATTCAAAGATAAGTCCGACTCAATTCAGACAGTACTTTTTCATGAGGGTAGAGAGCGGGAACAGCTTCAAAGGCCAATTTTACATAAATTGACCCTTCACCAAATTTGATCAATACCATTCTGCACCACTGAACAAGATGGCAACCAGAGCTAAAAATAGAAAAATCTTAAAACTATAACCAATGGAGGATCACCCAATTATTCCTCGAGTGTCAATTTTTTGTGGATTATTTCCACCTGCTGAAAAACTAATGCATTAATTTTCTGCAGAAGTTCCGCATATATGGAAATAGAAATGTCCGCACTGAACGCGGAACAAATGATGATACTGTGTCTACTTTTTTGATAGCTCTATTATTTTTAGAAGTCTTCATGGTTTTTGGAATTCTTCATGAATGTTGAAGAAAAGCACAACCAATTTATTCTTGAAATTTCAAAAAATCTGTTCATGAAGTATTCATGAATATCTGTGAACTATACATGAGACATTAGAATAAAGAACAAAATTATTCATACAATCTTCATGAAATATTGTTTTCATGAAGTTGTCATGAAGTCTTCATGAAGACTTATAAGTGCATAGTTCATGAAGTTTTTATGAACAAACCCATTCTTTATTTCATGCATTTTTCTGCATGTGAAAATGCATCAACTATTTATGAAGCTATGTTTTATGAATGTTTCATGCATATGTCTCATTTATAGTTCACTTCTTTTCCATGAAGTCTTCATGAAGCCACTGCATGAAGTATTCACAAAGATTTTAAGAAGAATTCATGAAGTATGCCTAAACATTTCACAGGGGCTGACTACTAGAGAAATCCAATTGTAAAGTTTATACTTTACATTTAAAACCATGCTTATTTCAGTTAAAATCAACTCCAGTTTTACGTCTCTTGTGAAACGAAAGATAAGTGCTGTTACCAGGATCTCGAACAATCTTGGACTGAGTCACAAGCAGGAGTTTGGTGAGTGGAAAAAAGTAGTTTTTGAAATTCTTAAGATATATAGAAGTACGAGTACCTTGTGAAAATTACAAAGGGACACAAACCTAGATAGACTTGACAAGTGTTTGCTTTACAGTTCTGTTCCTTGATATGCATGTAAAATATATGTGGGAGTCAATACATGTTTCAAAATTCAACAATATGCTTGTAATAAGTTGCTTCTGTTTTGCATACATTTGCCTTTTTTTGTACTGCATGGCCTTTTCGAACAATTTTCATTTTATACACTGAATGTGCTTGTTAGACGTTGTTTTTGTCCTTCATTTGTTCTTCTTTTTATATTGATGCATGAGCACAATTTCTTGTTTACTATATCAGTTAAGGTGCCTGTAAGTTGTTTTATTTGCACATACCTAGCATATACTAAAATCCATCATTTGCACCTAATATGTTGTCTCTGTTTTACATACCAATGTCTTTTCTATTGACCTCTTAATGCATTCATGCATACATGTATTTTACACCACCAGAAAGTCCCGACCCTGGGGATCCGATACAGCGAAGCCTGAGTGCAGCCGATATCAGGAAAAACAACACACTGACTAAGGAGCACCAGAAACGAACGACACACTCCTTTGAAGTCCGACACTGTAAGAAAAACTTAAATACGAGAAACTGTGTATTCTCAAGCTGGAGGTTTTAGTATCATTAATTTAACACAAAACCACATAATGATGATAGATTTATATTTAGTGCAATATATTGCAATTGTTGAATAATGCATATATATAATATTTCCCAAGCGGTTAATATTAATTAGATATTGTGCTATTCATCTTCAGGCTCTAAATTACTTATAGTCAACAATATGCTGTTGATTTCTACCGTTAAGTTTATATAGTGTAATGCAATAACCTATTGCAGTATGATATAGCAAGGATTGTTGTCAAACATATCCAGATTTAATGCGTATTAACTCAAATAATGTTGTGCACATTCATCATTTGTAATCAAAGCAAATGTGAATATAACAAACTATTTCTGATTCAATATTGCACTATTGTGTAAAGCTTGCTATTTCCATTGCAAGCACATGCCCAGTATAGATGAGACGGTAGAACGTGCACAGCACATGTATTTGTGAAAACATGTCAAGTTATATGATATAAATTGGAGAGACATGTAAATATGTATACACGTATATCAACTATGTACAAACCATAACCAAAGAACAGATTTATTCACAAATATGCATCATACATTTTAATACAATCAGCACAGGAGTATACATATAACACGATCAAATATTGTGAACAAACAAGAGGATGCCAAACTACATAATATATATGGTCATTTACAAACAGACAGTTGTGAAGGTATATCGCAGTTACAAAAACACAATACCAACTCCCACGAATTTTTATATTTGTCTGGTAGTTGTGTGTGTTGGATAATTACAAAGTCTATTTTGCAACTATTTTTAAGGCCGTGAATTGTTGGATTTACCATTTTACGTTTACAGAGGTGTATAAATCGCTTTATTTCAAGGCAAAAAATATTATGTTTTGTAGACAATTTACTATATGATCCCGATACAAAGGTTTTACAATCAAAATCAAAATCATTCTCAATGTTTTTGATAACAGATGTGATGTCATTCAACAACATTCGTGTAATATTACAACTTCAAAATAAGAGAACAAGTGTTTCTGTTTCTGTCTTACAGAAAGCACATTTGTCAGAATCACAGATCTTCATTTTATTGAGCAAGTTATTCTAACTAGAATATTATGAGTGAGTCTAACTTGGAACCATTGATTATATGAATCTTTTGTGGCGTCAAAAACCCATAAAAGAAACCTTTCACACTCAGAATTGCCAATATTATATACGCTGGTCCACTTTGCTTGACATGTAGGTATTTCATTATTTTGTATCAATATTTTGTATATACAAGGGTTTACTTTACCACTAAATAGTATTGGTTTTAATGTAAGGAATACAACGGAAAGCAACAGTCATCATTTTGTGATATGATATTCTTAAGCTTTAGAGAGTTTAAACATTTTTAATTGATTGTATGATTCCTTCGAATTGTAGAAAATTAACACTGAAGCCAAGTTTCTTTTCAAATTCAGTTCTATTTACAAATGTTCCATAACAATTAATGATGTCTTTTGCATATAACATTCCTCTGTTATACCATGGTTGAACAAAACACGGTTGTTGTCCAATGAAAAAGTTATGATTAAAGATCAGAGGGAGTTCTTGAAAATAAATAATACTGTCTGTTGGGAAAAGATATAAATAAAATCTGCAAATGATTTTAAAACATCCATCCAAAATGCATTCAACAGCTTTGATGCGACAGATTCCACGTAATATTTCCCAAATTTAATAGTTTTTCTGATTTAAGTACATTTTTAGCACAAAACTGTAGCATTTACTATTATATCCAGTAAATAACCAGAGTACCTTTAACTTTGTTTACATATCAAACGATGTCAAGCGTTTTCAACCCTCTTTTATCATAATTGATTATGAGAACCTTACTTTTTATCCTTGGTGGACCTTGCCAAACAAATTCATAAAACATGTCATTTATTCTATTTAATAATTGTCTATTTGGGGTTGGTAATGTGGCAAATAGGTTTGGTAAACAGGTAATAAAAGTGATTTGAAAACAGTAATTCTGCCAATTGGCGTTAGTGCTCTTCTTTTCCAAAACTTTTCAATTTTACAGTTTTCAATTCTTTGTATTTTATCATTAAAGTTGATAGACACAATGTTTTCCAAGTCTATATGAAACTGTATGCCAAGTAATTTAAAAGTAGTGTCCCCCAAACTAACTTCCATTTTGTATTTATTGTGCGAGTTTTGTCAAATTAACTTTTAAACCTGAGTATTGGGCAATTTGATGTTAAATATATCTTAAGTTTATTAACAGTGCTTTCATTTCCATCTCACAACAAAGTTGTGTCGTCGGCAAATTGCGTTATTTTGTAGTCAGTGCCATTGATATAAATACCTTTGATAGTGTTATTGTTTCTGATTTTTATTAAAAAAGTATGAACTATTAGGGTCCCCTGTCTACAGCCACGGCCAATATTAAAACAAACTCGGAAGGAAACCGTTTAACTGCACGGCAGTACTAGTATTATTACAAAACAAGAAATCCATTTGGTAAAACTTGGACCAAAGTTGAAAAAGAAAAGCGTTCGGAATATAAAATCAAAAGATAAAGTATCAAATTCTTTTTCAAAGTCAATCATCATTAACAATATATGTATATTGTTGTTTTCAGAAAAGTTCATTATGTCATAAACTAAACGAATGTTTTCACCTATAAATCTTCCTTTGATAAACCCGGTTTGGTCCTTATTTATCAAATGATCTAAAACCGATTTCAGTCTTGCAGCTATAGTTCCAGAGGCTAGTTTTTAAACAATATTTAATAATTTTATACTAAAATAAATACTAATGCATAAGTTGGGATCCCGTGAACTTATATGTTCCTATTCGATTTAGTAAAGGTGTTTTCATATCACATCTTGAAACATATTACATTCGCATCATGTTCGTGTATTTTTTCCTATCATGTCGTTCTTATACCAGCTGACGTTGCCCATTTACTGCATGCTGTATTCCCATCCCCTCGTCCCATTAAGATGTCCGGCAGTGGATTTGACGTGTTTGTTGGCGATGACGATGACAATGAAAGGTACGGGAAATTTTAGAACAGTTGTCATATTTTAGCTATTTTAAGTATTGCAATTGTGACCACGTAGCTAAAATTTGGTTGTATGTGACGCAGTAATAAAAACCAAATTTCATTTGACTCCAAGGAATATTAAAATCTTAAAATTAAGGTGGAACAAATATGACAATTTAGTTTTCAGTTGCAAGTTACATGTTGCCATAAAGAAACTATGTCAAAGAATCAAAGTCGAAATAAGACTTAAGTATTTATGATATAAATATTGTCATAAGTTAAATTTATCACTCACTCATTGATTATTGAAATAAGCTGTGTGTTTCGAGCATGTTTGAATAATTTTTAATTGCATAATTAAAATCACTGAACATGTAAGTCTCAAAAATTTGAAATTAAAAAATTCACTTAAGGAGCATGCTTTTCTCAACATAATATATGACGAAATTGATTACAGCCATGAGAGCCCTAGTCCTGACCGCCCACCGCCAGATGGTGATGATATTACATCGATACTCGGCCCCGGGCAAGTGTCCCCTAAACCTTCATACGGTATGAACATTTCTGCTTTACACTCTGTAGCCATGTGCGGTTAGTTTTGGGAAACGACGGTTGTGAAGTTATAATACTGTTATCCAAGTAAATTCTTATACAATGTCCAGACCATCATGCGGTATAAACATTTCTGTTTTACAGTTTGTAACAATGTACACGTGGTGAGGTCTAATTGGTTTTATCCAGGTTCCTAAAACATATACAGTCATGGCCTTTACTGTTTAACACTGGTAGCAATGGTTTGTAAAATGCTAATGATGTCTATCGTCCAGGTTCCTTTTAAATATGTGTACAGAAAGGCTAAATGTTAATTACATGTATTGCAATTTGGATTTTGACACATATTTTTTTCTTTTTTCGCCATGACCATTTAGATATTTTTAGTTGTCCGCAGAATTGAACAGTCAAAGAATTATGATCCACATAACTTGTGTGGGGATTGCTCATGGATTAATTTCTAAGGCCATTCTCCCCCTACCTCTGATTCAAGTAGGGCAGTTGTCAGTTACTGGTAAAAGTATGTGCATTTAGTCATGGTAAACCGCTTACGGTAGATCGGCTAAGCTTGCCCCGGAAAAGTGTGAGTAGGTTAACTGACCGCCGTGACAAACAAACAACATAGCTTTAGGCCAGTCAACAACGCGAAAGTAACACTTTCCGTTTTGAATATCGTTTAATTTGTCAAATGGTAATCATTACGATAATGAATTTGATTAGAACATGACATGTTGGGAAACTTAAGTCAACAACTGTTAATGTAGGATCGAATATGACTGTACTCAAGGAAGAAAATAAAATAGTACGTTATGCGACGTCCTCATTAATTAATGAAAATCTGTGGTCACGAGGCGAGCCGAATAGAAAAAATCTAACCCTTACCTATTCACCTCGTTATCGCCGACTCATGTAAAGATTATTTGTTGAGTAATGAATTTGTTTAGTAGATAATGTTTATTACTCAGTTTATTATGTACGCGGCCATCATTTTAAATATAAAGAACAGTGTAGCGGTTATTACGTTGTAGCTGTCGATTTTTACGGAGCATCCTGGATATAGTCGATGTATCTCCATTGAGGTCGGACACTAATCATATCGGAAACTACAATAGGCAGAATTTTAAATGCGGAAAGTCGTTGCGGCAATAGCCGATTGGTTTGCATGTCGGATTCGCATTCTGAAAGACCCAGGTTCGATTCCCAGCAGAGGTTGAGAATTTTTATCATGTACATTTTTTTTTGACAGTTTTGCTACTCCAGGTGCATAATTAATTGAAAGGGAATACACATTAAGTCATTTCCAAAAGAAACCTACTATATTTTGATAGTAACTCCCTTTAAGGAACTTAAAACACTTGCTAATACGGTTGAAAAGCTTGTAGCACAGTCTTTGCATTCATATAATGTTTAATTTATTTAATATTCAGCATCTTGTTTGTTTTATAGGCTAATATAGAGTTTTGTGTAATTCCCCAGCGTTTGATCTTTGACAGCGTAATCATCGGTCTTCCACAGAGAGTGTCTGGTTATGAAACTCATAATGGTCGTGTTTCACTATATACATGTATATCCAGATAATGTGTGTTAGTAATGAATATTTAATGTCGGAATGTCGAGTACGAATGCTATTTAATTAGTATATGTTTGTAGCCCAAAGAAAGAGCATGGAATTGAAAATCGTACAAAGAATTTGTCTGATGATGTTTCTTGTCCGTCATTTTTTGTTGTTGAAAGGCTTTAAATATATTGTACTCGTACAGAGTTGTAAGCTGCTGAAAGTGACTGTATCTTCTTTTTACACCTTATTACGTTTTAATTAGTGGCGTACGTTTTATAATGGACATAAATTCATCAGCTACACATTTGACACAATAAATATATTGAATTGAAACAATTCAAAACGGCATGATTGAGAGTCAAAAATAACACAGTTACACAATGACAATATATTTATTTTAAAATTTTATTTACATGTTTACGAGGCAATATTGTATTAAACTTACCATTTTCAATAATATGAATCGCTTAGCAATGTTCAAGTCATATTTATATGAACAATTGTGATAGTAAATATGTAAATGAATATTTTCGTTTAAACATTAACAGTAAAAATAATACATGTATACGTTTATATGAAAATTATTTAAGATTGAATGTTTATAAAGCATCCATTATTAAAGACAAATGCTACACGAATGAAAATAAAAGGTAAATCTAGCATATGTGGAGACATCAAAATGGTGTTCATGGTCTCTAAACTTATTTTTAAGGTGACGTGTAATTTCTAATTGCCCAGACTGTCCATGATGTGCCCAGAGTTACGATATAGCGAACAACTGTAGTGCCTTCAGCGCTTTGATTTATTGTATCTGAGAAGTATAAATTAACAGTAAACATAATACATGTATACGTTTGTATGAAAATTATTTGAGATTGAATGCTAAAAAAAGCATCCATTATTAAAGACAAATGCTACACGAATGGAAATAAAAGGTAAAATTGCATATGTGTCTAAACTCTTTGCGTATAATGTTGAAAGCCTGAGATTCAACTTTTGCAATATTTTAGAAACCAGTGTGTGTGGAGACATCAAAATGGGGTTCATGGTCTCTAAAGGACAGCTCGAGATAGATATCGTCGTTGTGAAGGGCCTTAAACGAAGTGGCCTTAACAACCCTCCTGGTAATATTGCCATAGTGGTACTTGATTTTTTAAGTCGGCTTGTTCTTAGCAACTTTTCTGATAATTGTGTCATAGTTTTCCCATCACATTTTTCATCGGCTTGTTTACTTAACAACCCTGCAATTAATATTGCCATACTGTTAACTTTATTTATGCATCTGTGCAGTGCTGTTCGCATTTGGTTCGTTGACTTGTTTTTGAGTTTATGACGTCAAACTGTCCAGTTATTTATTGACATGTTTCAATCTATATGCCTTGTCTCTATTGACTTGTGATTGATAACGTCAGAAAGACACAGCTACTTGCATTTTGTTATCATATCTACTAATTAAACTGTGAATTTGTATAAGCATGCTACACTTATTCATTAACAGAATCGGAATAAAATAAAATCCTAAAAAATACGCTATGCGTCAGCAAGATCGTGACATTTTGTTAGAATGTCATAAATACATTTAAAAGATGCTTATTCGTGACTGAAATGCTCGTAATACAACAACTGCATACGTGTTCATAAAAATAAATTATTTTAGACATTATTCTTACCTGGGCTCGTATTCACCAACCTTTTTCTTAGACTTCAGAATAAGAATAAAGAATATTCTTGAAATTGTTATGTTCCTTGAGCGCTGTATTTGATTATTGCTTAATGTTCACCCACTCTAATTACAGACGTTTTAACTTAGAGCAATTTGTAAATGACATACACGACAGTGGTACCCAGCATATTTGCAAACGCAGCAGTGTAATGTTTTACTCTTAGTCTGTGTTTCATTCTTAAGTCTATGAATGCAATGGTGAATACGGGCCCTGCTCGGTGTTATAACGGCCAGTTAAGTAATGGCCCTTTACATTTCATAGAACACACACATTTTCATGAGAAACGTTTAAATCAAAATTTATTTAACTGATAAATAATGACAATTTGTTCATAATACAATGATTTGTAAACACTTATTCAGTTGTTTTTCCTAAAAACGTTAAGGTCCGTAAAGTTATTAGACTGTTAATACTTTTGAGCAACTAGATAACTGTAGGCGTAGGCTTATTTCAGCGCGGCCATATTTAATCGTTCTGACGCAATTTTTCACAATGCGAAATATTGGCTTGTACATGAATTGTATTGTTTTATTTAATTGCATCAATAGACGTGTTCCATTCTATACAGACACGTACGTGAAAACCTACCTGGTGGAAGGTTCCAAGACGGTACAGAAGAAGAAGACGCAGACCGTGAGAATGAGTTTCGACCCGATGTTCAGAAAGACGATACGATACTCCGCTTGCAACATCCACGGGCGTTGTATAAAGGTACATTTAGGTTAAAACCCACAATGCTTTGAATTGACCGCTCCAATGCAGTGACCCCAGTTTTAGTCATATTTGTGTTTTGTGTATGTAACGTGGTTTTGTATGGAGCTATGTTGTATCGGCAATATGTCACTTGCCATAAATAAAGGACCGGGTGCTGTAAATAAGAGTTCGTTATATTGTTTATATTTTAATGTTCCATTCTAGAACATTTCTTGTTTGCCACCTTATAACTGTATCATTCCTGGGTTAAATTATGTAAAATTTTATTCTAACATGATAATCGCTAATTTTTCTATAGAGACAAAGAACAAAATTATCTTTGTTAAACTATCCATTAAACAAAGCAAAAAAAAGTCCCGCTTCTAAGCGGAGCATAGTAAAAGTAGTTCCAATTACAATTGCAAAAATATATGTCAAATCCTGTTAGAATTGAAATAATTTTCGCATTATAGTTGTTTATCTTCCAATAAACAACTCTTTGTCGTTCTAATGCGTGGCTATTAAATAACTCCGGCTAACGCCCTCGTGATTTAATTCCTACGCGTCAGAACTCCAAATCGCTGTTTACTGGTCGACAAGCAACGATACATCGAAAATTATTGCAACAAATGTTAGTTGAAACAAAAGATAATATTTAATATGTTAGTCGCCATTTCGCTTTAAAACCATATGCTAGTAGCATAATGTGCAATTGCCTTTACAACTATTCAACTGTAGTCACCGTCATTGGCTCTAACGTATGCACGATACTGGATATGAAAATCAGGATAGACTTGCATATTTGCAATGCTTATATTTATGTATGCGTTAATGTTTCTACTTCATGATTTCTTAAACAAATCGTATCTTTGATCATTTATTTTGTATGGTTGTGTATTCAGCAAATGCTTTGTATTCATCATAAAAATTACTACATTACGTTTCTGGTATACTTGGAATTTGAAATATGTAAACACGTTGCTATATTACCAGGTCAATGTGTGGGACAAGCAGAAAGCCTTCGACAAGAAGCAATGTCTCGGGGAGGCTATTGTGAAACTGGACAATCTTGTCCTTACAGACCACACCATGGCATGGTACAAACTTTTCCCTCAAGGTGCCGCCGAGACTGGAAGCTCAGAATCGCTCAACTACTGGTAGCAGAATCTCAGCCGCTCTGACCAACAGTACAGTGCAATACATGACGAAATACATGTTTCGCCTCTAGCGTGTTCCTGATAGCACAGCAGAAACGAGCAACGTTGATCAGCTCAACTTTTGGAAGTCGTAGTGTTGTCTCACACTGGCCATATGTGTTCGGTGCCTGTTGCCTGTTTCAGTTTAAAAATGAAGAAAAAATTTGCCACAAACGCGTATTTCATATAACATGTATTTTAATCAGGAAGGTCCGAATTGCTTGACATCTGTTGCCCTGAATAATTATGGCTAAAGGAAGCCAATCGTGTCTTGGGTAATATTCTTTCTGAAAAGTGCACGATAGCCGAGCTGGTTAAAGCGCTGTCTACTGTCATTTCTTCGTATGGCTCATAAGTCGTGAGTTCGATACCCGCTTGGGGTTTCAATTTTTTCAGTTTTTTTTGCTAATTTGTTTTTATCAAATATCTTATTCTGTATTACATTATTTTTTATTTATGTGATGCACATGTCTTAGCAAAGCGCCTTTCTATCAAATACTATAATTTATGGCGCAATGGGAAGCCAATTTTTCGTTGACATAGTCCCTTTAAGTATAAACCGTGTCCAAGCTGGTGTTTAAAAAAATAGGAATTTTATGATAAGAGATTTCACCAAAGTTTATAAAATATTCAGATGCAGAGACCTTACTAAGAAGACATATTGTGGTGCGGACCACACAGTTTGCTCAACGCTTAACAGACAGAAGCAATATCCGAGTAGTACATTTGACTGGTTATTTTTTTCAATCGTATAAATCATATGGTGATTTGGACGGCGTATTACAGTCTCAACAATGGAGCGCAAACTAATCTGTAAAGCTGTTTTCTCGTTTTTTTTTCAATGTGTTAACGTTTCTCCACGTGTGTCCTTAGATCTGTGTACGCAACATATCAAGCACGAAAAAAATGTGCATTTGGTGTGTATGCGTTTATTATGGAAACCTGTTTCTGCGAGATTTGGGCGATAATTATAGCTGTGTGTAATTTTATAGACATGCGAAATTTTGACGATAATTATCGTCCAAATTTCGTGTGTGCACGTTTTTCAAAGTGCGAGATCTCCAGAAAATAACAATTAAAATGTCGCGTTGTCGCATCTTATGTAATTATGTTTGTATATCAAATACATTTGAACAATTGTTCTCAAAAGTGCTTAATACATGGGCATGTTTTCACATCATGAACACTTGTTTTTAAATACACCTAGAAGTTGGTGTGTTACGTGATTTTTTTAGACTTTTTCTTCCAGAGTCGTTATTATATAGCTCAGGATGTAATCTTGAATGGCACACACTTTCGAATAATATCACTCGATCATATACGTATAACAAATGTAATGTCTTTATTGATTCATTGAAACTATTTCAATCAACGCCTTTTTGTATACATAATTTAACATATGTTTTGTTACTGTTAATGTTGCTCAGACTTTTACCCATTATGTAATGTATTCTAAACACGTTCAGTGGATCTTAAATACCATTTTAGTTGATGGTGTATTTTATCATCATGTTTAAATTTCATTTATGTTTATTTTTCTGTGCTTACCATTTCATTTGAGCGAGTGTCTTTGTATACATCTTTGCTCAATCGAAAACGTTTATATTTAGTACAACATGGTACTTACAAATGCTGTAAAACAGTATTATAGTTATGTTTATAAGATATTTAAGTTGTATAAATTATATCAGTATTCGGTATTTACACATTCCCATTATACTATTTATTTAACATTCAATTGAAACATATACGAGGGCTGTTCATTTAATACCCGGATGACCTCTATATCTTTTGATTGAATACTTCGATCGTAATGAAAATTGGTAATAAGCGTCTGACGTTTTTGATTTATTGATTGACAAGATAGAAAGTATCCACGCAAAAAAAACAACAGGAATTATGGTTACTATAGTAACCCATCGACGGCCTAACCGGCCCAGGCCATTTTTAGTCAACTGTAACATGCTTACTCTTAAAGATATCTGGAATTTTGTCAATTTTAAGCGGGAAAACGTCAGATAAGGTTACATACACATGGACGTCATTACATGCTAAACATTGACGTTATTAACACATCGTCATTGCACGTGCATAGTGTTTAGTGTCAACACACGATGGTCCGAGACCTGGCCAGTTGATCATCAGAACTCGAAATTGCCGTTAGTGAAAGAATTGTTGGACGCTGATCGTAGAGTAACTAATAGAGAAATCTTGCTTCTTATAACAGTGGTTTCATTATGTTTTTGCCTCAAGGATGCACAGACATGAGAAGTGCATGTCGGCGTCTGGCAGATACTTCGAGAAAAAGTTTTGAGTGGGGTTAATTCATGATACTTTCACGTCAACCTGGGCCGAACCTAGTTACACGTACACGGTCAACTTTTATTCATTATGTGAACCCTTGGTCGTATCATGTTGACATTTTTTATATGGATAGAGAAATGATGTATATATTTAATAGTCGTTTTTCATTATTATATACACCCATAACTTTTTAAGATATAGCGGTTTTCCAGATATTAAATTAACAGCCCTCGTAATTATCAATTATTTATGTAGTCAAACCTTATAACCTAACTGAACCATTGATATGTATAACTACGAAATAAATGAAGAAAGAATATGTTGTTCACTTCTTTGTATTCGGGATAATTAAACCTTGTCGTTTTGCTCATTTTATATCAGCTGAATAGTTAACAATAACAGTTCTCGTAAAAAGTTTTAAATTACCACAGTGACTGGACACGTTACATTGTGGTATCATAATAACAGAAATGATATATGGGGCATCAATTTGTAAAAATAATATTTCAATTTTTATAGAAGTTTTCTGAAAAAAAAAATAAACATTGTTTACTTTCAAATTATGAAATTCTACGTTTCTGCGACAAATTCAATACAGTCAACAAATCACCAGTAGATACTTGTCAATCAAGGATTGAGTTGACCAATTTTAGTGGTAAATAAAAGCACATGGTTGCATGATCCAATCGATTTGCTTCAAATCCTTGTACAAACAACCTTGGACTAACAGAAAGGCGGAGCTATGTTCGTCTACTGGTTAATTGCCACTAAAAATCGTACAATAAAACGTATTCTAACTAAATCATAATGGGATTTGTATTCAATGGTACAAGATCATAATTAGACGCACAAGTGAACAATGAGTTGTAGTATTTGTGGAAACAAATGGTCAACTTTTTGACACTTTGTCTGTTTGGACTAAGCGAAGCACACTTGCATGTCTAGAAAACTCGTAACTTTGACAAAAAAGTCCATAACATTAGGTTGTTTCTCTCCTGAATGTGTATTGCGTTTTAGCTAATACATACTTTAGCCATACTTAATTTATACGTTTTATGTTTATACATGTATTATCAAAACATCAAGAAGTCATGTAATGAACTACTCTTAAGAATTAGTGGTGCGCTACATACACCTTAAAACTAGAGAACTCCAATAAGAAAGAACCGTTTTAAAGAAAGGACGACTACTATAACAGTTTACAGTTTATTTAGTAATACTGTGGGCAATATGCCCATGAGTATATAAAAACGAAGGAATAAATATATGCATAAAAAACAAAGTCAAAGGTGATCAATAATATCCATACATTTATTAAATAAATATCGAAATTATTCAGGAATAGATAACGAGTGAGAGGTGCTGTATATATACGGTATAATCAACATCATACATTAGTCATAATACGTATAGAAATAATTTCTAATTTGCAATGCTTTATAAAGAAACGATAAATAATTTTGTATTAACATTGCTATTTTGAGCGGGAAGTCATTCTATAAATTTGATCATATTTGGTATAACATAATAAACTGGGCTTGAGTGAATCTTTATAACAGCGTGATACTGTGTACATTCAAGGATACATATCATAATTAAATGATGCAATTAATTATACATGTATATATTTTAACGTAAATAATCGTACAAGCACTGTGGAATGCAAAAAAACGACGAAAGGTAAAACTAATACACAATTTGATTTATCTTATATTAAACGTTTCTAACTATGTTTACATTACGAATAAATCATATTGACAACAATGACTTAAAAATTAATAATAATAATAATAATTACAATAATAATAATAATAAACTTAAATCGCAAATTGTTCTATTTTAAAGATGAATGTAACACTTATTGACTTTGTTATTCGATATACGATTGTATTTATGACTGAAATAGACTGAATTATTTAACAATAAAGTAAAAGTATCGGGAGTATTTTAATACTTGTGGTAAATTCTTATATGTTGCACATTTAATTTCTCACTATTAAACTGAATTAAGTATTGTTGTTGTTGATGATGAACTTTTTGGTGTTTTTGTTAAATGTCGGTGCTCCATGACATATGTATTCAACATTGTTAATGCTCACACAAATAAATAACAGTAAGCTGAAGGGGCAATGTGATAATTATCAGGCTGTCGTTTGCGAATTAATAATGCTTATTGCCTTAAACAGTTTATGCTTGAGCAGTGCGCTTAAGGGTCGATGTGATTAATTATCAGGCTGTTGTTTGCGAATTTATACTGAATATTGTCGTACCTAAAGTATTATTCTTCAGCGGGCGTATAAATTGGCATTTTAATTAAAAGTATGTAATAACATTGTGTGCTTTTGTATCATTTCCTTTTGTAATTACTACCAACTGGGATTCCAGATCCAGCTATGACACGAACTTTAAGAATAAACAAAAAACAACATCTGAAAATAACACCATTCAATATAATGTTACTAAAAGCCAATATTTTTATGCCAAGTGAATACAATCCAAAAACATACATGCGTATATATAACCAAACAACAGATATTGTCCATACTTAAATATGCATATCGGTATATTTCTTTGATGTTCCATACAAAGACGTATGTGTTACATATACAATGAACATAATTGTAATAAATAGCAAATAAAACATTTCTTCAGTTTCATCGTAGCGCTAGTATAATGAAATACATAGTTTGTCTAGCTTACTAGTAAATAGATCACATGTAAACATTTGAGAAATACATTTAAAAATAAAAACAAATCAAATAAAAACAATCATACGTTGTTGGTTCAGTGTGATGCAAGAGTAAACTGTGCTATAGCTGTGTTTAACTCAGCTATCTTTATAAAACTTTAACACACATATGTAACGGCAAGTGGGTAATTTTCAAACTTATTAAAGATAAGCTGGAGCATTCTAAGACTTTTTCTTATAAATATTAAACATGTTTTTCACTAAGAATTACTTTGTGTTGATAGGTTATTACTCGTATTGCTAACAATGTGTCTACCAGTCAGATAAGTTCTGTCTTCTTTGAACATGTGAAACATCTTGAGACAGTTTTTGTTTTCATTTCTATCAACGATTTAAATAAATATGCATCTATATAAACTTAACTTCCATTTCGAACTCTATAGTAAGACAAATGCATTTTTCCGTTCAGTTAAAGAACAGGAGCCATATCTTTCCCTAGAGAAATGTCTTTGAAATCATGTATTTTCCCCCAAAAATTGACATTACACATTAATTGTTTGTTTCCTTCTAAGCGAAGATAGTGCGATAGTTTCCTCCAAATCCATTGGCCCGGGCAACTTCCATCGTCAGAACAAAAAGTGTGTCACACATTCGGTGACAGTGGTTCACGTTGCATGTACATCGGTAGTGGAGGACTAGGTCCGGTCAGTTTCTCCAATGGCTCTACCATTGGACTGTTGGCATCGGAGCATTCGTAGCATCTCCTCCCTGAATCTGCGGCCGCTTACGATGTACATCACAAAGTTGAAAGTGGCGTTCATGTAGCTTACCAGGCTGGTTACCGTGTAGATTAGCCACATGGCCGCCTCTTCCGTTACGAATTGTAAATATTTCTCACAAGGTAGTTGGTTGTTGGACTTCATTTGGTATGGATAGTACAGGAAATAAATTGTCGGCGTTTGGCTGATGAAAAATACTAAACTGAGTAAGAGAAGTACAGATGTTATTGAAGATGTATTAACGGCCGAAGTAGAACTGTCCGAGCGCATAAGCTTTTGTAACTTGTATGCCCTTCGAATCTCCATTATAATAACTATATTACCAATACATAATAATATAAACGGACCAAGAAAAGCAACAAAAAAGTGTATCCAACTCCAAATTTCGGTAAAAAACGTTCGATAGGCGGGGCTAGTAAATTGACAAAGTGACTTTTGCGCTATCCCGGTTCGCACGTTGAGTTTCATGCCATACAACATATGCGCATTCAACAAGAGTATTCCCGCAAATATGGCTGCGATTACTCCGGCGGATGTTCTTCGAGTACAAAATGATTTCACACGATGTGGCCTAAGAACGCTGTACACTCTTTCCATAGTCACCGCGACTAGAATCCACGCAGAAAAGTGGTAGGTTGAGTAGGTCAAATAGGCCGAAAGTTTGCACAGTACGTTAAACTGATCTCTAAGGTCCCAATCCCACGTGAACCGAAGCCATTGCCGAAAAGGCGTGCTCAGAAGGAAAACTGTATCGGAGCAGGCTAGCACAAACAGGTACTGGGCAGTCGAAGTCATCTGTTTGCAAGACCGCAAGAGAACGAAAATTGTACAAATATTACCTACCACTCCAAATACGATCAAGAAAGGTGGAACAAGCTTCCACATCCAGTTGTTTGTTTGAGATATATTATCCACAGCAGGTGCAGTAACGTACGTGCAGTTCTCGAAAAAGGTACCGTTTGGACATCCTGGCCATTTTAAGGGCTTGCTTTCAATAAAGCTTATGTTTCCTGCAAATTCACTAAAATTGCAGTTCATGATGCGCTCTTCAAAGAAGCCTATGAATCTATGAAAACTGAGTTTGCGATGCGCTATTCACAGAACAAAAACACAATTAGCATATGAATCCACAGAATTTTGCTATGCGCTATTTACAAAAAATTTACACGATTAGCCTATGAATCCACTGAAATTCAGTTTGCGATGCGCTAAAACGCCAACAAATACCACAAGTGACAGTCTAGTGCCACTGAGGCCAATGCGGTAGTTATATAGAACAACTCCAGGTAGACCGCCTGAATAATTCATAACGTAGAACCGATCCTATTTGTTCAATACAGACAAATACCAATTTGCGTTGAGTGTTTAATACATAATTAAATTGCACGTTCGACGATTCATACAGCAACCCTTACCCTAGAGAAAAATCGACATATAAGATGGCTTTTCTGTCACACATAACTCGACAGATTAATTCATCAACACGTTTGTTTATGACGGCAACACCTAGCGGTAAGCACTAAAATAATACGCTTACAAGTACGTTCATTTTAATGAGCGCGAACATTGTATGTTGGTTTGAACATAACACGTTCTATCAACACAATGGCTAATGATGTCCGTTGAAGAGCTTTGTTTTTCTATTTTTATTATGACTATGATGAAATTCAAACTGTATTGAAACAAAACAGCATTAATATGTGGTAAAAATATAAAATGTCAAAACTGAAATTAAGACATATACTAACATAACAAATTACATGTGGATATATAGTCTTTAACGACCTTCCCTTCTCTGGTAACTTGGTTTCAATAGTTTAAAACCGTTTACATGTATGTTCAAATCATGGCATGCACGAATCATTGTCAAACGACAAATAGTATTTCATACTTCATTTATTGTACGTATGTTTAAGTGGGCTTGACATTAATTATGTTTACAAATCCTTAAAAAAAAGAAGTGATACTATGCAAAACACACAAAAATCTTGCTAACAGAAAACATACTGTATATTAAAACAGCACTCAATGTGTACACGAAATTCCCAGAAAACTAACAACAAATACAAATTATTGCAAAACATGTAATGCGTATGTGAAGACATTTATATTTGTGATCATCGTAAGTCGTCCCACACTTCATAATGGGTTGTAGTAAGAACTCAGACGGGTAAACATGTCAGAACATAGAGTATCGAAGACATATTCTTTCAAAGACATCAACTTATAAAAATACTACAGCCTTTATTTTTGTACATTATTTAACGAACATACGAACGAGTGTTCTTTCATCATTCCTATTGGTAATGACATTGGCCGAATTCTTAAAAAGCACCTTTATTATAAGAAAATGATACAAAATTGGAAAGTCATACGTATTGTTTACAATATTTTTGCACCATCGAACCACCTCGGAAGTCACAAACGGACAGTTTCTTAACACATCGAAATGAGGTAGTCCGGTGAGTATCCTTACCGTGGAAGTAGTTTCATATTTACGAAAGTGATTCATAGAACATACAAACAATAGTTTGTAATTCGAATCATAATATTATTTATACTAACATGCATATTATTGTAGATAGTGTACTACCCAGCCATGAACATGGCCTACGAGTCACTAAATAGACATGTTATTGTGCAAATCGATGTAGTGCCAGTACAGGTAAAAATAACAATAATAAAACAAGTGACATTGTGGTAAATAAATCACATTGATAAATACATATATGAATAATTTATATAAATAATAATACAAGTAAAATTGTGATATATAAATAAAACATGATGAGTTCATATATAAACAATTAATGCATTTGTAATACCAATGCGAGTAATATAAAAAAAAATCAACGTTTATCCGATATATATAATGCTTCCGAACGCTTCATACAATAATCTTGAATAAACAGCGCATAAGTCTTTTATCAGTCAACATACAATTAAGCCTCTCGCTATGCGACATAGTTATTTTTTTTTGGTATGATCTTTGAAACACAATTATAAAAAGGTAATCTAAAATAAAAATAGCGTGGTAAAGCAAACATAAACCTGACATTCGTGAACTCTATGAGAATAAATTAGGCGCTCGAATTGTTTACTATATGTATACTCGTTTTTTTCCGTGCACGTGTTTCACAAGTTTAATGAGGCTATAACAGTATTTTCTGTGGGATACTCTTTCATCGATTTAACTCGAGTCGAATATGGAAAGTAACAGATACATCGTATTTTTAATATGCTCATTCATAAGGACAGTGTAAGGTTAATGTTTGCGAGAGTAATATCGATTAAAGCATGCGTGTTGTTCACATCGGATTTGCATAAAATATGCACAGAATTGAAAGTGCAGCCTAATTGTATACATATCAGCTTGAGTTTAAACCATAAAATAATATTTAACAATAGCGTTCCCTCGCGCCGGTACATGCAAAAGGTGCTTGGGCTAAAAAAATTAATAATTTTTTGCCAGTTATAAAAATATGAATTACGAAAAGTTAAATTCTATAAATAGAAGTACTTTAATGCTGATGGTATCTCAATTTGAAGTCACCTATGTTAATCATGAACATTCGAATTGATTGTCTTTTTACGTCAGCTTGCATAAATGACCGTTTGTGATTAATAAATCTATATTTAGAATTTTATAAAAAGGGATGCTTTTGTTGTTATTTAAACTTAAAATTGTCTTTAATCTGTACTTATTTACTTGTTTTAATAAGTCATTACATAATGCCAATAAAAAAGAGTAGGAGAAAAAAAAATACTTAAAAAAAAAAAAATCGCCCTCCCTCCTGATTTTTGGAAAAAGTGCCTGAGAAACAAATCATTAATTTTTTTAGCCCAATCTAACATGAAGCATTATAGTTTTTTGACAATACACATTGTCATAACAGTTTTTTCTATTGTGATTCCTTGAAGAAATAGTTAGTATGTTGCACATATGACAAATATATTAAGCACGCTTAGGGTTTAATTGCGTAGTAGGTATAAACTGTGTTTATCTCAATATATATTTAAAGAACATATTGGAATAATATAATTGATTATGAATAAATAATAAATCACAAAACCATAGATAAACTTAAAATAATTGCTGCGCAGTAATTGCGAGGCATTTTTTGTCTAATGGACATAAAGACATCAGAAAAATCGTAAATTAAATTTAGTTGTTTAAATTTAGTTGCTGCTTACATTCCTACAAAAGCGTACAGTAATATACGGTATAATTTTATTGAATGGTGTTTGGACACGTTTATAAACTTTCCGCTATACCAATCAAAATTAAAACAATAGAATTTAACGCAGCTACGAAAGTCATGTATGGCAAGAAGATGAATAAGCAGTCAAGAAGAAGAATAAGCAGTCAAGAAGATGAATAAGCAGTCAAGAAGATGAATAAGCAGTCAAGAAGATGAATAAGCAGTCAAGAAGATGAATAAGCAGTCAAGAAGAAGAACGAAAGTACAAATCTAATCAAACTATTGTAGAAACAAAAGCTATTAAATAGATAATTGTTTATATATTTGCATACAACTGAAAGTCACTCAAATAACAAGCTTTGCCAAATAAGACTAACCTGATACAAATAAAATTATTTTCATACACTAATCTATAATATACTCAACCAGCAAAAATGCCATACACATAGCTTTAAAGGGGCGTATAATATGTCCGTACGGCTTCTGATGTAATAGTTTTGAGTTGTTCATTTAGTTACCCACTGGAATTTGTGATTTCTCGATGTTTATTAAACGAAATACTACTCGCAAGAGCTTTACCACAACTTCTACTAGTTACTAGTCACTTAACGTGGCATTAAGCCAAAATATGTCTTGTGCCTTTGGCCTTAACGCCGCTGTATTATTCAATTTTATTGTTGTAATAGGGCCTTAGATTTCGTATTCTTTGGTCCTTTGCTACCTGATGTGTGTGTTGCAACTGCAGCAGCATTCTGTCCAGTAAGTGGATTACGTCTCGTGTCCTTTGCTGAAGCAAGAATGAATCCGATTTACAGACGCGCATGCACACAACTAAAGGCGTTACATATAATTGCATAACATATATATGGTCAGTGACTCGCTACAATAAAATAGACATGGCAACACTTTGACAGTTAAGTTGTTTGTTAAATGTCGTTAAAATGCATTAAAATGTAATCAATTTTTATCACCGATGAACAGATAACAAATGAATAAGTACAAAATGTAAATAAATGTATATGCAAATTTTAATTTATAGTTTCTTACAATTTAATTTATAGTTTCTTACACTTCAGTTTCAGCAAAGACATAAGCTTGTCCACTTCATTCTGAAGAATGAGTACAGAATTTCGTAGCTGGGTCTCTCGTAATTCTTTCGTATCTCGTTTCGACGATTGCATTACTTTCTTCTTGTTTTTTTTGACAAGCCTTTCGTGATCAGCTGGGACCAAAAACGATATACGATATTTTGCCATACTGAGTAAACTGCATGTTTGCATTCAGAAACGTACATTTTAACTGCAACGCAATGAAGCCATTTAAAGTATGTCATTTCATTTAATTTCATTCTGTGTTTCAAATAGGAAGATACAAGTGACAAAAAACTTGAAATCAGATTAAAAAACAACAACATTAATATGACAAAATACAACAGCACTGAAATATCGAATAAATAATAAAACACGTATGTCGCCTGTTGAGGAATTATCTTAAGTTAACAAGTTTTATTTATGGCACTATGTTAAATTGAAAAGGTGTATATTTAAATAACTCTTTACTAAACCCATTTTGTTCTCACCTTCATTATTTCTATAGGAGCTGACAATGTAGTTCGCAACTGGTTTAAAGTCTTCTCTGCTATCCTTGTCCTTCCCTTTCAGCACCACAACACCCTCTCCATTCTTTTTCAAACCTGCCTTCAACACTACCACGCCTTTGACGCTGTCCACGCTGACTTCTGACATTCCTATAAATGAAATAGTAACGAGTTACCATGGGCATTGATAAAAGACTAAAATAGCATTTGTCAAATTGCGCGTATCGTAAAAAAATATGTATACGGCATCGTCGGTTTTGCTATTGACAAAACTTACACTGATGAACAAGAGAATAGTGCATCTTACAAAATGATGCTACTCTAAAGTCTAGATCCTTTCAGAGCATTGACAACGCTTAAGCGTAAACAATTTCAAGCGATATTTATAATCTGCATTTTTATGAGCATAATTTCCGTTCAGATTTTAAAAGAAGCACCTACCAATGCCTTCGTCATCGCCGATGAAATCCGATGCGAACTGAACTTCGTTAATTCTGTCTTCAGCGATTGTAAAGCAAATTGAATTCAATTCGACAACTCCTTCGGTGGACCTCCCAGGAACTTGGTCCGTCGATTGTACTTCCAGGGTTGTTGTGGTCTTAGACGGATGCTTCAGACCGAATTTCTTGGCTGTATGTGTGAAGCCTAACCCTGTCTTTGCCACCTCACTCGGGATGTTGCGACAGTGTTCATCAACTTTTAAACATCCAATCAAATAAAAATATATACATTTTGGCAAATTATAAATGTATCGCTAATTAGATTAGAGAAGCATAAAACCGGTATTTTAAAGTTATGTTTTGAATCTCTAGTTTATATACGTGGGTCAACTATTTATTTGAGTACAAAATATGATTATTGTTTTAATATATACTAAGAATATTTGTGTGTTAATCAATGATGATCTGTGAAATAAACTATTTAAGATGATTATTGCTCTGAATAAATTTGTCTATATATTTCTGCATTTTACATTTTGAACTAATGTATATGTTTTGCTATATGCATTGTATAATTTTTAGATGCAATATACAGCGTATCGTATCGTACCTTCCATACACAATATCCTGAACTCGAAGCATTCCCATGGTCTGCTTAGATCAGGTGTGGTCACAGAGGTACGGAAAGTATACGCTCCCTTCACGGGCAAACTTATCGTAAATGACACATCGTCCATACCCGGTGAATACACCACCATTCTTGGCAATTGCGTGCAAGTTTCGGCGCTTATCTCTCCTGTTCCTTGAACAAATGATAGTTGGTATTTGAACTGCACGCTTTTAAGCACAGGCGAAGGACAGCCAAGAGTTATGCGGCATCGTCCTTGATCTGAAATCAGTGCACATTCATCTTCCGTGAGAAGACTCATTCCAGTTATAAAGAATCCGGGCTGTAGAAAGGCACACGTTTTGAAGTCGCTTTCACTTTGTGCATGCTCTTGAGACAAATACTGAAAGGAGGTCTCATCTGGATGTACGTGAATCGAAAGAATTCTAGGATGTGTGCAAAACCAAAAGTCGTTGAAAACAGCCTCTGTGTAGCCTTTGTTTGCAGTCTGTGCGTTGAAGGATCGACTTCCATCATTTTCAAGTTCAATCACACCCCCTCGCCTGTACCCTCTTACGGTAGAGATGACTAGTTCTGTATACACCAGATGCCAAACGTTATTGCAGCGAAAACTGTTCCAACCGCCTTGTAGTATTTCCTTGTTCGAGCCAGGTTCGTAAGTGATGTCTTTTGCTTTACCCATAATGATCTGGCATTCGATCCCTGCCTCACTGCAACGATAACATGATACTCGTGTATAACATTCGTACAAAATGTTCAATTTATATAGATATATAATGATACAATGCCGTTGAAATAGAGTGCAAGACGTTTTAGTACACTTAGTTGCCATTGGGTGGTATTCATCCTCATTCATACTTTGCATGTATTGATTCAATCGTTTGCTATTTGTTTATTTCAATACTTCCGTTGTATTGGTTTCAGTCTTTTCTCGTTAAACTTCATGCACACAAACACCTCACTTGTTGACTGAAAAATATCTGTAAAACTGATGGATGTTCCCCGATGCCGCTTTGATCTCTAATTGCGACCTTGACCTTACACCCAAGGACCTGATTCATACGGAGACACGCTGTCATGTTGAGGCAAATATTTGTGTAAAGTAATTTAAAATCAATTACTTCATGGCCAAGTTATAAGTTCGAACAAGCAAAAGCCAATTTCGACTTTTGACCTATCAGTATGACCTTGACATTGAAACTTCAGTTCTGGTTCCCGCGTGTGACATGGTGTGTCATTTAGGCAAACATTTGTGCAAAGTAATTGGGAAATCCCTCAATCCATAGCCAAGTTATAGTTACAGACAAGCAAACAGCTTGACCTTTGACCTGTAAGTCTCATTTTGACCTTTGACCCACGAACTGGTTCGTGTGCACTTCACGCCGTCTCATTTGTGCCAGATAGTTTTCAAATCCATGGCAAGTTAAAGCACGGACAAGCAAAGTGCCAATTTCGACCTTTGACCTCTAGGTGTGACCTTGACCTTTGACCTTGGGACATGATTCAGGAGCGGTACACACCAGCTCATATTAGAAAGCATGTGTGCTAAGTAATTTTATATTCCTTCCATCCATGCCCAAGTTATAGTGTGAACAAGCAAAAACGCTAATTTACAATGAAAAGGCAATTGGAAATCTGAAAAATCTTCATAATGGAACGACCTGACAATATGCGCATGTCCTTTAAGTATGGTTACGTTTCTCTTAATTCGAGTTATTACATTTCCTGAGATCTCGCACGGAAATGAAAAAAATATTATTTTTATAATAAAAATGGCAAAAACTCGATGAACAATTATTAGACCGAACGACCTGACAATATGCGCAAGTCCTCTTCGTAGGGATGCTGCATATAAAGTTTCATTGAATTCAGGTTATTATTTCATTGGATCCCGTGTGGAAACGACAATATTTTATCAAAATGTAATATTTTTAACATAAAAAGGCAATAACTCCCTGCAAAAGCATCAGATCGGAACGACCCGACAATATGCGCTAGTCCTCTTGGTAGGGATGCTGCATATAAAGTTTCATTGAATTCAAGTTATTATTTCATTGGATCCCGTGTGGAAACGACAATATTTTATCAAAATGTAATATTTTTAACATAAAAAGGCAATAACTCCCTGCAAAAACATCAGATCGGAACGACCCGACAATATGCGCTAGTCCTCTTGGTAGGGATGCTGCATATAAAGTTTCATTGATTTCGAGTTATTAGTTTCTGAGATATCGCGCGGAAACGAAAATGTCCTATTGAAATGTCCTAATTATAATCAAGTCCAATAATTCGCAGACCGGAACGACCTGATATTATACGCATTGCCACCCTTGGATTGAACTCGAGTAATTAGTTCCTGAGATCTCGCGTGAAAAAAGAAAGTACCGGACGGACGGACATGGAGTATGATGGATAAAATAGTCTGGGAAATTTATTTGACACCCGAACAACTAAATGACAATGGAATTATAATACGGACGGACGGACATAGTGGTGAATATATGCCCCCTTCCTTCGGGGACCATGCATCCAGGTCTTTTAATAAATGTAATACAGTGTAGCTAACTAAAAAAATTGCGTTTGATTCCACAATCCGGACTACTTAAGTGGTATTTAATTAATGAGTCGCTATGACTTCTCAAGACATGAATTTAAAAACAGTTTAGTTCATGTATTTAAATAAAATCAATTAATCAATAACGCATTTAGAACAGATAGTACCGAATACATGCCATAAATAAAATTGATATGTTCTTCGTTGTAGAGATACATTTATTTACATGAACAACCATTTGCTTTTAGTGTATACTACTTTAATTGTGAAATACATTTCACAGTTAAAAGTTAAGAACCTTGAAATGTCCCAGTATGGGCATAAAATTGCAAATGACTTTGTCATCGAAAAGGGCCTCAAGGGGGCCATTTCTTTGAAAAATATATCCGATATTAAGATATGAATTCTGGCATATAATAACGATTAAAAAGAATTATATATAATGGGAAAAGAGTGTACATATTCTGAGATAAAAATCAATAAGTTCCTGTGGGTGCTGTTTGTTTGGCCCTTTTCATGTTTACATTTTGACGTCAGAATTGTATTTTGTATAAAACCAAGTTTACTGACATTCCTTACAAAGCAAAATAGTGCAGATGGTTAAAGCGCCATCTACGGTCATTTCTTTGTATATCTTCTAAGTCGTGAGTTCGATACCCGCTTGGGGTTTAATTTTTTCAAACTTACTAGCTGATTTGATTTTATCAAATATTTCATTTTGTATTATATTATTTATTATATATTTAATGCATATGATTGTCTTTTTATAGCGCTTTTATATCATACTATATCATTTATAGTGCAATAGGAAACCAATTTTTCGTTGACAAAGTTCCTTTAACTTTCAAAGCTTTTTAGTATTTTTAATCAAGTACAAAGCGTCAAAGTGGGGTAATAGATACGGTGTTCCCCCCGCAATCTGGACATCGTGAGTTCGATCCCTATTCGGCGAGCGTTCAAACCGAACTTTCTAAAATTCAGCAATATACTGGTTCTAACCAAGAAACGGACTCGAAGATGTCTCAATAAGCCTCTAGCTTTCGACATAATCGAGCGAAAATAAACACAATGTAGGTTTAAAAAAAAAGTGATATGCACATGCACAGAGACTGGAATGTTCCTGGTGGGTAACTGTCATCGTCCACAAGACTCCTCATGCCCGGTGGTAGTTCTGTCCTTCGCCTCCAGTCTGCCATCTGCGACATCCATACGATGATTGACCTCGCCATGTACAGGTCCCTGTTGAAATCGCCTTTGTCGATGGGTTCTTCAAAATAACGGAGGAGGCTTTTAACAGTTTGCATGTCAGGGCTCTGGATCTAGAAAAGTTACGAAATATTATTTCTAGATATACAAAATTAAAATCCAAGTCACGCTGAGTCCTAGGACTTTCGAGACACAGCACTCTTGAGATTTCTGTCATTTTACCAAATCGTAAGATTAGTCAAGTCAAACACAAAACATTAATAAATCCTGCGAGTGCCCTGCGTTTGTCTTGCGCCAACGCAAATTGTATTCAACAACAACGCAGGTTAACTTAGTCCTAGGTTAACACGCATTACTCAGTCAAGATTTTAAGTCGCAGGCCTGTACTATTCCTATCTTAAGTAGCTGCAGTGTGACTGGGGGCTTAAACTAGCAGCATATGTAATGATGCATGTTGATGAACTGTTCATAGTTGGTCGATATGGACATCGGCGATAAACATGTATTAATTTTGATATAAACATGTATCGAACACACTTTCTTTTTCGGCGTAGCTGTTTAACCCAACTTTTGACCTTTCTCAACATCCAATCAAATGTTGTGAACATTTCCCGCCAGTAGTCCCGAATGAATAAATCTTAATACTGCATCGGCTGATTTAAACAAAACTACACTGGTCATAAAGCGTCGGTGCATCACCTAATAAACCATAGAGCACAGATCCGTAACAGGTTTTGAATATTGATGGAAAATTCGATAATAGAATAACACATTACGCACAAAATGAAAGCTTTCGTAAATAGGAAACGATATTTCAATATTTTACACGTTATTTACACGATAATGAGCAATACATTTGTTGTTTTGCAACGATGTAAATGAAAACACATTTTCACATTTGAGTGTTTTCTTTCATATTCGTACACAATAGGCACAGCAATTCTACAAATACCAAGTGTATCTAAGACAATTCGCCCGCAACATGGATCACACCGTAGAACCGGCTCCTGCTCATTGAATGCACCAATGTTCAGCGAAAGCGACAAAACAAAGACAGTACTTATATATACCTTGGCTTCTTATTGTAGTTGCTTTATGTCGTTATTGTTTAATTGCCATAATTACTTATGATTGTCCGAGGCAATACAGAGTGTGCACAGAAAATTTCACTATAAAGAACGTTGTACTTTTACTTTAATTACATCCGAGTTAAATTGGAAATTCGTGTCAAATCAACAAATTGTTTCGAGTTTGAACATTATTTTCTCAACAATTTATTTTCCGAAAATCCATTAGCATTCACACTAAATTGCAGATTTGTATAATGATTAATATGAATGTAAAAGCGTTATAAAGTGATGTGTTGTACACCTTCGGCACCAATTCACTACGATTAAGTTTATATTTCTCTCGGCACCAATGGTCAGCGAAATAGAATTTTATCAAGAAACAAGGTTTTTGACACAACACCAGATAATCAAATGCATGTCTGTTCGCTCTAACAAATTATATCTCACTTTATTAAATTCGAGAGACGTATGTTCAACTGTACGCCCGCCTAATTCTTTCAGTGATGTTTAATATGTTATGCGCGTTTCCGCTACACATATTCAATCAAGAACAACGGTATATCAACATGAGAAACTTTATAACTGACTACGTTCAACGTGTGTATATATCAACAATTATGAATAGTTATCCAGTTCGTACCACATATCAATTGGGTAGCAGCGCACGTAATATGTAAATGTACATCATTTGCATTGCATTTATTAAAATTTACTTTTAATCAGTGTTGGAAAATATTGATATATCAAGTCATGGATCATGCCCACTTGGTGTCAAATCCTGATGTTTCGTAATAAACTTAAATTTTGCTGACGACTGGTGCCGGGAAATAATATGAAATCGCTAGGAATTGGTGCCGCGGTTTTGAACATCCCTCCACTTTATCACATTATATCTTTCTCATAAAAACATAATTCAAGCTGACTTCTGCGCATACATTGTGTGATTGCTAATGAAACATTGAGTACAAAGTTTACCGATTTAGATGTTTGAAAACTAAGCCATTTATTGAGAAACAGATACACTCTAAAAATAGTCATCGATGTGACGCGCTATTCGACTTAAACTTGCATGTTTGGGTAATCATAATTATAATGAAATCAATTTTTTTTTTATTGTGGTGATTGTTCCCTGACGTGTGCTAATTTTTTTGACACACATAGTGTAAATCCTTATTTGACTCTGCTATGTTACAACACTGAAACATAGTTTAATTCATTTTGAAATTAATTTCTAACATTGTTATTCTATAAATTTTGATTTGCCCGACAAATCATAATATATATATATATGTTAACGTGAATTATTTCGGTATCACTAGTGAAAACAACGAGGCGGTATGATCGAATTATTGTCCGGGCATTAAATACACGGATGGAATTTGTTTTAAACATTGGGATTTTTCATAGTTTCGTGATTACAAAGGGGCTTAATAATAACAGCCCCAGGCTAATATAAGTTCATTGTTTTATTTACTCCATAATGCATATAAATTTATTTTTATTTAATGTAGCATTTTTTCTTTGCCGATTATATTTTTCGTTTAACGGCGCCCTATGATGCTTGGCATATTAATGGCAAGTTTTCGGAGGGCAATGGTCATATGGGAGAAATGCCCTGTGCCCTCGATAAAAAATAAACAGCTAGACGCAATTAGATAATTGAACACGATTTAAAAAAAACCGTCTCTATCTCTAACGACTGATCATATTTGATTATCATGGAGGATTGGATGTAAATAATTAGATAAAAAAGTGGATTAAAGCTGAATTGCTCAATACATCTTCATCACCAGCTTCGGCTTCTAGCATTAATATGTGGTGCGTCGTGATAAAACCGGGCTTAATGCATTTGCACAGGCTAATCCAGGACGGCACTTTCCGCCTACAGTGGATTTATGTTTAGAAGAGACTTCCTTGAAACAGAAAATACCATACAAGCGGAAAGTTTACGCACATGCATTAAGACCGGTTTTCTCACGACGCGCCACATATATAATTTTTTTCTCTTACCGCGTGTTTGTGTAGTACATTGTTATCGAGTGCACCGGGATTCTCTCCCATATGGCCATCGCCCCCAGAAGACTTGTTAGTTGGGTTACGAGGGATAATGCAAGATGCAGGAGACGCCCCGTTCCAGAGGCGACCCTGAGTATTTAAGTGCCCGGTGTGAAGCACCTAGTACACTGCACCTCGATTTAAAGGCCCGGTCACACAGCGATTTACGGCTTAATCACGGCCACAACTCGTCAAAAATTGATCTCCCGTGAAGCAGATGATGTTGTTCGCGTTGATGTCGAGTTTAAGACGAGCTTAAGTCGATGTTCAGACGTGGCAGGACGCGGGGAAAATTCGGAACGGCGTTGGACGCGGAAAAAAGTTTTGAACTGCTCAAAACTTTATACCGCGGACAACCACGGGTGATACACGTGGTAAAGACGTGCAACACGCGTGAAACACACGTGATAATCCGTGTTCCGGCAGTGATTAAAACTTTGGAAGACGCAGTAAGACGCGAAAGTTTAGCGGGCTGTCACGGGCAGGGCACGGTCATCGGACGGGTGTTACGCGTTGGTATCAAGGGAAATGGCGTGTGTTTTGCGGCTTATCACTGACAAGTGGGGTTTTCCGCGCACATAGCACTACCTAAGACCGTTTAAACGACGTCTCGAACAAGTGCTAAATACGAATGTTCACTGCCTAATCACGTCTGTATCACTTCTGATTTGCGGCATATAAATACAGCAATTTTCTTAGACTTTGGCACTCTCAGTCTAGATGTCAAGGGGTGAACATGAACCTTCAACGCCGTGATGTTCTCATCTTTATGCTCCAGCACCAGCAGAACCAACTGATACAGGCTCAACATATCCTTGCTAAGAGAAGTAGAAGGAGGAGGAGGAGGAGGGTGGTACGGAATATCTGGGTGCGTGACTGGATTGCGAGGAGACCTCAGCTGGGGCTTTACGACTGTCTCATGGTCGAGCTGCGTAACGAAGATCCAAGAGCCTTTCAGAACTTTATGAGGATGCCTCCTGCGATGTGCGATGAAATTGTGCAGAGACTGACACCAGCCCTTACCAAGGAGACCTCCAACTGGAGAGCACCCCTTGCACCAGGACTCAAGGTTGCTATCACCCTGAGGCACCTTGCCTCTGGCTCTAAGTACCGTGAGATGCAATATGCCTGGAGGGTCCCCCACAACACCATAAGTCTGGTGGTGCGTGAAGTCTGTGAGGCCATCGTCCACGAGTATGCTCATGAGATGCTCTCGCCGCCAGACACTGAGGCCCAGTGGCGCCAGTTAGCTGATGATTGGTACCACAGATGGAATTTTCCGCATGTGATTGGGGCTATAGATGGGAAGCATATTGCGTGTAAAGCTCCTGCCAACACTGGGTCCGACTACTTCAACTATAAAGGCTTCTTCAGTGTTATCCTCCTAGCAGTCGTGTCTTGTGACTACAAGTTCCTGTGGATAGACGTAAGCGGCAAGGGGTCCTCCTCTGATGCCCACATCTACAATGAAAGTGAGTTCAAGGAGGGTCTGCAGAACAATGACATCGCGGGCTTCCCAGAGCCGGATCCGCTGCCAGGTGACACACAGGATGTACCCTACTTCCTAGTAGGTGACGATGCGTTCGGACTACGGACCTACATGATGAAGCCCTACGCTAACAGGGACATGACCAGGGAGCAAAGGATATTTAACTATAGACTGTCGCGGGCCAGACGGGTAGTTGAAAATACGTTCGGGATCCTCGCCAACAGATTTCAAGTTCTTCTGACTACTATGATGCATAAAGCTGATACCGTCAGACTGCTGGTCAAGGCGTGCGTACTCCTTCACAACCTGATGAGAACACGTTACCCGGTGATGCAGAACAGGCTGTTGGACTGGGAGCGTCCAGATGGAGCCCTGGTGCTTGGTGCTTGGCGAGAAGGCAGGAACCTTGAAGACACGATGCCTGATAGAGTACCAGGACCCAACAGAGATGTCAGGCTAGCCAAGGCCCAGAGGAACCTCATCATGCAGTGGTGTAACTCGCCCGCTGGAAGGGTGCCGTGGCAAGATGACATGCTCCTCCCCCATTAGCTATGTTTATTGATCATGTTAGTTAGGGAAGCTGGAGCACTGATATGCATATGTTGATGTAATTATGATGTTTGCTATATGTACTGTTGACATTACATGTTGTATTAAAGTAATAAATTGAAATGTAACCTGTGTTTGGCAGTTTTGACTTTAAATAGTAGATTGAAACTAAATTAAAACTCTAGATTATAGAAGTATTTAATTGTGAATTGGAATAAATAAACTTTTCATATATTACATTTAAATACAAAAAAATAAAGATAGCAAACATAAAAATATAAAGTACATATGAAATGAGCAGTTTGTACATGTACACGTGCAATAAATCTAGAAACATTGTTTACTAGCATTTCACATTACTACTCACATTTTGTTAAAGATGCCGGACCGGTAACTAAAGGTCAAGTTTGTTTACATGTATAATTTTAAACAATGAATTGACAATGCTTTGAATTTCCTTCAACATGTATAAAGCCAAAATGAAAACATTAAGGTTTTTCAAAAACATAGAGAAAATAAAAAATTTCGGAAAAAAAGCTGCTAGATTTTATCTCATGTTTGTTTACATTTTGTGTGTGTTTTAATCAGTGGTATGAATAGGTTAACTCATCAAATTATAGGTATAAGCCATCATAGCTCAGTGGTAGTGCTCGTCTCGTAACTCGGAGGTTATGGGTTCGAATCCCACCAAAGGCATGGAAATTTATTTTGTTCTTGTATAATGAGACTCAAGAAATGTTTTGATAAACAACATAATCAACGTTTATATTTTGAAATAGGTCTCAATCAATCTTGTTGCATTGTTATTCTATATTAGGTTGCAACATATAGTGGTATATTCATCCTAAAATAGTGATCTCGACTTACCGGTCCAGCATGACTGTTCAAATTACCATGGGTATTATGTTGTTTTTGTTGAGCATGATGTAGGCGCTATAACAATAATTATACTAAATGCTTAAGTTCTGTAAAGACGCCAATCATCAGTGGTATTCTGTAGAAATATTATGACGCATAGAACATAATAATCGATTTTAACAAAGTAATCCTTAACAAATTCTGAGTAAAAATAATCTGATAAAGGAAGATTATTATTATTTTATTAGTTTATTATTCCTATGCTGTACTTCAGCTAATAACATCAAAAGCAAACATTAAAATTCGAGTCAAAGCAATTGAGATTTAGCACAAAGTATCATTCACAAACATGTCATCATATGAATTAGAATTATTGAGCCAGATTGACCTGATCCTCGAAGATTATATTCACTTATATATATTATTCACGATATAAAGCTACGGCTGCAGTGGGTTCTCCTGTTCATCGCCTTGCTGCCGACCTTGCGGTTGGTCTAGAGAGGGCACATCAAGTAATGAACTTATCCCAGGGGTGGAGTTGATCGGCGATATATTTGCAAGAGGTGTGGATTGGCTGAACTCTGGAGTATTGAGAAGAGAAAAGTAGGTTTGCTGTTGTGCCCGGAAAATGTTTTGCGGCTGCTCCTGCTGTTGCGGCTGCTGCGGGGGGTAGGTGGGCTGCTGATTACAGAACTGCTTTGTTGTAGGAGAGGTTGTAGTAGCAGTCTGCAGCACGGTGGGGAACGAGGTCTGCTGCACGAAGCTGCCGTACTGCTGGTGCTGGGGGTTGTGCTGCTGGAAGTACTGCTGGCAGCTGGAGGGCTGGCCGAAGGACTGAGTGAACTGCTGCCTGAAGGGCTGGGGGAGAGGCTGGGAAGATGCGCAGGCTATGGGTGCTGACACGGCCTGAGCTGTTCTGGCCCATAAGGTGGATGGCTGTTCACTGTCACCAGGCTGACGGCGCCTGCCCTGGCGCACTATGTCAAAGATCAACTCCTTCATCTCGTTGTACTGCTGCTGGGGAGCTGTCCTCAGGGTGTCAGCAACAAACCGTACGAAGGGCTCACGGTCAGTCTGGGGCCTCTCCTCCACAAGCTTCTCCAGGAGGGCTTGGTTGGCCTGCATAATGGCGCTGAGGTCTCGCATCCAGGTGCCTTCCTCCTCCTGGCACTCTTCCCCCCTCCTCCTCTTGTCACGCTTGCGGCTGGACTTGGACGTGGTCTGAGAAGTATAGGCCTGGTCAACAGCTGCGGACTCTATGTCCTCGAGGACGTGAGCCTGACTGTCATCGTCAGAGTCCACTGAGGGGGGTGGACGCGAGACCGTGGACGTGGCAGCGGCAGAGGCAGTAGGGACCCGGGCCAGAGTGACGAGGGGATCCCCGGTGTCATTTGGGATGGAACCTGAAAGGTTTAAGACGTTTATTTAAGAAATGACCGCCGCGTGTTGCACATGTATCGAGGTATGAACAACACTGAGGCTGTTTAATTTAAGTGAGACCCGAGGAGGGGTTTCACTAAAAATTAAACTGTTCATACCTCGATACAAGTGCAACATGCGGCCGTTTTTTCTTATATTTATATTCACTAAATAGATCTAAACAACATTATTCTTACTCTTGTCAGTGTATTTAAAAAAGAAAAAGCAGACAGCGATCTGAAGAAATTCAAAACACAGTTGAAATCAATGTAATTAAATGTACTGACCTTTGTAGAAGCCACAGTGTTGCAGGACCCAGGTCTCCCTCTCTGTGAGCATCTTGGTCGCCTGGCCACTGGTCTTCTTCGAGAGCCTCACATACCAGTCCTTTATTCCTTTCCACCACTGCTCTAGGTGCTCCACATTGATCCCCAGCTCTTGGGCCTTCATCTCCCAGGCAGCCCTCTTCTGCTTGTAGCCTTTCTTGCTTCGCATCCAGAGGTAGCAGTTGGCCTTCAGCCACTCTAGAACGTCCTCCTCTATAGCAGCGTCAAGGCTCCAGTCCTTCTTGGGGGCCTTGAAGGCAGCCTTCGCCTTACCCTTGCCATGTCCACGTCCACGGCCCTTGCCTACGAGTACTGGTTCTTCCTCCTCGACTTGGGGAGGAGGAGTAAAAGGCATCACTTCTTCCACAATGAGTGTTTCTCCCTCCTCAAGGGCTTGGGGGGCGACTTCTCCAAGCTCCATGGGTGCCTCAGGGGCAGCAGCAGGGGTGTCAACAGAGGTAGGGGTAATGGTGGCAGCAGTGGTGGTGGCAGGAGGGATGGAAGCAGGGGTGGCGACAGGGGTAGCACCTGAACATGAAAAATAAATTCATTAAGTGACAATTTATTTAGTGACTTGCTTCTAATTTTCATTTCTAAATAGAAATTCGAAATGTAAATTTGAAAGTAACAAAATTTGCTAATGAAAAGACAGTGAATTGATTAAAATAAAATGTACTGACCATCAACAGCAGCCTCCGCTTCTCCAGGAGCAACAGGGTCAGTATCAGCCTGAGGGCCAGGGTCTGGACTGGCAGCATCAGCAGGAGGAGCATGGACCTCGGCCTGGACATGAACCGTTACCTGGGCCTGTGAGGCTTGAAGAGCCTCATCCTCAGCTGGGGCCTTGGCCTTGATCTTCGTATACTTAGTTGGCCTCTTCTTTGCAGGGGAACCCTTCTTTCTGGGCATTATTAAATTGAGAACAGCGAACGAACTTGGACTGTAGAAGATCGGCAACTGTGAGGACCAGCCGTGCGCGGCCGCTTTTATACGTGGCAAGCTGCGGTTCCGACGAGGCCGAGCCGTGATTGGGCAGTGCTATGGCAGTGGAGTTCCCGTTTTACGATCGTGCTCAACACGTGATCAGCAGTGCTCCAGACGCGATAAGGCCGCGGCTAGCCGTGGTAACTTGCCTCTTTTTTCCCCGCGTTTAAACACGCGCGAACCTATTTCTAACCTTACACGTGGCTGGAAGTGGTTAGCCGTGCTTAGGCAGTGTTTCAGCAGTGGAACAGCCGCCGACGGCCAGACCACGTACAAAGCACGTACAAAGCACAGCCAAGCCAACATTGACCAGAAATTACCACGTACGACCACGTCCACCAGATTTTCAAAACTTTTTGTACGTAATTAAGCCGTAATGCGCTGTGTGACCGGGCCTTAACGTCTCATGCGAAAGACGAGTTAGTAGGTTAAGGTGAAGCGGGGGCTCGAACCTGCGACCCCTGAGTTGTGAAGCCAGTGCGTTACCACTAGACCACGGATCCGCCACCAGTGTATTGATAATGGTACTGTTTATACAAAGTATACACACACAAATAAAATGTATCAGAAGATAATGTGGGAACAATGAACTGTGCTAAATAACGAAATAAATGTAAGGTACGTACATAAGAGTAATTATTCATACAGTCCCAGTAAATATGCTTGACAGTAGTTATTCCGCATGTAGGTACTCCTTAATACTAAAACCCTAACCCTGGGACCATATTCCAGAAACATCTTAAGTTTATCTTAAAATATTTTCATTTAAGTTCCAATTTTTGTAAGGTAATATTTTTTAAATTACGTATAAATTAATTATTTCAATTACAGTTACGTAAATACTAGTTAATAATAAGTAGATAATTACTGATCAGTTAGCAGAACTGCATGAATACACGGAATAAAATGCTTAAGAAAAATGACGATTTTACGGCTAAAGATAAGTTTTCACTAAAGATATTTCTGGAATACGACCCCTGATCATACACCCTAAGGCATTGAACATTTTCTTGCCTATGATGTATGCTGTTGATTTGTTTATTAGTCGCGTGTCGTGTCGGAATTCGCATTAATTTACAAACGAACTATAATTTATATACACGTGTACCTGATGTACATGCTCGTCGCATTTTGTGAAACTAATGGTCGTCTCGTCATAGGTGTGGACTGTAGGCATGGCTTCTGAAACAATAACCAAGTGGACTGTAGGCATGGCTTCTGAAACAATAACCAAGTGGACTGTAGGCATGGCTTCTGAAACAATAACCAAGACCCGTAGTCACCAACCCAGTCATAGGTGTGGACTGTAGGCATGGCTTCTGAAACAATAACCAAGACCCGTAGTCACCAACCCAGTCATAGGTGTGGACTGTAGGCATGGCTTCTGAAACAATAACCAAGACCCGTAGTCACCAACCCAGTCATAGGTGTGGACTGTAGGCATGGCTTCTGAAACAATAACCAAGACCCGTAGTCACCAACCCAGTCATAGGTGTGGACTGTAGGCATGGCTTCTGAAACAATAACCAAGACCCGTAGTCACCAACCCAGTCATAGGTGTGGACTGTAGGCATGGCTTCTGAAACAATAACCAAGACCCGTAGTCACCAACCCAGTCATAGGTGTGGACTGTAGGCATGGCTTCTGAAACAATAACCAAGACCCGTAGTCACCAACCCAGTCATAGGTGTGGACTGTAGGCATGGCTTCTGAAACAATAACCAAGACCCGTAGTCACCAACCCAGTCATAGGTGTGGACTGTAGGCATGGCTTCTGAAACAATAACCAAGACCCGTAGTCCCCAACCCAGTCATAGGTGTGGACTGTAGGCATGGCTTCTGAAACAATAACCAAGACCCGTAGTCACCAACCCAGTCATATGTGTGGACTGTAGGCATGGCCTCTGAAACAATATCCAAGACCCGTAGTCACCAGCCCAGTCATATTTGTGGACTGTAGGCATGGCCTCCGAAACAATAACCAAGACCCGTAGTCACCAACCCAGTTATAGGTGTGGACTGTAGGCATGCCTCTGAAACAATAACCAAGACCCGTAGTCACCAACCCAGTCATAGGTGTGGACTGTAGGCATGGCCTCTGAAACAATAACCAAGACCCGTAGTCACCAACCCAGTCATAGGTGTGGACTGTAGGCATGGCCTCTGAAACAATAACCAAGACCCGTAGTCACCAACCCAGTCATAGGTGTGGACTGTAGGCATGGCCTCTGAAACAATAACCAAGACCCGTAGTCACCAACCCAGTCATAGGTGTGGACTGTAGGCATGGCCTCTGAAACAATAACCAAGACCCGTAGTCACCAACCCAGTCATAGGTGTGGACTGTAGGCATGGCTTCTGAAACAATAACCAAGACCCGTAGTCACCAACCCAGTCATAGGTGTGGACTGTAGGCATGGCTTCTGAAACAATAACCAAGACCCGTAGTCACCAACCCAGTAACGAAGCTTCCTAAAGGCACTATAGTTTTGTGTTCAGGTATACATGTATATTTTTTCAAGAGATGAAAAATAATAAAGAGTGTATGTACGATCTTAAAACTGACAAAGTGTTATAAATTAAAACAACTCGATAAAGTTAATTACCTTATACTTTGATTTCAAATGGAAGTTAATAAGAAGTTAAGAACCATTGTTTTAAAAGGCATAATAGGCTATACTTATAAATTGTTTTTATCACAAACATGTTTTCGACTGTACACCTGGAAACTCGAATACATGTACGTATATACATGTACATTGAATCGACAGTTGTTTTACATTCCACAATACATTTTGTAAAACTGATGGATAGTCTCAAATGCGCTTTGTCAAGCAATATAAATGCAATGAGAAGGGCAGTGATAGTAAAATGACTAAAAATCACTAGACCTGTAAGACCAAATCTGACATCAAAACTGTATGTGAGCATACCACACAAATACAATATGAAAATGCAGGTGAAGCAAAATTGTAAAAATAAAATAAAAACAAAATAAAATAAATGAAAGTGATGAATCATTACTGTAATATGGTTATTTCAGTTCATAGTTATTTAGTTTCCATCAAGCATCATTGAAGAACGGACGGACAAAGCGGCGACTATATGCTCACCCGACTTTTTTCGGGGAGCATAATAAACGATGCAAACGTCGACGCTCGTATTATGATTTAAATTAACAACGTTCTAAGAACAGAACAGTCTCGGTATTTTTTTATTATTATTCTAGAGTCTTAAGTATATGAATTGGATTGGTGAATGCGAACCCAGCCTATACGTTTGACAATGCCAACATCATTCTTAAACATCAATTCAGCACATACATGACTAATCCACTTTAATGTTTCGAGTTATTTGTAACCGACGTATAGTACGTGTTTTGAAGCAAAGTGTATAATAATATTTTAAAACGCAAATCTTTCACAAGCGAGCTGTTTAACCCATTTCAACTAAAGTGTCTTGTTTATGCTAAGAGCTCCGTTAATGGCGAAACGAAGTTTAATAAACACTTCTCGAACATTATTCAAAATGATTTCGTAATGCTAACATCCTTGAGTTATCATTCCAGCTGAGATCAAGCAGGTTTCGCGTTTTGGCTTGTTTTCAGATTTATCAGTACAATTAATACAGCCGTGTAATGAATTTAGTGGTACTTTTTATGTAGGGCTATGTAAATGTAAGTTTTGTTTAACAGTTATTTAATTTCTACAAATTATTTAGCCTGTATGCAAACCGAGAGTATCAAAGATAAAAGTAATATAAAATTACTCTTATACTTAATTAAAATTAAGGTAATTTGAAGTTGAAAAGAGGTCTGTTAAGAACATTGCTAAAGCAATGAAATAGTTATATGCATACTTTCATAACAAACGACCATAATTTCGTCCAAATGCTTAACTGGTCCTGTAAGGCGTAAAAAATATGTTTCAGGTTACCCGACCTACCCTAGAAAAATTTCCCCGACACTAGAACATTTTATTGGGGTAGTCAGATATTTTGTGTTTTATTTATGTTTTTCAATAATCATATGTTTGTTTTTTTTGTTAAATAAGTGTTTAGTTTTTATAGAATCCACTTTAAAACAAATGTTTAAGTATATTAAAAAAATTGTTTTGAATATAATTTAGTTTTAGAATCTTCAAGTTGTCCATTTACTAAATAAAATTAAAAAAATCCCTACCTACCTACCGTAATTTTTTTGGTCATGTAACCTGAAACAACAATAACTGTTTACGCCCAAGTAGGTCGAGCGCCAAAAACATTATTGAATGTAAAAAATCATTGTTCATACGCAATACCAAGTATTTGATAGCGTTGTGATTGTGCCAGATCAATATATTTAACTTCCGGGTCGTGTGTGCTAACGTATTTTACTCAAGAATTTATTTTTAAATCAATTTATTTGAACTAATGCTACTGTTATTAGCTTAGATAAGGCGAAGCAATGTAAGCATATTTTCTGCATAATGTTACTAAAGCACATACAGTTGGCAATGTTACAAGTTTGTACTGTTTGTATCAGCAAATTAGTTTTATGATCGTTTTACTAAGTCAGAAAAAGAAACATATATAATATACCTCTGTTCACACAGGTTATCCTTTCAGATGTTTCAGTGAAAACTATAAGTTAATAATCACAGCACGCGTTATTTTAAACTGAACTACATATGTCGAAAATTTAAATCAGCTATTGATTTGATAGATCGATAGTTAACAGAACGAAGTTGTAATATGATAACGCTAGAAAGCCAATGCATATATTCTTAAAATAAATTTAGATATACGGTATCTGTGTCGATATACGGTGTACTACACGTTTCAACGTGTACTTGTCTAAAGTTGCTGGTATTACGGTGATACATTGGAAAAATAAAATAGTATAAAGCAAAATACCAGAATGTACTCGAAACTCGGTCAAAGCAGCTACTTGTATTCCGTATGTGTTGAACAACAAATGAGTTACAAGTATACAGCACAACTTGGCAATTTTCCCTATCTAACAATAATAGAAGGATCCTTTAAAAGCATCCTGGATCTAGACGGTGATCCGGATTATCCCCTAGGTGTAACCATTTTTTCATTAATTCATTTCCACCCCACCTCCCACACAAAAAAAACATGCAAATCTGTCCATATGTTTTAGTAAAGTTAAAAAACTAATGCCGAATTAAGTGATTTTCGAAATCAACAACATCAACAAAACAGTATATCATGATTATCATGGTGAACATGTATATGTTATAAAATGTCTATCAATTACCAGTCGTCATGTGTGACCTTGATATAACATTTACATTGCCACGTGTGACATAGCTATTAGGTTTCCATTGCCACGTGTGACATTGATATTTCATTTCCATTGCCACTTGTGTCCTTGACGTTACGTTTCCATTGCCACGTGTGACTTTGATATAACATTTCAATCGCCACGTTGATATTACATTTCCATTGCCATGCAGTTTTGACCTCGATATTACATTTACATTTTGACGTGTGACATTGTTATTTCATTTCCATTGTCATGTGTGACCTTTATATTTCATTTCCATTGCCATTTGTGACATTGATATTACATTTCCATTACCACTTGTGACTTGATTTTACCTGTAAGTCACAACTTGTGACCTTAATATTACATTTATTTTGCCACATTTCTATTGACACGTGACCTTGGTATTACAGTTCCATTGTGACGTGTGATGTAAGATTTCCATTGACACTTGTGACCTTGATATTACAGTTCCATTGCGACGTGTGACATTGATATAACACTTCAATCGCAACTTGTTATCTTGATATTACATTTCTATTGTCATATATGAGCTTGATATTACATTTCCATTGTCATGTGTGATCTTGATATTACATTTCCATTGCCTCAGTGACCTTGACATTATATTTCCATTGTCACAGTGACCTTGATATTACATTTCCATTGCCACTTGTGACCTTGATATTACATTTCCATTGCGACGTGTGAAATCGATATTTCATTTCCAATGCCAGGTGTGACCTTGATATTACATTTCCATTGTCATGTGTGACCTTTCTATTACATTTCCATTGCCACAGTGACCATGATATTGCTACATTTACAAATACATACAACCTGTGACCTTGGTCTTACATTTTACATAACTGTAAAGCCTTTACATGAACAGGTGCGACAGATATTTCATGTCACATTACCATGGATGGCTATGATCTTGCATGTTGCATTACTATGGGGGACCTTGATCTTACATGTCACGACATCATGTGTGACCCAGATATTACATGTCACATTACCATGGGTGACATAGATCTTCCATTTCACATTACCATACGTGTGACCTTACACTTACATATCACATTACCATGTGTAACTTTGATGTTATACATCACATTACCATGCGTTACCTAAATCGTACTTTTTACATTACAATGTGTGATCTAGATATTACATGTCACATTACCATGTGTGACCTATATCTTAAATATCACATTGGGCGTAAAAAAAAATGTTTGTTTCAGGTTACATGCCCACAAAAATTAGGGTAGGTAGGTCGGGATTTTTTTTTTTTTTTCATTTGTTAAATGGTCAACTTGAAGATTCAAAAACTGAATAAATATTCAAAACATATCAGTAATATCCTTAAACATTGTTTATAAGTGGATTCTATCAAAACAAAACACTTGTTTATCCAAAAACACATTTAATTATTGAAAAAGGTAAATAAAACAAAAATATATCTGACAAACCTAATAAAATGTTGTAGTGTTGGGGCATTTTTTTAGGGAAGGTCCGGTAAACTGAAACGTATTTTTTTTTTACGCCTTACCATGAGGGGCCTAGATCTTATATTTAACATTACCATGCTTGACCTACATCTTACTTGTCACATTACCATGCTTGACCTAGATCTTACTTGTCACATTACCATGCATGACCTAGATCTTACTTGTCACATTACCATGCTTGACCTAGATCTTACTTGTCACATTACCATGCTTGACCTAGATCTTACATGTCACATTACCATGCTTAACCTAGATTCTACATGTCACATTACCATGCTTGACCTAGATCTTACATGTCACATTACCAAGTGTGATTTTGAACTTAGTTATATCAAAATCTTTGACCTTGATCTTATATCTAACATTACCATGGGTGACCTTGATCTTACATGTCACATTACCATGGGTGACCTAGATCTTTCATTTCACATTACCATGTGTGACCTAAATCTTACATGTCACAGTACCATGTGAGAGCTAATCTTACATGTGACATTACCATGGGTGACCTAGATCTTAAATGACATATGACCATGTGTGACCTAGATCTTACATGTCACATTACCATGGGTGACCTAGATCTTACATGTCACATTACCATGTGTGATCTAGATTTTACATGTCACATTACCATGGGTGACCCAAATCTTACATGTCACAGTATCATGTGTGATATAGATCGTACATGTCACATTACCATGGGTGACCTAGATCTTACATGTCACATTACCATGAGTGATCTAGATCTTACATGTCACATTACCATCGGTGACCTAAATCTTACATGTCACAGTACCAAGGGTGACCTAGATCTTACATGTCACATTACCATGGGTGACCTAGATCTTACATGTCACAGTACCATGGGTGACCTAAATCTTACATGTCACAGTATCATGTGTGATCTAGATCTTACATGTCACATTACCATGGGTGACCTAGATCTTACATGTCACATTACCATGGGTGACCCAAATCTTACATGTCACAGTATCATGTGTGATCTAGATCGTACATGTCACATTACCATGGGTGACCTAGATCTTACATGTCACATTACCATGAGTGATCTAGATCTTACATGTCACATTACCATGGGTGACCTCAATCTTACATGTCACAGTACCAAGGGTGACCTAGATCTTACATGTCACATTACCATGGGTGACCTAGATCTTACGTCACAGTACCATGGGTGACCTAAATCTTACATGTCACAGTACCATGTGTGATCTAGATCTTACATGTCACATTACCATGGGTGACCTCAATCTTATGTCACATTAACATGGGTGACCTAGATCTTACATGTCAAATTACCATGTGTGATCTAGATCTTACATGTCACATTACCATGGGTGACCCAAATCTTACATGTCACAGTATCATGTGTGATCTAGATCGTACATGTCACATTACCATGGGTGACCTAGATCTTACATGTCACATTACCATGAGTGATCTAGATCGTACATGTCACATTACCATGGGTGACCTCAATCTTACATGTCACAGTACCAAGGGTGATCTAGATCTTACATGTCACATTACCATGGGTGACCTAGATCTTACATGTCACAGTACCATGGATGACCTAAATCTTACATGTCACAGTACCATGTGTGATCTAGATCTTACATGTCACATTACCATGGGTGACCTCAATCTTATGTCACATTACCATGGGTGACCTAGATCTTACGTCACATTACCATGGGTGACCTAGATCTTACATGTCACAGTACCATAGGCAACCTAGATCTTACATTTCACATTACCATGGGTGACCTAGATCTTACATGTCACATCACTGTGATTTTGAACTGACAGTCACATCACCATCTTTGACCTTGATCTTACATATCACATTACCGAGTGTGACCTTGATCTTAGACGTCACAGTACCATGTGTGACCTAGATTTTACATGTCACATTGCCATGTGTAACGTTGTACATACAGCTCATATTGATCTCGCGTTTACAAAAGATTAAGCAGGACTTAGATCCCTTCAACTCATTACACCATCATGCAGCACTTAGATCCCTTCGACTCATTACACCATCATGCAGGACTTAGATCCCTTCGACTCATTACACCATCATGCAGGACATCGTTAAATTAACACTTTGTGACCTCGATATTACAAGTTAAATGTGACCTTGATCTTATATCTCTAAATTGTGTAACAGTGATCTGGCATACAATGTCATGTAAAACTGTGATCGTGTTGGATCACATTTCCATCTCTGATTTATTGTGCATGTTGCAAACCATGCTTGAACTTGTAGCAGACTACCACGTGGGACTAGAATCGTGTGTACAAATAACGAGAGCTACCATCATCTCACTATGTTACAACGTAGGACTGATTTTGCAAGTCACATCGTTAGTGTAACCTTGATCTTACATCGTATATTGTCACCTATGACCATTTTACTGGTCAAGTCACATTTTTATGTGTCACCGTTATGAACAGGTGCATGTGTTACACTATCATTAATGTCCCATTAATGTACAACAAAATCTAGAAATATACAACAAGGTTTCTTTTACAAATTGTACTTTCATATACATGTATATTTACAGCACTATAAATAACACACTTTCAATGCCATCTGCATGTGTTTATTTACTTAACTAGTGACCCATATATGACAAAAATTGCACTGTAGATCACAATACAAAGTACAATGTTTTAATAAGTCTAGTTTAATAACATGTAGGTCTGAATTAATGTTAAGCCTAATTACTTTTTTCACAAAATACATGTTACTTCAGAACAACTATTTAGCAATCATAGCTGTATCAATGTTATTTATCAAATCTTTCCCAAAACCTGTTATACCCAGTACATCCCATAAGCATTCTTAAGAAAAATATTTCACTGTTAATAACCCGCAAACACAAAATGCCTTTTAACTGTTTTCCCCCAATTCCTTTTTTCAGCTCATTCGCCCTGGTCTTCTTCCGGCTCACTTCCCTTTGCCTCGTGTTCGTCTTCTTCGCCGCTCTCTTCATCATCGTCATCATCCCCTGCCACTTCCTGGTTCTCGTCCTCTAGGTCTTGTAGCTTCTTGGCCAGCTCCTGCTCTTCAATGTCCGACACAACTTTGGCCTGAACAGAAATATGAGAACATCATCGTATACATTTGTGTTTATCGGATCAAAACCCTGTACAAATTTTGGTGCATGTATATTGTCTTCAGAAAAGCCAGGCCCGGCTAGCTCAGTTGGTAGAGCGCTAGACTGTCAATCCAGGGATCGTGCGTTCGAACGCCAGCCCGGCTACATAACTTGAATGGGGATTGGTTGTGAAATTATTCTACGGCCATTCTCCCCCTACCTCTGATTCAAGTAGGGCAGTTGTCAGTTACTGGCATAAGTATGTGCACTTAGTACTGTTAAACCGCTTAGATCGGCTAAGCTTTCCCATGAAATGTGTGAGTAGATTAACTGACCGCCGTAATATATGACTGAATTACTGTTTAAAAAAACGGCGAAAAATCCCAACAAACAAACAAGTCTTAAGCAAATATCTGGTGTATGTGTATCCACAGTGATGAAAATATCAAGAAGAAGAGAATGAAAGTAATTAGACATTTCAAAATTCAATTTTTTTTTATAAAACAAACAAAGACATCAAGCTATTTATTTTACTGGCCTGATTTTTCCTGTATTTGACAATATCTTCTATTTATTTGTTGAGAATAATTCCAGTGTCCTGACCATTCCAGTATTTGACAATATCCACAATCAGTACCAGTATATATTTATTGCTGATTATACTTATTATTTCTAAAACTCCATTGACCAAAAACAAGCTACACTGGCAATAGGCCATTAAACCATTGCAAATTTTAGAGAGTGCATATAATTTATAACAGTCATCAAATTACCGGTAGCAGTTTTGCCAAGCAAGCCATAATTCATATATTATTACTTGAGGGAAAGAAAAAGTTACAAGCCCCCATATATAAAACTGAGAATCAGAGCATGTCAGGTTTAAAATGTACTGGTGCTGGGCTTAAAGGCCTGTGCTAATTTAGACCAGTTATAAGTGAGACAAAATCTTTAAGGCCTAAAATAAAATATTGTTTGTTTCCCCTCCTGCGACCGACCCAGCAAAATCGCCGCGACCCAAAGAAAACAATATTTTATTTTATTTGTGTGTGAAAATGCGGGGTGCAAATCCTTAAAAAGAATCCAGTACAAATCTTACTTTCAAACGACGCTTATGACTTTAAACGGACATTTCTCGGTAACGCGTAATTGGGCGTATTTTGATGCATGCTTTTACGAAAAGGACGTTATAACATTCAGTGTCAGATTCTAGGCGCAACCATTTCCGCTCGCATATGCATATTTTTTTTTAAGAGAAAGAACGCCCACCGGCAATTAACAAACTCGCCTTTATGCACCAAGTGTCCATTATCGATAAAATCTTGACGCAGGAGGAGTCAGCTTAACAAGAGCCAAACAGGCAGCCAATGAGAACGCATAAAATTCCAACATGCAAATGAGCGTTGTCGTTAGAAAGTTTTGCACGCCCTCATTATAATTTTAATTGGTCAAGGTGCAAGTCATTTGTAACACATTTGCGTAAGGTATGTGTTTTGTTATAGATATGCGTGTTTTTAACAGCCGCGTTTGTAATAAATTACTACAAATTAACATAGTAAATAAATAATTATAAATAAATATACTAATTTTGGTTAATTTTTGTGAAAGGAACCATTTACTAAGAATATGAATTACGACGTCATGTAACTCAACAAACTGATTTCGTCTAACGTCTTATTTTGTTTTTAAAAAATACAATTACTAGATCTAGTAATAATTAACGCAAGTGTTATTCAAACTCATCATTGCAGACTGATTAGAATTATTTAAAAACTTTGGCTGAGACAACATTTGAATGGAAGTTAGCGGAACTAAAGTCCTGGTCAAAAATGAAAGTAAATAAACTTCAGCGCCTTTTCTTTTTATTTTAATTTATCAAAAATGTTCTGTTGCTTTCTTTTTATTAGCGAACAAAGTGCTATTTGTTTTTATTTCCATAGAATGCTAATTCATTTATGCTCTAGCATTTGCGTTGTTCAGATACAGTATTACAGATTGATGCTTTTAAACACTATCCACGTGCTAAGCGTGTAACACGCTTTTCAGCTACAAACTGCTAGCCGCAGTTTGACAGTCACCGTTGCTTTGGCTGTTGCTAATAGCGTTCTGTTTTGGATGCCCGGCAAATGGAAACGTCACGCTATTACTCCTTAGTTTTAACAGCTTTTTATTATTAACGCTCTTGTTTTTAACGTATGTTATTGTTTGTTTAATTTTGATAAATTATTGTAAGGTAATTAGAACATAGTATTACGTAAATAAGCAGAACGTTAAAAATCTACTACAACGAAAATATTAAGAATTAATACTATAACGTAACATTTCGAACATAAGGAAAACATGAATGAAAATGACGTATTGTGTATAAACATAAAATATTTTTCCGACCAACCGACCCACCCTTTATTAGCATGGGTCGCGGGAGGGGAAACAAACAATATTTTATTTTCGGCCTTACATGTTATTTTACTAAATGGTCAATAGTTTAGTTTTACAGGCTGACTGAAAATGGCCAAAAAATTATACATATATATTTTAACATCACATATTTAACTCATTACCAGTTCACAAATAGTTCTATTCGGAACAAGTGTTAAGTACAAATCAATCTAAACAATGTTTTCTCCTCTGTGAAGAATGACTCTAAGCAAAGCAAAGTTATGCTAAGTAGATGAACATATTACCTGGAGTTGAATGTTAAACATGCCCCCTGCCTCTTCAATACTGGCCTTGATGGCTTCGAGGGCCTTGTTTAAAGCTGCTAGCCCTTCAGCTCTCTCTAGAGTGTTTGTAGTCACCACGTATAATGGAGGGGCTATGAGATTTATCTGAAACAGAATTATCACAATGCATAAATGAGGGGCTATGAGATTTATCTGAAACCGAATGCCACACAATTTTACATACCCTTATTTCACATTCCAGTTATTCTGCAAAATTTTGCTAAGTTTTCCCAGCAAATTTTGAAACTCTGTTCCTGTTAGTTTACTTTGATGCCAGGACTATGTTTTGATAACGATAGGGAAACACATTAACCATAGCTCTGAATGTGACAAGGTGTTGATATTTATACTAGTTTCTGATGTTGCTTTGTTTGGCCGAGGGGAGGATTCATTGTTTCAATTCAGTCGTAGAGGCCAGATCAGTTGGAGATGATTGAGTGTAAGCTTTGTGTGAGAATATGAGGAAATGGGGATGTAAGATATTTGACCTACAATGTAAGTACAGCTCACATACTAATAGTCATAGTACTGCCAATTATGTATAAGAAATTAAGATGAAGTGTACTTTGTAAAGCTTATGTATTGAGTGTATAAATGTTCAGTTGTCCAGTCCCTTTGTTGTGTTGAGGTAGCAACTTGAACTGAGCGATGCAGGGCATAGGTTCATCAACTTCATTTGTTTACAGGTGGCTTGCAGTGGGGGAGACCTGTCAAGGATAGAGCCTCTGTGGCAGGTCTAAGCCTGTGTGGCAAACACCGAGTCTGTGTGGCAACCCCGAGCCTGTGTGGCAGCCCAAGCCTATGTGGCAACCCCGAGCCTGTGTGGAAACCCAGAGCCTGTGTGGCAAACCCAAGCCTGTGTGGCAAACCACCAAGCCTGTGTGGCAACCCGAGCCTGTGTGGCAACCCGTGCCTGTGTGGCAAACCCGAGCCTGTGTGGCAACCCCGAGCCAGTGTGGCAGCCCGAGCCTGTGTGGCAACCCCGAGCCTGTGTGGCAAACCCGAGCCTGTGTGGCAACACCGAGCCTGTGTGGCAACCCCAAGCCTGTGTGGCAATCCAAGACTGTGTGGCAACCCCAAGCCTGTGTGGCAACCCCAAGCCTGTGGCAACCCCGAACCTGTGTGGCAACCCCAAGTCTGTGTGGCAATCCCAAGCCTGTGTGGCAACCCCAAACCTGTGTGGCAAACCCAAGCCTGTGTGACAGAGTCTGTGTGACAGACCGAGCCTGTATGGAAACCAAAGCCTGTGTGGCAAATTCTGAGCCAGTATGGTTTTGATATGAGTGACGAGTCTGGATAACTGTGTGTGCATGTGCGTGAAGTATTTGGAGCGTTATTTTCTTACTTTAATGACACAGAAGATTCTCCTTTTAAATTACCATTTGAACGAAAACTAAAGGATTTATGTTAAATATATGCTGCATGGATCATGACTTAAATAAACATAGAAGGCATTATTACTATAATCCATTAACTGATGTTATATGTGAACGGACTTCTGCTATTGGAGTGTTTGCATCTTAAGACATTTTCGAAAAATATATATCACATTCTGTTAAATACTTAATTTGCATGCGTGTATCAAGAAGACCTATATCAGTTTCTGTAAATAAATAGTTCAGATGTAAAGGTATTTGCTTTAATTAATGTGATCCCTATGCATATCTGGTCCAAAAGAACCTCGGCAGCATACTGGAGTTAGGAGTGATTAATCGCCCAGGCTGCTCTTGTGCGTGACACAGAATTATCACCATGCATAAATGAGGGGCTGAGATTTATCTGAAAACAAAGTAATCTCCATGCATGATTGAGGGGTTGCTATAAACCATAGATATAGAAGTTTTGGTATACCCCCAAAATAAATGTATATTAATAAAATTAATGACAATACTACCAGTACACAAAATGTTATTTTGTTATATCACAGAAGGTTTGAGTGTGACTTTCTAACCATAGATAATTCAATGCAAAACAGATTGTTGTCTATAATTAACATAAAAGTACGTTAGTAACCACAGTGTTGCAATTAGCTATACATTTTTAATTCATGTATGAACATGGTATACTTTGATAGGCATGGTTTCCGTAGATAATTCTAATCCTTTCCGCAGGGCTCGTTTCACTGCATCAACGCCCTCATAATTTGTGCAGGCCACTTCAATATCTGCAATTCAGCAAAACTAATTATATTAGTTCATAGATTCAAACTTTAATATTCCGTGCAATTATTGTGTATCACTCCACTGGCTTGTCAAGTAAGGAGTGTCGGAAGCGAACATGATATGCTATACATGTATATGGAAAAAAGGTGCGGCCTTCTGGCGGCCATGTCTTTTAGATGAATCAAAACAATGTAAACAAGAGGGCCATGATGGCCCAAAGCGCTCACCTGAGAACTGTTACAGATGAAGACCATACTGTTGTGACAGGTTTGAAAATTAAGATATCTGAACAATACACAAAGGGGGATAGGATCAATTTGATTTAAAACATGGGTTAGTACAATCGGCAAAGTACAAGTTGGGTAGTGGATGTGCGGTGTTTTTGCTAATGGTTCTCAAATCACTTTTCTCAATATTCTTACCTGACCCTTTTGCATTAAATCAGTGACAATTCTGGAAAATGCAGAAACAGTAGATTTTGATGTCTTTTTCGCAGACATATTTGGAGAACTAGTTGCAATGCGATAATTGAGATGGCTTTGCTATAAGGTCAAGTTTTGCTTTTTATTTGATAATTTTCAGTCCAATGATGATAAATGATGTTAATGCAGGCTCTGAAGACATCAATGTTGCATGTACAAATAACTGCATGCAAGTCTTGTAACTGTTGGAAATCAAATTTTATCAATCAATTTTTATGGTCATACACAAACTCTGTAAGTTTGGTCTACATTGAATAAAAAAATCGTGTGTGCAAGCCAATCATTGATAACTTGATTTTTTTTTCCAAACACAAGAAGCAATAACTCTGTTGTTTCTGGCCCGATCATGCTTTTATTCAACTTCACCTGTAGTCTTACGTTCATAGACAAACTGTACACGATTGGTGAAGATTGGATGAAAAATGAAGTCTCTATCCTGAATAATGTCAATTTTTGCATATTTTTTTCACAAACAAAGGGCAATGACTCTGGTGTTTCTAGTCTGATCTTGCTTATATTCAACTTCATCTTTAATCTTATGGTCATAGACAAACTGTGCAAGATTGGTGAAGATTGGATGAAAAATGAAGAATCTATCCTGAATAATGTCAATTTTTGCATATTTTTTCACAAAGGGCAATAACTCTGGTGTTTCATTTCCGATCTTGCTTATATCTCATGGTAATAGACAAACTGTGCAAGATTGGTGAAGACTGGATGAAAAATGAAGTCTCTATCCTGAATAATGTCCATTTTTGTATATCTTTTTAATAAACAAAGGGCAATAACTCTGGTGTTTGAAACACGATCTGGCCCATATTTGGCGTATGCCGAGATCTGATGGTCATACACAAACTGTGAAAGTTTGGTTAAGATTGGATGGAAAATAAAGTCTATACATTGGAAAAGAGCATTTTTGCACTCTTTTTGCACGAAAAAGGGGCAAAAACTCTGGTGTTCCTGGTCCGATTGGGCCCATTATTGAACTCGTCCAAGATTTTATGGTCATACACAAACTGTGCAATTTTGGTCAAGATTGAATAAAAAATGTAGTCTATCGCAAGAACGGTCCAAATTGCTGACGGCACCTTGATGACGGACGATGGAAGGACGGACAACGCCGGAGAGGTCCCCTATACCAATAGCTCACCGAGCACTTCATGCTCAGGTGAGCTAAAAATAGGTATAGAACCTTGAAAGGAACATTTTTGTCGAATTATTTTGAAATCCATGCAGTGGTTTCTGACGTGAAGATTTTCATAAAAGTTTTAAATATAGCCATATTAGGAAAAATCGCCCCGCCACCAGTCAGCCATTTTTAACTAGTGGTTTCTGACAAGAAGATTTTCAAAGTTTTCAAAATATCCACATAAGAAAAAATCGCCCTGCTCCCTTGAGGCCATGTTTTCCAAAAGACTGTAACTGGCCAACTTTGGTAGAGAACTGCACAAGGAATCCAATCGAAATCCAACCAATGGTTTAGGAGACGTTGTTTAAAGATTTTCTATTGATAGCTCTGGCAGCCATCTTGTGAGCAGACCATTTGAACCGTTCTATACATCGAGTGTGACGTCACTGCGTTTGTCTGACCTCTATACTAGGAACTGATAACTATTCATATTTGGCTAAATGTGCATACACTAAGATAGTCCGCGGAGGAATGAAATAATTTCCAAACAAGCACAATTTCCATATATTCTTATTAAAACCATGTCTAACCCTGATAACTATACCATAATTATTAACTTCAAAGACTCAAAGCATTGTGTTTATACCTGTTTGTGCAATAAAATGTGTTTTACTTGCGTTGTCATGCAGTTTCTACTTTCACTTTCCAACACTGTTTACAAGTCAATAAATAGAGATAAAAACTTTTTTATTATTGAAAACGGCGATTTTATCTTCAAATTGAATTAAATGATGCACAGACTGAGTACTTGCACCAAGTTACGTCCTACAAGACTGAATGACGATTTTGCTAATGTTTACAGGAAGCATCTCATGCTCCAGTTGGCGCCATAAGAATATAGTGCTTACCCATCATGCACAGCACGAAATCACACAGGTTAGTTTGCTAGAAGCGACACCTGCTGGACACAATGCATTCACCTAACAATCTCAAAGAAGATGTCTTTAAAAAAAAGTTTGTGCATGCACGACTGACGATCCGCTGTTTAAGAAGCTTATATGAGGTGCGCTGTGGGAAAACCATACTTAATGCATGTGCGTAGTGTCATCCCGGATTAGCCTGTGCAGTCCACACAGGCTAACCCGGAATGACACTTTCCGCCTAAAGTGGATTTATGGTTAGAAGAGACTTCCTTGAAACAGAAAATACCATAAAAGCGGAAAGTGCCATCCTGGATTAGCCTGTGCGGACTGCACAGGCAATCTGGGACGACACTTTTATGCCCATGCATTAAGTCCGGTTTTCTCATGACGTGACACATATACAGATAATGAAGCACATTCTTTATTGTTTTTAAACTAACTCCACTTCAAAACATACTCAACAGAAGTGCTTACCTGATCGTATTTTTACAGACTGGGGGGTCAGTCTACGTTTTATATTTTCTAACAAGACATCTTTAGTTTTCTGGTCGATGTCACACTCGTCTAACAGCTCTGGATTGCTACAATAAACGAGGGAGAATACTCAAAACACTGCAAGACATTAATGTAAAATAATGACCGAATAAAATAACACCATAATTTCTAAGAACGAGTGCCATAAAATGTACAAGTATAAATATGTTACACTCATGTATGTACAATCATACCAGTACAATTGAAGTATGAAGTTCATAGTATGTAATGACTTTTAATACTGTTCCAGTAGAACCTTTTAGTGAAAAGTATTAGTTTATATAAACACTACATTATCTACCATGGGATAATTAACTGTCAAAAGTTTGTTTTCATGACTATTGCTGAGAGACATGCTCACTGCTGAGTAATGAAATCACACATAACATTGAAATATTCTTCAACTGAAGTCAAGAAAACAATTATCAGTTGACCGATTACTTGAATAACTCACTGTGTACACACCGAGCCCAAACATGATGCGTGTCTTCTGTGTAACTAGTTTCTTATTGTTCACTACCCGTAACTAGTTTCTTATTGTTCACTACCCACGTTCTGTATTCAAATCGGCTCATTGATCACGTGCAGGATAACAGTAAATATGACAAAAGCGAATACTCTGAGTCCAAAACTGTTTTAATAATGCGCCGTTTGATTGGTTGAATTATCCTTAGTCTTTGCCACAGAACCAATGAGGTGTCTCAATATTCACGAGTACAATGCATTTGCTAGCCAATTATCACACGGTCCATCAAGAAGCATGGCATATCTCAGCAAACGTGGGTTTCAACAATGAATAATGCCTTGAGTTTAAACAGAAAAGTATGCTTTGTACAATACATACACTGTTCCCCATCATTAACAGTATTTACCCCAATTGGATGTAAATAATTTCCCCGCAAATCAACCTTAAAGTTAAAAATAATTCTCAACACAACACAGTTAACATCAACATTTCCATCTTATACTGTGTCTGTTGACTGTTCAAAATCACTTGAAACTGTATACAAAAGCAGTAAGTCCACATTATTGTAATATTTATATAACATTAGAAATAATTTAAACGTATTATCCTCAAGTGACACATACGTGACTGCATGTTTGAAGACTTCGTAACACGCTACAGGCTTTTTCAATTTCTCATCAAACTGCCAAGCTGTCTTCTTGTAGAGTTCTTCCAGCTGTGAATCGCTTTTGTAGCCTAGCAACTCTCCCACGTGGCGCAGGATACTGTTCACCTGAGAAAATACAGGTCACCAATTAAAGATACACTGATTGTAGGGTTGCCATTATTAAATGAAAAGTGATCTTTGTTTAAATCTAAGCTATTTGGCGAGGGGTCTAGGGGGCCTTCCTGTGATATTACCGATCGCAATTTTGAAAGTTCCTGAAAAAACAACAGATTTTCTCACGTTTTTAAAACGATGAATCTGATCGGCAATCGGTTAATAATAACAACCGTGTGATTGCATGACGGCATCCACAATATACATTTCATACTGAAATAAATATAAAGCTTTACGGAAAAAAAATACATTCAATGACATGTGTTTAAGGCCGCTTTTCAATATGTACGCATCCGCATCCGTAAATATATCCGTGTAAATAGAAAACGGAAGGCACTTTTCCATTTATCCGCATTCACCGTCAAATGTTTTTGTTTTGTTCTTTCCAAAGGGTTAAGATGCCTGAGTAAGATGACTTTTAACAATGTTTAATGTTGTCAGCTGCAAATATTGTAAGCAACTATGCAAAAACATTAACAGGTGGTGGATTGGAAATATTATTAAGCATCCACCACTTATATCAAGGACATAAGCTATGATCCTAGAAAGGTGTCCCATTGTTCCAGTGGTCCAAATTAGCACATGCCCGTAAGCCCTTCACTGGGAAATTTTGAACTGGGCTTGCACAGACTCAGAGGTTTATACAGGCGGGCACATAACATTTTCTTGCATACAAGTAATAATATAAGAATTTGGGCTTGCTTGACCAAACCCCTAATTTCAATGACTGTTGTTACAGAGTTAATGTGCTCGGGGAGGCTTACGTTCAATTATATGATGGTCCTGGAGTGTTTCTCCCAATGTTTATCGTCTAATAGCCTTTCGTTCAACTTGTTTAGCTGGTAGTCAAGGAGCGATTTTTGTGGATGGCTTTTGCAGATGAGATATGCAGATAGGGAATGCGAACGTATGGAAATAGTTCAACTCTTTTTAAAGAGGAACTGTACGATTTTGTACGAAAATGTATAATCATGTAAAACCATCCAATAATTCTAACGATGTCAGTACATTTTTAAAATAAGATTAAAATAAATGTTTAAAATAACCTATGTTCAGAAATGTATGTTATGAGAGAAATTTAAAACTAAGATAATACTTTGCTGCGGAGCGAACTATTATATACATTTATGCACAGCGTCTCAACAAGTCAGCTCTAGAGCGGTAACAAAAGAGCCATGAAATAAACTTTTAAACAATCAGGCATTACCTCTTTAACTTGTTTGATTTCTTGCGGATGCGGATTTGCGAAAATCAGATATGGACAAATGGAAAAGCTGCAAGGCAGGTAATCTAAGTAAAGCTTCTGACGCTAAATGAATGGATGCAAGTCCTATAACTATAGTGGGGAGTTTAGAATGTTCTGGAAAGGTCTTTGTTACAGGCAGGGCACTTAGAAATAAAATAAGCAGACACTTATGATTTCAATTTTGTAAAAATACTTGCCATCTTTAAAGTTTTTCCCAAGGCAATGTTTATGTACATGTAGTCCTAAACTCCAAAGTATTATAAGCTGAAAATAACAATACCATTTTGGACTTACTGCTTTAGCTTTTGCAAATCTTTCTTCGCATTTGACTACTTCCTCTGGGGATACTCTGCGTTTGGAAAGATCAATGTAACCTGTTAACAAACAGAAAATGTTAAATAATTTTCAACAGTATGTACACCACAGTGGTCAAAATTAGTGCAAGCCTGTAAGCCCAGCACTGGTGAATTTTAAACCTGACATGCACAGATTCTCAGTTTTATATATGGGGGCTTGTAACATTTTCTTGCTTTCAAGTAATAATATAAGAATTAAGACTTGCGTGCCCAAACAGCCAATGCCAATTTCGATGACCAATGTATTAAAAAGTTAATGGAAATAGCCATATTATTCCATACTTTCATAGACTGTAGCTTTAAGAATGATATTAATTAATTAATATCATTCTTAAAAGCTCCAGTTAAAAGTTCAGATCAAATAGCTGACAAGGACACAAAATACATGTTAGCATAATAAAGAGCAACTTAGAATTTGTTATGTTTCAATGTGTTTGCTGTTACTTTTTTTCATAATTTGGTTATGGATTGACCAAACTCTTAAGAATTCTTACAACTATAACATTAATTTTTAACACTTGCAATACATACTTATATTTTATTTTTTACAATTTAACATGTGTTAGACATGCCAGGGCCAGTTTCAGACACAAACTTCTTCACAACATTGCAGAGAGATTCCCATATGTGTAGTCATCATTAACCAGACTTTTGAAGAATCACATAACAGGTATATGATATCAGGAATGTCCTTCAAATAAACACATTTAACTACAATTTGTGTTCATTAGAAAAGATTTATGAAGTGAAAAGGTAAGGTGCTGCTGAAATAGAGCTGAAGCCCAAATAATTCTTTCATTCTTCATTTGTAATGATAAAAACAAAATTTAAGTTCTGAATAAATGCGCTGTCAACAGTGACTGGGAAACCCATGTGAAATGTGATATTTGTGCATAAAATTTTGAAAAATCGCATAGGTATTTTCACCTATGCACCGACATTTTTGAATACATATCGAAAAACGCAGCCGTACAATACACAATGCTCAGTCTGGTTTGCAGTTTTGTCACTATATAGTGAGATTTTATCGATAAAATGAATTTGACAGTCTGAAAAATCAATATGATATCAACAGACGCTCAGTGTCTGCATGGTGTATTTTCTCGTTTAAATTCGACTTTCACAAATTGTAATTGCTGTAAATCCCATAAAAGGGAAATCCCGTAATTTTTTGACAAAGCCCATAGATTTTTCTAGAGATGAGAAATGATCTCATATGGAAAAATCCTTTCCCAGTCACTGTGTAAAGCATATCAGGTAAAGCAAACTTATTAGTCTTTCATAGACAACCTATGCTTTAGGGCAAGTCAAAACAGCCCACAGGCAAGTGCATAGCAAATTTATAGCAAAATCCCTGCAAAGAGCATCTTACATAGATCGAATTACACGATGAAATCAAATCTAAACATTACTGAATTTGAGTTGATTAATTATGTGGCAACTTTATGCGACACCTGGGCAATGGTACATTTTCTAGGAAATGGTTTTTTCTATTAATATTTTCACACCTTTGTCTTTATCCACACGAATAACAACAACACATTCATTTCTGCCCACTCGTATCAGTTTGTTGATGGAACGGATTCGACGACGTGACAACTCCGACAACAGAATCATGCCCTCAATGTTATTATACTCCAACAGATGCACATAGGCTCCCATCTCCGCTATGGAGCGAACGTTAACCATCACCACGTCTTCTACCTCTGGGAATCTATTCCCGTAAAACCGACACGAAAGCACCATGGTTGACTAAGGGGTTGAACTGTCTGAAATAAAAGGAAATAACAACTTTAACAGTGTGTTGATAATCAAAGAATCTTTGATAAAACTACTGTAGAGGAATAATCATTAATGTTTAGTATATGGATGTTACTGCATGGCAATTGAACAGACCGATTGACCAGATCTGGTTTACAGTGAGGACGGTGGAAATGCTGAACATCTTCATTCTGTCAGGGGTGTCTTATAAAAACCTCTGTACTATGTAAGCCGTGTTTTGAGATTAAAATGAGATGGCGTGGTAAAAATAATCCAGTATTCCAGATAAAGAATTGACATGATTTTTGTATGAAAACTGGAGAACCAACTAAATAATGAGCACACTGATAAATTTGCTTTAAATAATGAGCACACTGATACATTTGGTTTAATTTTGTTTACTTCAAGACCCCTATAATGACCCTATTACACAAATCAAAATAAACATAGTTTATACCCCAAAAGGCCCAAGACTGCCTATTTGCTTATGAATAGGTATGTTAGACAGATGACTTTCTTGGTAGGCCAAAGTCGACAACAGTACTTTAACAAAAAGTTAAATAAAATAAGTACATGTCATATATTGATACGTCACTGGTGAATACGGTACTGTACAAAATGAATACCCATTGAAAACAAACATAAGCATGGCAAGGAAAGGTAATTAATGTGACATATTTTAAGAAACGTGTTCAATAATTATTTTGGTTGACTACAAAATTTAATATCGTTTACATACAATTTTGTACCACTTCTTTCGTTGCACCCATGTGTTTACCGGCTTAAATTCGTGTGCAAAACGGAATTCCTGGTAGGTATATTCCAGTCTTTTTTTAGTAGAACATCGATTATCCAATGACATTGTGGTAAATTTTGCACACGGCACAATATTATTCTGATGCAATATTATAGAAGGCTACACACTACTATTCTCGTTGATGTAGCTCAATTTGTGGTGGGGACCCGCAATCGATGTATAAAATATATGACATGGTTGACATAAAGCGTCGATAAGACTCAAGAAGTGGTTGTCAACCAAAACATGCACAGTAGATGCAAAACGTCAACAATTCTAACTGCGGTTTGAAAATCACTTCAGATGCTGAGAAACGCTTAAAAATTAAGTTACTTGTAAACGCAGATCAAAGTTTTATTATAACATACGATACGAATAATAGTACGATATATATTTGTGTAAATACTCCGGGCGTAATTTGACATATTACTATACGCACGTGCGTATACATTGGAAAACATACAGTGCAGTAAAAAATGTAATAAAATGTAAGGAAAAAAACATTAAAAACCGAAGTCAAAATGAGCTTGGTATACAATTATAGCACTATTAGCGCAAATTGGTATACAATTAGCACTATCTGATTAGCAACACTGTAATCAGGGCCAGATCTAGACCTTAAGTTCATTCATTCATTCATTATTCATTCATTCATTCATTCATTCATGTATATATTCATTCATTCATTCATTTATTCGTTCATTCATTCATTATTCATTCATTCCTTGACTCACTCATTAATTCATGTACTCATTCATTCATCACTCATTCATTTACTCATTAATTTATTCATTTACTAATTTATTTGCTCATTTAATTACAAATTCATTTACTCATTTATTTATTCATTTACTCATTTATTTATTCATTTACTCATTCATTACTCATTCATTCCTTTACTCACTCGTTCATCCATTCATTCATTTAATTACTCATGAATCAATCCATTCATCAATCCAGAATCAACCCAAATATATCCATCCATCAATCCATCCATCTATCATGCATATACCTTGAAATATCGCGCCCGAAACCACACCTATATCGAGTCAGTCAACACAGTGTAGATCTTCCGTTTATACCCGAGGAATTTAAATGAATTTCAATGCTCGTTGCTTTTAATTTTTCTTAAGACCCTTGGCCCCTGTATATGCCATGGAAAAATGTAACTGATAAATTTCATATGGAATAGTTGTCAGCTGCCTGGCTATCATACTCGCTTTTCACCCTGGGCGACCCAGGTTTGTTTATAAAACAGTTAAAAGTAACTCACAAAGCTGGAAACTGCAGTTATAATTCAAAATTGCCCCCACATCATTTCGATGTGTCTCAAAAATTGAAAGAGGACACACTCCCGATCGACACACTATAACAAATTAGACAAACAGGTATACTTGCATCGAACGTTTAGTGCAATTCGGACCACTTTCATGAATCATCAGAAGGCTTTGTTTAAGCGGATATCGTATTAAGCTGTTACGGAGTTAGTTTTAAGCTGTTAAGGAGTTAGTTTCAAAGATATAAGTTCAGAAATAGATAACTTCTGTATATCAAAATAATTACTTTCATGTTTACTAATTCATAACAAGTGAATGAAAATGGGGGCTATGGTGATTTTTCCCGGAGATCTATTAATATGTTGATAGATATTTGTTTTACCACGCTTTCGAGAGTTTCGTGTCAATTGCTTTGACCCACTTAAACACCGGTGCTACCATGTTACTTGAGTGTTATGAATTCGCGATAAGGAGCGTTTTAGGGTCAGCTGCGAACACATGCCCCTAGTGCCCACACCTCCCGCCGTTCTGACAAGTTACTCAAGGTTGTTGTCTAAGATTAGCAATAAACGATCAGTTTAGGGGTCACTACCTGAGGCTTTGTTCTAGAAATTAAAACAGCATATGATTTGTGTCCAGCTGGAAGCACATGCCTCATGTGCCCCTTCCCTTAAATCTGTGCCTTAGGCGTTGGTCTTGGATAAGCGATAATGATCAGTTTAGGGGCGCGACATGTATTTTCACACTCTTTTTTCTTTTCTAAAATTTAAAACTTCATGTTTAAAGGCCTAGTTTAAGGAATATCAGGCGTCTCCATGGGGTATTTCACTCTGTGTATTAGTCCACCATAAAATATCTTATCATTATCGGCAATCTTTTCTCTCAGCTGATTGAACAGTGGCTAAATGCACTGTTTCCTTTGCAGCAGTGTATTGATATCAGCTGAAAAGGGTCGCCACACTGTGACCACAGCAGGGTTCCAATACACAGGGGTAGGATTAAATTAGGCCATTAAGATATAGACATTACAAAAACTATTGGGTCATCTGGAGGGGGGGGGGGGGGGGGACGTGCCCCCTGTGCCACCCGGTAAAGCCGTGCATGTTGTGGTATCCTTTTATTTGAATGAAATTAATGTTATTAAATCTCATTTACAGGTTGCTTTTAGCTTTTTCAATATATGTTTAGAATTAAAATGACACAATTAAGTTCAAAGTTTTACTTTGTGTTTATTCCAAATCGGCATAGGTACGTCCCTTTATACAACATACACAATTCTACTTTTGCTGTTACCTGAATACATGGTTATTTTATAGGTCTAAAACAGATTGTTAAGTATTTATGCTATATTATCTAGCTCAGTTGGTAGAGCGCTGGACTACAAATCCGAGGTCGCGGGTTCGATTCCCAGCCCGGCCACGTAACTTGTGTGGGGATTGGTCATGAAATTATTTCTACGGCCATTCTCCTCCTACCTCTGATTCAAGTAGGGCAGTTGTCAGTTAATGGCATAAGTATGTGCACTCAGTACTGGTAAACCAGCTTACCAAGGAAAAGTGTGAGTAGGTTAACTGACCGCCGTTATATTACTGAAATACTGTTGAATACGGCGAAAAATCCAAACAAACAAACAAACAACAAACATTTATGCTATATTATTTGTATTAACATTTAAAACATATGTCGGTGGTTGAATTGTTAATTAAGGTTTGAACGACTGCGCGCAGGGTCAGGGCCGTTGATTCTAAGTTCACAATTGAGGCGTGTCGTAGGAAAACCGGGCTTAATGCATTTGCGTAAAGTGTCGTCTCGGATCAGCCTGTGCAGTCCGCACAGGCTGATCCTGGAAGACACTTTCCGCATTTATGGTATTTTCTGTTTCAATGAAGTCTTTTCTAAACATAAAGCTACTGAAGGCGGAAAGTGCCGTCCTGGATTAGTATGTGCGGACTGCACAGGCTGATCTGGCACGTGTATTAAGCCCGGCTATTAAGCCCCACGACACGCCTCAAATGTTGGAAAATTTGCCTAGCGTTAAATTAATAATGTAACACGAGTTTTAATGATGATGATAGCAATGATCACGACAATGCTGTTAGTACTGGTAAAGCTACTGGTGCTGCTGCTGCTGATGATGCTAATGATGATACTAATCCTGATTGATCTGTTGATGATTATTTCATAGTTAAGAATGTGGTGGTGGTGGTGGTGGTGGTAGTGGTAGTGGTAGTGGTAGTGGTGGTGGTGGTGGTGGTGGTGGTGAAGAAGAAGAATAAGATGATGATGATGAAGTTATTATCGATGATGCCAAAGAATAGTAAAAAGTATTGAAATAACGCACAATTTTTAAAAACTAATGACACTATTAGGATAGTAGTAATCACTTTAAAACAATAAAAGCAGCAACACAACAAACATCAAGTCGTCGTAGTCGTTTAGTTACTTATGTTTATGTTGTCACTATATATACAAGTTGATCGGCAAAGAGTATCTCGAATGTACCGTTTAAAAAATGCAATGCTTAAAACTACATGTAGTAGTTTTTAGTTATAAACTTTCACAAGCTATAGTTTATCATATGATGTTGTAGCACAGAAAGTGAATCTACACTGCATTGTGGATTTGTAAACTGTTCATAAAAATATAAAAATGTATTTATTTCTGTATTTTATTGCACACACAATAACATTTATGCAAATAAAATAAAAAACGGTCAATACTCAATAACATTTAAATATAACAGTAGAACACAACAATCAATAAAACAAACATATCATTGGCGTAAATGTTAAACATTTCAAAAGCAAAGTTTTGTTGCATTTGCAGATGCACGTGACCTATGACGTGGTTTGTCTCCCGCTGCCCATGACTTCGATTTGACCCGGAAGTGACGTAAGTCTTCAGAATGTTCCTTTTGTAACATCGGTGTGTATGACTGAGGGAAGCAGTGTTTGCTCTGGGACTCGTAGAACGCTTTGTAGCCACCTTCGAGAAGATATATTTCCGGAAAATTCAGCTTTGGATACGAGTCAATATTTAGTTCACGATCCAGTGACCTAAGGTGTCGGTACATTTTCGGACCCCTTTCTGAAGAAAACTCGCAGTGGAAAATAAGCACGTGATTCTTGTCTGATGACGTCACAGTGTTGTGAAGGAAGTCCTTAACTGCTTGCTTTGTGAAGAGGTTGATGGCTTCCTTGATATGCCCTCCTTCGAACTCGTACGGGTATCTGCAGTCTATGATCGTCACTTGATCGATGCTGCGCCTGTACGCACCTCCTATAACACGTGACATCGTTTCCGGTGTGATAGCGTTAAGATCCTTGTGTTTTCCTGATATCGTTGGCAACGTGTTTTCACGAGACCCGTCAGCAACTAGGCGTGGTTCCGTAGACAAACGCTCCACAGCTTCAATGATGCTTTCGATCGACCTCTCCTTCACTTTGTCATTTGTGTCATGCACAGCATTTTCGGAACCAAACGAGCGACGCCGTTTTACGGGATGGTCCAAACCATCAAAATCTAAATAACGCTTTGATGCAATGCATCTCCTTCGTGGTCCACGATTGATAGCCTCGCAGTCAACGTCCGAAAATGCAACAATATGAGGGGGCATTTTAGTGGTGTTTTTCTTTGCAACGCAGAGTATGATTTGATGCTTAGATTCGTTGCTCTCTGTGTTATATAGTTTGCCGTGCCGTGCCGGTGTTAAAAGTGTTCAGGGCATATTGAGCTATGTTGGCGTAATCAGTCTGTGCATTGAGTTTCTCACATCAACGTGATCATCGAGATCTTGATTGCAATTAGCTGCAAAATAAAATCAATTAGCGATATAATTGTATAGCTGTCAGCGGCTAATGAAGTATAAAGGTGTTACCGACTTTGATCGTGTTTGTAACGTTGGGATATTTGAGTTAATTTCATCAACGCACTAGAAGTTGTCATGTTTACATTAAGCATTGTAAAATGTTTTGATCTAATAAACGAATCGTATCGTAAAGGTCATATAATAAAAAGTTATAATTATATTTATTAACATCAAATAGTTAAATTTATTAAAGAACAGACCATTTTTAACTATAATTACTAAAATTATAAGCCATGACAGATTAAGAGGTATTGTTTTAAAACATGATTTTTTGCTATAGAATCAGAATAAAACAGATATTTACCAATTAACTGAACGATGACACAAATACACTTACATTTTACCGGGATTTAAGATACAATTGATTAAGGTTTACAATAGATTTACACGTACGTGTTCTTGTTTTACAGTGTCAGAAATAATATAAAATGTAATTCTGTTGTGTTTAAAATAGGGATGTCAACATATACCAAAATTGGTTTTCGAATATTCGATTGACCTTCCGAACGAATATTTGAATGAAATCCGATTGTTTTACACGGCGCTAAAAGAACTATGCACAGTAACGGAACTCTACTTTCACTTTTTATTACAGTTGTTTTATGGACTTAAATTGACGTTGTCATCCCGATACATAGCAGATATCATAGTCAGGGTTATATGTTATCTAATTAAAATGCAATTTAAGGAATAAACTACACAAAGTAAATAATAAAAAATATATAAGAACACTAAACGATCAGATACCAATCAAATCACAAAACAAGCATGGCTCAAGTAAAAAACTTAAATCACATTGTTAATGTATGCATATCAAATATGTACAGTAACTATAACAAACATTTAATATAATAATTTAAATGTATTTTAAAACTATGTAAATACTCATGGTTTAGTTTAGAACGAAATAACCAAATCAACATTTGTTTAACAGTTAAAATTTAAACTATTAATTGATTAAAATAGGAGCAATTTATAGCTAATCCTTCTGTGGTTGCACAATTCTGCAGTTAATGATATTAGTAATAATAGCTGCTGCTGATGATGATAATGATATGGAAGAAGAAGAAGAGGCTGAAGATGCTGATGCTGATGATATCGATGATGATGATGATGATAATTATCTTTATCTTTGTCATATTACAACCGGCGATGTCGAGTAATAATAAAAAGTATTGAAATAACGCTTATTTATTAAAAAAAACAACAACTAAATAAGAGCTAATCATAGCTTATACTTAATGATAATAGTAATATCTTTAAAACATCAACAGCACCAGCAACGAAAGAAAGATCACTGTTATTTTTAATAGTTATCCATCCATCCGATTATTCGTATGTTTGTTATTGTCGTTGTTGGCGATGGTTTTAATGATGACAATGATGATGATGATAATGATGATGACAACGATGATGGCCATGAAAGTATTTTTTAACAGAACAGAACAGAACTTTATTTACATCTCAGGCATACAAGTATGCAGTAAGAGGAACAATATACATTTCGTTATACAATAGTTGGAGGAACAAGTACTTCACGGTTAACAAACATATGTTTTGCAAGCGTACTTGAAATATATATTTGCATTAAAGGGGGCACTTTCACAATTAAAAAACAGCATAAAAAAGTAAATATAAATGTATAAATAGTAAGACACAAATAGTATAACACATTATCTGACATTTTTTAACAAAGTAATTGCAAATTTACTTAGTTTATGAAGTGTATCGTACTTTTCTAAAGACATTATGTACTTAAATTTATTGTCTCTGCAAATATGTCTCGAGATTTCACTGATTTCATGTCTGTTTGTAGTAAAATGGGTGCATTTTAATAGATAATGTTCTTCATTGCCAATGTAATTTTCATTACAAAAAGTACAAAGTCTGTTTCTTTCTTGTGTGCCATTCCATCTACCAGTTTCTATTGGAAAGTGGTGGTTAGCTGTGCGGAGCTTAAAAATAGGTAAATACTTAGACTTAGGTAGTATTTTAAGGTAATTCTCAAATTCGAGTGTGGTTTTAAACGAGTAATAAAATCTGCCTTTATTACATTGGTTCATTTCCGCATGCCACTGCTGAATGTTTTGGTCAATTAGCACACGCTTAACTTGTTGGGGCAGAGATTTTATGTGCGGTGAAGTTTGTTCTTGCCATACATTTGATTTACCTGTAATATTTAATATTTGTTTAATTTTAGAGATCCATTTAAAGTCATGTGAATTATTATTGGCAATTATATTATACATTTTCTTAGAATATTTATTGTCTTTACTTAACAATAATGATTATAATAATGATGATGACACTGATCACAATAATGATGATGTTCATGCTGCTGCTGCTTATGTTGATGATGCTAATGATGATGTTGATACTGATTGCGCTGATTGCGCTGTTTATTATTATGTAGTTTTTGTTATTTAAGACTGCGTTAATGTTGATGATGATGATGTTGTTATCGATTATGTCGAAGAAAAATAAGAAGTATTCAAATAACGCTCAATTAAAAGAAAACTAATGATCTTCGTAATCTCTTTTAAACCAAACATCAGCAATACAACGAAAATCACTTTAATTTAAACAACTTTTCACGTTTTATTGCTGCCTGCTTATTTGCTTATTCATTTTGTTGTTATTGTCGTTGTCGTAGTTGTTGATGCTGCTTCTGCTGCTGATGATGATAAGCACAAGGTTTGCAGAAACTAACACAATAATTGAAAGTTGCAAGGTGTCTCTTAATGGGGAAGTATAAATTTAATGTCACTACTGCACAAGTTGGATACCAAAGTGCATCTCGAAACTAATGTTAACGATTTTATTAGATATATATGGTAATGAGTGGAAAATCAGGGTAAATATATCAATATCACTATTATGATGGTTATGTTTGTGTTGCCGTGCTTTTGAATATAGGAGTAATGAAACTCCAGAGACATCACCAGGAGATAAACCCTTATTACCATCCGTTGGTCCTTTATTTGAGGCAAGTGACCAATTGCCTAAACAATACAGAAAAATACGACACAACACAAAACATAAAAATGATCAAAACTGGGTCACCGCCTCGGAACGGTCAATGCAAAGCATTGGGGATTTAAACCGCACCGAACACTTTGCCCAAAATTAATCACAATACACGCACTTGTAAATAATTATAACCTCATAGATTTGCAATTCAAATTAAATAGCAATAAAAGAGAATATTAATTCAATTTAATAACAATTTAATTACTCATTGGTTTAATGTTCACCAGAGCAACAGAATTGCAAATTTATGAGGCACGATGAAATGAAGTAAATATAATTATCAGCTAAATCCCTTCTTGTTGAAAAAATTTCAAGACCTATCATCATATAGTACAAATCACAAATTATCGTCGTGCATCTCAGGAAAAAGCCGTAATACTTTGTATAAAAGGCCAGAGTACTTAGCTTCATTGTATATGTTAAATATTTATAATTAATATAACTGAACTAGTATTTTAACCAAAACGATCTTTACTACATGTACCTTTGCAAACAGAAAATGAAAAATTGTTTATTCTACAAAACGTGAATCAAATACTATATTTAATATTATGGTGTCCATGTGCCGTAGACAAAGTACTTGTTAAATTGTTTATGAAATAATGTTTCGCAAATATAGAAAATATAAAATACTTTAAAAAAAAGTGTTATTGTTGTCGACATTTTCTTGATAAAAACCTATAGATAATGTACATTAATTGATTAAGTTTCATACAAAAACATCTTTCATCGAAATCGCTAATCAAATTGACTCAATATATATTACTTAAAAAAAAAACACCGCCATCGATAACACCTTTATCTCTTATTAGGTATACAGTGATATCGCTAATTGATTTCTGTTACCTACTAATTGCAATTAATATCTCGAAGATCACCATGATGTGAGAGATTCACGGAGCCGACATTATTCGGTATGAAGTGAACGATTTTACAACAATCATCATCATCATCATCATTATCGCCATTAAATTAGTAGCGTTTCTTGTCTCTTCTGCTGTACTATTGTAATCAAGACGTTGTACTATTCAAGTTAAAGAATATAGCGACGGCAACAGTACAATTAATCGTACAGAAAAGTAATTATATAGTTTACTATATTTGTTGGAATATAGTAATTTCCTATATAAACAGTTACGTTGGTGTTCTTTTTGATTTTAGGATAAAACCATGGTTCTTTTGCATAAATGTTCCCTTTTAAGCAGTATTATCATACCAATGTACCGACTGTGTTACAATACGACACAAACATTAACATATAACATTATCGAATGTCTAAGTGAATATTAAAAAAAAAAAAATTCTTGTGTCTTCCATCCAATTAATTGATTGACGAATGACCGTTTTATTGCAATAGTATTGCACAACTATGTCTTTTAATATGACATCTCAATCATTAACTGGTTATAATTTAAACCATATATGGCATATATCACCAAAACCATGATTTTAAATAATTATATTTTTCGTTATTTTCCCTTTTTAAGAAATGTTGAATGATTTTCTTTATGATCATTATTACAATCAAATAACATCTTACGATTTACAGTGCATTGATGAAATTAACTCAGATAACCCAACGTTACAAACACGATCAAAGTCGATAACACCTTTGTACTTTATTAACCTCTGACAGCTATTCAATGATATCGCTAATTGATTTTATTTTGCAGCTAATTTCAATCAAGATCTCGATGATCACGTTGATGTGAGAAACTCAATGCACAGACTGATTACACCGACATAGCTCAATATGCCCTGAACACTTTTAACACCAGTACGCCACGCCAAACTATAAAACTCAGAGAGCATCGAATGTACGCATCAAATCATACGCTACGTTGCAAGAAAAAATATCACTAAAATGCTTCCTCATATTGTTGAGAGTTCAGACGTTGATTGCGAGGCTACCAATCGTCAACCTCGAAAGAGATGCATTGCATCAAAGCGTCATTTAGATTTTGATGGTTTGGACCATCTATTAAAAAGGAGTCGCTCGTTTGGTTCCACAAATTCTGCACATGACACTAACGACGAAGTGAAAGAGATGTAAATCGATAGAATCATTGAAGCTGTGCTACCATGTTACTTAAGTGTTATGAATTCGCGATAAGGAGCTTTTTAGGGTCAGCAGGGAACACATGCCCCTAGTGCCCCCACCTCCCGCCGTTCTTACAAGTTATTCAAGGTTGTTGTCTAAGATTAGCAATAACGATTAGTTTAGGGGTCACTACCTGAGGCTTTGTTCTAGAAACAGCATATGATTTGTGTCCAGCTGGAAGCACATGCCTCATATGCCCCTTCCCTTTAAATCTGTGCCTTAGGCGTTGGTCTTGGATAAGCGATAATGATCAGTTTAGGGGCACGACATGTCTTTTCAAAATCATCTTTTTTTCTTTTCTAAAATTTAAAATTTCATGTTTAAAGGCCTTGTTTAAGGAATATCAGGCGTCTCCATGGGGTATTTCACTCTGTGTATTGGTCCACCATAAAATATCTTATCATTATCTGCAATATTTTCTCTCTGCTGATTGAACAATGGCTAAATGCACTGTTTCCTTTGCAGCAGTGTATTGATATCAGCTGAAAAGGGTCGCCACACTGTGTCCACACTGTGACCACAGCAAGGTTCCAATACACAGTGGTAGGATTAAACTAGGCCATTAAGATATAGACATTACAAAAACTATTGGATCATCTGGAGGGGGGGGGGGGGAGAGACGTGCCTCCTGTGCCACCCGGTAAAGCCGTGCATGTTGTGGTACCCTTTTATTTGAATGAAATGAATGTTATTAAATCTCATTTACACGTTGTTTTTAGCATATTCAATATATTTTTAGAATTAAAATGACACAATTAAGTTCAAAGTTTTACTTTGTGTTTACTCCAATTCGGCATAGGTGCGCCCCTTTATACAACATACACAATCCTACTTTTGGTGTTACCTGAATACATGGTTATTTTATATGTCTAAAACGGATTGTAAAGTATTTATGCTATGTTATTTTTATTAACATTTAAAACATATGTCGGTGGTTGATTATTAATTAAATTTTGAACGACTGCGCGCAGGGTCAGGGCCGTTCATTCTAAGTTCACAATTGAGGCGTGTCGTAGGATAACCGGGCTTAATGCACTTACGTAAAGTGTCGTATCGGATCAGCCTGTAAAGTCCGCACAGGCTGATTCTGGACGACACTTTCAGCATTTATGGTATTTTCTGTTTCAATGAAGTCTTTTCTAAACATAAAGCTACTGAAGGCGGAAAGTGCCGTACTGGATTAGTATGTGCGGACTGCACAGGCTGATCCGGGAACGACACTTTACGCACGTGTATTAAGCCCGGCTATTAAGCCCCACGCCTCAAATGTTGTAAAATTTCCCTAGCGTTAAATTAATAATGTAACACGAGTTTTAATGATGATGATAGCAATGATCACGACAATGCTGTTAGTACTGGTAAAGCTACTGGTGCTGCTGCTGCTGCTGATGATGCTAATGATGATACTAATCCTGATTGCTCTGTTGATGATTATTTGATAGTTAAGAATGTGGTGGTGGTGGTGGTGGTGGTGGTAGTGGTAGTGGTTGTGGTGGTGGTGGTGGTGAAGAAGAAGAAGAAGATGATGATGACGTTATTATCGATGATGCCAAAGAATAGTAAAAAGTATTGAAATGACGCACAATTTTTAAAAACTAATGACACTATCAGGATAGTAGTAATCACTTTTAAACAATAAAAGCAGCAACACAACAAATATCAAGTCGTCGTAGTCGTTTAGTTACTGATGTTTATGTTGTCACTATATATACAAGTTGATCGGCAAAAAGTATCTCGATGTACCGTTTCAAAAATGCAATGCTTAAAACTACATATAGTAGTTTTTAGTTGTAAACTTTCACAAGCTATAGTTTATCATATGATTTTGTAGCACAGAAAGTGAATCTACACTGCACTGTGGATTTGTAAACTGTTCATAAAAATATAAAAATGTATTCATTTCTATATTTTATTGAACACACAATAACATTTATACAAATACAATAAAAACGGCCAATACTCAATAACATTTAAATATAACAATAGAACACAACCATCAATAAAACAAACATATCATTGGCGTAAATGTTAAACATTTCAAAAGCAAAGTTTTGTTGCATTTGCAGATGCACGTGACCTATGACGTGGTTTGTCTCCCGCTGCCCATGACTTCGATTTGACCCGGAAGTGACGTAAGTCTTCAGAATGTTCCTTTTGTAACATTGGTGTGTATGACTGAAGGAAGCAGTGTTTGCTCTGGGACTCGTAGAACGCTTTGTAGCCACCTTCGAGAAGATATATTTCCGGAAAATTCAGCTTTGGATACGAGTCAATATTTAGTTCACGATCCAGTGACCTAAGGTGTCGGTACATTTTCGGACCCCTTTTTGAAGAAAACTCGCAGTGGAAAATAAGCACGTGATTCTTGTCTGATGACGTCACAGTGTTGTGAAGGAAGTCCTTAACTGCTTGCTTTGTGAAGAGGTTGATGGCTTCCTTGATATGCCCTCCTTCGAACTCGTACGGGTATCTGCAGTCTATGATCGTCACTTGATCGATGCTGGGCCTGTACGCACCTCCTATAACACGTGACATCGTTTCCGGTGTGATAGCGTTAAGATCCTTGTGTTTTCCTGATATCGTTGGCAACGTGTTTTCACGAGACCCGTCAGCAACTAGGCGTGGTTCCGTAGACAAACGCTCCACAGCTTCAATGATGCTTTCGATCGACCTCTCCTTCACTTTGTCATTTGTGTCATGCACAGCATTTTCGGAACCAAACGAGCGACGCCGTTTTACGGGATGGTTCAAACCATCAAAATCTATATAACGCTTTAATGCAATGCATCTCCTTCGTGGTCCACGATTGATAGCCTCGCAGTCAACGTCCGAAAAATCAACAATATGAGGGGGCATTTTAGTGGTGTTTTTCCTTGCAACGCAGAGAATGATTTGATGCTTAGATTCGTTGCTCTCTGTGTTATATAGTTTGCCGTGCCGTGCCGGTGTTAAAAGTGTTCAGGGCATATTGAGCTATGTCGGTGTAATCAGTCTGTGCATTGAGTTTCTCACATCAACGTGATCATCGAGATCTTGATTGCAATTAGCTGCAAAATAAAATCAATTAGCGATATCATTGAATAGCTGTCAGCGGCTAATGAAGTATAAATGTGTTACCGACTTTGATAGTGTTTGTAACGTTGGGATATTTGAGTTAATTTCATCAACGCACTAGAAGTTGTCATGTTTACATTAAGCATTGTAAAATGTTTTCATCTAATAAACGAATCGTATCGTAAAGGTCATATAATAAAAAGTTATAATTATATTTATTAATATCAAAATCAAAATCAAATCAAAAGTTTATTGGCAATCCGGCAAACTGCCTTTGGCCAAATACATATACACAAATGCAAAAAAATATGGCCGAGACAGTGAATCATACAATATAACGTATTTAAAGATGAATACATATGAGATTCAAGAAACATTTGCATATAAACAAACAGTAACAGTACATATTACAATATAGTACGGTTTTGTTAGTAAACAAGCAATTATGAAGCAGCTAAACGATTATATTCTCACATCTAAGTTTGAAAGCTTCTACCAAAAATTTTGACATGTTTTTGAGTTTTATAACATTTGTGCTAGACATCATTGAAATGAATTTATTTATGTTAGGCCAGGATGGCCTGATATTATATTTTGTACGCAGTTCGTTATATAATGGACAACACAGTAAAAAGTGATATTCTGATTCACATACATTTTGGTTACAAAGTTTACACTTGCGTTCTTGTCGGGTTAATCTATTATATCTGCCAACTTCTATTTCAAGACAATGAGAACTTAATCGAAATTTGCTCATATGAATTCTGGCCTTTTCAATGGGAATGCAATGAAGGTATTTTTCATATTCGAAGCTTTTTTTAAATTTTAAGTAGAATTCCATTTTGGGCTGTGATGCTAATTTATCATTCCACTCTTGTACAAATTGATCTTTTAGTCTTTGAGTTACCATGTATGCAATGTCACCTGTGATATCTGGTGTATTAAGCATAAAGCCAAAGCCTAGGTTGTCTAAAGTTGATTTCAAAGATTTGCACCATAGTTTGTTGTTCGTACAATTGAAATTAGTTAATATATTGATCTGATCCATGAACACTTTGTATAATAATGAGTTATTGTTATTTACAATTTTCATCCAATAACGTAATGCCCTAAGTTTGCATATAACGGCTAAAGGGAATCTACCCAATTCACCGAGTACAGCATAGTTAGAAGTAGATTGTTTTACACAAAGAATATTTTTGCAGAATTTGTAATGTAAATATCAAATAGTTAAATTTATTAAAGATCAGACGATATAAATTTATAATTATAATTACTAAAATTATAAGCCATTAAAGATTGAGAGGTATTGTTTGAAAACATGATTTTTTGCTATAGAATCGGAATAAAACAGTCATTTACCAATTAACTGAACGAAGACACAAATACACTTTACCGGTATTTAAGATACAATTGATTAAGGCTTACAACAGTATTACACGTACGTGTTCTTGTTTTGCAGTGTCAGAAATAATACAAAATGTAATACAGTAGTTTTTTTTAATAGGGATGTCGACATATACCAAAATTGGTTGTCGAATATTCGATTGACCTTCCGAACGAATATTCGAATGAAATCCGATTGTTTTACACGGCGCTAAAAAATCTATGCACAGTAACGGAACTCTACTTTCACTTTTTAATACAGTTATTTTATGGACTTAAATTGACGTTGTCATCACGATACATAGCAGATATCATAGTCAGGGTTATATGTTATCTAAATTAAAATGCAATTTAAGGAATAAACTACACAAAGTAAATATTAAAAAAATATTTAATAACACTAAACGATCAGATACCAATCAAATCACAAAACCAGCATGGTTCAGGTGAAAAACTTAAATCACATTATACATGTATGCATATCAAATATGTACTGTAATAATAACAAAAATAAATATTCTAATTTAAATTTATTTAAAAACTATGTAAATATACATGTTTTAGTTTAAAACGAAATAACCAAATCAACATTTGTTTAACAGTTAAACATTTTATGTATTAATTCATTAAAATTAGAGCAAATTATAGCTACCGGTAATACTTCTGTGGTTGCACAATTCTGCAATTAATGATATTAGTAATAATAGCTGCTGCTGTGGATAATGATGGAGACGAAGAAGAAGAAGAATGCTGCTGCTGATGATGATGATGTCGTTAATGATGTTGATGTTGTTGTTGATGATGATGATGATGATGATAATGATGATAATGATGATGATTATGATGATGATGATGATAATAATTATCATTATCATTATCATCATCATGTTACAATCGGTTTTGTCGAGAAATAATAAAAAGTATTGAAATAACGCTTATTTATAAAAAAAAAAGAAACTAAATAAGAGCTAATTATAGCTAATACTTAATGATAATAGTAAAAAAAAAAACAGCAGCAGCAACGAAACAAAGATCACTGTTATTTTTAAGCTGATCCATCCACTAGTGCCGTCCGATTATTCGTATGTTTGTTATTGTCGTTGTTGGCGATGGTTTTAATGATGACAATAATGATGATGATAATGATGATGACAATGATGATGGCCATGAAAGTATTGATAATGCTGACCATAGATCTAATAATGATTATAATAATGATGCTGACACTGATCACAATAATGATGATGATCATGCTGCTGCTGCTTATGATGATGATGCTAATGATGATGTTGATCCTGATTGCGCTGTTTATGATTATGTAGTTTTTGTTATTTAAGACTGCGTTAATGTTGATGATGATGATGTTGTTATCGATTATGTCGAAGAAAAATAAGAAGTATTCAAATAACGCTCAATTAAAAGAAAACTAATGATCTTCGTAATCTCTTTTAAACCAAACATCAGCAATACAACGAAAATCACTTTGATTTAAACAACTTTTCACGTTTTATTGCTGCCTGCTTATTTGCTTATTCATTTTGTTGTTATTGTCGTTGTCGTAGTTGTTGATGCTGCTTCTGCTGCTGATGATGATAAGCACAAGGTTTGCAGAAACTAACACAATAATTGAAAGTTGCAAGGTGTCTCTTAATGGGGAAGTATAAATTTAATGTCACTACTGCACAAGTTGGATACCAAAGTGCATCTCGAAACTAATGTTAACGATTTTATTAGATATATATGGTAATGAGTGGAAAATCAGGGTAAATATATCAATATCACTATTATGATGGTTATGTTTGTGTTGCCGTGCTTTTGAATATAGGAGTAATGAAACTCCAGAGACATCACCAGGAGATAAACCCTTATTACCATCCGTTGGTCCTTTATTTGAGGCAAGTGACCAATTGCCTAAACAATACAGAAAAATACGACACAACACAAAACATAAAAATGATCAAAACTGGGTCACCGCCTCGGAACGGTCAATGCAAAGCATTGGGGATTTAAACCGCACCGAACACTTTGCCCAAAATTAATCACAATACACGCACTTGTAAATAATTATAACCTCATAGATTTGCAATTCAAATCAAATAGCAATAAAAGAGAATATTAATTCAATTTAATAACAATTTAATTACTCATTGGTTTAATGTTCACCAGAGCAACAGAATTGCAAATTTATGAGGCACGATGAAATGAAGTAAATATAATTATCAGCTAAATCCCTTCTTGTTGAAAAAATTTCAAGACCTATCATCATATAGTACAAATCACAAATTATCGTCGTGCATCTCAGGAAAAAGCCGTAATACTTTGTATAAAAGGCCAGAGTACTTAGCTTCATTGTATATGTTAAATATTTATAATTAATATAACTGAACTAGTATTTTAACCAAAACGATCTTTACTACATGTACCTTTGCAAACAGAAAATGAAAAATTGTTTATTCTACAAAACGTGAATCAAATACTATATTTAATATTATGGTGTCCATGTGCCGTAGACAAAGTACTTGTTAAATTGTTTATGAAATAATGTTTCGCAAATATAGAAAATATAAAATACTTTTAAAAAAAGTGTTATTGTTGTCGACATTTTCTTGATAAAAACCTATAGATAATGTACATTAATTGATTAAGTTTCATACAAAAACATCTTTCATCGAAATCGCTAATCAAATTGACTCAATATATATTACTTAAAAAAAAAACACCGCCATCGATAACACCTTTATCTCTTATTAGGTATACAGTGATATCGCTAATTGATTTCTGTTACCTACTAATTGCAATTAATATCTCGAAGATCACCATGATGTGAGAGATTCACGGAGCCGACATTATTCGGTATGAAGTGAACGATTTTACAACAATCATCATCATCATCATCATTATCGCCATTAAATTAGTAGCGTTTCTTGTCTCTTCTGCTGTACTATTGTAATCAAGACGTTGTACTATTCAAGTTAAAGAATATAGCGACGGCAACAGTACAATTAATCGTACAGAAAAGTAATTATATAGTTTACTATATTTGTTGGAATATAGTAATTTCCTATATAAACAGTTACGTTGGTGTTCTTTTTGATTTTAGGATAAAACCATGGTTCTTTTGCATAAATGTTCCCTTTTAAGCAGTATTATCATACCAATGTACCGACTGTGTTACAATACGACACAAACATTAACATATAACATTATCGAATGTCTAAGTGAATATTAAAAAAAAAAAAATTCTTGTGTCTTCCATCCAATTAATTGATTGACGAATGACCGTTTTATTGCAATAGTATTGCACAACTATGTCTTTTAATATGACATCTCAATCATTAACTGGTTATAATTTAAACCATATATGGCATATATCACCAAAACCATGATTTTAAATAATTATATTTTTCGTTATTTTCCCTTTTTAAGAAATGTTGAATGATTTTCTTTATGATCATTATTACAATCAAATAACATCTTACGATTTACAGTGCATTGATGAAATTAACTCAGATAACCCAACGTTACAAACACGATCAAAGTCGATAACACCTTTGTACTTTATTAACCTCTGACAGCTATTCAATGATATCGCTAATTGATTTTATTTTGCAGCTAATTTCAATCAAGATCTCGATGATCACGTTGATGTGAGAAACTCAATGCACAGACTGATTACACCGACATAGCTCAATATGCCCTGAACACTTTTAACACCAGTACGCCACGCCAAACTATAAAACTCAGAGAGCATCGAATGTACGCATCAAATCATACGCTACGTTGCAAGAAAAAATATCACTAAAATGCTTCCTCATATTGTTGAGAGTTCAGACGTTGATTGCGAGGCTACCAATCGTCAACCTCGAAAGAGATGCATTGCATCAAAGCGTCATTTAGATTTTGATGGTTTGGACCATCTATTAAAAAGGAGTCGCTCGTTTGGTTCCACAAATTCTGCACATGACACTAACGACGAAGTGAAAGAGATGTAAATCGATAGAATCATTGAAGCTGTGCTACCATGTTACTTAAGTGTTATGAATTCGCGATAAGGAGCTTTTTAGGGTCAGCAGGGAACACATGCCCCTAGTGCCCCCACCTCCCGCCGTTCTTACAAGTTATTCAAGGTTGTTGTCTAAGATTAGCAATAACGATTAGTTTAGGGGTCACTACCTGAGGCTTTGTTCTAGAAACAGCATATGATTTGTGTCCAGCTGGAAGCACATGCCTCATATGCCCCTTCCCTTTAAATCTGTGCCTTAGGCGTTGGTCTTTGATAAGCGATAATGATCAGTTTAGGGGCACGACATGTCTTTTCAAAATCATCTTTTTTTCTTTTCTAAAATTTAAAATTTCATGTTTAAAGGCCTTGTTTAAGGAATATCAGGCGTCTCCATGGGGTATTTCACTCTGTGTATTGGTCCACCATAAAATATCTTATCATTATCTGCAATATTTTCTCTCTGCTGATTGAACAATGGCTAAATGCACTGTTTCCTTTGCAGCAGTGTATTGATATCAGCTGAAAAGGGTCGCCACACTGTGTCCACACTGTGACCACAGCAAGGTTCCAATACACAGGGGTAGGATTAAACTAGGCCATTAAGATATAGACATTACAAAAACTATTGGATCATCTGGAGGGGGGGGGGGGGGGAGAGACGTGCCTCCTGTGCCACCCGGTAAAGCCGTGCATGTTGTGGTACCCTTTTATTTGAATGAAATGAATGTTATTAAATCTCATTTACACGTTGTTTTTAGCATATTCAATATATTTTTAGAATTAAAATGACACAATTAAGTTCAAAGTTTTACTTTGTGTTTACTCCAATTCGGCATAGGTGCGCCCCTTTATACAACATACACAATCCTACTTTTGGTGTTACCTGAATACATGGTTATTTTATATGTCTAAAACGGATTGTAAAGTATTTATGCTATGTTATTTTTATTAACATTTAAAACATATGTCGGTGGTTGATTATTAATTAAATTTTGAACGACTGCGCGCAGGGTCAGGGCCGTTCATTCTAAGTTCACAATTGAGGCGTGTCGTAGGATAACCGGGCTTAATGCACTTACGTAAAGTGTCGTATCGGATCAGCCTGTAAAGTCCGCACAGGCTGATTCTGGACGACACTTTCAGCATTTATGGTATTTTCTGTTTCAATGAAGTCTTTTCTAAACATAAAGCTACTGAAGGCGGAAAGTGCCGTACTGGATTAGTATGTGCGGACTGCACAGGCTGATCCGGGAACGACACTTTACGCACGTGTATTAAGCCCGGCTATTAATCCCCACGCCTCAAATGTTGTAAAATTTCCCTAGCGTTAAATTAATAATGTAACACGAGTTTTAATGATGATGATAGCAATGATCACGACAATGCTGTTAGTACTGGTAAAGCTACTGGTGCTGCTGCTGCTGCTGATGATGCTAATGATGATACTAATCCTGATTGCTCTGTTGATGATTATTTGATAGTTAAGAATGTGGTGGTGGTGGTGGTGGTGGTGGTAGTGGTAGTGGTTGTGGTGGTGGTGGTGGTGAAGAAGAAGAAGAAGATGATGATGACGTTATTATCGATGATGCCAAAGAATAGTAAAAAGTATTGAAATGACGCACAATTTTTAAAAACTAATGACACTATCAGGATAGTAGTAATCACTTTTAAACAATAAAAGCAGCAACACAACAAATATCAAGTCGTCGTAGTCGTTTAGTTACTGATGTTTATGTTGTCACTATATATACAAGTTGATCGGCAAAAAGTATCTCGATGTACCGTTTCAAAAATGCAATGCTTAAAACTACATATAGTAGTTTTTAGTTGTAAACTTTCACAAGCTATAGTTTATCATATGATTTTGTAGCACAGAAAGTGAATCTACACTGCACTGTGGATTTGTAAACTGTTCATAAAAATATAAAAATGTATTCATTTCTATATTTTATTGAACACACAATAACATTTATACAAATACAATAAAAACGGCCAATACTCAATAACATTTAAATATAACAATAGAACACAACCATCAATAAAACAAACATATCATTGGCGTAAATGTTAAACATTTCAAAAGCAAAGTTTTGTTGCATTTGCAGATGCACGTGACCTATGACGTGGTTTGTCTCCCGCTGCCCATGACTTCGATTTGACCCGGAAGTGACGTAAGTCTTCAGAATGTTCCTTTTGTAACATTGGTGTGTATGACTGAAGGAAGCAGTGTTTGCTCTGGGACTCGTAGAACGCTTTGTAGCCACCTTCGAGAAGATATATTTCCGGAAAATTCAGCTTTGGATACGAGTCAATATTTAGTTCACGATCCAGTGACCTAAGGTGTCGGTACATTTTCGGACCCCTTTTTGAAGAAAACTCGCAGTGGAAAATAAGCACGTGATTCTTGTCTGATGACGTCACAGTGTTGTGAAGGAAGTCCTTAACTGCTTGCTTTGTGAAGAGGTTGATGGCTTCCTTGATATGCCCTCCTTCGAACTCGTACGGGTATCTGCAGTCTATGATCGTCACTTGATCGATGCTGGGCCTGTACGCACCTCCTATAACACGTGACATCGTTTCCGGTGTGATAGCGTTAAGATCCTTGTGTTTTCCTGATATCGTTGGCAACGTGTTTTCACGAGACCCGTCAGCAACTAGGCGTGGTTCCGTAGACAAACGCTCCACAGCTTCAATGATGCTTTCGATCGACCTCTCCTTCACTTTGTCATTTGTGTCATGCACAGCATTTTCGGAACCAAACGAGCGACGCCGTTTTACGGGATGGTTCAAACCATCAAAATCTATATAACGCTTTAATGCAATGCATCTCCTTCGTGGTCCACGATTGATAGCCTCGCAGTCAACGTCCGAAAAATCAACAATATGAGGGGGCATTTTAGTGGTGTTTTTCCTTGCAACGCAGAGTATGATTTGATGCTTAGATTCGTTGCTCTCTGTGTTATATAGTTTGCCGTGCCGTGCCGGTGTTAAAAGTGTTCAGGGCATATTGAGCTATGTCGGTGTAATCAGTCTGTGCATTGAGTTTCTCACATCAACGTGATCATCGAGATCTTGATTGCAATTAGCTGCAAAATAAAATCAATTAGCGATATCATTGAATAGCTGTCAGCGGCTAATGAAGTATAAATGTGTTACCGACTTTGATAGTGTTTGTAACGTTGGGATATTTGAGTTAATTTCATCAACGCACTAGAAGTTGTCATGTTTACATTAAGCATTGTAAAATGTTTTCATCTAATAAACGAATCGTATCGTAAAGGTCATATAATAAAAAGTTATAATTATATTTATTAATATCAGAATCAAAATCAAATCAAAAGTTTATTGGCAATCCGGCAAACTGCCTTTGGCCAAATACATATACACAAATGCAAAAAAATATGGCCGAGACAGTGAATCATACAATATAACGTATTTAAAGATGAATACATATGAGATTCAAGAAACATTTGCATATAAACAAACAGTAACAGTACATATTACAATATAGTACGGTTTTGTTAGTAAACAAGCAATTATGAAGCAGCTAAACGATTATATTCTCACATCTAAGTTTGAAAGCTTCTACCAAAAATTTTGACATGTTTTTGAGTTTTATAACATTTGTGCTAGACATCATTGAAATGAATTTATTTATGTTAGGCCAGGATGGCCTGATATTATATTTTGTACGCAGTTCGTTATATAATGGACAACACAGTAAAAAGTGATATTCTGATTCACATACATTTTGGTTACAAAGTTTACACTTGCGTTCTTGTCGGGTTAATCTATTATATCTGCCAACTTCTATTTCAAGACAATGAGAACTTAATCGAAATTTGCTCATATGAATTCTGGCCTTTTCAATGGGAATGCAATGAAGGTATTTTTCATATTCGAAGCTTTTTTTAAATTTTAAGTAGAATTCCATTTTGGGCTGTGATGCTAATTTATCATTCCACTCTTGTACAAATTGATCTTTTAGTCTTTGAGTTACCATGTATGCAATGTCACCTGTGATATCTGGTGTATTAAGCATAAAGCCAAAGCCTAGGTTGTCTAAAGTTGATTTCAAAGATTTGCACCATAGTTTGTTGTTCGTACAATTGAAATTAGTTAATATATTGATCTGATCCATGAACACTTTGTATAATAATGAGTTATTGTTATTTACAATTTTCATCCAATAACGTAATGCCCTAAGTTTGCATATAACGGCTAAAGGGAATCTACCCAATTCACCGAGTACAGCATAGTTAGAAGTAGATTGTTTTACACAAAGAATATTTTTGCAGAATTTGTAATGTAAATATCAAATAGTTAAATTTATTAAAGATCAGACGATATAAATTTATAATTATAATTACTAAAATTATAAGCCATTAAAGATTGAGAGGTATTGTTTGAAAACATGATTTTTTGCTATAGAATCGGAATAAAACAGTCATTTACCAATTAACTGAACGAAGACACAAATACACTTTACCGGTATTTAAGATACAATTGATTAAGGCTTACAACAGTATTACACGTACGTGTTCTTGTTTTGCAGTGTCAGAAATAATACAAAATGTAATACAGTAGTTTTTTTTAATAGGGATGTCGACATATACCAAAATTGGTTGTCGAATATTCGATTGACCTTCCGAACGAATATTCGAATGAAATCCGATTGTTTTACACGGCGCTAAAAAATCTATGCACAGTAACGGAACTCTACTTTCACTTTTTAATACAGTTATTTTATGGACTTAAATTGACGTTGTCATCACGATACATAGCAGATATCATAGTCAGGGTTATATGTTATCTAAATTAAAATGCAATTTAAGGAATAAACTACACAAAGTAAATATTAAAAAAATATTTAATAACACTAAACGATCAGATACCAATCAAATCACAAAACCAGCATGGTTCAGGTGAAAAACTTAAATCACATTATACATGTATGCATATCAAATATGTACTGTAATAATAACAAAAATAAATATTCTAATTTAAATTTATTTAAAAACTATGTAAATATACATGTTTTAGTTTAAAACGAAATAACCAAATCAACATTTGTTTAACAGTTAAACATTTTATGTATTAATTCATTAAAATTAGAGCAAATTATAGCTACCGGTAATACTTCTGTGGTTGCACAATTCTGCAATTAATGATATTAGTAATAATAGCTGCTGCTGTGGATAATGATGGAGACGAAGAAGAAGAAGAATGCTGCTGCTGATGATGATGATGTCGTTAATGATGTTGATGTTGTTGTTGATGATGATGATGATGATGATAATGATGATAATGATGATGATTATGATGATGATGATGATAATAATTATCATTATCATTATCATCATCATGTTACAATCGGTTTTGTCGAGAAATAATAAAAAGTATTGAAATAACGCTTATTTATAAAAAAAAAGAAACTAAATAAGAGCTAATTATAGCTAATACTTAATGATAATAGTAAAAAAAAAAACAGCAGCAGCAACGAAACAAAGATCACTGTTATTTTTAAGGCTGATCCATCCACTAGTGCCGTCCGATTATTCGTATGTTTGTTATTGTCGTTGTTGGCGATGGTTTTAATGATGACAATAATGATGATGATAATGATGATGACAATGATGATGGCCATGAAAGTATTGATAATGCTGACCATAGATCTAATAATGATTATAATAATGATGCTGACACTGATCACAATAATGATGATGATCATGCTGCTGCTGCTTATGATGATGATGCTAATGATGATGTTGATCCTGATTGCGCTGTTTATGATTATGTAGTTTTTGTTATTTAAGACTGCGTTAATGTTGATGATGATGATGTTGTTATCGATTATGTCGAAGAAAAATAAGAAGTATTCAAATAACGCTCAATTAAAAGAAAACTAATGATCTTCGTAATCTCTTTTAAACCAAACATCAGCAATACAACGAAAATCACTTTGATTTAAACAACTTTTCACGTTTTATTGCTGCCTGCTTATTTGCTTATTCATTTTGTTGTTATTGTCGTTGTCGTAGTTGTTGATGCTGCTTCTGCTGCTGATGATGATAAGCACAAGGTTTGCAGAAACTAACACAATAATTGAAAGTTGCAAGGTGTCTCTTAATGGGGAAGTATAAATTTAATGTCACTACTGCACAAGTTGGATACCAAAGTGCATCTCGAAACTAATGTTAACGATTTTATTAGATATATATGGTAATGAGTGGAAAATCAGGGTAAATATATCAATATCACTATTATGATGGTTATGTTTGTGTTGCCGTGCTTTTGAATATAGGAGTAATGAAACTCCAGAGACATCACCAGGAGATAAACCCTTATTACCATCCGTTGGTCCTTTATTTGAGGCAAGTGACCAATTGCCTAAACAATACAGAAAAATACGACACAACACAAAACATAAAAATGATCAAAACTGGGTCACCGCCTCGGAACGGTCAATGCAAAGCATTGGGGATTTAAACCGCACCGAACACTTTGCCCAAAATTAATCACAATACACGCACTTATAAATAATTATAACCTCATAGATTTGCAATTCAAATTAAATAGCAATAAAAGAGAATATTAATTCAATTTAATAACAATTTAATTACTCATTGGTTTAATGTTCACCAGAGCAACAGAATTGCAAATTTATGAGGCACGATGAAATGAAGTAAATATAATTATCAGCTAAATCCCTTCTTGTTGAAAAAATTTCAAGACCTATCATCATATAGTACAAATCACAAATTATCGTCGTGCATCTCAGGAAAAAGCCGTAATACTTTGTATAAAAGGCCAGAGTACTTAGCTTCATTGTATATGTTAAATATTTATAATTAATATAACTGAACTAGTATTTTAACCAAAACGATCTTTACTACATGTACCTTTGCAAACAGAAAATGAAAAATTGTTTATTCTACAAAACGTGAATCAAATACTATATTTAATATTATGGTGTCCATGTGCCGTAGACAAAGTACTTGTTAAATTGTTTATGAAATAATGTTTCGCAAATATAGAAAATATAAAATACTTTAAAAAAAAGTGTTATTGTTGTCGACATTTTCTTGATAAAAACCTATAGATAATGTACATTAATTGATTAAGTTTCATACAAAAACATCTTTCATCGAAATCGCTAATCAAATTGACTCAATATATATTACTTAAAAAAAAAACACCGCCATCGATAACACCTTTATCTCTTATTAGGTATACAGTGATATCGCTAATTGATTTCTGTTACCTACTAATTGCAATTAATATCTCGAAGATCACCATGATGTGAGAGATTCACGGAGCCGACATTATTCGGTATGAAGTGAACGATTTTACAACAATCATCATCATCATCATCATTATCGCCATTAAATTAGTAGCGTTTCTTGTCTCTTCTGCTGTACTATTGTAATCAAGACGTTGTACTATTCAAGTTAAAGAATATAGCAACGGCAACAGTACAATTAATCGTACAGAAAAGTAATTATATAGTTTACAATATTTGTCGGAATATAGTAATTTCCTATATAAACAGTTACGTTGGTGTTCTTTTTGATTTTAGGATAAAACCATGGTTCTTTTGCATAAATGTTCCCTTTTAAGCAGTATTATCATACCAATGTACCGACTGTGTTACAATACGACACAAACATTAACATATAACATTATCGAATGTCTAAGTGAATATTTAAAAAAAAAAAATTCTTGTGTCTTCCATCCAATTAATTGATTGACGAATGACCGTTTTATTGCAATAGTATTGCACAACTATGTCTTTTAATATGACATCTCAATCATTAACTGGTTATAATTTAAACCATGTATGGCATATATCACCAAAACCATGATTTTAAATAATTATATTTTTCGTTATTTTCCCTTTTTAAGAAATGTTGAATGATTTTCTTTATGATCATTATTACAATCAAATAACATCTTACGATTTACAGTGCATTGATGAAATTAACTCAGATAACCCAACGTTACAAACACGATCAAAGTCGATAACACCTTTGTACTTTATTAACCGCTGACAGCTATTCAATGATATCGCTAATTGATTTTATTTTGCAGCTAATTTCAATCAAGATCTCGATGATCACGTTGATGTGAGAAACTCAATGCACAGACTGATTACACCGACATAGCTCAATATGCCCTGAACACTTTCAACACCAGTACGCCACGCCAAACTATAAAACTCAGAGAGCATCGAATGTACGCATCAAATCATACGCTACGTTGCAAGAAAAAATATCACTAAAATGCTTCCTCATATTGTTAAGAGTTCAGACGTTGATTGCGAGGCTACCAATCGTCAACCTCGAAAGAGATGCATTGCATCAAAGCGTCATTTAGATTTTGATGGTTTGGACCATCTATTAAAAAGGAGTCGCTCGTTTGGTTCCACAAATTCTGCACATGACACTAACGACGAAGTGAAAGAGATGTCAATCGATAGAATCATTGAAGCTGTGCTACCATGTTACTTAAGTGTTATGAATTCGCGATAAGGAGCTTTTTAGGGTCAGCAGGGAACACATGCCCCTAGTGCCCCCACCTCCCGCCGTTCTTACAAGTTATTCAAGGTTGTTGTCTAAGATTAGCAATAACGATTAGTTTAGGGGTCACTACCTGAGGCTTTGTTCTAGAAACAGCATATGATTTGTGTCCAGCTGGAAGCACATGCCTCATATGCCCCTTCCCTTTAAATCTGTGCCTTAGGCGTTGGTCTTGGATAAGCGATAATGATCAGTTTAGGGGCACGAAATGTCTTTTCAAAATCATCTTTTTTTCTTTTCTAAAATTTAAAATTTCATGTTTAAAGGCCTTGTTTAAGGAATATCAGGCGTCTCCATGGGGTATTTCACTCTGTGTATTGGTCCACCATAAAATATCTTATCATTATCTGCAATATTTTCTCTCTGCTGATTGAACAATGGCTAAATGCACTGTTTCCTTTGCAGCAGTGTATTGATATCAGCTGAAAAGGGTCGCCACACTGTGTCCACACTGTGACCACAGCAAGGTTCCAATACACAGGGGTAGGATTAAACTAGGCCATTAAGATATAGACATTACAAAAACTATTGGATCATCTGGAGGGGGGGGGGGGGGGAGAGACGTGCCTCCTGTGCCACCCGGTAAAGCCGTGCATGTTGTGGTACCCTTTTATTTGAATGAAATGAATGTTATATAAATCTCATTTACACGTTGTTTTTAGCATATTCAATATATTTTTAGAATTAAAATGACACAATTAAGTTCAAAGTTTTACTTTGTGTTTACTCCAATTCGGCATAGGTACGCCCCTTTATACAACATACACAATCCTACTTTTGGTGTTACCTGAATACATGGTTATTTTATATGTCTAAAACGGATTGTAAAGTATTTATGCTATGTTATTTTTATTAACATTTAAAACATATGTCGGTGGTTGATTATTAATTAAATTTTGAACGACTGCGCGCAGGGTCAGGGCCGTTGATTCTAAGTTCACAATTGAGGCGTGTCGTAGGGTAACCGGGCTTAATGCACTTACGTAAAGTGTCGTATCGGATCAGCCTGTAAAGTCCGCACAGGCTGATTCTGGACGACACTTTCAGCATTTATGGTATTTTCTGTTTCAATGAAGTCTTTTCTAAACATAAAGCTACTGAAGGCGGAAAGTGCCGTCCTGGATTAGTATGTGCGGACTGCACAGGCTGATCCGGGAACGACACTTTACGCACGTGTATTAAGCCCGGCTATTAAGCCCCACGCCTCAAATGTTGTAAAATTTCCCTAGCGTTAAATTAATAATGTAACACGAGTTTTAATGATGATGATAGCAATGATCACGACAATGCTGTTAGTACTGGTAAAGCTACTGGTGCTGCTGCTGCTGCTGCTGATGATGCTAATGATGATACTAATCCTGATTGCTCTGTTGATGATTATTTGATAGTTAAGAATGTGGTGGTGGTGGTGGTGGTGGTGGTAGTGGTAGTGGTTGTGGTGGTGGTGGTGGTGAAGAAGAAGATGATGATGACGTTATTATCGATGATGCCAAAGAATAGTAAAAAGTATTGAAATGACGCACAATTTTTAAAAACTAATGACACTATCAGGATAGTAGTAATCACTTTTAAACAATAAAAGCAGCAACACAACAAATATCAAGTCGTCGTAGTCGTTTAGTTACTGATGTTTATGTTGTCACTATATATACAAGTTGATCGGCAAAAAGTATCTCGATGTACCGTTTCAAAAATGCAATGCTTAAAACTACATATAGTAGTTTTTAGTTATAAACTTTCACAAGCTATATTTTATCATATGATTTTGTAGCACAGAAAGTGAATCTACACTGCATTGTGGATTTGTAAACTGTTCATAAAAATATAAAAATGTATTTATTTCTATATTTTATTGAACACACAATAACATTTATACAAATACAATAAAAACGGCCAATACTCAATAACATTTAAATATAACAATAGAACACAACCATCAATAAAACAAACATATCATTGGCGTAAATGTTAAACATTTCAAAAGCAAAGTTTTGTTGCATTTGCAGATGCACGTGACCTATGACGTGGTTTGTCTCCCGCTGCCCATGACTTCGATTTGACCCGGAAGTGACGTAAGTCTTCAGAATGTTCCTTTTGTAACATTGGTGTGTATGACTGAAGGAAGCAGTGTTTGCTCTGGGACTCGTAGAACGCTTTGTAGCCACCTTCGAGAAGATATATTTCCGGAAAATTCAGCTTTGGATACGAGTCAATATTTAGTTCTCGATCCAGTGACCTAAGGTGTCGGTACATTTTCGGACCCGTTTTTGAAGAAAACTCGCAGTGGAAAATAAGCACGTGATTCTTGTCTGATGACGTCACAGTGTTGTGAAGGAAGTCCTTAACTGCTTGCTTTGTGAAGAGGTTGATGGCTTCCTTGATATGCCCTCCTTCGAACTCGTACGGGTATCTGCAGTCTATGATCGTCACTTGATCGATGCTGGGCCTGTACGCACCTCCTATAACACGTGACATCGTTTCCGGTGTGATAGCGTTAAGATCCTTGTATTTTCCTGATATCGTTGGCAACGTGTTTTCACGAGACCCGTCAGCAACTAGGCGTGGTTCCGTAGACAAACGCTCCACAGCTTCAATGATGCTTTCGATCGATCTCTCCTTCACTTTGTGATGTGTGTCATGCACAGCATTTTCGGAACCAAACGAGCGACGCCGTTTTACGGGATGGTCCAAACCATCAAAATCTATATAACGCTTTAATGCAATGCATCTCCTTCGTGGTCCACGATTGATAGCCTCGCAGTCAACGTCCGAAAAATCAACAATATGAGGGGGCATTTTAGTGGTGTTTTTCCTTGCAACGCAGAGTATGATTTGATGCTTAGATTCGTTGCTCTCTGTGTTATATAGTTTGCCGTGCCGTGCCGGTGTTAAAAGTGTTCAGGGCATATTGAGCTATGTCGGTGTAATCAGTCTGTGCATTGAGTTTCTCACATCAACGTGATCATCGAGATCTTGATTGCAATTAGCTGCAAAATAAAATCAATTACCGATATTATTGAATAGCTGTCAGCGGCTAATGAAGTATAAATGTGTTACCGACTTTGATAGTGTTTGTAACGTTGGGATATTTGAGTTAATTTCATCAACGCACTAGAAGTTGTCATGTTTACATTAAGCATTGTAAAATGTTTTCATATAATAAACGAATCGTATCGTAAAGGTCATATAATAAAAAGTTATAATTATATTTATTAATATCAAATAGTTAAATTTATTAAAGATCAGACGATATAAATTTATAATTATAATTACTAAAATTATAAGCCATTAAAGATTGAGAGGTATTGTTTGAAAACATGATTTTTTGCTATAGAATCGGAATAAAACAGTCATTTACCAATTAACTGAACGAAGACACAAATACACTTTACCGGTATTTAAGATACAATTGATTAAGGCTTACAACAGTATTACACGTACGTGTTCTTGTTTTGCAGTGTCAGAAATAATACAAAATGTAATACAGTAGTTTTTTTTAATAGGGATGTCGACATATACCAAAATTGGTTGTCGAATATTCGATTGACCTTCCGAACGAATATTCGAATGAAATCCGATTGTTTTACACGGCGCTAAAAAATCTATGCACAGTAACGGAACTCTACTTTCACTTTTTAATACAGTTATTTTATGGACTTAAATTGACGTTGTCATCACGATACATAGCAGATATCATAGTCAGGGTTATATGTTATCTAAATTAAAATGCAATTTAAGGAATAAACTACACAAAGTAAATATTAAAAAAATATTTAATAACACTAAACGATCAGATACCAATCAAATCACAAAACCAGCATGGTTCAGGTGAAAAACTTAAATCACATTATACATGTATGCATATCAAATATGTACTGTAATAATAACAAAAATAAATATTCTAATTTAAATTTATTTAAAAACTATGTAAATATACATGTTTTAGTTTAAAACGAAATAACCAAATCAACATTTGTTTAACAGTTAAACATTTTATGTATTAATTCATTAAAATTAGAGCAAATTATAGCTACCGGTAATACTTCTGTGGTTGCACAATTCTGCAATTAATGATATTAGTAATAATAGCTGCTGCTGTGGATAATGATGGAGACGAAGAAGAAGAAGAATGCTGCTGCTGATGATGATGATGTCGTTAATGATGTTGATGTTGTTGTTGATGATGATGATGATGATGATAATGATGATAATGATGATGATTATGATGATGATGATGATAATAATTATCATTATCATTATCATCATCATGTTACAATCGGTTTTGTCGAGAAATAATAAAAAGTATTGAAATAACGCTTATTTATAAAAAAAAAGAAACTAAATAAGAGCTAATTATAGCTAATACTTAATGATAATAGTAAAAAAAAAAACAGCAGCAGCAACGAAACAAAGATCACTGTTATTTTTAAGCTGATCCATCCACTAGTGCCGTCCGATTATTCGTATGTTTGTTATTGTCGTTGTTGGCGATGGTTTTAATGATGACAATAATGATGATGATAATGATGATGACAATGATGATGGCCATGAAAGTATTGATAATGCTGACCATAGATCTAATAATGATTATAATAATGATGCTGACACTGATCACAATAATGATGATGATCATGCTGCTGCTGCTTATGATGATGATGCTAATGATGATGTTGATCCTGATTGCGCTGTTTATGATTATGTAGTTTTTGTTATTTAAGACTGCGTTAATGTTGATGATGATGATGTTGTTATCGATTATGTCGAAGAAAAATAAGAAGTATTCAAATAACGCTCAATTAAAAGAAAACTAATGATCTTCGTAATCTCTTTTAAACCAAACATCAGCAATACAACGAAAATCACTTTGATTTAAACAACTTTTCACGTTTTATTGCTGCCTGCTTATTTGCTTATTCATTTTGTTGTTATTGTCGTTGTCGTAGTTGTTGATGCTGCTTCTGCTGCTGATGATGATAAGCACAAGGTTTGCAGAAACTAACACAATAATTGAAAGTTGCAAGGTGTCTCTTAATGGGGAAGTATAAATTTAATGTCACTACTGCACAAGTTGGATACCAAAGTGGATCTCGAAACTAATGTTTACGATTTTATTAGATATATATGGTAATGAGTGGAAAATCAGGGTAAATATATCAATATTACTACGACGTTGAAGATTATGATGGTTATGTTTGTGTTGTCGTGCTGTTGAATATAGGAGTAATGAAACTCCAGGGACATCACCAGGAGATAAACCCTTATTACCATCCGTTTGTCTTTTATTTGAGGCAAGTGACCAATTGCCTTAACAATACAGAACAACACGACACAACACAAAACATAAAAATGATCAAAACTGGGGTCACCGCCTTGGAACGGTCCACGCAAAGCATTGGGGATTTAAACCGCACCGAACACTTTGCCCAAAATTAATCACAATACACGCACGTGTAAATAAATTCGAACCTCATAGATTTGCAATTCAAATTAAATAGCAATAAAATAGAATATTAATTCAATTTAATCACAATTTAATTACTCATTGGTTTAATGTTCACCAGAGCAACAGAATTGCAAATTTATGAGGCACGATGAAATGAAGTAAATATAATTATCAGCTAAATCCCTTCTTGTTGACAAAATTTCAAGACCTGTCATGATAAAGTACAAATCACAAATCATCGTCGTGCATCTCAGGAAGAAGCAGTAATACTTTGTATAAAAGGCCAGAGTGCATAGCTTGATTGTATATGTTAAATAGTTATAATTAATATAACTGAAATAGTATTTTAACCAAAACGATCTTTACTACATGTACCTTAGGAAACAGAAAATGAAAAATTGTTTATTCTACAAAACGGGAATCAAATACTAAATTTAATATTTTGGTGTCCATGTGCCGTAGATACAGTAGTTGTTAAATTGTTTATGAAATAATGTTTCGCAAATATAGAAATATAAAATACTTAAAAAAAAATGTTATTGTTGTCGACATTTTCTTGATAAAAACCTATAGATAATGTACATTAATTGATTAAGTTTCATACAAAAACATCTTTCATCGAAATCGCTACTCAAATTGACTCAAAATATATTACTTCAAAAAAAAACACCGCCATCGATAACACCTTTATCTCTTATTAGACGCTGACAGGTATACAGTGATATCGCTTATTGATTTCTGTTACCTACTAATTGCAATTAATATCTCGATGATCACCATGATGTGAGAGATTCACGGAGCCGACATTATTCGGTATGAAGTGAACGATTTTAGTTCAAGTACGTGACTGCAAACTACACGCACAAACACATCATATCATCATATCATCATCATCATCATCATCATCATCATTATCGCCGTTAAATTAGTAGCGCTTCTTGTCTCTTCTGCTGTACTATTGTAATCAAGACGTTGTACTATTCAAGTTAAAGAATATAGCGACGGCAACAGTACAATTAATTGTACATAAAAGTAATTATATAGTTTACTATATTTGTTGGAATATAGTAATTTCCTATATAAACAGTTAAGTTGGTGTTCTTTTTGATTTTAGGATCGAACCATGGTTCTTTGCATAAATGTTCCCTTTTAAGCAGTATTATCATACAAATGTACCGGCTGTGTTACAATACGACACAAAATTAACATATAACATTATGGAATGTCTTAGTGAATATTTTTTTTTTAAATTGTACTTGTGTCTTCCATCCAATTAATTGATTGATGAATGACCGTTTTATTGCAATAGTATTGCACAACTATGTCTTTTAATATGACATCTCAATCTTTAACTGGTTATAATTTAAACCATGTATCACCTACACCATGATTTTAAATAATTATATTTTTCGTTATTTTCCCTTTTTAAGAAATGTTGAATGATTTTCTTTATGATCATTATTACAATCAAATTACATTTTAAGATATATATTTACAGTGCATTGATGAAATTAATTCAGATAACCCAACGTTACAAACGCGATCAAAGTCAAGAACACCTTTGTACTTTATTAACCGCTGACAGCTATTCAATGATATCGCTAATTGATTTTATTTGCAGCTAATTGCAACCAAGATCTCGATGATCACGTTGATGTGAGAAACTCAATGCACAGACTAATTACACCGACATAGCTCAATATGCCCTAAACACTTTTAACACCAGTACGCCACGCCAAACTATATAACTCAGAGACCATCGAATGTACGCATCAAATCATACGCTACGTTGCAATGAAAAATATCACTCAAATGCCTCCTCATATTGTTGAATGTTCAGACGTTGATTGCAAGGCTACCAATCGTGAACCTCGAAGGAGATGCATTGCATCAAAGCGTCATTTAGATTTTGATGGTTTGGACCATCCATTAAACAGGCGTCGCTCGTTTGGTTCCACAAATTCTGCACATGACACTAACGATGAAGTGAAGGAGAGGTCCATCGATAACATCATTGCAGCTGTGGAACGTTTGTCTACGGAACCACGCCTAGTTGCTGACGGGTCACATGAGAATACGTTACCAACGATATCAGGAAAACACAAGGATCTGAACGCTGTTACACCGGAAACACTGTCACGTGTTGTAGGAGGTGCGTACAGACATAGGATCCGTCAAGTGACGATCATCGACTGCAGATACCCGTATGAGTTCGAAGGAGGTCATATCAAGGGAGCCATCAACCTCTTCACAAAGCAAGCAGTTAAGGAGTTCCTTCACAACACTGTGACGTCATCAGACAATAATCACGTGCTTATTTTCCGCTGCGAGTTTTCTTCAGAAAGGGGTCCGAAAATGTACCGGCACCTTTGGATACTGGATCGAGAACTAAATATTGACTCGTATCCGAAACTAAATTTTCCGGAAATATATTTTCTCGAAGGTGGCTACAAAGCGTTCTACGAGTCACGGAGCAAACACTGCTTTCCTCAGTCATACACACCTATGTTTCAAAAGGAATATTCTGAAGAATTACGTCACTTCCAGGTAAAATCGAAGTCATGGGCAGCGGGAGACAAACCACGTCATAGGTCACGTGCGTCAGAAAATGCAACGAAATTTTGCTTTTGATATACGATTACCTTTAACGTAACAGTATTTGCTTATATTGTTGTGTGTATGTTTTTGCTATCTGTTGCTATATTTGAATGTTATTGATTGTAACTGTTAGATTATCGTTGATTTTCGACGCAATAAAATTAAACCATGGAATCTTATTATCGTATGTTTATAAACCGGTCAGAGTTCCATAATGAAGAAACCTGCAACGGAGAACATAATCAACTGTAGCTTGTATAAGTTATTGTTGAAACAGTTGATCGATCGAGATAACTGCGCTGTTCATTTTTAAACTGTTGACGGAAGCCAACGGTGTTTTGAGAGGGTAATTTTCAAAACAGGAATCGCGGAAAACTACTTCTTTTCTTTGCAGACTATTAGTCAGTAAATCGAAACCGGAAAGGGTCCTTCTTCAAAACTGCAAAACTTTACACCCGTTTTCTTACATTTTAATTTTTTAAGGTAACGTATATAAGGTGTATTATACATGTGTATATCATGTGATTTATTACAATTACAGTTTGTTAAATTTTCAATTTACAAAAAAATAACTAAAAACTAATGACACCCCTACTTTTTCTATTTACTTGTATGTAACCGAAATATTTACCGGAGTGTCCGGGAATAAGACCACCAAATTAATGCGCTACATCCGTTATTTTTGACTCGTTGCGAAAGTGTTTTTTCTTGCTACCAATTCTCATTCTGAATACTTTGACATCACATTACTGCAATTTATTTACTTAAATTGTACTATGGACTATCAAGAGCTTGCATCGTATGATCTATTTTGACTCAGTAGGCTAAGAACAAAGATCCATAGATATATCTATGCTAAGATCTATAAATAAACATGTATATTCATAGATATTTGACTAAGACGCACTAACAATCGGTGTGCCTAACTACTACGCTTCATCGGTTATTCTGGCCCCTGCAGATTGACTTGTTATCTGACATGTATATAATTAAGTTTGCATAAGATAAGTTTAAAGGTTGGAAACTGATCTTCATTAAAACAAATGTTTCCTTTTAGCAAAATGCACTCATAATTCGCATGCTTTTAGTTTCTTTTGTTGCCAACAGTCTTTTTGCGCTGTCAGCGTTTTGATTTGTAGTAGGAACTGTTAACTTCGTCTTTTTTTCTCGTCGTAATCACCACCATTCTCATCGTTTTATTATTATCATCATCATCCTCATCATCACCACCACCACCACCACCTCCACCACCACCATCATCATCATAATCATCATCCTCATCATCACCATCATCACCATCGCCATCATCATCTTCTTCTTCATCATCATCTTCATCATCATCACTCATTGTCGCCGTCATCGTCATCATCATCATAATCTTTTTCATCTTCATCGTCATTATCATTCTCGTACGTCGTCTTTATCATCATCATATTCATATTCATTTTCATATTCGTCATCGGAATCGCCGTTTTCGTCGTTAAAGTAGTGTAGATTCTTGTCTCTGCTGCTGTTCTGTTGTATTATGCGAGAGTTTTTTGTTTTCGTGGTTCTCGGAGCCGCCGACCCGATTTTTTTCCAAAAAGCATAAAAAGAAATAAACCAAATTGTAGACTGTAACCGATATCGTAAAAATGACCTTGTGAAAGTGTTTCAACCTGTTACACATAATGCTAAAAAACGCGTAAGAAATGACTACATTTTATGTAACATGCATTGTGACTGTATATCGCTGTATGATTCATATAATCTGTTCCCTGTTATTTTATACATCATGCAACACTTTAAGTCAGTAAAAATACTCAGTAAAAAACAAATGAAGACCTTAGAATAATTGTATTAAATACACATTTATAATTTTATATCAATATTATAATTAACAAATTTCATTGGTGTATATTGATTTATTTATAAGATGCATTCAGTTAGTTTTCACTTTATTAAACATGCTGTTTTACATATAATATGGCCACTGTCCAGCGATATCTGACGTACTGGTTTCGCAGTAGTTTCTTTACAGATAAACATTGCCTTTTAATGTTACTATTATTGGTATTAATGGCATAGTTATCATGTGATTGAGTTAATGTTGTGCAACATGATTTTTGTAAGTATTAATGCATAATGATTTAAATATCTCTGCCCATTTCCATTTGTGAAATTCTAGTCATGAATTTACTCAATTCTGTGTTGTTGTTGTTTTTTTTCCCTCTTCCAACCGGACAATTTTCCAAAAATGTCCGAGAACCAAAAAATAAAAAAATATCTGGCCTTACAGATATTTTACTATTTAAATTAAAGAATATAGCGACGGCAACAGTATTAAAAATTAATTGTACATGAAAGTAATTATATAGTTTACCATACTTTTTGGAATATAGTAATTTCCTACATAAACAGTTACGTTGGTGTTCTTTCTGATTTTAGGATCGTTCACTTTTTTTGTCGCCGTCATCATCATCATCATCATCATCGTTATCATCATCATCATCATCATCATCATCACCATCATCACCATCATCATCATCATCATCATCATGATCATAATCATCTTCATCATCATCATCAACATCATCATTTTATTCTTCATCGTTATTATCACCATCGTCGTCGTCGTCATCATCATAATCATCATATTCATATTCATATTTTCATTCATATTCATATCCGTCATCGTTATCATCATCATCTTCATCGCCGTCGCCGTCGTTAAAGAAGTGGCGATTCTCCTCTCTGCTCCTGTTCTGTTGTATTAAAGATATTGTAGTATATAAGTTAAAGAATATAGCGACGTCAAGAGGTTTAACAATTAATTGTACCTCAAAGTATATATATAGTTTACTATATTTGTTGGAATATAGTAATTTCCTATATAAACAGTTACGTTGGTGTTCTTTTTGATTTTAGGATCAAACCATGGTTCTTTGCATAAATGTTCCCTTTTAAGCAGTATTATAATATAAATGTACCCACTGTGTTACAATACGACACAAAAATTCACACATAACGTTATCGAATGTCTAAGTAAATATTATTTAAAATAAAATAGAATTGTAGTTGTGTCTTCCATCCAATTAATTGATTGATGAATGACCGTTTTATTGCAATAGTATTGCACAACTATGTCTTTGAATATGACATCTCAATCATTAACTGGTTATAATTTAAACCATGTTTGGCATATATCACCCAAACCATGATTTTAAATAATTACCTTTCTCGTTTTTTCCCCTTTTTAAGAAATGTTGAATGATTTACTTTATGATCATTATTACAATAAAATCACATTTTAAGATATATATTTACAGTGCATTGATGAAATTAACTCAGATAACCCAACGTTACAAACACGATCAAAGTCAGTAACACCTTTTTACTTTATTAACCGCTGACAGCTATACAATGAATTCGCTAATTGATTTTATTTTGCCGCTAATTGCAATCAAGATCTCGATGATCATGTTGATGTGAGAAACTCAATGCACAGACTGATTACACCGACATAGCTCAATATGCCCTGAACACTTTTAACACCATAACGTCACGCCAAACTATATAACACAAAGAGCAACGAATGCCAGCATCAAATCATACGCAACGTCACTAAAATGCCAGCTCATATTGTTGAATGTTCAGACGTTGATTGGTTGAGAGGCTACCAATCGTGAACCTCGAAAGAGATGCATTGCATCAAAGCGTCATTTAGATTTTGATGGTTTGGACCATTCATTAAAAAGGCGTCGCTCGTTTGGTTCCACAAATTCTGCACATGACACTAACGACGAAGTGAAGGAGAGGTCGATCGATAGCATCACTGCAGCTGTGGAGCGTTTGTCTACGGAACCACGTCTAGATGCTGACGATTCACGTGAGAACACGTTACCAACGATATCAAGAAAACACCAGGATCTGAACGCTATCACACCCGAAACACTGTCACGTGTTATAGGAGGTACGTACAGGCATAGGATCGATCAAGTGACGAACGTCGACTGCACATACCCGTACGAGTTCGAAGGAGGGCATCAAGGGAGCCATCAACCTCTTCACAAAGCAAGCAGTTAAGGACTTCCTTCACAACGTTGTGACGTCATCAGACAAGAATCACGTGCTTATTTTCCGCTGCGAGTTTTCTTCAGAAAGGGGTCCGAAAATGTACCGGCACCTTAGGTCACTGGATCGAGAACTAAATACTGACTCGTATCTGAACTGAAATATATCTTCTCGAAGGTGGCTACAAAGCGTTCTACGAGTCACAGAGCAAACACTGCTTTCCTTAGCCATACACACCAATGTTACAAAAGGAATATTCTGAAGACTTACGTCACTACCGGGTACAATCGAAGTCATGGGCGCAGTGAGACAAACCACGACACAGGTCACGCGTGCGAATGAAAATGCAACGAAACTTTGCTTTCAAAGAATTTATATTTTATTATAAACAAAGTGCTATGTAGACAGTTTGTAATATGTTTTATTATTATTGATGCATTAAACTTGTTATTGCACACATTTGTGTATTATACGTATGCAATATATATACGAGTATAAATACATATACGGGAATAAAATAATGTATTTTCTTCTGCCATATGTTTGTGGATGCGGTTTAAATTATTTCTGTATTTCAAACGCAATATATTTTGCACTTGCTCGGACGGTTATTTCAATGAAATGCGCATGCGAACGTGCGCTGCGGAAAGTTATCCGAAGCATAGGAAAATGTTCTCTGGAACTCGTATACATGGACATCAAGCCGTGTAAAAATCAAACTAATATCATTTTGTGTTGACTGGTTGTTGAAGTACAAACCGATAAATTATATCTAAGCGTGTTGTTTTTGTGATGTTTTTCTTACGCAGCTCTTACAAAATATAATGTAAAAAATATCATTTTTGAATCACACGCAACATGTCATGGTACTTATTCAGGTTGTAAGATATCAAAGCGGCACCACCACTATCAGCACCACCAATTCCACCATTAGCAGCAGCACCAGCACCATCGGTATCTAAGCGGCACCACATCCATCATATCACCACCAGCATAAAACAGGTACTACCACCACCATCATCACCCCCACCATAACTAGTATAATAAATAAGCTGTGCAGCGAATGGAGTGTTTCTTTTTATATAGGGCTAAGTTGCTACTGGCGGATATTACAATTATAAAAAGAAGCTCAATATTCACCCTGCGCCTAACAAATTATGCTACATCACCGCTGAACTGGAACCAACACCTTATTGACCATGATCATATACGGCGAGCACAAACAACGTTTTTCTTAACAACAACAACAACAGCAACAACAACAACACTACCACTATATATATAACAAGAAATGTCTTTAAAAAGACAATCGGTGTTGAAATTAATATTGAGATGTCATTTAAAAATTACCTAAACAGACGGCCAAGATGATCGGTTACTTGACTTCTCAGACCCCAGATTTTCTAGTCCCCACCAATATTAGGAGACTTATTGGACCCCAGATTTTTCGTACACTATAAGAAAACTTCTCGGACCCAAAAGTTAATTTGAGATAAATTTATAAATTTAAAAATTAAATAAAATTATCATTAATATCTATGCCGTGAATAAACCAATCATACAACTCCATGTTTCCACCAGTGATATATGAATAACCAAAATAATTTAGGCTAACATAATTGTTATCTGAATTTGTCAAGCCAATTTAACAAATTAACAATGTAAGAAAATAATTTCGGGAATGAATTAAAATTATTATGTATCAGACGAGTCTATATAGTTATTTAAAGTACCGGTAATATACCATTCATGTTAGTTATCTAATATAATAACGATTTGAAGTCAAATAAGCATTTATACTGTGCATCCCAATAAAAAGCAATGGTCAGGGAACATTCAGCGATTTTTGAAATGTTAAGACTTTATTTCTGTTAACGCAAACATAAAAATTCATTAGTCTAGGACGATTTTAAATTATATCAGTAGAAATATGATATATCAGGGGTTCCTGTGTATAATTAGTATTGCAAATTGTGTATTCATGCTACGCGAATAACAATTCGACGTATTCCGAATCTTCTTTCGTAACATTTTATCTATAGAAAATGTAGCATCTTTTTACAGATTGAATAATATCTACTGGAGAAGTTGATAGAAAGATGCAATTATAAATAATCGTTAATAAATTGTAACCACGATTTTAATTCAAATTAACAGTAAGTTTATAATATAAATTCCCCATTTATTGAAATTTTTAGGTTTACGATTCTCTGAACGCTATTATTGATGCATGTACGAGTATATTAACACAGCTATACAACGGTTTGCTAGCGACGCACGCTATTTTTAGAATGACACTACTGTTTCTGGAATGCGATGAAATCGCTAGAATCAATGGGCTACATGGAACGGCAACTCTGTGAGTGAGATTCGTTAATGGGAACATTGCACAATTGCTATTTATAGAGCGTACTGCTCATATAAAGGTAGGCTAAACAAACTACTAATTTCGTTACGTGAATTAATATAGCATTCTGTTAATGTCATACAATGAGAATATACGTTCATAATTAGCCTCAGTTCTCGAGTATATGTCGAGAATATGTTTATAACTTCATTTTAACCGCTTATATAAAAAATTATGTAAATGATTAATCCCCAAAAGTATGCAACAGTTATTGGTATACGTTAAACCATTGTTAGAAGTTTGCATTACCTAAAATTAGAAAATTTGCCCAATTCTATTGGCAATCAATTTTCCCACTGCATAATTATCGCAATAAATCTAGGTCAAAAGTGATCTTAGACAGCTACGCCGGATAAAATTGATTTGCGCGGCGTTAGTTAATTTGTGCTTGCAGTGCTTTGATGGCATTCTTTTGAATGGCATTTCTATAAATAGACACAGACACAATCCGCTGCGTACACCGTGTAAAAATAAGGTTCTTCTTTGCAAATCAGCTGAATCTATTTCCCCAAGTAAGAAAATCAGTGTTCTAAAATAGTGACTTGAATACAATTCAGTACACACAAAGCACACCGTGTCCTCGAAGCGATCCCATGCACGCGACTTTTCAGCCAGGCGTGAAGCGTGCTTAGTTTGCCGCCAAATTCAATCAGTTCGCGGTTAGTTGTTGGATGGGACGGGTGTGTTTTACTATTGTCCGAGGAAATGCTTATTATGTGCGGTTGATGGTTAGTGCATTCATTTTATTTCATTTGGTCCGTTGATTTAACTGAAGATACATGTATGATGTTGTTGACGGGTACTTCGAATCGTGTACTATTACTACTTAAGTCTTGATGCCGTCTGTGTTAAACATACTCAGTAGGGCAACAACTGAGCACGGGCGTTTTCCAGTTTTCGCATTGGTCCCTATTTGTTGTTATATGATTATTAAAACGAGTTGCCCATTTATGTTTAATATTATGCTTAGTCAATTTGCAAGTTTGCATGCAATGGCAGTTGAAAATGTTAATAATTTAATTAACGTCCACAACGTGCCAAACAAATTGCCAATATTATTTGAAATGCTCAATTGTATTTTTTCCTGAGTGGGAAGTTGAACTTCTTTGTTACTGACATCAGACGTGCGTAACATCCGCATTTTCTTAGCCACCATTTATTTCTGTTAAATAAGGGTACATTTTATATGTACAACAAGTTTATTAGAGCCATCAAGGAACCCTCCCTACCGTTATCATGGTTATGGTTTCTTGAAAATAGTGTGTAAATGAATTAATTGAAAAACATTTTAATACAAATAACAAACTATACCATACAGCAGATTACAAAATCTGGCCTCGGTGAAAATCAATAATACAATGATGCGAACTGCTTTAGAGGATTGTTAGATGGATGTGGCTTTCTACAAGCATGCCAGTAGTTGTTGCCATGGAAACAGACTGCGAGGGGATGATGGACCCAACATTCACTGACATTACCTACTGTGGACAACATCTTAAGCCATGTGCATCCTGGCAGCTGCAAGAACAGTTGGGCATCTGCAGCTGAAGGTAAGAATTGTATAAATACCACATGAAGTAGCGTCTGATCATGATCCGCTGGATGCTGCAATTTATTCAGTGATGAAAGAATGTTGCACACATTGTTGTTAGCTCCCCTGAGAAATGAGCATGGTGAGCTTTTGGTACAGAAGACTTCTCTTGCGTCATCGGGCATTCATCTGTGGTCAACAATGATCGAGTGTTGTTCTTTAGTTTATGTTGTCCTCTGTAGCATCTACTGCATTGTACAGGAAACATTTGTTAGCTGCTCTGAGCAAAGGGCTTGCCAAATTTTTTGTATCATAAGGGCATCCCTCTTTTGTCATATGACCATGTGTTGTCGTTTTGAAGCTGCTGTCCCCTGAACCATCTACTGCATTATACAGATAACATTCTTTAGCTCCTCTCAGCAAAGCGCTTGTCGAGATTTTGGTAGAGGGTACCTTTCCTGCGTCAATTAGCATCCAACTTCGTATATTATTTGAAGAAAATATAACGGCAATACCTTTTGTAGACCCACACCTCTTAAACACTTGATGGAGTGTAACACGTTTTAGATACCCTGAGTAAAGTTCTCAGTGTGTTGTTAGTATAGGCCGGACTACTCCTTAGCATCATCCAGCATCTTTTTTCAACAATTGTTGGGCGTCTTAGTTAGTGACTTTAATTTTCAGCAGATCTTGACCAAGTTGGCACGTTCTGTGTAGGACCTAAAGATCTCTGTTGAGTCTGATTATACTAAATGTTCCAGGGTTTCTATTGGTCCTTTTGATGACAAATGCATATACAAAATTGGTGTTGTAGATAGTGCAGCAACACCATATTTTAAATTTTCAATAATGTCCAAAAATATGCCGATATTGACAAGAATGATTGCAATTCTTTCAAAAGATCAAATACCTCTGATATGTTGGTAGCCGCAGATGGTAAGTAGCCGGTGACAGTTTGGCACCTTATTACCAGCTTGCAACACCTTCACATGTATATTATTGCAACAACATCACAGGCAGGTGTCCTAAGGTGGGCTCAGCGAGGACGGAAACCTCGCGTAGAGCAAAAGGGCAATAGCCCACTTGATCTTGATTTTTTACTTCAACTTCATTATCCAATTACTTATTCATCAGGATATTATCCAATTACAATTGCCAATGTTTCTAATAAGATGACAGGTTCATGCAAACTATTGCACATCTTCATTCTTCATCTTGTTTTTCTTCCGTCAGGAATTTCTTGATCAATATTAAAAATGGGAGTGGGATGTCATATGTACATGAAATGAGACTGAAACAAAGAAATATTTCAGTGATATGTTTCTCGGTATGTTCATCTACAAACAATCGCTGTGCAAATGTTAATAATCGCTGCAATTATGATTGGCCTTGCGGGGATGCTTCCATAGGGAGCTCTATGTGATTTTAAATCTTGAATCACATGCTCAGCACATGCACAATATTGTTAAATTAATCTTTTTAAGTTAAGATATTTTGTGCGCATGTTTTCCGATTTTTCATCATTTCTATGTAGATCTCTAAGTTGTCATAAAATAATCTCTGTTTTAATATATTTTATAACCTAGAAGTTCGCAGTTGTCCAGGAACTGTAAATTAGTACCTCTGTGTCAGATGAGTCTAAACGATTAATGGCCGAGAAAACCACTTTCCACATAGCTGATTCAAGCATCAGCTTTTATTTAGGTATAAACGCAATGAAAACACCTGTGGCCGGATATTATTCCTCTTGTGGTTCTAACTTGTGGTTCGGGTAATTTGTCTAATATCAACACCCTTTTCACTAAAGGTTTCATTATCTTCTAATTTCTTTCTTTAACTGACTGATTTCGTCATAAATGTGACGTATACATTCCTATGACGTCACAAAGTTAGGTTGGTTGATATAACGGCTTACTGTTTACACAAACATACGTCATCATGTTTTTGAATATTATATTGCTCACTAATATTTAGTGCGTTATAGGATTATGTAACGAGGGTTATTTCCGAAAGATTTACAGCGCATAGGAAATTCACATTACTTGTGGTGTTTTAGTGACAATCTAAGGTGGAATTTGTTGTTTTTTCTCAATAAACTCTTTTTAAATGAGTTCAGACATTTTTATACATTCCTTTATGGGGTGTCGGTATTACCCGACAACATTATGCATCGTTGGGTAACATCGACACCAGCTAATGGGTCAGGTGGTGTCTCGTGTTTATCTACATACATATATTGCACTATCAAATCTGTATGTTCATTTAGGAAGCGGTGTTAAAAACGCGCTACTAACAAGCGCATAACCAACTCATATCCATGTTTTGCAAATTACTTGCTCCTATACCATTAAAATTTGATTGACAGCGTGATAAACATCTATCGACGTTCAATTGCATATTGGTAATTTCAAACATTCTCATTGGATGACTGGCTGGCTGTAGTGAAATAGATTTTATTGATACATTGGTGCAGAAATCATTTGTGAAATAGTGCTTTTATTGCCGAGTATAAAATATTTGTTTTAGAAACGCATGCATAAACGAACGGTAATGATTGCTTCCTAGAATGTGACTCAAATTTATGGCGTCCTTTTAGTAGAGATCACGTCCAAAAACAAGCTACCTAGATATTATCAAACAAGTTTAAATTTGGGCGCTGGTTTGCATTTTGCTTTGAAAACTGTTAGGTGTTATAACTACATGATTTGTTGGCTTGGTCAAGATATCTCGGTCATTAACAAATGTTGCTTTCTTAGTCTTCATCAAAATGCACAAGTCCTTTTAAAAATGGAACGGGAACTGTGCATAGAAGATTTATCTCCGGTACAGACGGATGTACACATTAGTTTAGAGGTGAGTCGAATATAAACATACATTAAATAAAACTCCAAATAAAAGCTAAGCAACAAAAAACGCAGTTTGGTGTAAATGTGCTTGTATACTTGGAATCATGTAAGGTGTCGATATTACCTGAAACATGTCGATATTACCCGCCTGATTGTCAACAGATAATCCGTCAAATAAAATGACATGGTCGACAACGATTTTCCCATTCGTTAGTAAAATTGTCAAGTCAAATGGCTACACACTACGTTGTTAATTTTCTTAGCGGGTAATACCTACACTGAAAGACGAAATCGATTTCACGTCTTAATGGTGTCGATATTACCCGACATTGCTCTCTTATATCGTTTAACACGAAATTGCATTACCGATATATTGTGTGGATAAACGACGGTAAAAAGTTGTGTATACTATTCACTGTCTATTTAAAATACTTTAGTTATTAATTACAAGAAAATGTTGAAGAAAAAAACAACAACATAGAATTAAAATGTCTTTAAATTACTTACCTTTATAATATTTCTTTCAAATTTTAACTCGTAATTATAGTGTTGGGAAAAATACACTTGTCTCAAATCATGGGTGAACTCTTAATGAGAGTTCCTTTTAATCAGCTGAGGGGTGTCAGAACTTCTTCTGTGATATTATCCAATTACTTATTCGTCAGGATATTATCCAATTACTTTTTCGTCAGGATATTATGCAATTACTTATTCGCCCGGGTGACATCACTGGCTAAATTAGGTGCGTTTATCCAGGAACGCTTAAAATATACAAAATATAATATTGAACTAAGCTAAACTTTTATTTGTACAAAAAATCTACAACATAAAGAATGACTTAAAGCATGCTAAAATGTTACTACAAAAATGGAAGCATGCCAGCTAGGTTTAACAATAACAACATTAGGTACCGGTCCTTATTTTAATGAATACAATCGAAAAGTCATGCAAAAATGATAAACAAACATACGACAAAAATAAGCAAATGAGAAGAGTAAAAGGGTATTTACAATAAGTCCTTAAATGTTTATACCATGCATGCAAATACTGGCCCTTTGTTAAGGTTTACTTATCAAAAATTTACTAAAGAGTTGTTAAGAGTTGTTAAGGAACAACCAAAACACAAAGACCTTACATATATATACCATATATGCAGATACTGGCCCTTTGTTAAGGTTAATCAATCTAGTTAATAATCAAAAATGAAATGTTCAAACATTTAATTAAGGTGTTGCAAGGGAAATCACTATCAATTGTTGGACTATAAAGTGATTCCCAAAACTACAAGCTCGTACTAATATATACCATACAAGCAAATACTAGCAAGTAGTATGGTGCACTCTAAAAAGTGTAGAAGTATTTCTCAAATAATGTGGCTTTTTATTCAATAGTATACGACATCATAATAAAAATTAATTTTCAAGTAACGAAAAAATATTTTATTCGAGCTAATTATCTTATATAAACGGTATTATATACATGCCAGTTAACAAGTCCGTCTGCAAGGGCCAGAAGCGTAGTAGTTGGGCGCACCGATTGTTAGTGCTTCTTAGCCAAAGATCTATGAATAAACGTTTATTTATAGATCTTTGTTTGTAGCCTATTGAGTCAAAATAGATCATACAATGCAAGCTCTCGATTGTACATAGTGTAGTTTGAAATTAATAAATTGCAGTCTTTTTTTGTCAAAATATTCAGGATGAGAATAGTTAACAAGAAAAAACACTTGCGCAACGAGTCAAAAATAACCAATGTAGCGCATTAATTTGGTGGTCATATTCCAGGACACTCCGATAAATATTTTGGTTACATACAAGTAAATAGCAAAAGTAGGGGTGTCATTAGTTTAAAGTTATTTTTTATAAACTGACCTTTTTACAAACTGTAATTTTAAGAAATCACATGATATACACATTATAATACTTGTTACATACATTATCTTAAATAATTTAAATGTAAGAAAACAGGTGTAAAGTTTTGCTGTTTTGAAGAAGGAACCTTTCTTGTTTCGATTTACTGACTAATAGCCTGCAAAAAAAAAAAGTAGTTTTCTGCGATACCTGTTTTGGAAATTACCCTCTAAAAAGTATGTTGGCTTCTGCCATCAGTCTGAAAAGTGTATTCATTTATTAGCTGGACTATTCCAAGAATAGATGAGCTTTCCTACTACCCCCAGCGTCGGCGTATGCGTCCACGTCTGAATTAGGTTAAAGTTTGTCATCAACTCCAGTGTCAGGGGCAACATTTCCCATAACTCTATGTTTTGTATTTTGACAGAGTTATGCCCCCTTTTCACTGAGATTTTCTGGTTAAAGTTTATATTCAAAAGTTTTGTAACTTCAAAACTACATAAGTTATTCACTTGAAACTTTTAACCAACCTTTGCCATCAACTCCAGTATCAAGGTCAACATTCCGTATAACTCTGTTTTGTATTTTGACAGAGTTATGCCCCTTTTTCACATAGATTTTCTGGTTAAAGTTTATATTCCAAAGCTTTGTAACTTCAAAACTACATAAGTTATTCACTTGAAACGTGGAACTAACCTTTATCATCAACTCTAGTACCAGGGGCAACATTACCCATAACTATGTTTTGTATTTTGACAGAGTTATGCCCCCTTTTCACTTAGATTTTCTGTTTAAAGTTTATATTCAAAAGTTTGGTAACTTCAAAACTACATAAGTTATTCACTTGAAACTTGGAACTAACCTTTGTCATCAACTCTAGTAGCAGGGGCAACATTACCCATAACTATGTTTTGTATTTAGACAGAGTTATGCCCCTTTTTCACTTAGATTTTCTGTTTAAAGTTTATATTAACAAGTTTTGTTACTTCAAAACTACGTAAGTTATTCACTTGAAACTTGGAACTAACCTTTGTCATCATCTCTAGATTCAGGGGCAACATTACCCATAACTCTGTTTTGTATTTTGACCGAGTTAGCCCACTTTTTACACAGACTTTATGGTTAAAGTTTTTGTTCCAAAAATTTATAAACTATACAAGGCTTCACTTAAAAATATTGTATTTTAACAAATTTATGCCCCTTTCACTATCCAAAATATGTACCGACTGAAATACTTTGAATAGTCGAGCGCACTGTCCTCTGACAGCTCTTGTTCATTCGGGACTACTGGCGGGAAATTTTCACAACATTTGATTGGATATTAAGGCAGGTCAACAGCTGGGTTAAACAGCTACACCAAAAAAATTAGGAGCAACACATGAAATGTTATTGAAAACAGCATAGCACCACAAATAAATTGACTTATTAACATTAGGTAAGTGTTCTGGCAAATTCAATGCAGAAATATTTAAGCACATTATCTATCACTTGAGAATAAAACTATCAAAATATTTAACTGTTCTTCTGAAGTTTAGTGTTCTTTAAACATTCATTAATTTACATCAGCAAAGGCCCAGTTTCCAATATAGTACAACAGTGAACACTTAGTAAATTCTATAGTATTGGATTCCCTTGGAAAACTAGTACACTTCTGTAGAATTATTAAAGCCATGGTAATACTGTGAACAAACCAACTAACAACAAATGTATGTGCAGAGATCGAACCAACAATTATATACAATGAAGAACGAAGCAAGCACGACCAGGCTTTGAAGAGGCTTGAGTAGGTTGACTCTGCAATGTTGTACCCAGGGGCGTAGCTTCCTTTAGGCACGTGCCTATACATTTTTTCCACAGATGAAAAATTTAAATATGCCGAAAATGCAATAAAACAAAGGGGAGATGGGAGTGAGGGGATCTTTCTTGGCTGTGTTGATACTTCATTGTTTAACGAGTCGATTACGTCAATATTAAATAAATTTCATGAAACACACGCTTATTTTACAATTATTTTGTAGAATCGGGGTTAAGCTGAAGTTAGTTGTTTGTAGCCACATACGAGTATAAACACTCCTGGCCCAAATTGTCGCTTGCAGCGTCATTTTGTAGATTCCGCCTATTGTGCCTATACATTTTTTGAACCCAAGCTACGCCCCTGGTAACCTGTGGCCATATCCTATACTAGAACTCCAATTCCTTCTTGAAACTGCAGGCTATTTGGAATATTTTTTCTTAATACGTGCATGGCACATTGTTCTTTCGCCGTATGATAACTTCATTAAATAAATAAATGAATATGTATAAAGAAAACCCAGTGTTCAATGTCTAAAATGCTTTGGATCACTGATGGCATAGTTTAATGTAAGAATTTGGCAGTTTTCATTTGCATACTGATGCTTTCATGCTAGTTTCTTATCTATGTATCTCTGTGGGCACGGGTTGTTTGCCACTGTTACATACGACTGCTTGTCTACCTCAGTCTGGATGTAGTCATGACCATGTGGGATACTCAGGACTCAGTGTCTTCTTCATTATTGTTGCGGACTGTGAGTTCCTATAAATATAGGAGTGAGCTTGTTGGTCTGTCGGTCTACCGGTTTGTCGGTGTGTTGGTTTTTTGGTTTCCGGATGATAACTAAAGAAGCGCTTGACATATTCCAAAACTTTTTGGTACACGTGTAAAATCATAAAATACAGGTCAAGTTCAACGTTGGTTACAACCACTAAATGTTGACACAGTTATGCCCCCTTTTCGACTTAATTCCCTAAAAACATGGTTTCCAGACAATAACTCAAGAATGGCTTGACATGTTCAAATAATTTGTTGTATACATGTGTAGCATCATAAAATACAGGTCAAGTTTGACTTTGGTTACAAAGCACTAAATTGTGACAGAGTTATGGCCCCTTTTTGACTTAAATTCCCTAAAATTATGGTTTCCTGACAAGAACTCAACAATGGCTTGACATATTCAAATAATTCTTGGTATTCATGTGTAGCATCATAAAAAAAAATAGGGGTTATGATTACAAACCACTAAATTTTTAGAGAGGGGTGGCGGCGTCAACCTTTTGTTTCCGCTCTCTACCTCAAGAACGAATTAAGCTATTGTAATGAAACTTCATACATATTTACGTTATATTGAGACTTCGCTTGGGATTGCATATGGGGTCAAGGTCAAGGTCACCATTACTAAAAATAAAAAAATGGTTTCCGCTCAATAACTTGAGAAAGCACTGAGATATTTTAATGAAACTTTATACATAGATACCTTATATTGAGACCTTGCTTGGGATTGCATATGGTGTGGGTGGGGTCAAGGTCACCTTTACCAAAAATATAAAAACAGTTTCCACTCAATAACTTGAGAACGCATTGAGATATTTTAATGAAACTTTATACATAGATACCTTATATTGAGACCTTGCTTGGGATTGCATTTGGGGGGGGGGTGGTGGTGTCAGGGTCAAGATCAACCATTACAAAAAATAGAAAAACAGGTTCTGCTCAATAAATTGAGAACGCATTGAGATCTTTTAAAGGAACTTCATATGTAGATACCTCATATTGAGACCTTGCTTGGGATTGCATATGGGGTGGATTGGGTCATGGTCACCATTACTAAAAATAAACAAAAAGTTTCCACTCAAAATCTAGAGGACGAATTGAGATATTTTAATGAAACTTGATATGTAGATACCTTATATCTAGACCTCTCATATGATTGCATATGAAGTGGGTGGGGTCAAGGTCACCTGTACTAAACATAAAAAACGGTTTGCAGTCAATAACTTAAGAACTTATTTAGATATTCTAATGAAACTTCATATGTAGATACCTTATATTGTGACATCGCTTTGGATTGCAAGGTCAAGGTCACCCTTTCCTAGCCATAAGTGTGTGACCTTCACCTTGAACCCAGAACTTTCTTTCATTATTGTGCTGACTTATGCATTTTGTTAGGAAAATTTGGTTTTAGTGGAATTTCCACATTTCTTTTTAAATTATGTTTGGTACACAGTTGTAACATCATAAAATAGAGATCAAGTTCAACTTCAGTTAATAAAACTTCCATTACAAACTACTAAATGTTGATAGAGTTATGGATCCTATTGAAATTAAATTTTTCCAAATACACTGCAGATCGGTTATATCGCATTTCGCGGGGTCCACGGATCACGATCGCGATATAGCCGGAGAAATTTTTATTATGATGCAGTATACGATAGAATAACAAGAGTTGTTTGTAAAACATGTATGCCCCCCGACTTGCAGCCAAGTCGTCAATATGTGCAATTGTTAAGAGATTTTTTTAAAATTGTATGTGCACATTAACACGTGGGAAGGAAATTAAAGTTGATGCTTTAGAAAGTAAATATAAAGCTAAAAGAAAGAGTATAATTATGGATTTATTTGACAGTCTATTATATAAGGATTTAAACATCAAATAGGCCAAAACATATCTAGATATCCTGCGGAAACAAAATGGTCTATGTAGAAAACAGTTTTCATGTTGCAAGCCCCTGTGATCTTGACCTTTGACCTGTTTACCTCAAAATTGATAGGCATCTTCCTTTCCTCCCGAGTAACCAGCATGCCAACTTGGATGATCGTAGGTCAAAGTGTATTCTAAAAAATAAAATAAAAATTTATTTGTATATTATGTAATTAAGTAAGAAATGAACGCACATTTTCAAGCTAATAATCTTAATGCAAACAGAATAATATACATCGATTAGCATCGATTGTGAGTAATTTGTAGCCTACTGAGTTAAAAGTAGGTCATACAATGCATGCTGTCGATTTTCCATACTACAGTTAAAAATTTATATCGTAAAAGCTCTATGTTTTCGGACACTATAAATTTTCAGACATCCTCTTTTGTAGCCAAAATAATAATTTTTGTCACCATATATTTTCAGACATCCTGATTTTAACCCATAACTAATGAAACTAAATTTGTGGACATTTTATATGACAGTGGTATTTTAGCAGAATTCTAACCTGTTTGCGTTAATCCGGTGACACATTGCACATGTGTTTTTACAACCGGATGAAGGTCATAAAACCTGGCAGATGAATGAGTGGAGGCGGTGGACCATTACTTGAGCGTTATGGGTAAAGAGCCATGTGCCATAAAAAATGGGTTTACCGATCGCGTATACCGGTAGTGATATCGTATATTAAACATGCTGTTGAAATTATTGTATTACGGAACTGGTCTTAACCAGTCTTAATTATTTACCAATAAATTCTGCTTAAATTATTCACAGTTGTTGTTTTAACGATGCAAATGTTAAGGTAAGTGATTGAATTTGTCAACATAAATAGGTTCAAGGTCAGGTAATGAAAATCGAACATTTAATTGGATCATACAAATGAACCAGCCCGTCCCTAAATCTGCCACACTTTGCTGCCTTTTTCCACAAATGTATGTGGAAAATGTGTGGAAAAGAGTGGTAATAAGTGGAATTAGGTGGCAAAGAGTGGAATTCCACTATTTTAATTCCGTTATGCCACATGAGTGGCAAATCTGCCAGCAAATACCACAGTTAATAAGTGGAAAATGTGTGGCATTCTGTGGAAATTTGGACTTATACTTTTGCATCTGTGGCAAATGTCTGGAAATGTGTGGAAATAATGGACTTGTTTTTTTTTCATGGGTGTATCAAGAGTGGCAAAAAAACTTAGAAGATTTGTGATGTGGAAAAGTGTGGAAAATGGGACTTTGTAATTTTTGGGTTACTTCATTGGTTCTTATTGAGTGATACAAGTCCTGTGTCAAATTTAAGATTATTAATAGATTTGTGAAGATTAAAAAAAAATAGTATTTACTGTTATGGATGTTGCTTTACATAGGATTTAACATTATTCAAAACAAAATAAATAAAATAATTCATTTGTATTCATGTAAACAAATACTAAAATATAATACCGGTACAGCTGCTTCACTTAACTCTTAAAATAGTTAAATAAACTATAAAATAAAATAACACACAATTTTATTAAAAAAATATGATGTGCTGTGTTTACAACTACAGGTTTGAGAAGATTTTTTTCAGACTTATTTACTATTATGTATTATTGTTTTCCATAGGATATAACATTATTTAAAACAAAATCAATAAAATATGCATTTTCATTCATGTATGAAAATGCTAAGATATTATAATACAACTGTTAACTTCAATTCTTGAAATAGTCACATAAACTATACAGTAAGATAATACACAATTGTATTAAGAATTGAGAGACCAAGTTTTAGACCATAAACAATAAATATTTTTTTGTTGATGACATGAATGTCGGAATTTGATTGATGTAGTTTATTACCAACTTGACACATGTTATATGAAAAATAAAATAATAAGTTTTGTTTCTTTTAAGCATGTACAGAATCCCATGTTCATACAGTTTATATCTCATCCAATAATTTCAAACAATTCCAAAGTGTAACACATGCAGAAATTGAAATAACATTCACAATCAGCAAATATGAAAGCTGAAAGAAGACTTAAGTGTACAATTGCCCACTTAATCAATTGAAATAAACGACTGCATGTTGTCACTCATTTAACGGGGAATCTCATTTTCAGTCGCCTTCCAGTGTGTTCGGTAACCTTGATATGTACATCACAGTGTCCACTTTAAAACTCACAAGCACTTCTGGATGTGCATGGCCGTTTCAACAGTTTGCTCCTCACTGCAATAAAACAAACTTGGAGTAGGTTGTTTAACACTTGAAATGGCTACAAGACCAGTAGAAATGAAAACATTCATAAAGAAAGGCTTGTGGAACAATAATCAATAAACATTGGTTATTTAAGAATGTGGTGTAAAAAATTAAAATCTTTATATTTTAAAGACAGAATCATAAGTAACAAAAATAAATAATAATAAAAATCCAATAAATTATACAGTTTCACGTCACATGGGTAGTTTGTCATTCAACATAAATTTACTTACAAATCATTCATTTTTTAGAACTTGAGTCTGACCTTTTGTATTGATGTTTTCGTAAATGATGTGCATTCCCTGGTAATAAAGGGGTTCCTTCTGTCAGCTCCTTCCCCACCGCAAACACTTGAGATGATTCCTTGTCTACAACAAAGTAATTTATTTCAAGGATTTTTTTCTTCAACTGACTATCTATAATGGATACAGTGTAAGAATTCCTTTTCTTTACTTTGGACTGATTTTTGCTGTAGACAAACTGCCCATTCACAAGCACACGTTTTGCCTTAGAGAAGTAGTTTGTACTAGATTTCCCAGTAAAACGAAGCAACTTTTCTCTCACAGCTTTTGGAAAAACAAAGTTGGATGGCATTGAAAATGTTTTTTTGACAATGCACGGGGCAATGCTGTGGGCTGCTTGTTTGGTCTGTGATCCAGTTTGATTCTTGATGAATGATGCAACTCTTTCAGAAGTCACAGATTCTGAAGAATTTTCAATGAGTTTTTGAGCAAAGAGAGCCCAAAATATTTGCACACACACATTACCTGTACCATGAATGGTTTTCTTTATTTGTCCGTTGAATGACTCAAAGCAAAAACAAGACCATGCCCACAAAGGTCCCCATTTCTTCACACATGTTGTGAGGTGCAACAGATTGTGCATATTGAGGCCCATAAGACTATCCTCATAGAGGTCTGGTGCTGTCCTACAGAAGGTCTTAAGCAACAGTTCTGTTCTGTGTAGGTCATCATAGCTTACACCTTCACATAACAAAATGAATGTCGCCTCTACCAGAAGACTGAAGTGTTGCAGATACACTTCAGGAAGGTGCCCATGAAGACATGGCAAACTGTAAAATAGCAGCCAAGCACGCAATTCGGAAGCTTTCCAGTGATTAAAAAACTGAATTTTTCTCGGCAATCTTGTTATGCTGTATGGTGGCGTTATGCTTGTCAGTGATCTGTCAACCGTCTGCACGTTGCGGCCAATGTAATATGGCTTTTTCGAATAGCTGCTGTCAAACCACATTGAAAGAAACTTTTTGACAATGCCTAAAAGAATCCCATGCATATAGTCTACTACTATGTTTGTATTTAGCTCAAATTCTGGCAAGAACAGAAATGTGCTTTTTCCCATAAATCCATTTACTTTCTTCCTTAGAACAGTTGCTTCATGACTATCTTTTCTGATACCCTCGCTTGTTCTCAGTGAGAGATTTTCTGAAAAAGGAAAAATCTTGCAATGCCCCTTCCCAGTCTTCACCTGCTTGCCCTTTTCGAGGCAAAATACGCATGCAAATTCTCCATTATGCTGTGTCATATTCAGAACTGCAGCCCTTGCTTGAAGATCCATTGTGGCAACTACAAGCATGGCCTTTGTTTGAATAGATACATCTTGATTCACAAACGTGATTCCATTATTGTAAAGATCTTGGAGATCCATAACAAGCTCTTTTAGATAAACTGTCATGACAGGTTTTCCAGTTCCTTGCCAAACTCCCCAAAGGATCATGTTTTTCTTCTTGAATCGTTCATGTCTGGGAATTTCATTTACAAGTAGGTAAACTGGCCATAAGGATACACTAGAACTTTTGAAAAGTGGGATACCGTCAGTAAACAAGGTGAGAGTTATGTTCTTCTTGTCATATAGAAAGTTTCCCTCTTCTCTGAGCTGCTTGTATGCCTCACCATCAACTATATCTGTGATACCAGTGGCAGAATAATCTGCTCTTTCTTGCATAGCATCCCACAAACCATCCTTTTGTAACAGTTCCCTGAGCTGGGTTTTGATTTCGGCTGTCATGAAGAAACTTTTGTTTTTGTTAGAAGGTTTGTGCCCAGTGCAGTTTGGCGTTGCACACTGCTCATTTCCATCAGGAATGGTATTTTCACATACATTGCAGAACACATAATTTTTTAAAAACTTTTGGTTGAATCCACATTTGTCTTTCAATTTATTTATGTCACACTGAATAAGATTTTTCTCTGGTGTGTAAAGAGATACCAACACCAACAGATCTGGAAGGGCAGTATCAGAAAGATTATGTCTTGCAGCAAATGCCAGGACAGCCAGCTCGTGTTCTTTTTGGGAAATATTGGAGCTGTATAGACCCTCCACACATTTGTCACATTTTAGAACATACAATGGCACACTGTTTTCTGATGTGTCTTGTTTTAAAGTAATTCATCCTCTATCTGGTTTGTGCCAACATCATCTTTTTGACTTTCAACCGCAAACATTACATTGTTTACATCTGTAATATCCTCATCGATGTCCATGTCAACACCCCCATAAGCAGCTTGTTCTTCTGTACAATTGGCCATTGGAATGGTCATGTCATGTTCACCGCCATCATCCGCTTTTTCCACATTCCTAAAATGAGGAAATATTAAAGGTATTACATTTGTATTTTTTTTGTATTTCCTTTTAATTCAACATACTAAGAAGAACGCCATCGATGTAAAAGCTTCACCACAGTTAATAACTTATTTTACTACCATAATGTGTTGAATGTTAGCCCAACGAAAAGAAAGTTTAAAATGATTACATCGGTAAAAACTAACTTTCCATTTTTGTACCTTTTTTGATAGTACATAGTAGCTCTTGGAACTTCTGCATCAGGATCACGTTCATACTGCTTGTACCGCTTTACTGGGACTGTACCTATAGTTTAAAACGAGCCATTTAAAATATTTTGTATAATAAATACGGACAAGTTATTCCTCCACCAGGGTATTTGTTTTACTGTCATTAAATGTAATCATATACAATTAGTCCTGTAAACAGATGACATAATATAAAGATTCATTCAAGTGCTTACAGACGGGATACCAGAAATTAAATAACTGAAGATAATACAATCGATCTATATACTTTTAATTATATGTATGTGTCCGAATTGTCCATTACTTACATTCCAACTTGTGTACAGACACAATGTGGGTTTTTAACGTTTGCTTTCTGCTGAGTATTTTTCCACATGAAGGCACTAGGCATCGCCACTGATTTTCAGCTTCACGGCATTTGGATAAACTGTCCTCGTCAATTCTGAAATGTTAACATTTCACGTCATTTTGCGCAAAATTCATTTTATTCCCTGTTGTTTCTTTTTACTACAATCTAATATTCTGGCTTTTTTTATATTGTTTTTCCGCAAATTATAATTATCTCTTTAATCATCACCCGACACAATGCGTGTTCGATGCCATTATGACAACGGATATTAAAAATTAAGGCGCAAAACTATCACACGTTCGTTACAATATGCGTGCCGACCAAAATTTGATTGGACGTCACAAACATGTGACATTATTGTACATGCGTATGAAAACACGCACGAACGTATCAAGGAAAACGGTTTCTTGTATATCTATAAGTTTTTACGATTTGCTAGAGCGAGTTTAAGCACGTTCATGATACTGTATAATTTCCGCGACTCCGAACGTTGAAGAAGACCATTACATAATAAAGGCATCGCATGATTTCTGTAAATTAAAAAAATCAATGTAAGAGATGATTGGAGATTGGAGATGATTGGAACAACAAATCTGCCAGTCATTCGCTGATACAATATAACAACAAAATCAGTGTATTTTCATATAGCATTGTTAATAAGAGGCATACAATTATTACCGTAAACTCGGTATAGGATCACACAAAAGTGTGTCTTTATTACCACGTGCACATACATTCAGTGTAACCTTATAATCATTGTTAATATGTTAAATTGTACATATGTATGTGCTCGCACTGGAGAAGAGACGACAACGCACTATACATAAAGTCGCCAGCATTAACACTTTTTTGTTGTTATATATTCATTTTGACGTTAAAACGGGCGTCGTAAGTGTTACAGTCATTGCCCCTAATGTTTGACGTTATGTCACTGTAAGGAATGATAGGCGCAATAAGGACCAATCCATAAACTTTATACCAGCAATCAAATTGATTTACTTTATTTATACTTTTAACTATCGTTTTAGTTTCCTGTTTTGACAGCTAGCAGTAGGAACGTTGATACGTTACGTCACGCGCTTTTTTAGACACCGTCCACAGATTGTACTAATGTAGGATGATGTTTAAACAGTTATATAGTAGCTGTTTGATTTTCACAAAAATGCAATATTTTAAAACTAAATTATATTATTTTGATAGTTATTATAACTATATTTTTTTTAAAAATTTACGTTAAAAGTACTGCAGTGTGTGTAATATTGACAATAAATATGTACCGGTGCTGTAAACTTAAAAATCTCTGGGTAAATTAAAGTCACCGTCCATTATTAATTAAAATTAATATATGTTAATCGGTTTTCACAAACAAACAACTACATACCATACTTTACTTTTATCGTGTATATTTTACCCACTAGCGCACACCTCCTTTGTTTGAGTACATACCCATTAATCTGATTCACATCAAATCTTGCCCATGCAATTACTGACTAACTAACAAAAATGTGTCATGTTTGATTCTCAATGCCTTCAATCATATGTGATCTTTGAAATGACGATCTCCTTCATCCTTAATTAATAGCACATGGTATTACACCTGTTTGTAATAAGTTCACGGGTACTTGATAATTCGTCACATCTTTTGAAAGAAATACTCAACATCTGTTATCTTGATGTACCATACTTACACATGTAGGTCATTCCCCCTAATGTCTGCAGATTCTTCTGAATCCATTGTCCACTTCAGAGCGTCCACATTAAGAAGTCTGTATAATTAGCCATAATAGTAACAAAATAAGTCGACAAGTATACATTAATATGAAGGGTTTAGATAATAATCCATTAGATATTAATGCCATTTTTAAGGAAAATTTATTGTATATAAGATTTTATGTTGTTGTTTGTTGTTGTTTTTTTTAATTTAACCCGGTGTTTATATCAAACAATAAACATTGTCAGGAAAATGGAATGTATACGTTTTGAATCGGTTTTAAAGTTGACCATTTTTATTAAATAATTTATGATATGTTTTGTAAAATCCCAGCAGGGATAAATTCACACAAAAAATAACTACAACAACACCCAAAAACATTGCAATCTTGCAAAACAGCTGATGTAGAAGACTTGTTTTAATATATAAATAATTATTTATTAACTGTTTGGTCATTGCGATATTGGCAAGGTATTGGCAGATCTCACCTGCAGATATATTTCAAAGCAACAAGTCGCACCGTTGCTGAAGGAGGTAAATAATTATACTGTCCCGATAAAAATTGCACGTCAGGCTCATCTTCAGCCCCTTTCAACCTAAAGGAATCAATGTTTCCATTTTACGTATATATTTTTTTTTAAATGACACTTTCGGTGGTTTTCAAATTCTGTCGTCAATCACTTAATAGAAAAAAACAACAAACATTTACGTTAACATGTTACTTTAAAATCAGATCAACACTGACAAAGCATTTTTACAGGAATAGGTATCACGCGGTTTATTCCAGGTTATCGCGTGATTGGTACCACGTGATCAACTGACCAATGATAAGCCCCTTTGGCTTTGGCGGTTAGAATGATTTCAAACAATCAAACGAAGCGGTTGAAACGAAGCACCGTTTACTTTTGAATATCGGAACTAAAGTGCAAATAGCAGGACTATGACAGAGTGCAGATTTTTTGCGTTGTTTATATGGGTAAAAGATGACCCAATAAGTGGAAATATCTTGCGTCTTAGCACAATTTTAAGACCTAGGAAGGATTACAATGACTATAAGGTCGGAGATCGGGTACTTGTAAAATGCCCTGGATTCGGAAACGTTGATGCTGTTATAGGACAAATAGGAGGTAAGTCTTTGTAGGATAATGCATCTCTTTTGCTCTGATTAATTTAAATAGCTCAACAATAGCAGTCTAGCCAATAGCCACCTTAGCAAGATTTTTATCCGATTCACATTTTTTCAAGCAGAGTTATCGTTCTTAACAGGAAACAACATGGCCGAATTTATAGCACATACAGCTGAGGTCTATCCTAGAAAACAATCGTCTAATAAAAATAAACACTAAACAAAACACTTTACAATGAGTTGTAATAGTATAAAGTTTCATGTTAAAAATTGCAAAATGAAAAAGAGGAATATTTGTATGATTAACAATATGATTAACAAAATCAATGTAGAACAGTTACGAAAATTCGCATCACAATGGGGAAAGACTTTCGGATAAAGCAATTTTCAGATTGTCAAATAGCGTGAATCTGTTGTAAGTTGACAGTATGTTTTTGCTTATGTTCATCATTTAAACATTGTAGAGGGAAAGGATCGAAAGAATATGGAAGATGTCCTTAGGTCCACAGACCTGTTCACCCAGTTATTGTCTGAGTTAAAGGTAAGCAACAAAAACCATTTCATTTATGTTTCATTTTGAGAATTAAAATTTCAAATATTTGGTTCTTCATTTTCTGTTTGACATCATATTAAATATGTTTGGCTTCTATAAATAAATTGAAGTGACATGGAGTTTCACGTGCTTTGTTTAAATTCAGAAATATTTAATACAGAACCGTTATTATTCAAGATTGACATTCTTTTCCAGCTTTCTGCTTGTGTACACCCTGAACCTACAAGTACAGGGACATCTGATGAGGTAAATTGTGTGTACATATACATTAACTTACATTGTTTTTGTAATATTTTCATTGGACGAGTATCTTTTAAACATATATCAGTATCTGTAACTAGTGTAACATAATTCAATGTAATGCGGCAGTCACACATTCTCCGATTGTCGCTTCCGACAGCGTCACGACAGAGCTATGATACAAAGAATTAAAGTTGGGTCGTTATCCGTACGATGTCCTGACAATCAGGAATTGTTAGGCATGTTCGTGATATAAATAATGTTTCGTTTCGTAATCCCCGATTATGACATGTGATTGGCAGAGTTATTAAAAAAATTACAATCAACCAAATTGATGTTGTTTTTTTTGCAACGCCTTTACTTGCCAAAAGATGCACATGCTTTGATTCTTTTTTTTTTTATTAGGTTTCATTAAACAGTAAACAGCATGAAGACCCTGTGCTGGAAAGTAATTTCATAAGAAAATCCCCAAGAAAATTGTCAGAAAAAACTTCACAGCAATCACCCTGTGAAAATGAAGGAAAGTCCCCACTAAAATATCCAAGAAAACAGACAAAGGTAAACTTTTGTTCGAACAATAATGAAATATTATTGACTTTACAAAACAAATTCTATAAAATTAATTAGTTAATTGTCTAACTCTTCACCAGATATTTTGTCTTCTGTAGTGTTATCTCAGATTCACAAAATTGTAAAACTTGTACTGATTAACAAAAAACTGTTTTAATATCAAAACATAGTTAGGTCATTGTATGTGTTAGGAAATTTAAATTGTATTTTCATGTTCTTTCATGAAAGGAAAATGAGGAAGGTGTGGAGTTACAATCAGCCACTCTGTCAGAACCTTCATCTCATGAGGTAATATGGTGCAATTAAAATTAATGTATTATTATTTTTTTTAAGTAAACTAATTATTAGCTCAAATGACTCAATGTCACAACCAATCATAATGTCATGACTATTAAAGTAAAACTATAACTGTTATTTGCATTGCGTATCTGATCAAGGCCCATCGATTATAGCAGAAATAAGGCTGCAGCTTTCCACAACAATAACAGTACCATTTTATCTTAAAAGGTAAAAAATTCCCCCCAAAGTTATCATTTTAAACAAAAACTATCATAATTATTTCCTTTGTAAAGTAAGACTTTTCAATTAAAGATACTTATTTTCCAGGCAATAATATAGCAACTGATAGATATTGGATGAAACAGATTATTAAAATCAATCTTGCATTATTTAAAAAAAATCCCTGTTGTTAAAAAATGATACCAAAAATTTCTCAGGGTTGCATGTGGTGACATCTAAACCAGAGGGCCCTGCTGATGTACCAGTTCAGTACAATAATTTGGAATGTTATTGTTTCCAGTAATTGCTTGTTATTGAGATGTGATGTGTGAATTTGTGTTTTTTTCTTTGCAGAAAAACAAAGTTGTAAGGCCCAAGCCAACTAAAGGAACTGTCAGTGTAAACAGATGTGAGACTGAAAAGGTGAATTTGTAATTCCCTAAATGTTCTTTGGGTAAAAAATGTCAGTAAGGTTTTATTGTGCAGCACTGTCTATAAATGTTTGGAGTGGTATTTCTCTATTTGAACAGTATATTTTCTGTTTCAGAAAAGCCTGAAGCAGGTTGCAGTAGACTTAGCCATCACTTCTTTGTCAAAAAGCAGCTGCAGGTATTTCTTATTTTGAAATGTGTGTGTTTGCTTTATGCCACTACCTATCAGGGGTGGCCAAGTCGGTCGTCAGGTTGTCCCAGCAGCATGAACAAGTACAAAATTTACAGAATTTACTATATAATTGCTTTACTGACAAGTTGCAAGTAGCAATTTCAAAAACCGAAAAGTAACATGAGATTTCGCCACACCTGCATGTACCTCCATTATTAGGCTGGTAGGCCGATTTTGTGATCCATTTTCGATATATGTTTGTCAAACTAATGTGTCACATTATAATTATGTTCATCCATTTACAGAATATAAAATCAAATACTTAATCAGTGCTAATTTAACTTTTGTTCATTCATTAGTACTTTCGGTTAAAATCAATTTGGGAATAACAAGACACTCTCATGCAAGTACTGGTTTGATATTTTGAATTTTTGATACATTCATTTTGACACAAATTTAATGTTTTAGAGAAACACCTTCTGACCAGCAATCATGTGGAGATTTAGTTGGGAGCAGCCTGAACTTGCTCAACAGCTCAGCTTTCCAGCAACCAAGTTGCAGCTATTCCAGCCAGCCCAATCAGGAGGTCATTGACCTGAGGAACAGGCTGGAGTATGCCGAGTACCAAATACGGTACATGTGGAGTGAGATGCAGGTCCGATTTATTGGTAGCTCTCTATTTTTAAAACATTTCTCATAGTGCTGGTATCTTTGTGTAAATTTTACAATAAACAGGATATCATTATGTGGAATAGGTATTAACTCATAACTTGAAACACAAGTGTTGTCGTTTAATGTAATACAAATGCTGTCACTATAAGCCACAGACGGATTTATAGACAAAAGCACATTTGGTAGCATAAAAAGCAAAATAAAAAAGCATGTTGAATGTTTTATATAAATATGGCTTTGACCAGTTACTTTCAATTGTCGTTTTCATTGCTTACAGATAATGAAGACTGAAATGCAGGCACTGAAGTCTCAGGAGGCGCAGGATGGCAGCCCTGAAGCCAACCAGAGTGCTGTTGAGTTTCCCGACCAAAACACTATGGAAATGAACAAGATGGATTTAAGTGACTCAAAGGTAATCAAGCTTTATATATTTTTGGAAGCTCCTTGAGGTACTGGATAAGCTCAATGCTCTTAACAAAATGTTAATGTTTCTAATAGCAAAAATAACTGTTTTGTTGTATGTTGAATGTCACTGTATGGTCAGATCTCTGATATAAAGGTCTAATATTCACATATATTAATTTTAATTCGTATACTTTTTTTTAACATTCAACTTACACATTGCAATTATATCACTTTTAGACAAACTCCGACTGCAGGCAGACAGAACACTCCGGGATCGCTGTTTATAACGGGTTTACCAAGGTACACGAAACATAATATAACAGATGTTCCAGTTTTCATATTGAAGGACTTTCGTCTGTTGATAATAGACACTGCTTTTTGTCCTTAAGAATTTTGTAACTGTGTCTTTTTTTAATGGACTAAAATGAAATCATTGATTAAGATCAATGTAGATTGTAATGTGGTAAATTGACACCTTGTACATGAAATTCATTACAGGATCAAGTATCTGCCGAAATGAGATACTGCAAAACAGCAAAGAAAGGAGTAACACGGCTTTTCCGTATGCTGTTTACAGATGCGGAAATTGAAGGCCGCTCCCTATTCGGCCAGAAAAAAGCCGGCACTGACCTCCGGCCAGGGCTAGAAGACAAAAACAAGCTGAAGTTTTTAGAAGGTATTTAGCTGTGCACATTTGAGCATTTCACCAAAAAGTCCTTCAAAGATTACTTCGTCACATTCAGAATATTGTTTTGTGAGTCTAAATCCTAGCTTCAGAAACAATGTCAAACATTGAATGAACCCTTCGCAAATTGCAGAAACAAATGAAATAAAATGGCTTTACATTATGTGGCTGACATAACAAGGTTTATATTCTTGACATGGTCTATATACTAGGAATCAAAACCTAAATTTTTGGTGCATATTATTAAGTTAAATAAAACTATGTTGTTATTATTTTGAATGTAAAACAAACCTGCTTTGAATTTTATCTTAAATGTGTAGCTTTATTTTATTGTTTTAACAGACTGCATTACACAGAGATGGCCAGACACAAGGCAGCAGGATATCTGGGCAGTCATTCGGCACCTGCTGAAGCCTTCCAGAAACAAATGACAGAGCTGCCAGGACGACCCAAAAATGACATTTTAAAGACTTTTTTTTTAACATAACTGTCAACAAATATCAATTATTTTCTTTTATTAAATCATAACATTCTTTTATTAAGTCAAGACAGACAAATGTATCAAATATCAATAAATGACTTAGATAGTGTATAATTTGTTTTGTTATCAATTAAAAAAAAACAGTATTTTTACCTAATTTACACATAAATTGGTCATATTTTAAGGAAGTGTCATTGTTCATTTTTTTTTGCCACAAAAGGTCTGGCAATCTTACCTCATATTCCACTTACTGCCACACTGTGTGGCATTTAGTGGAAATTGCATTTGCCACTAAAAGTGTGGCATTCAGTGGAAAAGTGTCTAAATACTCCACACCTGTGGCAAATAAGTGGAAATGTGTGGCATTTAGTGGAAATTGCATTTGCCACTAAAGTCTGGCATTAAGTGGAAAAGTGTCTAAATACTCCACACCTGTGGCAAATGAGTGGAAAACTGTGGCAGTTAGTGGCAACTGCATTTGCCACTAAAGGTCTGGCATTTGGTGGACAATTGTCCAAATACTCCACTTATTTCCACACTGTGTGGCAAATGAATGGAAATGAGTGGCATTTACTGGAAAACATGTACAGGCCAAGTTCTGTTCATTTGTTTTTTACTTTGCCATACTAAGTGTGGCATTTAGTGGCAAATTGTCTAAATACTCCACAAACTGGAAAATTGTGGCAAAGTGTGGCAGATTTAGGGAAGGGAATCAATTGAAAGAACGAAACTTATTAAACCTTAATATCTGTATTTGAACTGAATAAGGGTCAATTGGTGCCAATTATGATATCGGTTGCATTTGAAACCTTTTGTTATGCCAGTTTGTGCCAATTAAGAATTCATGAATCTACGGTACTATGCCCCTACTCGACACGATAAGTGTGACAAACAGGCTCCAGTTTTATCGCACCCTATCACAAGTTGCACGAATGTCTGAAGGTGTTTAAGATTTTTGGTTCAAGAACAAACAACAAAATCATAATTTGCATCTTTTATTGCATTAATTACATGTAAATAATATACGAAATGGTAATCTTTGAACTCGGTCGACAAAAATGCAGTCTTGGCGTTATTTTCTGTAAAACAAAATCATACATATTAAATGATTTAAAATTCATTGCAAACATTGCTAAAAATTAATAATAATATATGGCTTGGTATTTAACAAGCACGCGTAACTATTAATCGATACTATCCATGTATATTCTGCAAAAAACGTTATACACCGGACATTTCCGAACGCAATTGCAATATTGTCATAGTGTCTATAAATTTGGGAATATTTTTGTGTATTCAAATTTTCTGACACGAAAGGTTTCACATATTTAAATTATTTTTGGTACAGGGGTGTAACATCATAAAATACAGATCAAGTTCAACTTTGGTTACAAACCACTTAATGTTGACAGAGTTATGGCTCCTATTAGAATTAAATTTTTCCAAATACACTGTTGACCATTCACAAATTAAAGCATTCTCTCTCTGTCCATTTCTTTCGAATGGATGCCATAGTTTTGTGACACGGCCATATTGTGGGGGTATATCCGTCACTCATGTGACAATTCTAGTTTGGAGTGTAAATGTTTTTTTGCGGTGTTGTAGAATCGCTTTGCTTTGTCAATAGCGGAAACTAGCATATTCCACAACTGTTTTATTACCCCCCCCCCCAATAGTCTCCACCACATACAATTTATTCATTATTAATACAAGCTGCACATATAATGCAGTACATACATACATTCATTAATTTATATAATAATTTAATAAAATAATATAAAACTTGCCAAAAAAACACATACTAATTTAAGTGATTAGTTGTGTTATTCATGAAGGAACATTTCCGTGGTGGAAACTGCAAGCGTTCAATAATACAATTAGATGTTATACGTAATTGTGCATCTAGTAACAAAATTAAAATTGTTTTCTAAAATGCTGTTTACATTTTGAGAACATTTTATTCCATTGTCATTGAAATTTAAATATTTCTAAATAAATAGCACAAGTTAACATGTATTGAAAATTGAGATTTGCAACACAATTTGGTAGCATTTTCAAACATCGGTTTATTAAGCAGATTAAATATTTACTGCAATGCATTTGTATAGATGAATTTCAATTTGTTTGTTATGCAATGCTACTAGTACTTGCATCTTTTGTAGGGTATGCATCAATTTGCATTCATAATGAAATGAAATGAACTGGTTTGTTATGTACTAGGATGTTTTCTGTATTTATAAAGTGATATGACACATTGAATTAACCTAATTTGATCAAGTGGCACTGTGGCTTAGACTAAGGTTTTATAAAATGTAAATTTCTATAAAGTGCGCCACATCATATATTGCAGGCTTTTACTTAATATCAGTTATATAAAACAGACAGTACACCAATATTAGCTTGGGATATTGTGTGTATAGGGAATCACTTGTTTGAACAATATTTTTGTTTTGAACTATTAAGTTAATAAAGAAAGCACTATGCTGCAAATTAGCATTAATAGAACAACAATCCATCACTGTTTGGCAATACTAGTGTTCAAAGATTTCATACTGAAAATCTCCTAAGCATAACTTGTGCTTGTATTTCCTTGTCAATGATCAGAATTGTTATAGAAAAAGTGGGGGCTTTATAGGAACCATGCATGCTTGTTCATACGTCTGTATGTTGTTATGTCATTACATTGGTACATCTGTATGTCTGTCCAATATTTCGTTCCGAACCTTGACCGAATAGAATAGTCAGAGTCTTTAATTAAGAAGAATTATGCCCCTTTTTGTACTTAGAAAATTTGGGTTAAAGTTTGGGTGCAACAAGTTCATATCATTCTCTATATCTACTACAGATATTCATTTAAAATGTTACACGTCATCAGGGTCATTATATAAGGTCACTGGCCAAGGCCCATAAGTGTGACCTGCATTTTGGCAGAATTATGCCCCTTTTTAACCTAATTTTTGGGTTATTTGAGCTATTGTTATAGGGGACCTCTTTGGTGTCGTCCGTCCTTCCGGCGTCAAGGTGCCGTCAACAATTTGGACCGTTGTCGCGATAAAGACTACATTTATTATTCAATCTTGACCAAAATTGCACAGTTTGTGTATGACTAAAATCTTGGACGGGTTGGATAATGGGCCCAATCGGACCAGGAACACCAGAGTTATTGCCCCTTTTTCATGCAAAAACGTGCCAAAGTGCCATTTTCCAACATAGACTTTATTTTCCATCCAATCTTAACCAAACTTTCACAGTTTGTGTATGACCATCAGATCTCAGCAAAATTGGAATTATTCAGGATAGAGAGACATTTTCATCCAATCTTCACCAATCTTGCACAGTTTGTCTAAGATCGGACCAGGAACACCAGAGTTATGGCCCTTTGTTTGTGAAAAAACAAATGCAAAAATTGACATTTTATAAAGGATAGAGACTTCATTTTTCATCCAATCTTAACCAATCCTGCTCAGTTTGTCTGTGACCATAAGATTAAAGGTGAAGTCGAATATACGCAAGATTGGACCAGAGACACCAGAGTTATTGCCCTTTGTTTGTGAACAAAATATGCAAAAATGGACATTATTCAGAATAAAGACATTATTTTTCATCCAATCTTCACCAATCGTGTACAGTTTGTCTATGAACGTAAGACTACAGGTGAAGTAGAATATAAGCATGATCGGGCCAGAAACACCAGAGTTAATGCCCCTTGTGTTTGGAAAAAAACATCAACAAGTCAATGATTGGTTTACACACACCATTTTTTATTCAATGTTGACCAAACTTACATAGTTTGTGCATGACCATAAAAATTGATTTATACAATTTGATTTCCAACTTTGATGTCTTCAGAGCCTGCATTAACATCATTTATCATCATTGGCAAGAAAATTATCAAAGAAAAAGCAAGACTTTACCTTATAGCACAGCCGTCGCAATTATCGCATTGCAACTAGTTTTCCAAAACTGTTTGCAAAAAAGACATCAAAATCTACTGTTTGTGCATTATCCAGAATTGTCAATGATTCAATAACCATTAGCAAAAAAATGCACTTCCACTACCCAACTCATACTTTAGTTAGCCCATTGCACTAACTGATGTTTTAAATCAAAATTGATCCTCCCCCCCACTGTGTATTGTTCAGCTAGATACCTTAATTTTCAAGCCTGTCACAACAGTATGGTCTTCATCTGTACCAGTTCTCAGGTGAGCACTTTGGGCCATCATGGCCCTCTTGTTTTAAGATTGGGGTATGTCAATGGTCGGGCGGGCGGGCTGGCGAGCTTCGGCGTCGAACTGGGGTTTCCGCTCAATAACTCGTATAAATTGAGATATTTTAATGAAACTTAATTATTTTAATGAAACTTAATACATAGATACCTTATATCAAGGCTTCACTAGGATTGCATTTGGGTTGGGTGCGGTCAGCGTCACTGTTACTAAAAATAGAAAAATGGTTTCCGCTCAATAGCTGAAGAACGCAATGAGCTATTGTAATGAAATTTTATACATAGATACCTTGTATCAAGACCTTGCTTGGGATTGCATATGGGGTGGGTTGGGACAAGGTCACCATTACTTTAAACTCGAGAATGAATTGAGATATTGTAATGAAACTTCATATAAAGATACCTTATATTAAGACCTCTTTTGGCATTGCATATCACATGTTTTGAATCAAGGTCAGTGTCACCATTACTAAATATAAAAATGTGGTTTCAGCTAAATAACTAGAGAACGAATTGAGATATTGCAATGTATCTTCACATATAGATAACTTAAATCCGTATCTTGCTTGGGATTGCTTCTGTCTTTGTGGAGTCATGGTCAAGGTCACCGTTTATAAAAATAGAAATACAGTTTGTGCATAATAACTCAAGAACAAATTGAGATATTGTAATGAAAAAACATACTTTGGCACGCATATGGGGGGGGGGGGTTAAGGTAACTGTTAATAAAAATAGAAAAACGGTTTCCACTAAAAAACTATTGTGATGATGAAACTGCATACATAAATACCTTATTGCGAGACCTTAGTTGGGATTGCATATGGGGTGGATGGGGTGAAGGTTAAGGTCACTGTTGCTGAAAATAAAAAAACTGAATTCCACTGAATTACTAGAGAACAAATTGAGATATTATCATGAACGGTAATACATAGATACCTTATTGCGAGACTTCACTTAGGGTTGCATATGGGGTGGATGGGGTCCAGATCAATGTTATAAAAAATAGAAAAAAGTTTTTTTGTTGTCAATAACTTTAGTTTGGCTTAACATATTTTCATAAAAGTTGGTGTGTAGGTAGCTTATATCAAGCCAAAGGGTGGGATTGATTATGGGGTTACTGGGGCCAAGATCAATGTCACTGTTACTAAAAATAGAACAGGTATTGTACATTTATTCTACCTTTTGGTGCACATGACAACTATGACATCAATTATCATTTCAACTGTTGTTGTAAATTTTCATTCATATTGTTTGGCTTCAACCTCTAATGTACATTGTTTCTATAAATACAATTCTTTCATTCATATGAAACCATACTCTATCAGGCCGAGATTCAGATCAGATCAGATTGAAAACCTGGTTCCTTGGCATGGCCTCGTTTCTAGTGTTATTATATTACTAACTTTGAGGCATTGCATTAAACAAATTTGGTTTTCCTTGAATTTCCATGTTTCTTGTTGTGCATTTCAGGCCGTCAACTGGTCCTACTTTTTCCTTCTTTTTCCTTCTTTTCCTACTTTTTGGAGTCACACATACTTTTTTCCTACTTTTTGATAAAAAAATTCCTATTATTCCTACTTTTTTAGTTTGCCAGAAATGAAGATGAATTACAAAAATAATGTTTTATATGAAAATGAACAATGTTAAAGTATATTTGTAGATTGTTGTGTAGATGGGACAATATGGCACTGTCCCCTGCAAATTTGACTGTTGTATGCTACTATTTATATCGTATGTATTGACTTTGACATGCATATAGTTGTAATCACGGGCATTTTAAAGGTTCTTAGATATGTAAAAGAGATTAAAAACGAAGTACACGTTAGAATGAATCTATTATCATATGCAAGTGTAGATATAATTGTATTTTTGTTCCCGATGGTGGGCTACTGATGGAGCTCAGTGGACCTCCCAGATAAAAATGTCTAGTGTAGAGTTTATGCAGATCTTTTATCAAATACTGTATTTTGCTAATTCAGATACAAGACATCCGATATTTAGAATCTGGGATGAACGCCTCACTGCCTCAGAAATCTAGCAGGTTGTAGTCCATTTCTTGATCACTTAGGTGATTAGGCATCAAAATAATAGTTTTAATAAAATTGTATTGACAACAACCTGAGCAATGCATTGACCAATTATCTTCTTTTGCTGTTAAAGAAAATGTTTAGCATTTTCCGAAAATAAAATTATTTTTCAAGATTTATGTTAATTTGTGCCAAGTGTTGTTCCTTTTATATTATGAAAGATAATCTCAAAGATGGTGCATAACCCCATCCTTGTTTGTGTAAATGTCAAACCAACATCTTGGAAATCCTTGTGTGTTTGTAAAATGTGATAAGTCGTGCTGAATTCACCTATTCACTAGCCTTATATCCTCCCTACCCATTGGTGTAATAAAAATTTAAGGGACCTATGAATTCACAGACATCTTACTGTGGGCTTAAGTCTCTGACTATTGATCACTTGCCACTGAAAGCCCAAACCACAGTTGGCTCAAGCCTTAATGGGGTCAGATTCTTTCAAGTGACAAAGATACCCATCTAGCTGATAGAAAATTAGTGGTTCTACCCAGGTGCCTGCATGAAAAGCTGGAAATCGCCATATTGTAACTGGTTGATGAGTGTGACATTAAATCCAATAAACAGTAGGCAAATATTGTCAGATACAACTGGGATTAAAACTTCTCAAAAAAGACAGTTGATTTCAACGTGCTGATACTATTGGTAGTAGTAACTCTGAAACATTGCAGGCTGGTTTGCTATTGATGTAACATGTTCTGCAGTGTACGTGTATATTGTAGTCATAACCTTATGTTCATATTGAGTTAGTTATTTGTGTGTTAATATTATTAGTTTATAAAAAAAAAAAAAAAAAATCAGGAATTTTGGGTAGATGTCCCATGATCACAGTCCTTCAGCTGAACAGTTTCCTATTGTTAATATTGAAGGGTAATTTACATTTGTGAGTCAATTTAAACATAACTATGCAATGGTAAGTGTTTAAAAATGTTTTTTTTTTTTTGAAATATTTACTTTTTCCTACTTTTTTCCTACTTTTTTCAAAAGAAAACTTTTCTACTTTTTCACTGAGGGAGGGTTGACAGCCTGACTTTTGAAATATTCATGTTCAAGTTTGCGTTCAAGTAAATAACGTAAGAGCTCTATATTTTCGGACACTTTAAATTTTCGAACACCCTCTTTTTTAGCTAAACTAATTATTTTTTGTCACTATATATTTTCGGGCATCCTGATTTTAACCCATAATTAAAATGAATCTAAACTTTCGGACATTTTATAAGACAGTGGTATTTTAGCAGAATTGTAACCTGTTTGCATTAATCGGGTGACACATCGCATGTGTTTTTACAACTGGATGAAGGTCATAAAACCTGGCAGATGAATGAGTGGAGGCGGTGGACCGTTACATAAACGTTATTGGGTTAAGAGCCATGTGCCATTAATAATGGGTTTACCCGATTGTGTATGCTGGTAGTGATATCGAATATTAAATATGCCAATTATTGCCAATTAACAATTCAGGTATCTACGGTACTATGCCCCTACTCAACACAATAAGTGTGAGAAACAGGCTCCAGTTTTATCGCATTCTATCACAAGTTGCACGAATGTTTGAAGGTGTTAAAGACAATAGTTTATGATTTTTGGTTCAAGAACAAACAACAAAATCATAATTTGCATCTTTTATTGCATTAATTACATGTAAATAATATACGAGATGGTAATCATTGAACTCGGTCGACAAAAATGCAGTCTTGGCGTAATTTTCTGTAAAACAAAATCATACATATGAAATGATTTAAAATTCATTGTAAACATCGCTAAAAATTAATAAAACTATACGTCGTGGTATTAAACAAAACAGGCACAATCATTAATGGATACTATCCGTGTATATACACAAGACAAATCCGAACGTAATTGCAATATTGACATAGTGTCTATAAATTTTCGGACACCTGTAATTTGGGAATATTTTTGTGTATCCAAATTTTCAGACACGAAAATTTTTAATTATTTTTAAGTGTCCGAAAACATAGAGAATTAACGGTATCTTTATAACTACTTTAGATATTCAATTGCAAATTCACACGTCTTTGGGGTCGTTATGTAAGGTCACTGACCAAGGCTCATAACTCTGACCTGCAATTTAGCACAATTATGCCCCCTTTTTGTACTTAGAAATATTTGGCTGAAAGTTTGCCTTCAAGTACATAATTCTCTGTAACTACTACAAACATTCAAATGAAACTTCACAGGTCTCTATGGGGTCATTATGTAAGGTCACTGACCAAGGCCCATAACTCTTGACAAAGAGGTATGAATAGTAGAGCTTGTTGACCTATTGTTGTTTCTTGTAGTTTGTCTGTGTTTTCTGGCCTGGCTAGCTCAGTTGGTAGAGCGCTGGACTGTCAATCCAGAGATCTTGAGTTCTATCCCCAGCCCGGCCACATAAATTGTGTGGGGATTGGTCATGAAATTATTTCTACCACCATTCTCCCCCTACCTGTGATTCAAGTAGGGCAGTTGTCAGTTACTGGCATAATTATGTGCACTGAGTACTGGTAAACCGCTTAGATCGGCTAAGCTTGCCCAGGAAAAGTTGGAGTAGGTTAACTGATCGCCGTGATATGACTGAAATACTGTTCAAAATGGTGAATGATCCAAATAAACAAACAAAACAAAAACTGATTGTGTTATATGTTGGTTTCTTACAGGGACCTGTTTACAGATTGTCTTGATTGTGTTATATGTTGGTTTCTTACAGGGACCTGTTTACAGATTGTCATGATTGTATTATATGTTTGTTTCTTACAGATTGTCATGATTGTGTTATGTGTTGGTTTCTTACAGGGACCTGTTTACAGATTGTCATGATTGTATTATATGTTTGTTTCTTACAGATTGTCATGATTGTGTTATGTGTTGGTTTCTTACAGGGACCTGTTTACAGATTGTCTTGATTGTGTTATGTGTTGGTTTCTTACAGGAACCTGTTTACAGATTGTCTTGATTGTGTTATGTGTTGGTTTCTTACAGGAACCTGTTTACAGATTGTCATGATTGTGTTATGTGTCGGTTTCTTACAGGGACTTGTTTACAGATTGTCTTGATTGTGTTATGTGTTGGTTTCTTACAGAAACCTGTTTCCAGATTGTCATGATTGTGTTATGTGTTGGTTTCTTACAGGGACCTGTTTACAGATTATCATGATTGTGTTATGTGTTGGTTTCTTACAGGGACCTGTTTACAGATTGTCATGATTGTGTTATGTGTTGGTTTCTTACAGGGACCTGTTTACAGATTGTCTTGATTGTGTTATGTGTTGGTTTCTTACAGGAACCTGTTTACAGATTGTCATGATTGTGTTATGTGTTGGTTTCTTACAGGAACCTGTCATGATTGTGTTATATGTTGGTTTCTTACAGGAACCTGTTTACAGATTGTCATGATTGTGTTATATGTTGGTTTCTTACAGGGACCTGTTTACAGATTGTCATGATTGTGTTATGTGTTGGTTACTTAAAGGGATTTTTCACAGATTGACAAATTGACAATTTTCTAATTTTTTGTCGCAGATTCCAAAAATAAAAAGGAAACTGGATATAAAGGAGCGAAATAGCACTACTGACACAGACATATATGTAGATGATAAATAATCAGTTCCAATAGAATTATAAAGTGTTTGTAATGGCTGCAATGGTTGAATATTTTGGAATACTTTTGTTGTTTTCGTTGAAATTGTCAAACCCATGAATCTCCTACATAAAGTAATTAAAACCCTGACAGCGTAGAAAGACTGTTGGCGACAAAAGAAACTAAAATCATGTGAATTATGAGTGCATTTTTGCTAAAAGGAAACATTTGTTTGAATGAAGTTCAATTTCCCACCTTTAAACTTAATAATTTGGCTTCTTGTTCAATAGTTTACGACATCATAAAGAAAACTAATTTGCAAGTAACGTAAAAATATTTTGTTCTATCTAATTATTTAATGCAAACGGAATTATATACATGCCAGGTAACAAGTCAATCTACAAGGGCCAGAATAACCAATGGTGCGTAATAGTTAGGCGCACCGATTGTTAGTGCGTCTTAGCCAAAAATCTATAAACATGTTTATTTATAGATCTTTGTTTGTAGCCTACTGAGTCAAAATAGATCATATACGATGCAAGCTCTCAATTGTCCGTAGTACAGTTTAAATTAATAAATTGCACTATCTTGTTGTCAAAATATTGAGGATGAGAATTGAGAACAAGAACAAACACTTTCGCAACGAGTCAAGAATAACCGATGTAGCGCATTAATTTGGTGGCCTTATTCCAGGACACTCCGGTACATATTTCTGTTGCAAGTAAATAGCAAAAGTACGGGTGTCGTTAGTTTGAAGTAATTTTTTTATAAATTGACCTTTTTACAAACTGCTATTCTAATAAATTACATGATATACACATTATAATACATATTACATACATTATCTTAAATAATTAAAATGTAAGAAAATGGGTGTGAAATTTTGCTGTTATAAAGAAGGACCTTTTCTGGTTTCAGTTTACTGACTAATAGCCTGCAAAGAAAAGAAGTAGTTTTACGCGATACCTGTTTTGGTGATTTCAGCATTTGTTTTTTGGAGCATCTGTCTTTCATGTCAGATACCATTTGTGAATGGTTTCTTGATATTTGAAGTTTGGATGTGGTTGATTTTCGGAGTTTTTCTGTAGACTCACTTCTTAAATCTTAAATGAATCAGTTTAATTTGAAATTATTCGTAGTTTAGTTTTGGGTGTATTATAATTAAGAAGTTTGTTTGCAATTCAAGAATACCATGTTATTGGCCAGACTTTTGTTGTGGATTTAATTATATTTTCTTGATTGATGCTTCAAAGACAAGACTATCGCTGAAAGGGTTTGGATTAGGATTAGGCTGTTAGCATAATCGGGTTATAGCCAGCCTTAGGGTTAGGATAGGTCTGTCTGCATTTATCAGGTTAAGGCCAGCATGAGCATTATGAAGTATGTGCTTGGATTGGCATTAAGTGTTAGATTTAGGGTAAGGTTTAAGAAAATGCAGAAATGGGAGCATTGGAGTTAATTCGAGTAAGGATTAAGAAAATGCAGGGATAGGTAGAAGCTTTAGAAAAATATTAGATGTTATTAATTTAATACATATTATGAAAGTGTGAAATGACTGTTTGAAAATTACTAAGGCTTTATGCATTGTTAATTATACCCCCACAAACAAAGTTTAGGGGGGTATATAGGAGTGAGCTTGTCGGTCTGTTGTCGGTCTATTAGTTTTGGGTTTCCAGATGAGAACTCAAGAAAGGCTTTACATATTTAAAGAAATTTTGGTAAGCATGTGTAACATCACAAAATACAGGTCAAGTTCGAAATTGGTTACAAACCACTAAAAGTTGAATGAGTAATGGCCCATTTTTGACGAAAATTCTCAAAAACACAGTTTCTGGATAATAACTCGAGAAAGGCTTGATATATTCTAATAATTTTTGGTACACATGTGTAATATCATTAAATACAGGTCAACTTTGGTTACAAACCACTAAATTTATAGAGAGTTGTGGCTCCTTTTGGACTAAAATTCCCTAAGAAGAGTTTTTGCACAAGGACTCATAAAAATATTCACATATTTGATTGATTTTATGTAAATAGGTGTTACATCATATAATATGATTTTATGTAAATAGGTGTTACATCATATAATACCATTTAAGTTCGACTTAAGTTACAACCCACTCAATTTTGACAGTGTTATGGCCCCTTTTCGACTTAATTTCCCTAAAAACATGGTTTCTATATGATATAGAAAGACTTGACATATTCAAATAATTTTTATTATACCCCCACAAACGAAGTATAGAGAGGGTATATAGGAGTGAGCTTGTCGGTCCGTCGGTCTGTTGGTTTTTGGTTTCCAGATGATAACTCAAGAAAGGTTTGACATATTCAAATAATTTTTGGTACACATGTGAAACATCATAGAATACAGGTCAAGTTTGATGTTGGTTACAAACCACTAAATTTTGACAGAGTTATTGCCCCTTTTCGACTTAAACTTCCCTAAAAACATGGTTTCCGGATGATAACTCAAAAAAGGCTTGACATATTCAAATAATTTTTGGTACATATGTGAAACATCATAGAGTACAAGTCAAGTTCGATGTTGGTTAGAAACCACTAAATTTTGACAGAGTTATGGCCCCTTTTTGACTTAATATTCCCTAAAAACATGATTTTCAGACGATAACTCAAGAATGGCTTGACATATTCAAATAATTCTTGGTATACATGTGAAGCATCATAAAATAAGGGTCAAGTTCGACTTTGGTTACAAACCATCAAATTTTGACAGAGTTATGGCCCTTTATTTGACTTAAATTCCCTGGTTTCCTGACGTTAACTCAACAATGGCTTGACAAATTTCAATAATTATAGGTACACATGTGTAGCATCATAAAATACAGGTCAAGTTCGACTTTGGTTACAAACCACTGAATTTTTACACAATTATGGCCCCCCTTTTTCACTTAAATTCCCGAAAAACATGGACAATAACTCATGAAAGGCTCCACATATTTAACTTATTTTTGGAACAAAGGTGTAACATCATAAAATACAGATCAAGTTTAACTTTGGTTACAAACCACTAAATGGCTCCTATTGAAATTAAATTTTTTCCAAATAACACTGTTGACCATTCACAAATTAAAGCATTCTCTCTCTGTCTATTTCTTTCGAATGGATGCCATAATTTTGTGACAAGGCCATATTGTTGAGTTATATCCGTCACTCATTTGACAATTCTAGTTTATCGAGTGTATGCGACATGCCGTTTTCATGTCCAAACATGTGTGTTGGGGTCATCCGTGTCTGTGTACATCTTGCATGTTTATACATTTGTACAAAACACACTGTTTGGTCTGTTTAATTTGTTGTTTGGTTATATCCCACAAACGAAGTTTGAGGGGGGGGCGGGGGTATGTAGGAGTGAGCTTGATATATTCAAATAATGTTTGGTACACATGTGTAACATCATAGAACACAGGTCAGGTTCGACTTTGTTTACAAACCACTAAATTTTGACAGAGTTATGACCCCTTTTCGACGCAAATTCCCTAAAAACATGTTTTTTGAATGATAACTCAAGAATGGCTGGACATATTCAAATAATTCTTGGAACACATGTGAAGCATCATAAAATACAGATCAAGTATGACTTTGGTTTGAACCCACTAAATTTTGACAGAGTTATGGCCCCGTTTTGACTTAAATTCCCTAAAAACATGTTTTCTGGATGATAACTCAAGAATGGCTTGACATATTCAAATAATTATTGGTACACATATGTAGCATCATAAAATACAGGTCAAGTTCTACTTTGGTTACAAACCACTAAATTTTGAATGAATAATGGCTCCTTGTTTGACTTATATTCCCTAAAAACACGGTTTCAGGACAATAAGTCATTAAAGGCTCCTCATATTTTAATTATTTTTGGCACATACCAGGTACTGTAGGTGTAACACCATAAAATACTGGTCAGGTTCGACTTTGGTTACAAAACCAATAAATGTTGACAGAGTTATGGCTCCTATTGAAATATATATTTTTTCAAATACACTCTTTAACATTCGCAAATTAAAGCATTCTCATTGTGTCCATTTTCAATGGATGCCATTGTTTTGTGACAAAGCCATATTGTGGGGGTATATCCGTCACTAGTGTAGCAATTCTAGTTGGGTTTCATAAAGACTTTTATTTTTCGTTCATCTGGCACTTAGTAGTATAAAACTATATGGATCACTGGAGACTCCTGCGTCTGTCATCTGTCATCCACACTTGACACTCTACAATTACATTTTTATCTGATCATCATGAAACTTTGTCAGAATGTTTTTCGAAGTTCATGAAATTGGGTCATGTTGAGTTAAAAACTAGGTCACTAGTTCAAATTAAATAACAAAAATTTTTTTACCCCCTAATTATATCAGGGTTAAACATAGCCACAATGCTGTCCTCTACGTAACTAGGTTCTGGTAAAATATGGGTCACCTGTGGTCAGAAACTAGGTCACTAGGTCAATTGACATAATTGCATGGTTTTTCGCCTTTTTTAAAAGTGATGTTTACTGTCTAGCAGCTTCATTTTTTGAACAAAAGTTATTCTACTTGCCCTGGTGTCTGTGTCAGCATTGGCGTCGGCGTCCGAGCTAGGTTAAAGTTTTTTGGTAAGCTAGTTTCTCAGGAATGGCTTGAGGGATTTCATTCAAACTTTAAACATTTATTCCCCACTTTAAAACGAGCCTATAGGCCAAGTTTGGTAACTCTGGTTTGAAATTTTTCAAAATTATGGGCCTTTTTACACTTAGAAATTTTACATAGCTATATGGACAGGTTAAAGTTTTTCGGTAAGCTGGTTTCTCAGGAATGGCTTAAGGGATTTCATTCAAACTTAGAACACTTATTCCCTATATTAAAATGAACTCATGAGCCAATTTTGATAACTCTAGTTTGAAATTTGTCAAAATTATGGGCCTTTTTACACTTAGAAATTTTACATAAAAGCTATATGGAAAGTTTTTTGGTAAGCTAGTTTCTCAACTTTTCGTTTCCACTCTCTAACTCGAGAACGGATTAAGCCATTGTAATGAAACTGCACAGATAGATACCTTATCTTGAGACCTCCCTAAAAATAGAAAAAGGTTTCCGCTTAATAACTTGAGAACAAATTGAGATATTTTTATAAAACTTAATACATGGATACCTTATATCGAGACCTCGTTTGGAATTGCATATGGAGTTGGTGGGGTCAAGGTCACTGTTACTTAAAATAGAAAAACGGTTTCCGCTCAATAACTTGAGAACGCATTGAGATATTTTAATGAAACTTTTTACATACATACCTCATATCGAGACCTCGCTTGGAATTGCATATGGGATGGGTGGGGTCAAGGTCACTGTTACTAAAAATAGAAAAACAGTTTCCGCTCAATAACTTGAGAACACATTGAGTTATTTTAATAAAACTTTATACAGACATACCTTAGATCGAGACCTCACTTGGGATTGGATATGGGGTGGGTGGGGTCAGGGTCACTGTTACTAAAAATAGAAAAACGGTTTCCGCTCAATAACTTGAGAACGCATTTAGATATTTTAATAAAAGTTATTACATACATACCTTATATCGAGACCTCGCTTGGGATTGCATATAGGGTCACGGTCAAGGTCACTGTTACTAAAAATAGAAAAACGGATTCTGCTCAATAACTTGAGAAGGCATTGAGATATTTTGATGAAACATTATACATAGATACCTTATATCAAGACCACGTTTTGGATAGCGTAGGTGGGTGGGGTCAAGGTCACTGTTACTAAAAATAGAAAAACGGTTTCCGATCAATAACTTGAGAATGCATTGAGATATTTTAATGAAACTTAATACCGAGATACCTTATATCGAGGCCTGGCTTGGGATTGCATATGGGGTGGGTGGGGTCAAGGTCACTATTACTAAAAATTTTATTGATGTGCTGACTTTAATGCATTTTGTTAGAAAAATTTGGTTTTCATTGAATTTCCATATTTCTTGTTTTAGAAAAAAAATGCCAGTAACTCTGACAAGCACAAGAAAGGCCAAGCGCGCTGTCTTCTGACAGCTCTTGTTAGCTTGCCTTTTTGGAGAAAAGGCGAGCTATTCTATTTGCCCTGGTGTCGGCAATTGTGTCGGGTCTATGTTAAAGTTTTTTTGTAAGCTAGTTTCTTAAAAATGGCTTAAAGGATTTTATTCAAACTCAAAAGACATATTTCTAATATTAATATATAAATGCATAGGCCAATTTTGATAACTCTAGTTTGAAATTTGTAAAAAATTTTGGCATTTTTTCACTTAGAAAGATAAACATTCCCGCAGAATGAATCTTCATACATAGATACCCTTAAGCAATTCTTTACTTGGGATTGCATTTGGGGTGGGTTGGGTGGGGTCAAAGTCAAGGTCACTAACTAAAGATAGTAACAAAAGTAACAAAAGCTTTCTGCTTGATAACTCTAGAACTAATGAAACTCCATTTATAGATACTGCATAGCGAGACTTTGCAGGAGATAGCATATGGGGTGGGTGGGGTCAAGGCAAAGTGCACTGTTTTGAAAATGATAAAACATGTTGAAATTGTGTCTGAATGTTAACCTCGATAGACACTGAATACAGTTTGAATGTTGGTCAAATTGATTTAAAAACTGGGTCACTAGGTAAACTGAAGTAAAAATAATATTTTGCTCTCTATTAGCCACATTTTTCATTGATCAGGTAGAAACTTAGTCAGACTGTTGTCGTCCATAAAATATAGGTTCTAATAAAATATGTGTTACGTAAGATTAAAAACTAGGTCACTTGGTCAGATTACGTAAATATCATTGTTTACGCTGTATGGACCTCATTTATCATCAGATAAGGTTGAAACTTGGTCAGATTGTTGTCCTTCATAAAATATAGGTTTTGATAAAATATGGATCATCCGTGGTTAAAAACTAGGTCATTAGGTCAAAGAATGTGAACAGCTTCTGTACACTTCAGGGACATGTCTTCTCATTATATCTGGTTAAAACTTGATTTTAATCATGAAATCCATGTTTTGGTAAAATATTGTTTATCTGTGATAAAAATATGGTCACATGACATTAATGCCTATTGACCGACTTTAATTTGTTTCTAACGTCTTGAATAGCTCGCCTAATATTAACATGATACTCGTGAACTCTTGTTAGCGTAAATTACGCGCTTGAATTGTTTTCTATATTCATACTTAGTTTTGTTCATGCACGTTTTTCAGGAGTTTAATGATACCATAACAGTATTTTCGTGGGATATTCTTTTATGTATTTTACTCGATTGCAGTACAGAAACTAATATATTTATCGTAACGGTATTTTAAAATATTCATGCATAAAGGTCAGTGTGAGCTTAATGTTGGCGAGCTTTAACATGTCTCATCACGTTGAACCAGGTGAACGATATACGGCCATATTGGCACTCTTGTTGCAATTGTTTGCCCATGATTGTTTTTGCTGCAGCATACAAATGAAAGATTTTTTGTTTATTGCAGTTCAGAATTAAGCATTTGGTCTTCATTATACTATTTATGGGTTTAGTGGGCTTTATTGGTTTAAGTATTCACTCTTTATTATGCCCCCCATCGAAGATGGCGGGGTATATTAGTTTGCTAATGTCGGTCAGTCGGTCTGACTTTCGGTAAACCACTTTCGTTTTCGCTCTCTAAGTTGAACAGTTTTCATCCGATCTTCAGCAAATGTCATGAAAATGTTTGTTTGCATAATATCTAGGTCAAGTTCAATAATCAGCCAAATCGCCCCAGGAATTGTGGAGTTATGGCCCCTGAATTATCTTAAATTTGCTTTTTTTAACCGTTTCCGCTCTCTAAGTTGAACCCCGTTTTCATCCGATCTTCAGCAAATGCTATGAAAATGTTTGTTTGCATAATATCTGGGTAAAGTTCAATAATCAGCCAAATCACCACAGGAATTGTGGAGTTATGGCCATTGAATGATCTAAAATTTGTATTTTTAGCCATTTCCATTCTAAGTCCAACAGTTCATAGCTGATCTTCACCAAACTTGGTGCAAATCTTTGTGGGCATATTATCTCGGTAAAGTTTGATAATAAACCAAAATAGTCCAAGTAACTGTGCAGTTATGGTCCTTATTATCTAAAATTATCCTTTTGAGCTATTTTAACCTAGAGGGGGCATAACTGTTTTACAAACAGCTCTTGTTTATTATAGTATTAAAACTTATTTTCCCTAACTTCAGTCAGGTTGTTTGTGTCACGTAACTTGATAAATATTGTAGCTGTTTATAGATATAGGTTGCATTAATGGTTTGTTGTCGGTGTATGAGTGGGTAGTGAATACAAATTTGTATACCACAAGTGAACACATGAAACCGTTTTGTTGTATGTCATGGACAAGAGGTGAATATAAATAGTGACCATTATTTACATCAAACTATTGATTTGAACATGTGGCCTTCTGACAAGGTCAAATAAAAACACCACAGATTGTCTACATTCAGTTTTAATCTGACATAACAATAAAAGAAAATGCATATCCATTGTAGTTGTGGCCTTTAAAAGAGAAAAACTTAGGTGGAAAGTTGTTAAGGTTCATTATGGCTTTCCATTATCATGTATACCCAACATTGGCATAATATCCTGAAGTACTTTATTTTAAAATATTGGGTCTATTAAACTTTTAACGTTTTAATCTTGGACAATTTTATTTAGTCAGAAACTTTTTAATTATGCCCCCCTTTGAAGAAGTGGGGGTATATTGCTTTGCACCTGTCCGTCAGTCGGTATGCCCCCCTTTGAAGAAGTGGGGGTATATTCCTTTGCACCTGTCCGTCAGTCGGTAGGTCGGTCAGAAGGTCGGTCTGTCCGTAGACCATTTCGTTTCCGTACGATATCTAGAGAACGCTTTGACCTACGATCATTTAAGTTGGTATGCTGGTTACTTGGGAGGAAAGGACGACGCCTCTTCATTTTGAGGTCAACAGGTCAAAGGTCAAGGTCACCGTTGCTAAAAATATAAAAACCGTTTCCTCTCAATAACGAGATATTTTAATGAAACTTTATACATAGATACCTTATATTAAGACCTTGCTTGGGATTGCATATGGGGTGGGTGGGGTCAAAGTGAAGGTCGCTGTTACTAAAAATATAAAAACGGTCTCCGCTCAATAACTTAAAAACGCATTGAGATATTTTAATGAAACTTCATACATAGATACCTTATATTGAGACCTCGCTTGGGATTGCATATGGGGTGGGTGGGGTCAAGTTGATGGTAACTAAAAATAGATAAACTGTTTCTGCTCAATAACTTTACAATCCAGATATTTGGGAGGAAAGGAAGACGCCTATTCATTTTGAGGTCAACAGGTCAAAGGTCAAGGTCACCGTTGCTAAAAATATCAAAACCGTTTCCTCTCAATAACTTGAGAACGCATTGAGATATTTTAATGATACTTCATATGTAGATACCATATATCAAGACCTCGCTTGGGATTGCATATGGGGTGGGTGGGGTCAAAATTAAGGTCACTAAAAATAGAAAAATGGAGATACTTTAATGAAACTTCATCATATATACCTTATATCGAAGCCTTGCTTGAGATTGCATATGGGGTAGGTGAGGTCAAGGTCAAGGTGATAGTTACTAAAAATAGAAAATGGTTTCCGCTTAATAACTTAAGAACGCATCAAGATATTTTAATAAAACTTCATACATAGATATCTTAAATTGAGTCCTCTCTTAGGATTGCATATGTGGTGGGTGGGTGGGGTCAAGGTAAAGGTCACCATTACTAAAAGTAGAAAAACCGTTTTCGCCTAATATCTTGACAAGCAGTGAGGTATTTTAATGAAACTTCATGCATAGATACCTTATATGGAGACCTCGCTTGGGATTGCATATGGGGTGGGTGGGGTCTAGGTCACCATTGCTAAAAATAGAAAAAGGGTTTCCGCTCAATAACTTGAGAACGCATCGAGATATTTTAATGAAACTTCATACATAGATACCTTATATTGAGACCTCTCTTGGGATTTCATATGGGGTGGGTGGGGTCAAGGTCACCATTACTAAAAATAGAAAAACAGTTTCCGCTCAATATCTTGAGAACACATCAAGATATTTGAATGAAACTTGATACATAGATACCATATACCGAGACCTTGCTTGGGATTGTATACTAAAAAAATTTCTTTACAATTGCACATATTCACAACTTGGCTTCAAGTCGGGGGTCATACATGTTTTACAAACATCTCTTGTAATTATTGTTTACTAGTTTCGAGGATTTCATTAATTATGTCCAAATTATTAATTAAGTGCAATAATATACAAGAACCAGTTTAAGACTTTAAAACTTTTAAAAGCATGTCTGTGTCATGATTTTTTGAAACTTTAAAAATGTAGTAAACTTAAATGCAAATCTTCATTTAAATGCACAAATCAAAGTAGTGCAAATTTCAAATAAGTTTTACAACACTTAAAAATATATGATTATAAAATATATGTTCAATAAACTTCAATATACTTGAAGTTTGACTTAATTTTGTAGTTTTTAATTTAATGTTTTTGGCTAAAGCACAGTTAAATACAACAATTAGAGATAATACTGATAAACTGGTATTTATAATTTTTTACAAGCTCAGTTTAGGAACATGCAGGAGTAAAATAATAAACAAGTTTTTCAATTTTGTAAAGTATTTAACTTTGAAAAGGGGCCTTTTTATGGGAAAATTGTTCTGGAGTAAAAAAAAATTACCATGTACACAAGGTATAGAATGTTTTAATAATGTATACAAAACAGTGAACATTTACTATATCATACCAAATATATTTGTTATATTCCTGTTACTGGACGATTTGATCAGAGCAGGATAGATCAGAAAACTTAAAAAGTGCAGCTAAACTTGGCACAAACATGCATGGAAAAAAAGAAAAGAAAAAGAAAAAAAAAAGCACACAAAAAACAACAAAAGAAAACAAAAACATGCATGTGATATTCATGGACTGAGTGTGCTGCCACTATCTAATGCACTTCTTGCTAATTTCCAGCCATAGACTTGGGTTTCATACAAACTCTATAGGATGACTCCCTTGCAGGCTGGTCTTGTAGTTGGACATAAGGTTGGTGAAACTTCGCAGGGAGGTCCATTAATCTTGTCCATATGCTACTGTAACATTGTAATAAATTAGAATTTCATAAATTGAAGAAATGTTACGAAGCTGCAACAAGATTAAAAAAAAAGAAGAAAATTCAGCTAAATAATGTTTAAGTAAAGTTGGAATTTGATAAATTAAAAGAAAACTTCACAAAGCTGTAACAAGATAAGTAACAAAAGAAATGTTTGTTACTGCTAGCAATACTCTGTAAATGGGCCCACTTTCAGGTATAAAAAAGTTCCAGTCTTGTTTTATTTTTACTCAGTGCATGTCAATACAATACTTCAAACAAATCTCATTATTTGTTATCTAACAAATCCGTCAATGTGTTATTTGCCTTTATTTTTACATGAGATTTCATGTAGTTTCTGTATTTTACACGTAAAATATAAATGTGAATGCGCTTTTGTATCTTTTTGTTCAACAAAATTGTAATGACAAACTATGGTTTAAACTATAGTCCATAGTATATACTTTGATCACGACTATTGGATGAATAGGTGAGCTTTTCTACTACCCCCGGCATCGGCGTCCGCGTCTGAATTTGGTTCAAGTTTTTATTCAAAAGTCTTGTAACTTCAAAACTACATAAGTTATTCACTTGAAACTTGGAATATACCTTTGTCATCAACTCCAGTGTCAGGGGCAACATTCCCCATAACTCTGTTTTGTATTTTGACAGAATTATGCCCCTTTTTCACTTAGATTTTCTGGTTAAAGTTTATATTCAAAGGTTTTGTAACTTCAAAACCACATAAGTTATTCACTTGAAACTTATACCTAACCTTTGTCATCAACTCCAGTATCACGGGCAACATTCCGTATAACTCTGTTTTGTATTTTGACAGAGTTATGCACCTTTTTCACATAGATTTTCTGGTTAAAGTTTATATTCAAAAGTTGTGTAACTTGAAAACTACATAAGTTATTCACTTGAAACTTGTAACTAACCTTTGTCATCAACTGCAGTATCAAGGGCAACATTCTGTATAACTCTGTTTTGTATTTTGACAGAGTTATGCCCCTTTTTCACATAGATTTTCTGGTTAAAGTTAATATTCAAAAGTTTTGTAACTTCAAAACTACATAAGTTATTCACTTGAAACTTGGAACTAACCTTTGTCATCAACTCTAGTATCAGGGGCAACATTACCCATAACTATGTTGTGTATTTTGACAGAGTTATGCCCCTATTCAGATAGATTTTCTGGTTAAGTTTATATTCAAAGTTTTGTTACTTCAAAACTACGTAAGTTATTCACTTGAAACTTGGAACTAACCTTTGTCATCAACTCTAGTATCAGGGGCACATTACCCATAACTATGTTTTGTATTTTGACAGAGTTAGCCCACTTTTTACATAGACTGTGTGCTTAAAGTTTTTGTTCCAAAAATGTATAAACTATACAAGGCTTCACTTAAAAATATTGTATTTTAACAAATTTATGCCCCTTTCACTATCCAAAATATGTACCAACTGAAATACTTCGAATAGTCGAGCGCGCAGTCCTCTGACAGCTCTTGTGTTATATATGGTCAAATAAATATATCTCGAAAACATTAACAGTAATTTATGCTAATAAAGTTCACGAATGTCAGGCTAATGTTTTTGGGCTGTAAATGGATCAATAGCAAATTCAAATGTAGTTCTTATTGGCATTAATTATACTCAAGTTTGATTGTTGGTCAATTGGTATGTTTAGCTACTTTAAAAAAAATTTTGGTTTTTTGAAGAAGCATAAAGAATTATGCTGATGTTGGGTGTATATTAACATTGCCATAATAGATTGTGAAAGAAGTAGATTTTATATAATATAATATAGGCCACAATTGCATTGGTTATGTAATTTATTACTGTAACATTGTTAACCTAATTAATTTTATTAACTGAATGTAGATGAACTGTGAATTAGTTTTATTTGTTCTTGTTTCGAAGGTAACATGTTTGATTCAGTATTTACTAATTTGCTGTAAATCTCACTAAATATTCATTTCTTTTGATGTGACATGTAAACAAAATAGTTTCAAGTCATACTTTTAGGTATATTTATTTGCATTTACTACTTATTTATGCAGTTGGCAGTAAACTGTTGATAAAGCCATATGTCTGTACATAGTTCCAGTATTTAAAGAGTTCCGTGTCTTCAAATGCACCTGCATGCAGTCTTAGGAAAGAGTTTTTGTTAACTGACATTTCTCAGGGCAATTGGGATATGTTTCAGTAAATTGAATCATCATAAACTTGTTATTCATAATTATAAATAATAATTACAAAATAGTTTTTTTATGCCCCAAGCATCTTGATGTGGGAGGCATATAGTAATTGCCCTGTCAGTGATTCCATGGTTCAGTGATTCCGTCTGTACGAGGTTAACTAGATTTTACCGTTTCATCTAGCACCAACACCACTTGCTACAACACTTGGATACTTACACAGTTGTTACATTTGACCATTCCCAATTCACCCATATCACCCAACGCCACTTTGACCTTGACCTTAACCTAATTTGGACTTGTAATAATAACTAGATGTTACCATTTCGTCGAGCACCAACACCGCTTACTACAGCGATTGGATACTTACACAGTTAGTGCTGATGGTGATTCCGGATCCACCCATATTACCCAACCTCTCTTTGCCTTGGCCTTGACCTAATTAGGACTTCTTATAATTCAAATGTGCTATATCTTGGTTAACTATATTTTACCGTTTTGTCTAGCACCAACACCTCTTACTACAACACTTGAACTTTCGCAGTTGTTACTTATGACTATTCCCAATCCATCCATATCACCCAACCAAACTTTGACCCTGACCTCTTGATGTAATATGGACTGGGCTGTCCATCACCAACTTGGGGCATATGTGTTTATCTAACACAGCATTATTAGATTGGGGTATGTCATTGGGCGGGCTTGCAGGCGGTATGCGGGCGGCGGCCAACTTTGGTTTCTGCTTAATAACTCTACAACAAATTGAGATATTTTAATGAAACTGCATACATAGATACCTTATATCAAGACCTCCCTTGGGATTGCATATGGATTGGGTGGGGTCAAGGTCATTGTTACTAAAACTAGAAAAATGGTTCCCACTCAAAAACGGAAGAACTAATTGAGCTATTTTAATGAAACTTAATTCATTGTTACCATATTTCGAGACCTCGCTTGGGACTGCATATGGGGTGGGTGGGGTGAAGTATAACGAGAGCTGTCTCAGGACAGCGCACACGACTAATCATTCCGCTTTGATCCTGTACATATTCTGTCAGTGACCTTACTTAATGACCCCAAAGACTTCTGAATTTTCAACTAAATATCTGTAGTAGTTGCAGAGATATGTACTTGCTGCACACAAATCTTAACCAGAGCATTACGCCGACGAATGGGTGAGTAGTGTAGCTGGAACTATTCAGTGAATATTCGAGCTGAAAACAAACAAGCAAAAAAAAAAAAAAAAAAATGTACAGAAGTTTTGCGGACGATTTAACTAAGTATTAAGTAAAATTTAATTTCAGACAGAGTAAATGGTACTTTTAAATACATGTAAGAGCATTAGGAATGTTCTATGCCACAACATTGCACAATCAAGACGACTGTTAATGTAAAATAATAATTCATTGTTTCAATTAATTAAATAATTTTTATTTGTATAACGAGGAAACACCATTGTAACTCGAGCTTCTAGACCTAAATGGTATTCATAACACCATTGTTGCAGGACTGGATGGATGGATGTTACCCTAATGTATCCATTTTACCATTTGCCTGTTGCTGGTATATGTTTACTTTTGTCTAACAAATAATCACTGTAAACAAAGATTTATGAACTAGACAGTATGTTTAAGTCTTAAATTCAACTTTAACATCAAATTACTGTAATCGGACGAATATAATATGCACTCGTGTATAATATTCACCCCCCAGTTTGGTATGAATTTTGTGGATAAAATTGAAATTCCAAGTATAATATGCATTAAAAATAAAAAAAAAGTTAAAAGTCTTCGTCATAAGCCACAATCAAGAAAAAGAATGCAGCTTGCAATATTTTTGTGTCAATTTATTTATGTGTTGTGAAAATTACAAAAACGTGCATTGGTAATCAATTACGTTCGTACTCAGTTTATATTTCTGAACCAGGAAATATCTGGGTATTTGACAGTTTTAAAAGATAATTCCTGCTTTGACAATTGGTTTGTCGGGAGATCTGTTTTCGAGGAGATCTTCACAGAGGATGTCATTCTTTGTGCCATCAAGACTGTGGCTGATACAGCACTTTTGAAGGCACGTTGAATGATGGCAGCATATATTTGATGCCAGTAATCTCCTCCAGTTCCGGTTTACTTCGTCGACCACTGGTTCCATTTCATTTGGAGCATCTGTTTCAACGTTCAGTGGCTGCAGCATGCATGTCATGCCTCCAGGTATTACTGCCAGATTTGTCTCTGACAGCAGGGAGTCCTTGACATCCTAAGACTTGTGGGCCCGGAATGCGTCAAGCCCGAGAAGGGAGCGTTGTTACAGACCGCCTGGGCGACGTGCCCATATGGTCTTGATCCAGTCATGGGCAAGGTTGGTGTCCAGCCACCCTTTCTCATGCATGCATACTTCTATGCCCTTGGGCCATTCAATCCCTTTTGCATGGTTTTTCGCTTGAAGGTGGCAACTTCCCACTGTCCTGCGTGCAAGCAAGCATTGACATAAACCGGTTCTTCTCATTGTCAGTGGTGGTGATGGAGACAGACTTTTCGCCTTTATTCGACATGGAGGTGTACTTGGGTTGGTCGAATGTCAGCTGGGTCTGATCTGCATTGTGGATCTGGCTCAGGGCGTACCCATGGCGTTTTTGCTGCCTTATGATGAAGCGCTGAAACTCCAGCAACTTCAAAGTCTTCAGGCAGCGTTTGACCGATATGGGTCCTCCGGCGAATGTACAGATCGTTGCGTTGCATGAATGTATAAACCCATGCCTGGGAAGCCTTTAATGAAGCTGTCCCCTTGACCCCTTTCGCAGCTTCCTAGCTTCTAGTCCCAGTTCCATTGTGGAGATGGATATGCCTTGTTGGCACCAGTTGTTGACAAACTCTACGAGCTGTCGTTCTAGCTCCGGATACTTGGCCGACTACCTGTCATAGCCCGTTTGATTTTTTTTTGCGAAGCAGAGTAGCCTTCTGTTTTTGCCACAGACGAACGTAAGCTTCATTACAGCCGAACTCGCGTCCGGCTGCTGTTACAATGTGCCTCTGCATAGGAAACAGCAGCAAACTTTTTATTGGCTGTGTACGATACACGTACTTTGCCCATTTCTGACAATTTCAAAGATCAAGGCACTAAGAAATGCCTTTTATGATAATTTCAAGTGTAAGCTCTAAAAATTGCCTTTTATGACAATTTCAAGTGAAGGCTCTAAAAATTGCCTTTAATGACAATTTCAAAGAAAGACTCTAATACGTGCCTTTTTGTTTATGACAATTTTGCTACAGCTGTAAAAAGGGCAGCAAGTTGACAATTTCAAAGATAGTAGTGTTGCAAAATATTCTTTGATGTGACAATACATGTGCTGAAAGCTAGATGGAACATATGCTGCACTATAAATGATTGGGGTTGTTAACCCTTGGGACTTTGGTTGAAAACCATTGCCCGAGCTCACCGCTTAACATAAAAATCTTTGCATGGATACAATTAACTAGACACTTTCCCTTAATATGTAGGGAAGGTTACATATATAAACTTTGCTGTGTGGGTGCGGTGCAAATAATAAAAATCTATGCTTTACAAATTTACAAAATTCATATAATGGCTCAATAGCTTTCATAGAACACAATATTCTGACAAATAATACTGTATTGTGTTGTAAAACTTCTTAATTATATTAAGGGCAATGCGTTTCTTATACCGTTACTTGAATTGTCTGCTATTTTCTCTATTTTGTAGGTCATATTTACTAAATGATAATTACAATTGGATAATTAGAATTTGTTAGCAAGTGTTAACTAATTTTTAATAAACTGTGTCCCATTTGTTAGTTATGATAACAATCATGAAAGGAAAGTTAAAATTTTTTGACTTACGACAGTTTTCCATTAATCGTAATGCTGGAGTTTTAACAGATTTCAGCGGTAAACTGGTTTAACCCTTTCCCACATACATACTTATAATCCTGACCATATCGATTCCCCAATACATACGTATTATCCCGACCGTATTGATTACTGGATAGATATGACTTTTCCTGACTATCGATTCCTCAATAATCCCGTATTTTCACGACAACCAGTTTTAAAAGCAAAATCTGGCCAATATTGACGATAAATGTGTTTAAAAATTACATAAACACAATCGTTCCCCATTTTTTGGCACTATCAAGTGACTTTTGGGATATGTTTCTATGTAAAGATTTGCTGTAATTGACGTCCAATCGAGACGGGGGTATTCCCATTGAACATGCGTAAATCATATATTGCAATGTGCACGCATCGGACAAAGGTCATATTTTAAAATAGCGACCAATCAAGTATAGTTTATTTAAAATCAGTTGGGAATTTGGTATAAACCATTTTCTGAAAATGTGGCAAATTATGACTTTCTGTTTAAATAAACAAAGCTACATATATCTGTATTTAATTTGTCTGATTTATCCGTATCGTTTCGTCCATGTTTACAACGATTCTAACGGGCATTGAACAGACAATAATGTTCATTATTTTAATAAATCTCGTTTCATGACGTGATTACGTGATTTAATTGTGCAAGCTGTGTTCTGACATACAGTATTATTGTTTTGACAGATGACACAAGCTTATCAAAACTACGGGTGTTATTATACACATGTCTTGGACTTATGTGCTTGATTGAGTCATAAAACATGATGCCAGTCGGCTTTACTTAAGTAGCCACGTGTCCCCTAATAACAAGTAACTTGTCAAGATTATGATCTGAAAACCGCATAGAATCCTGATTCGAACCCGTCTGGAATTAGAAGAAATGCCGACACATCACAGATTCACCGCTAATTATCATGGTAAAAATTGGCGATTACAATATGTGATTTTTTTCTAAATTTTTGCCTGCATACACATCCACTACTGCATTGGCAGGAAACTGCCAATACAGAGATGCTGGCATTCCTTCCTGGCCATCAACATATTTATGCCGTTATGTTCTGGTTCACCAACAACTTTATTGGGAACGAGTCTCCCAACACCATGACATGCAACCGGTTCCAGACGATTTTTTTTGTTAATTTTATTTAAAAAAAAAAAAATTTCATGTAACTTTAAAAATTTGAATTAAGTTATCTAATAGAAACACACATCGTAAAACATTCTGACTAGAACATTTGTTTGTAAATATTGAGATCATTTTTGGGTTTGAATGTGATTTGTTTCATTGTGTGTAAATACTGATGGTACTGTGTTATAAAAGTATATATATATTTATAAAGTTTTATTGATTTGATAACATAAATGTGAACATGTTTTTAAATGTATATATTGTTTTGCAATTAAACACTGAATACAAACTGGTACTTTTTATTTAAATAAACCTTTCTTGTTTGTTTTGATTACTTATTTCTCGGGTCTCTGTTACAATACACAATTAAAATTTATATGGATAAAAAGATAAAAAAATTTTATCTACAAGTCTTACATTTACACAAATGATGTCAAATGAAAGGAAATATCTGTAAATTAAGCCTAAATGAAACAGGTATAATTTTACTTGAGATTTTTTCCAATATCCCTATGGAGATAGTGTAGCAAGGCTTATCAGCTATATATGGAGTCAATTCAGTAGGATTAGTATAGGCTTGGAGTGGCATATATTTAATAAATTATAATGCTTAATATTACTTTTTTGCAGACTAACATTTCAATAAGTAAAATAGTATAATTTTATCACGTATTGGTTGAACAAAGTTTATAAAGCAGAATTAATTAAGTAAAATAACAGTTTTTTCCTTCTACTGTAAAATTCAACAACAGTGAGTTATGACAGTTTTCCATTCAGCCCTTTATGGGTTGTTTACAGGTGCTGTGCTATTTCTATTCTGTGACAATTTTAATTCACTGTGATATATTTATATTAATATTATTAAAAGTGTATCTGTATAATCCATATAGAAACCATAATTATAAGTTACTTCATACTTATTGTCAAATATACATATCATAGATACAAAAGAATAGACTATTACACATCTAATTAATTTATAAATTCTTATTCAGTTTAATAGTGAAATTTGCAGTTAAAGGGAGACAACCCAATTTATGATAATTAACTTGGTTTTCTACAGGTTAGATACCAGTAATTCCAATTACCAATAGGGTCCCATTATAAAATGGCAAACTTTCCAAGCATTTTTCTAGCATTTCCTTTATTTCAGATTGTGCAAGCCTGGTATCAATTTAAAGATCAATATGTCCTCTTAAAAAATGTGCAATAAAAAAGGTATGTCATGTTACTTCTAAGAAAATTCATCTCACTTGACTGCAGACACCGGTAGAAAACAGGGTTTCAGCAGTCGAATCCCGGACATTGGTTCCTACGGACAATGGTTCCTATGCTAATTTTGGCACAGGCGGACATTGGTTCCTATGTTATTTTGACAACCCGGACAATGGTTCCTACATTATTTTGACAGCCCGGACATTGGTTCCTACATTTTATTGACAGCCCGGACATTGGTTCCTACATTATATTGACACCCCGGACAATGGTTCCATAACTATCAACAACACACCCTAGTGCCCAAGGCGAATTCGGTGGCCAACACTTTGCAGGAACCCCACCATCGACTTGCTGCCATCAACATACTGCTCACACAACATCTTCAATGTCTGCTGGTGGCTCACAGTCTTCTTCCTCATCCGTTTCGTCACCGACTCGCCCGTGCTCAGTCTGTAAACATCTGTTTCAACCATGGCATTGTCTTTCTGGAGGCAGCCGATCAAAACCCACAGCGACGGGTTGTCGTGGCCGACGAGATGCCGGAAACCATTATTCCAGCTTTCGCAGACATTGTTGGTGCGGTCGCCGGAGCTGATAGTCGCTGCGTGGACATTCCACAGTTCTGGCTGGAACCTAGGAGGTGTCCTCCTGAAGCGTATCCGACCGTTGGTACTCACAGTCCGGAATGCACCAGACACGTAGGTAGCATCAAAATAGTCCACTACCAATGTGAGGACTTCTGGGGCGGACTGCTTCAAGTACGCCATCCCGCTGGCGACGTGATCCACTGGTAGAAACGCAAGGCCGTCCAACATGCCACAGAAGTGACGGATTTCCTCATCGTCCTTGTAGGTACTTGCGAGTCCCTCGGCCTGGATGTGCCGCCAAGTCGCCTGGGTCAGGTGATAAAAACAGCCTTGGATTCGAATAGAAGGGCTTATCACCGACTTCACAGCGTTGTGGATACCGACTTCGTAGTCAGCAACAACCTTCTCCGGATTCGGGCGCACGTCCCGACGTAGACAAGCATCCAGTATGGCTGTCAAGCACTCTTCGTAGTGGTTCTGCTGCTTTCCGGGCAGGAGAGCGTAGACAGCGGTACCATACGATCCACCCACTGGCACCCGAATGCAGAACAACTGTGCAAACTGTGCAAACTGTGCCGGAGACGTTGAGTGAGTTCCATCCATGTACCAGACATCAGCACTCCCGAGGAGGTCGAGGCCAGTCTCGCTGGCAAATACAAGTAGTCGTGCGGTCTCAGAGCCATTGTCGTACACCAGGAATGGCGCACTGCCCTCTGTGGTGGTGGTGGTGTATGGCTCCGGGAGTGGGTTCGGGATGGTTGTCATGGATGAAGGCTCATCAGGAACGGTTCCACGCCTCGCACGCCTGATGGCACGCTTCAGAGTCTCTGTTTTGCCTAATGCTGCTCGCACCTGTAATTTATAAAATGTGTTTTATTAATGTACAATATGTGTGTTAATGTAAAACGGACAAGAATACACTGTGTACACTGTAATGTGTACAATAAATTCTATATATTATGTATTAATTGTACTGAATACAAGTCAACTCAAAGTTTGAGTGGTAATAGTTTTAACGTTAAATAAATGTACGATGTACTAAGTATATGATTTAAATTAACTATGAAATACGCGGTTATTATTACTGTGCCCAACAGGAATTATTGTTTGAAAAAGGAACTGATATTGGAATAATTAATTATATACTTAATAATATCTATGCCATCATTACCTGTACTGGAAAGTGGACCAGCTTGTCTGCTAGTATCTGTCCCGGCTGACCCCTGTTCGCGTGTGCGGCATTCATGATTTCAGATCGGAGCTTATTCGCCTCAATCATGAAGGGATCTGCGTCATGTGAATGAGGATTGGAACTGTTCACTTGTGTGACCTGAAATCAAAAGATACAATTAACTAAATTGATAAAAGAATATGTTATTTATATTAAAATAAAATTTAAATTAAAACATTTGTTTCTGGCAAATTATGTATTTCAACAGTGGTAGTATCAATCGATAAATTTGACACCTATCATGTGCGAACCGTGCATCACGCTTACAGAATGGCGTCACATAAAAGGCAATTAAGGCAAGGCGACAATACAGGTAAGTCACTGTTATCACATTTAACCACAATGAATATGACACTATGGGCAATTTCTCACTCGGTATTTTTAATTTGTCATTATTAAAATGTGCTATTTTTTTCAAAATTTTATTATCTTTTTATACAATTAAAGGAATGTTTCGTGAGCATGATAATTAGCATGATAACGTTAAAAATTATTTGAATATATCGACTTACACTGAGATCTGTAATAAGCGAACCCTTGCAGGATTCGGAGCGACTTCTACTGCATTGCCATCGTATTGTAGACTTAGAGGTGTGTTTCTTGGCGTAGGAGTGACCCTCGAAGCATAGCACAGACTGACCGCGTTTGTTCGTTAGAAGTTCCATATTGGAAGTGAATTTGAAGGAGTGTGCCATTACTATATATACATATTGTTTTCACAGTTTGCTAAATTAGCCGTTAAAGAATGGACAAACTGTCAGTTAGTTATTTAATTTGTAAATTAGTTAATTAAAATTACATCGGCTTACTGTTAACAAGTTAGGTAAATTGAATTGTCGGCTAATTATGACGTGATAACCTTTGATCGGCGTATACTATGTTGTTAAGTTTGGCATCTAATTGTAGGAACCAATGTCCGGGGTATCAATATAATGTAGGAACCAATGTCCGGGCTGTCAATAAAATGTAGGAACCAATGTCCGGTTTGTCAAAATAACGTGGGAACCATTGTCCGGGTTGTCAAAAAAACGTAGGAACCAATGTCCGCCTGTGTCAAAATAAGCGTAGGAACCATTGTCCGTAGGAACCAATGTCCGGATACCTCAGCAGTCATATTTCGACAAAAGCCCCATACCACACAGTAAACACCCCCCAAAAGTTCACCTTTCAAGTTAGCCTCCAATGAATGCACCAAAATGTTGCAGACACACATAAGATATTAGAAATAACCACAAAAGGCATGTCTGAGATTGCGAAATGGCTTTTATACCAGAAGAAAAGAGGAACTCTTTAGTAATAGGCAATACTTTTGAATGGACCACAGAGGGATACACAATGATTTACTGGTATCTAACCTACAGTGCAGATATATTATAGTACAAGGGAGGCAACTTCTGCTGATAAATTAAAAACAATTGTAAAATTACTCATTTCTTAACTGTTTACACTCATTGTTATCAGGTTTCTTTATATAGAACAGTGTGCTAACATGCAAACGCAATAAATCCCTCAGGTATATTCTATTATATAGTGTTAAATCTGCTGAGTATATATTTAAAAATATGCACAACGCAGCTCTCTGCGAGTCACCACAGCCCAGCCCGTGCAAAATTTCACTTTTTTCCATTTTTAACTCTTCTTTGCCCAATCTTCATGAAACTTGGTCAGAACATTTGTCCCAATGATATCTCATCCGAGTCGAATCTGGGTCATGTGGGGTGAAAAACTAGGTCACTAGGTCAAATTGAAGGAAAAGCTTGTTAACACTCTAGAAGTAGCATTTCTCACCCAATCTTCATGAAACTTGGTCAGAACATTTGTCCCAATGATATCTCGGCCGAGTTTGAATCTGGGCAATGTGGGGTCAAAAACTAGGTTACTAGGTCAAATTGAAGAAAAAGCTTGTTAACACTCGAGAAGTCACATTAATGCCCAATCTTCATGAAACATAGTCAGAACATTTGTCCCAATGATATCTCGGCAGAGTTCGAATCTGGGTCATGTGGGGTCAAAAACTAGGTCACTTGGTCAAATTGAAGAAAAAGCTTGTTAACACTCTAGAAGTCAAATTTTTTGCCCAATCTTCATGAAATTTGGTCAGAACATTTGTTTTAATGCTATCTCGGGCGAGTTTGAATCTGGGCTATGTGGGGTCAAAAACTAGGTCTCTAGGTCATATTGAAGAAAAAGATTGTTAACACTAGAAGTTACATTATTTGCCCAATCTTCATGAAACTTGGTCAGAACATCTGTCCCAATGGTATCTCGGCTGAGTTCAATGTGGGGTTCAAAACTAGGTCACTAGGTCAAATTGAAGAAAAAGCTTTAATTCAATATGTGCTTCACAATTTTGAATGTCTGTTGTCACGTAAGTTTTTTAAACCATGATGATGATTAAGGCCGCATTTCCATCAGTCCGTATCAGTATATCCATATCTGTATAAAAATCTTACACATGGAAAATTGTTCTACTAATGAAACTCAGGTGAGCGACCCAGGGCCATTTGGCCCTGATGTTTAGCTAAGCGTGTTCCTAATCTGCCGAAAACCTTTTCATAAGCCCCTTAATGTTATATACCATTGTAAAGGTAATTTTAATTGCCTACATTATTACACATTTTCATAGACATTCAGTTACATTCCTGGAATTTAGACCGAAAGTAGTTGACCGACCCCAGAAAAAAAAAAAAAAAAAAAAAGTACTGTCCATAGACATTGTCGACTCATTAATTTCACAAGTGTTTTGATACGAGAATGTGCGTATATGTATTCTTTAATGATTTTAATCAATTTCAGTGTGTTAACATTAAAAATATGCACAACGTGGGTCTCTGCGTGCACCCAGTTTTGGCAGAAATACGCGCGTTCGATAGGCGGGTGTCTGGGCTGGGCTGGTGCTTTCTCTCCCTCGTCTCCATCGGCCGTCTATTATGATGTGCATACTTACTGTTTCAGCCACGGTATACTTTCCCTGTCCTCTCCTTTTCTGACACCGTAGTCAAACAACAGCTCCTGATCCCGGGCTATGTCCTGCGTCGCCTTAAATAAAACGTGTGTCTTACCTTCGATTCTAGTAACGAACGGCTTCAAGTTGCTGTTCCTAGCTGATTGGTTAATGGCTCTTCCGCAGGTCCCTAAAAATTCATGAATATAATGGCACTTACACTGAGTCGCGCCATCCACACACATCTTTTTGTCCAGGTCCCTGAAAAAAAAAGTGTAGTTCGTATACTTGGGATCATCCCGCTTCATTCGCTTCTCCCCGTCAGTAGCTCTCCATAGTAATCGCAGACAATCTGCCCCTTCTAAATGTTGCTTAACATAAGAAGTCCCTTACCTTTATCGTCTGTGTCGCGGCATGCAACTTTCGGCCATTTCTGCTGGCTGACGTAAGCCGACAGTGCCCCCTGGTCAAGGTCCAACGAGGAATACTTACTGCTGTGTATGATCTGTTTCATGTGCGATTCCAACTGCGTCTGCTTCACCTTGATCTGCTGGTGATTTCGTTTGAGGTCCTCATCCTTGATCGCTGGTGGCTGTTGTAGGTGTTGACACTTACCTTTAAGCACTTAGCCCCTGCGCTTAGAAACTGTTCTTGCTGCTATGCTGGCATCACGCTCGTTCCTCAGGGACCATTGGATCCTCTCGGCCTCGTCGCTTTTCAGTTTCTTACCTATTGCCCTTCACATTACCATCAGCTTGGAAGGGGCGGGGATGTCGATATCTGCTATTTCGCCCCCAGCCTGGGCACTGAGGATCCGTTTCACCTTGTCGTGCTTGGGGCTTTTTGCGGGCTGGAGGTCGTCTTTTTCGGCGTCCGATGTTGTGGATCCTTGTCTGGGGAGACGGGTTGTCCTGTGGTCGCTTTCTTCTTGGGTGTCCGAGGTTGTGGGTCCTTGTGTGGTCGCTCTGCTGGGGCCGACGACGTACTGGCAGCAGCCGGCGGCAGGCACACGATAGCTGAAGTGCTGCCAAGGGCAAGTGCTGCTGCTGCGGGTATTTTGTCATCATGGCCTCTTGCATAATTGATGACCTTCCCAATTAGATGCGTGGCTTCAGATGTCATTCCACGTGAGTGCATCCTGTAGTGGCTATCCCTGACCCATTCGGAATGGCAAAGGAAGTCGGCGATTGGTTTGCTCAGTGGCACCTTCTGAGTGTAGGTCTCGATGGACATTCTTGCGATGCCGGCCGTCATGGGTTTCAGGTTGTATTGCTTTTTGTGTCATGGGTTTCAGGTTGTATTGCTTGTGTCATGGGTTTCAGGTTGTATTGCTTGTGCAGCTTGTCTATTCCGTCGCAAGCCTTTTGGTAGGGTTGCCCATCGAGCTGCATGAAGAACTTGGTGCGAACCACCCCCTTCGCCTTGCAGATATTCAGTCAGACGTTCATGTAATACATATCGAAAATATTGGTCCAGTATGGGTCAAGAGCAATTCGACAATCGTGCATCCCGCTGGTCTTCTGGTCGGCAATACTGATGACCAGATACTGCTTACCGTCGATGATGGGCTGTTTGCCATCAAATGCTGCCTTGTACTCATGAATAGTCAAGTTCTGCGGCACGCCGACTCGCTGACCCTGCCTTAAACATATATATGCACACATGTAACGGTTATTAAATGATATGAGATATTTAGACAAGTTGGCTTTCTCTTGTCCTATTAGATCTTCCGTATTGCAGTCTCGAAGTCCTTCTTGGCCACATCCAAAACCCGTGTTACTTCTGCCATGTTTGCCCCACACCTTATTCCATTCTGTGTAGCTTGTGAACAGTCTTGTCCTGGCCATTCTGTATGTTCTTCACGTCAGGAAGAACTGATTTCACACGTTGGTTTTCCGGCTGATCGGAACCCTTTAGATTCATGCCCAAATCATGAATGTAGAATTTCAAGAAAGTGATGAAATTCTTCGTATAATTGACCAGCGTCTTCGGGTTGTAACCCCACTCAGTCATATCGGCCATCATCTTCTTCAAGGCTTCCTTTGTGAGCCGAGCGGAATCGAAGGTTACCACGGGGTGACCACCGGACATATAGTACAACATCTTGCTGACGTTGGCTACATAGTTGTCCATGACATCCTTTCCCTTGGCCTGCTCGGTCAAATACCCTCTGAATGCCTGCAAATTAAACAGCATGTGAAAGGCAATGCAACTACGTCGTCTAAAACAGTAAACTCAAACAATCGAAACGGCTTTAGTTGGGTGAACAGTGTTATAATGTTAATGAACTGGAAAATGGGCTGATCCTTGAATCGTCGGTCCACTTTGTAGAAGCCCGTTCCCATCACTGCTACCCTCAGGTCTTTAGTGTAGCTTCTGCCTTTTGTGGTTTTCCTTGGCAGGCTGTCTGGTGCCTGCGCTCCAGAACCTTGGGCTGGAGGTGCTGCCGTCTTCCCTGCGACGTGATCACGTTCATCCACCCTATCATCGTCAGCTTCTGCCATTTGCGGTTTTCCTTGGCGGGCTGTCTGGTGCCTGCACTCCAGAACCTTGGGCTGAAGGTGCTGCCGTCGTCTTCCCTGTGACGTCACGTTTATCCGCGTTATCATCGTGCGCCGCAGATTTGTCATCGCTCGAGTCCTGAAACACTTACCTGGTGTCTTACCTGGCCTCCTCGTCGGGATGCTATTCTTGTCACCGTCGCCACCGTAGCTGATTCAGCATGTAAGCGCTCGTTTGTTATTGCTCGGTGACGTTGCTGGCATGTCGTCCTTGCTTTGGTGTTGGTCCTCGTCGTTGCTATTGGGAGCTCTGGAAATGGTCGCCGTCGGTGATGGACGTGCTCTTGGTGTGGCTAGGTGCGACCATGCCACATCGCGCTGTTACAGCAAGGAAGCCTGAAATAGAGATCTAGCCACCGGCATTAATGGAAATGATGTTTCAGCTCTTGGTTTCGGGGCAAGAACCGGATATGCCTGTGGGATGGAAGTCGCCGCTGGTGTCTGCCACACACCGTGCCCTAGTACGATGTCGGCTGGGATCACGCTCTTTTTGGCCCCACATCTCCAGTATACCTCATCCACGGTGTACGTCTTGTCCTCCAGGCATCCGTAGGGCACCCACTAGTTGCTGGCGAGCACCTGGCAGTCGGCCTTGATGTTGTCCATACTTAAATGGGGGTATTCGCCTTTAAGGCCAGCACCAACTGGGCACATTGTGCAGCTGTTAGCCTGGTGCCTCTCCAGTTGGTCGCCATAGTACCGGAAGCACCAGTTGCATTGGTAGAGCGACCGGTTGGCAGACTTGCGATCCTTTGTGGGTGCGTTTATCTGTGCCTTGCCATTTTAAATTCGTTAAGTAATGAGCGAGACTATCTATTGAGAAAACACAAGATGTTTGCACGTGGCAAATAGCAAGGTAGGAAGCGCTGTCTAAACTCAAAAGAGATTTTTTGACACATTAGACAGGTGTGTCTTTCGACTGATGAAGCTTTGAATGGGCAAGATATTTATACAGGGCCGCGGCGGTTGGCCTGCAAAACGTCCCCACCCTAATTGCAACTGAGTCTGCCGAGAGGTCTTAATTGCCTAACGAGATGCGACACCCCCATATCTCTTCAGCAGGACCGACACCCCCATATCTCTTCAGGGGGACCGACACCCCGACAAGCATTTTGAGTAGTCTCCCTTATACCAATATTGGACCAAAAGTATTTATTTCAAGTGTTATTGATTCAAAGGCCATTTATCGATGTATGCTATCATGTTAGAAAAGAGCGAGAGCAAAAAAAAAATACACACACACAATCAGCAATCAGGCAACTGACTGTGTGTGTGTGTGATGCGAATAAAAAGTACAAGTCCGCAATCGTTAAAAAGTCCCAAATCTTTGAAAAATTGTCTATTTCCAACCCGAACATGGTGTTCGACACCCCCAGAAAAAAAAACACCCCCAGCCTGCACAAGCGAGAGAGTGTTTAAGAATTTTAATAATACAGAGTTTATAGAGGTGTACAAAGTTTAACATAATAACAATAATAATGATAATAATAAAACTTGCATGTTAGTTACAAGAAGTAACAGTTTTTATTGGTTTTATAATTATAATAGTGATGGGATCTGGACCTGGTGTCAACGAAACTACTTTAGTCTTATCTTAGCCTTACCCTGAAACAAGAGGGCCAGGATGGCCATAGGCCGCTAAGGTGTAAAAAAAAAATGTTTGTTTCAGGTTACCCAACCTAACCTAAAAAAAAAGCCCCGACCCTAGAACATTTTATTGAGTGGTTTACTTTTTTTCCAATAATTAAATGTGTTTTTGCTAAATAAGTATTTTGTTTTGATAGCATCCACTTCAAAACAATGTTTTATGATATTTTATACATGTTTTGAACATTCATTCAGTTTTAGAATCTTCAAGTTGACCGTTTACCAAATAAAAAAAATAATAAAAAAATAAATCCCTACCTACCTTGTCTAATTGTTTTGGACATGTAACCTGAAACAAAACATTTTTGTATGCCTAACTTGAGTTTAATGAATCATAGTGGATTGTACAAGTTTAATGGGCTGTTTAGATCTGTTCGAGTAAAATTTTGACAATGACATACAACAGCAATGTCTTTTAAATATTTTGGTCGCTCAATGAACGTTTCTTTGAAATTAATTTGAGAGTAAAACAGTGGTTTCTGACAAGAAATTGTTCCACATTTTCAATTTAATCAAAGGAGAAATACTTATTGCTAATATTTTGTAAATTCAACATGATTTTAAAGAATATGGTAGAAGCAAATACGGACAAAAGTCTCCCAGAAAAAAATCCTGCACTGTCGTTCACAACCAGGACATTAGCCTGCTCGTAATTTTGACGACCCAGAAAGTACCAGCTCGTTGAAATTACACCCTGGACAACAATTTAACACAAACTTAGGGCATTCAATCGTTAACGGCAGTAAAATGTGTTAATTAGGACGTCACACGTAATTTCCAAATACTTGAGTCATTCATGTCATGAGCGGGCATTTGTCCGAGGTGTAATTTCAACAAGCAGGCTAATGCTCTGGGTGTGAAAAACAATGAGCAGGCGTTTGTCTTTTGTCTGGATTCCGGTTCAGGATCACCTAAGGAACATTTCTGTAAAGTCAGGGGTAGCGAATATATAATATATGGCTGATATTGCCTTACTCGTCTGTTTTTCTTAAAAAGTCGTTTGCACCTAGAATTTATTATATATAGTGAAGCCTGTCTGAATTGAACCCTCTGAAAACCAATTCCCCGTCTAAACTGGAAAATTGTTTCAGTTCCAATTTTTTGTCCTTATTCTATTCATAAAAAAACATGTAAAAACTGAACACTGCAAAAACTGGTAACTAATTGCATGGTTTTTAATAAAAAATTGAATAGAATAAACAGTAAAAAGGTAAATAGAACAAATGGCTATGTCCAGTCAGGTGTCACTTGGCTACACCCTTGAGGTGTTAAGCAGATTATTGTCTCTTGATTGATAACATGGCCACTTAATTAGAGTAACAACAGAGAGCAAAAATGATGTGAAATGATTGATTAGGTCCCAATGGTGTTTTCTCAGCTTTTTTTTTTTACTGTTTTATATTCTGTCAAATTTTCACTTGTCTGTTCATGCTGTGGGACAATCTGAGCAATAAAGACAAATACATTTGCTATCCCTGAAATTTATTTCCAAATCTATCAGGTGGTGTCAGACAAGAAGATCAATCAATTTTCAACAGAGACACATAAGGAAAAAATTGTCCTGTCCTCTCGAAGCCCTTTTTGGTGATTTTTTATGATTAAACAAATTCAGTGATAAGGATGCATTATGCAAAATTATTTCATATCCCACCACACCCCCTGTACGTCGGTAAACCAATTTGCAGATGATAAATCAAATTTCAGAGAAAACATGTCGGCAAATTACTTGTTACAGTAATTTATTTACAAATACCCATATCTTTAAGGTAAGTTTCAAAATTTAAAATATCGCACAAGATACAATTATATTTTGTACGTATAATGTGCTGTTACAAACGATTCCTTATGGCAATTACTATGCCAAATTAGTATGAAGTTGGTTAAGAAGGTAGGAAAATCAGTAAAGTTTGCAATATTTTATGTAAAAAAGTACTGATCAATTAATGTTTTTGCAATTATTAATGTACGACCTTACGTATCTGCCATTCTTCGTTGTATATCTGCTTCATGCGTTGTTTAAATGCACCAAATACGCGTTATATTGTTATTTTCGTGGGACAATATAATGTAAAATTGATAAAGCCCTAACTTGTAGGTGATAAATTCCAAACTATTTTCTAAAACTGAATGGATAATAACCAAACTTGTACAAGAGTGCTTTATGTAAATGCTATAAATGTATGCATTTAAACCATTTTGATCGAGATTTTAACATTGTTGACCACAAAAGTTCACTAAAGCATTGTGCAACAATTTTATGAAAGTAAACAGTGTGTTTTTTAGGGCCAATTTGGGGCCAAAATTCGGCCCAATTCCCCTGCTAAAAAAGTATATATTTTGCCCCTATATTTGCCTTAAAATTCCCCTCAGAATGTCAGCTTTATTTTGAAAAAAAAAATGACCGAAATCGGACAAAAATTTACTAAGATAGAGGCATTTTCGTAAAAAATCCCAGCAATCTTTCATCAAACCAATTTAGTGCATATTCTAAGTTATCATTTCTAGCAAAAAACAGTTGATTAATTTTTTATAGCAAAGTAGAATATAAGTATGTAATAATGCTTTTCTAAAAAAAATAATTCCCCTTTTGCCATTAAATTCCCCATCTGAAGGGCCCCAAAGATGAAAACATCACTGACATTGTTAAGGTTCTTATCACAGTAATACTTAACTGCTGGAGAATTATTGAAAGGGACTGCCAATATAAAAACTGAAAAGTGTGTGACCAGATCTGATCTTAAATGAATTTATAATAAATGGCAGAGATGAACTTCCTCTGTATTTACTTAAATTGTTTAACATAAATGGATATTTTCCAGATAAATGGACCAAATGTTTTATTGTACCTATACATAAAAAGGAGATTTAAATGACACAAATAATTTTAGAGTGATAACTGTGTTAAGTGTCATAGGTAAATTGTTCACAAATTTGATTTAAAGTATGCAAACTGGGCGGAAAGTACCATGTATTGCTGGAAGCACAAGCTGAATGTCGAGCGAAAATGTGAACAACAGATAACGTATTTGCCCTTCACCGTCCGCATACATGAGTAGGAAGCATTTTAACATACCATATATCAACACCTTTTGAATACAATATAACCTCCATGTCATTGATATACAAAGAAAAAAGAATCGGGAACAAAACACCCGCCTTGTCTTAGACCTAAATGACTCTCAAATACAGTTCCGATATTATGATGTCTTACTTTTGTGTACACATGAGTATACTTTGCTTTTATAGCTGTAAAACGTGGTCCTTGAATACCGAGTCTGTATATTCTGTACCAAGGATATCCCTTAAAATGTTATCAAATGCATTTGTAATGTCAATAGGTGTTAATAGGTGTCAAAATCAGCACACATAATGACTTTATATTATCGGAGACAGGGATACTTGACTTTTTAACTATGAGTAAAATGAATATATTAAAGTACTGGTTAAGGTGATCTGTGCTCCAGAAACATAAATTCATTAAAATGATATATACAATTTTGCTAGACAATATTGAAAGTAATCCTCTAAAAACCAACTGGGCAACTAAAGTGAAATGTATTCTAAGTTGATTGGGATTCTATCATGTCTGCTTGGCACAAGGTGTTGGTGATCTCAATGTTTTTTTTTCTGTTTTTAAGCAAAGAATTACTGACACTTTTGTCCAAGGTGTAGAAGGACGCATAAATGGCTATTTAAGGGCATTATTTTGTAGAAATATCTTCTGTTTTGAACTTCAATTTTACCTTAAATGGGTTAAGGTGGAATAATACCGATATTAGTAATATAGTGTTTTCCAGTTTGCCCTGTTCTCGAAGATGAATATCATCTTATTTTTTTAATGTAACATCTACTCACAAACAAGAAAAAAATACAATACATATATCAGAATATTATATACGTCACCCAATCGTTTTAAAAGCCACAGAGTTATTGTCCTCACAGAATCCCAATACTATCAAGTTACGAGCTGTTTATGCATGTGAAGCTTTTGAAATTACAAATACTGTCAGTACATGATGATTAATGCTATTTTATTCAGTTACATGCAGTACATATCACTTTTATGAATACAGTGCATATTACTTTAACGTTTAACTTAGATATACATTATTTTTGCAAAGCATGATAATACAGTACTGATAACTTTCACGTATTACATAAATATAAATTATTTTTGTGAAGCATGAGAATACAGTAGAGATCACTGTTTTGTATTACTAAGACTACAATTATTTGTGTAAAGCATGAGAATACATTAGAGATCACTTGTATGTATTACTAAGATATAAGTTATGTTTGTAAAGCATGATAATACAGTACCAGATTGCTTTTTGTGTATTACTTACTAGATACAAATATTTTTTGTTAAGCACGAGAATGCAGTACAGAATACATTTATATATTACACGCAGATTAATATAAATAAATGTATTTCTCTTTCTTAAAGCATGATAATATTATTTGTTCCTATTTGTATAATTGTTATTCATGACAATCATGGGCCATGTTGGCCTTATTAGTTTTTTATTTGCTACATTGTACAATAAAAATATGTATATATAATGAAAGTATGTAATGAAAACTAGCACAAAACAAACCTTACTTTGCAAAAAATAATCAAAATAATCATCAATTTCTAGCGCAGTTTGAGCTTTATCCAGTTTGGACTTTATTTACACATTTTCTTCAAACAGTTCGGCTTTATCCATAACTAAGCATACCATTCCAAGATTTAATTGATTTTAACCCAGAAACCACTACGGTATCAACTAACAAACGTTTGAATGCCCGTCTAGAAAGATTATATGACTACTCTGTAACGGTTTAGTTCACTAATTTGTTGATTTAAATGCCAAAAATTAAATAAATACGTACATTTTTTGAATATTTTGTATTTCCCCAGACAATTTTTATATTTCTTCTTAGAAAAACGTAGATTTCTGGCAATACACTTAATACATGATGGCATTGGACATTACTTTATACATGTGTACAATAATTTTGTATATTTAAGGACTTAAATCGCCGAAAAATTCAAAATAAGTACCTACCTGTCAGTTGCGGACGATATGTTTTCTCTGAAATTTAATTTATCATCTGCAAATTGGTTTACGGACGTACAGGGGGTGCACCAGTGGATTGAAACAAATAGATTTTTCAAAGGTCTTGTAGCTTCTCTTAGTTCAAATAGCCAAATGAAGATAACTGTCATGCCAACTGATGGGAATGTTTTATAAGAAGGTCAAAGGTCTTGTAGCTTCACTTAGTTCAAATAGCCAAATGAGGATAACTGTCATGCCAACTGGTGGGAATGTTTTTTAAAAAGGTCAAAGGTCTTGTAGCTTCGCTTAGTTCAAATAGCCAAATGAGGATAACTGTCATGCCAACTGGTGGGAATGTTTTATAAGAAATTGAAATAATTTGAAGAAATTTGTTTAAGCCATGCAAGGAACATTTCTGTGAAGTATTATCAAAATTTCAAAAGTGGTTGCAGGGAAGATGTTTAAAGTGTTAACAAATGCTATAGAAGGAAAACTCCCCCCCCCCCCCCCTGGGGGCATTGTTTTTTAACAAATTAAATTAATAGAGCAATTTGGTAGATGGTCAATCTGTGTACATCTCCATAAAATTATTTCAAAATTTGGTTCGTGGTTGAACAGAAGATTTTCAAAGTTTGTAATACAATCATTTAAAAAAACTGCTCCGCCCCAGGTGGTTATGTTTTTTAATGTTCCAAATGATTTCCAAGAATTTAGTAGAGGGTCACCCAAGGAACATTTCTGTGGAATAATTTAAAAATCCCCAAAGTGGTTTCAGATAATAAGATTTTAGAACTTTTTAATAAAAACATATTATGAAAACTGCCCCACCCTTGGTGGCTGTGTTTAAAAAAAATCAAAATGATTTTAAGGAATTTGGTAAAGGGTGAAATTATTTCAAAATCCCATGGAAGTGGTTACAGAGATTTGCAAAGTTAATAGAATGTTTAAAGTCGATAAACCCTGGTGAAAAAGTTCCATGTTTTTCCATGGAATTCCATGGAAAATATGAGGCTGGAGTATTGGAACTAAATTTCCAGCCTTTTCCATGCTGAGGCTGGAAATAAACAGGCTGGAAATCGCTGGAAAATATGCTGGTAAAACATGGAATATTTTCCATGCTGCATGGTATATTTTCCATGCTTTCCATGGAAAAGCATGGAATTTTGTCCATGCTTTTCCATATACATGGAGTATTGGAACTGAAAGGCTGGAATTTTTTCCAGGGTTTTCCATGGTCCTGCTAACACATTGAGGCTGGAATATTTACCATGGTATATAGTCCAGCATTGATGGAAAACCATGGAAAATATTCCAGCCTGTTTCCAGCATCCCTAAAAATAGCTGAATATGATTTCATACAATAAGAAATATATTAGAAAGTTTAACAAACCAATTGCACCAGAATAGTATTTGTCTGATGTATTTAATAAGCCACACATTGGATGTAATTGATAAAAAAAGCACTGGTAAGTGTTGAGATTATATTTGCAGACACTGATATCGATAAAGTACACTAATCAAATACAATGACAATCGGGGGGATGCAATAACTATTATCTTACCTCAAACAGAATACTTGCTTTTACATCAGTAGTAGTAAATATCAAGTAACATAATTCTTTAAAATATTGGCATTTTTATTAAAGATTGGTACTTAGCAAGTTTGTTACATGGCTTCGTACTGACCCTGTACGGCGTAATACGGGTATTAAATTTATATACAATATTTACACAAAAGACATAAAATCAGAAAAAATCGCTAAAATTAATGTCCATTTGTCCTTGGTCAGCTTGGTGTTAACTGAGTAAATTTCCTTCCGATTTATCCGTCAAATTGGCCTCTTTGGCTTTGCCTTGCTTGGTTTGAGTACATCTCGTAACTTCTCTCGTACCTGGACGGCAGATACTTGATACTGCTCTTTCATGATTTCTAAAAAAACCACAACCAGTTCTGCAATATTAACTGATCTTTATCTAGTGCAATGCTGTCTATCAAAAGGAATAATATTTGTTTACCATGTGGTTGCCGTTGGGTACATGAAACTTTTTAACATCATCATCATCATCAAAAATTAAACAAAATATTCATTTGTAATGTATTAACTAGCTTCCTACATGCATCTGCAGATCTAAATTCATTATTAAACACTTGTCTGCTTATATTTTAAGTTCAATTAAAGGTTTACAATGGATCATCTTTCAAGACACTGAGCAAACACGAGTCAAGTTTTACCATATATAATTGCCATTTTTGACAAGTCTCTGATGGCTGGCCGTCCATCGTACTGATTGTTTGCCCTGGTTCCGGTGAGTGTCCTGCCCAGGTACTCTTCCTCCTTGTACAGGCGGCGGAACAATCTTTTCGCTGCCTTTGGGTAATCCTCAATACCGTAGCAGGCAATCTCCTCAACCAACTGAGACTGTCAAACAAAAACAATTTCTATATCATATACATTAAATCTATGGGTGGTTTCTGATAGCAAGAAAAAGAACATGTAACAATGCATAATATGATATGATTTTTTTTCCTCAACATAAACATGATATAATTTACCTCATGTGGTAGCTGGCAGTTGCTGGCCTGGTGAAAAGGCATCTACGACATTTCTTTCGGGTTGCTGTTTGCGTGGTGTTTGAACCTCAGCATTTGCAGTTCCCCAGTGCTGGGATGTGGGCGATGACATCTGCCACTGCTGGAAACCGCTGGTAGATGTCTTATGGCATGGATTTTCCTGTCATGTCAAATTACCAAATATTTAAAACGCCTTTTAGTATTTCAGTTAAACAATGTTTTAACATTTCATCACTCGTGTGACCCTGAGTTTTGAGAATAACATGATTTTTTTTTCCAAAAAACATGAAACAGTAAAAAACTATCATTAATTTACCAGAAAATGGCTAATGAATTAGAAGGTATGACATTTAAGCATGCTTTGCTTACAATTAGAAACTGCATTTGGCTGCTATTAGTGTTCACCACCTTTTGGCTTGGATTCACGATATTGTATATCTGTAAAAAAACAACAAAATATGGAACTAAACAAAATGACTAACAGTAAGCGGCTTCAAAAATTATGAAAGTTCTTTTAAAAACAAATATCCAACAACTGTGAAAAGTTCATAACTTTAGGTAGTGAAATAAACCATCATTGAATATTAATGGAGCAGTTTCCCCACACTACAAAATTCGCCTCATGACAGTGAGTAAGTGTTCTAAGTATAAAAGCAATACCTTTGATAACAATCAACAATGATTAAATAAAGTAAACTTTTGAAAACAATACTTATATAATTTAAAAAATGTTAACTGACAAGGCATTTGATCTTATTAGGTACTTTGAAATATGTATTAGAATGCCAATACTTACATGTGCAATCCAAACTCATCCAGAATTTGGATGAAACTGCTTCCCACCAGAAGATGTTCAAACTCTTCCTTCCTTTCTTTACCTGCCCGTAAAACATAATTGTAATATATTTTTAACTGATGTGCTTCACTACACTACTGTAGTACAGTAGTCTGTAGCCACTTAATTCTATCTGTACTGCAGTACTGTACACGTAGGCTTATATCTTATTTGAAATAAGTCATTATAAGGGATAGAAAACATCTGTAAATAAAAAGTTAAACAAATAAATAAAATATCAAGAAAACAAATTTTCTGATTTCCCCCCAAAATCTGCAGAAAATCGGTCAAATTTCCAACAATAACACTCAGTTTATCATTAATCCTGATTTGAATCCACGTGTAGGTAAATATCTTGTAGATTTAAAATTGATTTCATAAAGTTACTTTAAATAAATTGACAAAAAATCATTATTAGTAAGCCATTTGGGACAATGGGACGAACAAATTTAGCAGGTGCCCGAAATGCGAAACGAAATTACTTACGTATGCAACACATTGTTAACATCGAGTAGACAAATATGTTCGTATCATAAACAATTTAATTTTGTATGTTTTTTATGAAACGAATGTAAAGTATTTGAGTATATAATATTTATTATTTCGTAATTTTCGATGGGTACGAAGTAGGTACGAATGTATGATTTGTTCGAGTGCGGTTCGTACCAAATTTTTTGAAAAAATAATGCGATTATGACAAATTGTTTGAATTGAATAAAAAGGGTCTAATTTTTATATGTTAAATGCAATACAAATAATTTGGTGTTTGAATCTTAAACACGAACTTAAATTAAAATGCAAATAATTATTATCGAGACTTATGTAACTTGTAAGGCATTGAAATTGTAATTGATAGATTTACAGCATGTTCGTTGGTTAATTTATTAAGGGAAAAAACATCAACTTAAATAAAATGTATCAAATACAGATTTATTATGGTGTCTAGTGTTATTGTGTATAATCGGATTTCCAAGGCAAAAAAAAAATTCTAAATTTGAACAAGATATTTTCATTAGACCAAATGTTACGGCAAATAAAGTTTATAAAGCAATCTACCACACGATCAATTCCATGGTTTCTGTTATTTCATGAAGTTGCAAAAAACTGAGTTTGCTAAATTTGGATCGACGTCTTGCCTATAAAATAAAAGGATTAAGTTATAACTTTAATTTCCTTGTTCGTGTTTTGAGATTTGAACCATGATGTAAATCATAATTATCACACATATTTTACACACAAAAACAACAACATATCGGAGAATAGATCGCAGATGGTATGAAAATAGATTGTCTATTAATTATCTTGTATTGATCACAACAAAAGGGTCGACAGAGAATGAAAAGTGAGAGAGAAGACTCACCGCCTATTCTGGCTAACAAACACTCGTGATTTCCTTTGAAACCTCGGCATCGTGCTGTAACTTTTTCTCCCTGTCTGTATTCAACAAATTCACGCCGAGGGGATGTTATATCAGTCAATTTTAACACTCCACCTCTGATAGAAATATCATTCACCCAAAGAACCAAAGCAATGTCACTCTTATCCGCCATGTTTTGAAAATTGCGCCTCAATACCAGACTGAGTTACAATTTCTGAGATATTTGCACTCTCTGGAATCGTAAGACAACCCATCGCAGTAACCAATCTGGTCCAAACATAGAACTGATATGTAAATAATTTCATCACATTACGTGCCTCTTTTTCCCCAGAAAATGCATCGATGATTTTCATTGGTCTCCTTATACCCAGCCTTCCAATGAAGATGGCTAATTCTTGCAATGATGTATCTATTTTCGGAAATCGCCGAGTGTCATTTTGGTTTTAATCTGCAAACTATACAGAAGTTAATTTCTACATTTGAATGAAGGTATTCTTGTTAATCCGAAGAAACAGTGGCAGGTGAGTACTTTTTGCATTTTTCAAAAGTTTTAGTGTTAGTGCGTCTTAAATGGGAGAATGCAGAACTTCCGAAAAGATCGATGCGGTTTCTTGTTTCTTGTGATGCATCTGGAGTTAATCAGCATATACATTCTTGTATATTCCGTGTGCATCAAACCTTTTCGAAGTATAAACGCTTTTGGTAAACAAGAAACAACAATGAGATGAATAAACACCATTAACATCCATAAAAACTATAATTGTCAAATACAGGGTATTGAAAAAGATTTAATGGACTGCAGCTTTAATTACAGAATTTTTATAACTGACTTCATCATTAAAATTTTATCATTTACATTGTAGTTATAAGACGGTTTTTACAAACATGTTTATAACCTAAATAATTAATTGATATGATTATTACGGGTAATTGTCATTTAACATTTACATTTATTTGTTTAACATCGCACTTTGTTGCATATTGTACAATGTATTAACTTTCAGGTGACTTACTGACTCGTCAGGTCGGATGTATCTATTTTAATGAAATTTTCATTTGATGAATTACACATGCCACTGAAATAAATAATTTATTCACTTACTTGTTTAATTACTTTAATTATAGTCTGTGACCCACTGAAACAAAAACTTTAAGATTTTCTATTAATGTAGTGGGTAATCCAAAATTAAGTTGGGAATAAGGACATATTAAGACCTTGCTACATTGTCTTAAAGTCGTCATATTATAGTTGTTAATCGTTTTAAATCTGTTTCTCAGGTGGAGCGATCATTTCAAACATTTACGCAGTAGTGCAAAGTAAAATAAATCGCCACAAAACTTAAAATTCTACAAGATAAGTAACATTTAGAAATAATAAGTCACATTGCTTAATGAATTTTTATTGGATCTTGGTACAAGAATGTAACCATTCTATGCACATTATTTTCTTGCTGTAAAATGATAAGTATTTTTCTCACAGAAAAGAGACTAAGTTCTTTCCAGGGTACATGGAGAATGTCTAACAGTTTTCCAGCATTAAACATTTCTAAGTTCAACTTTCCATGCTGCATGGAATTAAAGTCCATGCTTTTCCAGGCTTTTACCACCATTGTCCAGCCTAATTCCAGCCTATTCCAGCCAATGCTGGAAAAGGCTGGACCAAAAAAGTCCACATAACATGGAAAAAATTCCACATTTTCCATCATATTCCATGGATTTCCATGGTATTCCATGCTTTACCAGGCTTTTCCAGCATCTTTTCCAGGCTTACCCTGGACAAAGTACAGCCGGGTAGCCATATTTAAGGAAAACTGTGAGCCCCACCCATTGGCTGCCATGTTCTTTAATGAATCATAATGATTTTAGATATCATTTTTGATTAAGATTGTTTTAGTTTTCATCATTTTTTTTTTTTAATGAATTGATTAATTAATCAACCAGGTTGGGCTTTAAACTCCATCTTTGCTAAATTGTTTTGTTTTAATATGTAAAACAACTCTCCTGCATTTTCAGGTGTTAAAAGTATAATATATATATGCTTGTCTGATTTATTTGGTTTTGAAAACCTTTATTTCTATTGTCAAGTTTAATGACGTCATCATATTTATGACATCATTAGAAAAACAAAGTTCATGTAGTATATAATGCATTTTTAGTACAGTTTTCCATTAAAATTAACTTTCATGTTAGAACAAACTGAATGGAAAACTGTCTGTAACTCAAGTTTTCAGTTTTCTGAAATGGGACATTTGAGTTATCAACACTTGCGCTAAGGGATTTTAATTAGGAATATGGTCATAATATTTTTATGTCATATGTATAATCCACACAAGTGATTTTTGGAAAAAAAAAGTGAGCTACAACAGTTTTCCATTCAGCCCTTGTATTATAGAAATGCACAATTATGGCTAAGAGAGAACCATTTGGTAGTTAGTTTTAATAAAAAGATGCCAAATATGTTAAACCGAATAGAACACAAAATAGCAGTCAAAATTGTAACTCAAGTAAAAGCGGAAATGGTCCTTAATGAGGAAAAAATTTAGATGCCGACCAAAATGGGTGAAATACTTGAATGCATAGGAGTCAGAGCCACTATAGTGTCTTATTGTACAGTTTATAATGTTTATAAAGTCTATTGCACTGGTATTTATGTTCTTTTTAACCAAATTTGTGAAGAAAAATTTCGGTTATTAGTTTGGGGTATGTCTTTATCGGGCGGATAGTGGTGGCGTAAACTTTTCGTTTCCGCTCTCTAACTCAAGAACGGATTGAGATATTTTAATGAAACTTCATACATAGATACCTTATATCGAGACCTCACTTGGGATTGCATATGGGGTGGGTGGGGTCAAGGTCAAGGTCACCATTACTATAAATAGAAAAACGGTTTCCACTCAATAACTTGAGAAGGCATCAAGTTATTTTAATGAAAACATACATAGATACCTTATATCGAGACCTCGCTTGGGATTGCATATGGGGTGGGTGGGGTCAAGGTCACCATTACTAAAAATAGAAAACAGTGTCCACTCAATAACTTTAGAATCCATTAAGATATTGTAAGGAATATTTATACATAGATACCATATATCAAGACTTCGCTTGGGATTGCATATGGGGTGGGTGGGGTCAAGGTCACCATTGCTAAAAATAGAAAAAGGGTTTCCGCTCAATAACTAAGAATCCATACAGATATTTTAATGAAACTTCATACATAGATACTATATATATCAAGACCTCGCTTGGGATTGCATATGGGTTGGGTGGGGTTAAGGTCAAGGTCACCGTTACTAAAAATAGAAAAACAGTTTCCGCTTAATAACTTTAGAATCCATAAAGATATTTTAATGAAACTTCATACATAAATACCATATATCGAGACCTCGCTTGGGATTGCATATGGGGTGGTTGGGGTCAAGGTCACCATTACTAAAAATATAAAAATGGTTTCCGCTCAATAACTTAAGAAGGCATCAAGATTTTAATATACTGTAGATCGAAGCCTTGCTAGAGATTGCATATGGGGTGGGTGTGGTCAAGGTCAAGCAGACATTTACTAAAAATAGAAAGTGGTTTCCGCTTAATTACTTGAGAATGCATCAAGATATTTTAATGAAACTACATAGATACCTTATATCGAGACTCTTGGGATTGCATATGTGTTGGGTTGTTTCAAGGCCAAGGTCACCGTTACTAAAAATAGAAAAACAGTTTTCACTCAATAACTTGACAATGCATCGAGATATTTTAATGAAACTTCATACATAGATACCTTATATCAATACCTCGCTTGGGATTGCATATAGGGTGGGTGGGGTCAAGGTCTCCATTACTAAAAATAGAAAAGCGGTTTCCGCTCAATACTTTAAAATGCATGAAGATGTTTGAATTAAACTTCAGACATAGATACCTTGTATCTAGACCACACATTGGATTGCATATGGGGTGGGTGAGATCAAGGTCAATGTTGTAAAAAATACAAAAACGGTTTCTGCTCAATAATTGGAGAACGCGTTGCCATATTTTAATGAAACTTCATACATAGATACCTGATAGCGAGACCTCTCTTAGGAATGCATATGTCACCCAGAACTTTCTTTCATTATCATGCTGACTTTTATGCATTTCATTAGAATTTTTTTTTTTTTTTGGAATTTCCACGTTTCTTGTCTTTGTTTTCTTCTTTGTTACATAAAAGCTTTTGCCATGATGGCAACCGGAAGGGTTTGTCGATGTGATGTGTTGAACTATGCTGAACTGTCATGATTTTATAGCCATTTGCAGCAAAGTGTCAATTATCAAGTTGTAATTTAGTTCTTAAGACACATCCCAGTAATAACATTCTCAACACCTTCAATATACAGGGACCTGTTCACACCTGGGTTTTTGTTTGTACAAGCTGTGACATCTTACATCGCTATTCGTATCACTGCCACAATTTCACTAAACACACCAATGCACATTGTTTTTTTGTAACATTTTATTCATACACGCGATAATTTTTTCCCATGACTAGACGATGTGTCGCGTACCCTCCCATGACAAAGGTCAAGGTCACAATTCAAGGTCAAAGGTCATGAATTTTCGTTTCCGCTCAATAACTTCTTAACACCTGTATGGATTTTTATATAACTTCAGATTATTATTCAACATGACCAGACAATATGTTGCGTGCAACTCCCATACTCGTCGGTCAAAGGTTAAGGTCACAATTCAAGGTCAAAGGTCATGAATTTTTGTTTCCGCTCCCTAACTTAATGCCTGGATGCATTTTAATATAACTTTAGATTATTATTCCCCATGACCAGACGATGTGTCTTGTACAACTCCCATGCTCTTCGGTCAAAGGTCAAGGTCACAATTTAAGGTCAAAGGTCATGAACTTTTGTTGCCGCTCTGTTACTTCTTAACACCTGGAACGATTTTAATATACCTTCAGATTATTACTCCCCATGTCTGCATGTGATGCAAAATATAACCTGTGATCTAAATCTGAAACTCTGAAAACATGGAGATGTGATGATAGCATTGAGTACGTGAATAAAATCTGTTTCGTTTCTGAATTTCTGGTAAACAATCAACTCAGTTGAATCTTCAGACAAAATTTTATTTTTTCACTACTGCTATTTGATCATTTAATACATCAGTAACGTCACCTTCCTTTACAGACAGACAGGAACTGGAGAAATATATTTTCTTATACTGTTCATAGACACTGGCTCTCAATTCTTGTGGTACTAACCCATTTTCATTATTTTTCTTGAGAAGAACATGTGTACCAGTACGTACAGAGAAAGTTGCACAAAAACAATTGCTATTACTTTCCGATACCGTTCTAATTACCTGCTGTAAAGGCGATGTTGGTCTACGGATAAGTCGCTTAAGTCCTCCTAAGTAACTTTCAAATGTGAAAGCAGAAAAGTTATCAAGAGGCCCAAAGTTTTTAACATCTCGAGCCCAAGACCATGTACATTAAAAACTAACATATATTCCCCATATTATTCAGAAAATTGTTGTACAAATGAACACAACAACTGGTGTGCATTCTCGTTGTAATTATCACAAAATATTTTAGATGACAAGCAAAATATTCATAAAAACAGCAGCAAGAAATGTTTGTAGTTCTTTGAGTAGGTGTGTCTTTATCACTACAGGCACAGTGCGCAATATGAAATGTTTAAACTCTGCTGCTTTCTATCTCTCAACTCTCTACAGTGCTCGACATTTGAGATTGAACTCTTTAGGACAAAATATGATGAAAGTGCTACTAAATCCTCAGAAATCATTTAGTATTTGCGGCAACTCTGCAGTTATTAACTAATGGACTCCTTATTCATAACAGTATTTGTTTAACCACTCCAAAATACATTATATGCAAGAAGGCATTAGGAATTGTGACACCATGCCAATTGGAAGCTGTTCAAAAGGGGAAACAGCTTTATGGTGTTCAGGTTGTGTTCTTGCAATGATATCATTATTATTGGAATTATATCATTATTATTGGAACTCCCAAGCGGCCTGGCAGGCAGGCGGGAGGGCAGCGGTAGGTCTTTGTTCGGAGCATAACTTTGGCCAGCATGGATGGATTTTCAAATAACTTGGCAGAAGTGATCAGCATGATAAGACGGAGTGTCATGCGCAAGAACCAGGTCCCTAGGCCCAAGGTCTAGGTCACAATTCAAGGTCAAAGGTCAAATATTGGAAATCAATCTTTAACACTTTGTCCAGAGCATATCTTTCTCCAAGCATGCATGGATGCTCCTTTGACGGGGGTATCTTTGTGACAATGGCACTATTCATTATACTGTATCTAATACAACACACACTTGTTGAATTATGTGACCATAATGCTGGTCAGGTCTTCTCTTCTTGGGCGAGAAACATCGTGTTTGCTATGGGACATTGGATTGCATCCTCACTTTTGCCGAGAGAGTTCTTATTGGCTGTCCATGGCTGGTGTTGCAGTTTCACAATTTTTAAAGCTTTCTGAAAATACAAATTTATAACAGTAGATCATATGTTGTACCTTTATTGCATAATACATTGTCTAATGGTTTATGGATCTATATATCACTGCAGTTAGTATGTCTATGAGGTCGTTATAGTCATGTTGAATAGTTTCCCCATTGGAACTGGAAATTTCACCAACATAATAGAACATATTTTCAAACTATTGTAATTCCTTGCCTGTTTCAAAACACACTAGTTGAATGCAACAACGATTTGTTTGGTATCTCATAGACTGGACATGGAATACAGGACTCCTAGACGCCGTGCGTATATTCAGTTTCATCCTATGCATGCTGTTGATCTTTCCTTTTTTCAGTACTGGGCTTGGCAGTAAACATTTGATGAAAATAATGATAATATTATGAACACGAAGCCATGTAGTGTATGTGAAACTACTGTTATATTTGTAGGGATTGATTTAGAAAGCGTGATAAAGACCCTATACTTAACATGAAGACAAACAATCGGGCTACTAATACTGACAAAACACAAGTCTGAACAAAAACAATAAAAGAGAATATATGCAAATTCTTAAATCACTGCCCACCTTGTCTGTGCTAAATTTGAGAGATTAGAGTTTAATGTCAAGGATGTTGTAAACACTTTTAAAAAGTTTGTTAAACAAGTCATGAGGCATTTTTCTTGGTTACGTAATCCTTATTATAAACCGCTCAATCAATCCTGTGCAATATGATGAATGTTTCCATTTACTTCAGATTTTCTTAAAGGCCTAGTTTAACCCTCCTTTCATTGAAACCTTCAATTCTGGTAGTATAATAATTGTACACTTGTGCATTGCCCCCCCCCCCTTGCTATGGTGATCCTTACGGGAAGTTAACATAAAATAGGTCTTGACCTATACGTTGTTTTTTTTTCTTCAAATATTCATTTTTAGCTTGACCTTTCAAAGAAAAGGCAAGCTATTCTACTCGCCCTGGCGTCTGCGTCGGCATCCGAGCTAGGTTAAAGTTTTTCGGTAAGCTAGTTTCTCAGGAATGGCTTGAGTGATTTCATTAAAACTTGAAACATTTATTCCCCACATTAAATTGAACTTATAGGCCAAATTTGGTAACTCTAGTTTGAAATTTGTCAAAATTATGGGCCTTTATACACTTAGAAATTTTACATCTATATGGACAGGTTAAAGTTTTTCGGTAAGCTAGTTTTCAACTTTTTGTTTCCGCACTCTAATTCGACATTGGATTAATCTATTGTAATGAAACTTTAAACATAGATACCTTATAGCTAGACCTCGCTTGGGATTGCTTATGGGGTGGGTGGGGTCTAGCTCAAGGTCACTGTTACTAAAAATAGAAAAATGGTTTCTGCTCAATAACTTGAGAACGCAATGAGATATTTTTGATAAAATTTGATACATATATACTTTATATCGAGACCTCTCTTGGGATTGCGTATAGGTCAAGGTCAAGGTCACTGTTACTAAATATAGAAAAACGGTTTCCGCTCAATAACTTGAGAACGTATTAAAATATTAAAATAAAACTTAATACATAGATACCTTATATGGAGACCTAACTTAGGATTGCATATGGGGTGGGTGGGGTCAAGGTCAAGGTCACTATTACTAAAACTAGAAAAACTGTTTCCGCTCAATAACTTGAGAACGCATTAAGATATTCTAATGAAACTTGATACAGAGATACCTTATATCAAGACCTTGCTAGGAATTGCATATGGGGTGGGTGGGGTCAAGGTCACTGTTACTAAAAATAGAAAAACAGTTTCAGCTCAATAACATGAGAACGCATTGAGATATTTTTATGAAACCATTACTAGAAATTGTATTGATGTGCTGACTTAAATGCATTTTGTTGGAAAAATTTGGTATTGTTGAATTTACATATTTCTTGTTTTAGACAAAAAATGCCAGGAACTCTGACAAACACAAGAAAAGTCGAGCGCACTGTCCTCTGACAGCTCTTGTTATGAACAAGGAACAAGAATGCTATTTCCAATATACTACACATATTTGACTAAAGACTTATAAAACAACAACTTCCATACTTTTTCCAGTATTATAGCATAAAAAGTCCATTTTCAGTTCATTATGGGATGTGTTTATTAACAAACAGCTGTCGGTTATAGTAAAAAAAGGTGTATTACTTGGTAAAATCATGCGCCATCTTCGATTGTGGGTATAATAATGGCATCCTAATGCTTAGGTTAACTATGGTAAATTGTGATTTATAATATATTTATGTGTCTAGAGTTCCTTTCATTGAGAATTGTCAAAAGACAGTATGTAACTCACCTGCAGCTTGTGTTTTTTGTTTTTTTACGTGTTAATGAGGCCTCTAGCATGCCCTCATCCTCCTGAAATACAAACAAGACATTTTATTCTTCTAAGTAAGAAGCTACGCAAAACCTTTAAATTAGGGATGTCAGCTAATAGTTAAATATACAATTATTTGAATACCTGACAGAATATTTGAATAGTAAAGAGGTATTCCAATAGCAAAAAGAAATTACAATTATCTTAAGAATCTACAATTCGAGACAGATCATCTGCTATAGTCCTCTTTTGTTTTGTCAGTTTGCTATTTTGACACAGCATTTCACACCTTAGGTGTCAAAATGCGTGACACGTGAAAACAGATAATGATAACTATTACCGATGGTCAGTACACTGACACCTCTACAGGGTCAATTAAGTAGATCAATAATTATTAAAACTATGTGTAATTGTATTTTTAGCTCACCTGAGCACGAAGTGCTTGGTGAGGTATTGATATTGTTATAGGGGACCTTTCCTGCCGTTAACAATTTGTTTTGTTCTCATGCTGGAGACTTTATTTTTTATCCAATCTTGATCAAACTTGCATAGTTGGTGTAGGACCATAAAATCTCGGATGGCATAGTTACACGGCCAGATCACACCAGTAACACTAGAGTTATTGCCCCTTTTTCATGCAAAAAAGTGCAAAATGCCTTTGTACATTGTCATTCAGAACAGAAAAGCATCTTACACTGAACGACCGATCTTCTTATCCTAGAAAATGTTAAAAGGTTCCACAAAATACGTGTCCATGTGATAAACACAGTGTTCCGGATACTTGTACACGTCTGTTTTGTGTATAGTGCCAGTAAGAAGCTTTACTGCTTGCAGGGCTGTAAGAATTTGCCTGCTCGGAATGTAGGTGTGATCGGTTTTACATCGAGAGTGACTATTGCAGTTGGCGTGATCATTTGTAATGATTGGCAATATTGTCCAAACTAAAAATTCCATAAGCATATGCATCTACACACTTCCATATTGAATAATTGAGGTGTGTTTACACTGGAAACAGTTTGTCAATTAGTTCAAGTGACCATGTTTTTTCTCCTTGACACTTCACACCAGTAGATAGTTTCATTTCTTTAGAAACAGACTCAAACACATTCAGAGTATTGTTTTGGTTTGTTCTTGCTGCTCTATGTTTCCATACGTATTTATTGATGCTGGTATATCTTATAATGTTAATGACATGTCACATTTACACCTTTAGTGTCAAAATACTCGTATATCTTCTTCGTGCTGATAAGCTGGTACCACTGTGCAAAATGAGTCATCCTGTCTTCGTATCAGTTCAAGTTTTAGTACCTTGTGGGTGTTGTATCCAGTACAACCGGGCCAGCTGGCTCAGTTGATAGAGCACAGGACTGTCAATACGGGAATTAAGTGTATTAGTCTAATTCATGAGACGTACTGCGAATTTAGTGTTTCTTTTTATACAGGGCTAAATTCGCTGGAACGTTTCATCGCCGAAAGACCATTTATGTGGTGGAAACCTAAAAGTTTAAATTTTCATTAATTTCCATTATTTGCGACAATAAAGTTATAAATCAACGTATTTTACTTAAACAACACCTAAACTGAATAACATGTGCCGAAATTTACCTAGAACATGCGTTTTAATTCCGATTTAAACTTGCGAATAAATCTAAATTCATGTACAGTCCACCATGTTTACCTTGCCTTGTTTAACCCTTCAAATATGCTTCAACCAATCGGATGATGAATGGTAGAATTGAATTACCAATCGAAATGATGCAATCTTTTCAGTGTAGCAGAATATCGATTAAAGTTTACACAGTGGAGGACAGTTGGATGTGTTGAAAATGCAATAGTGTGTAGGTTTAAATTGGTGTTGCATCCAAAATGGAAGTGCTATCGTACAAATATTTATGAAACATTATTGAGGAATAAATTCTCTTTGCAGGTATGTAAATTTTATTAAGAAATATTCATGCTAACCATGCCGTTTCAGCACATGAAAGTAGCGACGAAAATCCTGTCACTACTCTATAGACATATAGGGAGAAATTTCCACCACAGAATTGGTCTTTCCCCGTTTAGGCCCCGCCAATATTGCCCATATAAAAAGTAGCTCAATATTGGCAAAGGGCCTAACTTGTTATGCTGTAAGTGTATTTGCATGTACGAGGATACTATAATGGTTGTATTAAATTGTATTATCAACAATGGAAGAACTGTTGATTTAAAATAGTATTTGATTTGTGCGCTGAATTAGTAGTAATGACTCTTTCAAAACATCCATTCAGTCTTACAGCTAGTATATAAATTTTGATATGTGCTTTTGGTTTGTTTAGATTTCTTAATAAATGTAAGTATAAAAATATAAACAGAAATGGTATCTTTTTACATTCACTCATTTCTAATATTAAAGTCAAAATTTCTATGATTAATACTTCTCATAGTTATATTGCTGTTTGCGAATGTATTCCTTTAGGAAATAGAACACAGTTCTATATTAAAACATACTCTACATATATTGTGCATTAAGAACAGAAAATCAATATTAATACTGTAGTTTACACCCACATTGCCTGTGATTATTTTATAAGACCTTAAATGTCAAATGTGTTGTTTGATAAATATGTACAACATATAACATTTATAAAATCATGTCAGATATTTATGTATCCTGTTTAACAGGTCACATGGCTTTTTTTCTCAGTTAATGATATATCAGACTTCTTGATTATACAGCAATTGATAATTAGCATGCTTAAAATGTTCTTCTCAAACCACTGGCTGGATTTCAAAATAATATCACAGAAATGTTCCTTGGGTGACCCTCTACCAAATTCCTTGAAATCATTTTGTATTGTTAAAAAACATGGCCGCCAGGGGGCGGGGCAGTTTTCCTTATATAGCTATATTGATAAGTTTAAAAATCTTCTAGTCTGAACCTACTGGCTGCATTTCAAAATAATTTCACAGAAATGTTCCTTGGGTTACCCTCTATCGAATTCCTTGAAATCATTTTGATTTGTTAAAAAACCTGGCCGCCATGGGCCGCGGCAGTTTTCCTTATATGGCTCTATTGAAAAAATTCTTGTTTGAAACCACTAGCTGGATTTCAAAACTATTTCACGCAAGTGTTCATTGGGTGACCCTCTACCAAACTCCCGGATATCATTTTGATTTGTTAAAAATAATGGCCACCATGGGGCGGGACAGTTTTCCTTATATGGCTATATTGAACTCTTAAACAATCTTCTTTAAAGCCATTATGATGCTTTACACTCAGGTGAGCGACCTAGGGCCATCTTGGCCCTTTTGTTATTTTTTTTTAACAATTTTTCTTCATCTGCATGTTCATATGGTATTTGTATGGTATGCTTACATACAGTTTTGATGTCTGATTTGGTCCTGCAGTTCTAGTGATTTTTAGTCATTTGACTATCTCTGCTCTTCTCATTGCACTTATATTGCTTGACAAAGCGCATTGAGGAGCATCCATAAATTTTACTGATATCCTTGTTATTGCCTTTTCTGTCGAGCCCGCCTGCAGTCAGCTCGACTTAGTTGTCACAATGGCCATTCGGTGTATGTGCGAGCGTCCGTCCTTCCGTCCGATCTTGTCCGGAATGTAACTCCATCATTTATCAAGAAATTTTAAAATAACTTGCCACAAATGTTCACCATGCGGAGACCGCTTGTCGCTATCTCAAACGTCAAGGTAACACTTAGAGGTCAAAGGTCAAATATAGGCATAATACAGCATGTCCGGATTGTAACTCCATCATTCATCAGGCAATTTTAAAATAACTTGCCACAAATATTTACCATGTGTCAGTGTGTCACGCGCAAGACCTATGTCCCTAGCTCAAAGGTCAAGGTAACACACAGCAGTCAAAGGTCAAATATGGGCATAATACAGCTTGTCCGGACTGTAACTTCATCAGTCATCAGGCAATTTTAAAATTGCCACAAATGTTTTACCATGTGGAGACTGCTTGTTGCGCACAAGACCTGTGTCCCTAACACAAAGCTCGAGGTCACACTTAGAGGTCAAAGGGCATATATGGGCATTTTACAGCTTGTCCAAACTGTAACTCCATTATTCATCGGGCAATTTTAAAATAACTTGCCACCATGTGGTTACTGTGTGTCGCACGCAAGACCTATGTCCCTAGCTCAAAGGTCAAGGTCACACTTAGAGGTCAAAGGTCAAATATGGGCATAATACAGCTTGTCTGAACTGTAACTGTAACTTCATCATTCATCGGGGTATTTTAAAATTACTTGACACACATGTGGAGATAGCGTGCCGCGCGCAAGACCTGTGCCCATAGCTCAAAGGTCATGGTCACACTAAGGGGTCAAAGGTCAAATATTGGCATAATACAGCTTGTCCGGACTTCATCATTCATCAGGGTATTTTAAAAATAACTTGCCACAAATGTTCACCTTGTGGAGATGGCTTGTTGCACACAAGACTTGTGTCCCTAGCTCAAAGGTCAAGATCACACTTAGGGGTAAAATGTCCAATGTGGGCATGTTACAGCTTGTATAGACTTGTTAATTCCTCATTCATCAGGCAATTTTAAAATAAATTGCTACAAATCTTCACCATGTGGAGACGGCATGTTGAACATAAGACCTGTAGCTCAAAGGTCAAGGTCACTCTTAGAGGTCAAAGAAGATCTGCTTGTTAGTAAATGTGATTTTCAAATAATTACAATTCAAGTTGCTTTCTTGATAATGGGCTCGACATTTTGCCAACAGGCATCTAGTTATTATAAATATGACATTTTTATAGGTTATTTTCGTTTCCCACGGAGATCTTAGGAATTAATATATACTACACGTCGCGTGGTATTTGTCTAGAAATCTCATCTTATGTGGACAATTTTATCTTGCCATGGAGAATCACTACGATTATTGGGGTGTTTTTACACACGGCGTCCACTGTGGCGCTGATCAGTATCTATTGAACAGCGGACCACGCCAACGCGGTGATTCGCCGTGAAAGGTAAATGGCGTATCCAATGAAAAAGCTACTACATATGCATGCACAGTATATGCATAGATGTAATTTATTTTACAAATGTACATGTGTACATTGTGTACATGTAATGTATCAACTTTATGTGTCTTAAAATTGTGTTTAACAATTTTGTTGATGTGATTGCCTCTTGTTACAGTTATTTAACATGTAGGAACTGTTAAATGGCATTATGCTTTCATTTAATTGTTCGCTTGCTTTATTTATTGTTATAATTTATTCTAACAATTACAACTTAAATGTGTTTGCTCAATTGTTCATCGATTGCTGCAAAACTCGTTAAGTTTTGTGCACGGGTAACTGTAATATTCTGACAGTAATGAGTATATACGTGTACTGTTTAATAATTATTTAAATGCGTTGGTAATTTTTTGGAGAGCTGGCTTCGAAGGTGTTCTACTTTTTATAAAAATATGACTGATCTGGTTTGTGGAACAGTTATGAAACGTATGAACTTTTTTTATGCCCCCCACTTTAGAGGGGGGGGGGAAGATATAGATTTGCCCTTGTCCGTCCGTCGGATCTTTGTGTTGTGCATAACTCAAAAAGTATAACTGCTAGAGTGATGAAACTTTATATATATATTAATCAACATGTGAACTTGTGTGCCGGCATATTTTTTTTTTTTTTTTAACAAAAATGACATTTTAGCACTTGTGTCGCACATAACTCAAAAAGTATTACTGCTACAGTGATGAAACTTTATATAGATATTAATCAACATGTGAACTTGTGTGCCTGCATATTTTGGTGCAGTTTTTTTGGTCATCAACACAGTTATGGCCTTTTGTTTTTAGCAAAAAATGACATTTTTGGATTTGTGTCGCGTGTAACTCAAAAAGTATAACTGATAGACTGATGAAACTTTATAAACATATTCATCAGCATGTGAACTTGTGCACCTGGGTATTTTGGTGCATTTTTTCCGACATCAGCAGAGTTTTGTGACAACCAGCGGAATGTGGGGGCATCCGTGTCCTACGGAAACATGACAGTTTTTGTGTAGTTGTTTTTATTTTGATACATAAGTTATTAACTTGAAACTTGGAACTAACCTTTGTCATCAACTCCAGTATCAAGGGCAACATTCCCTATAACTCTGTTTTGTATTTTGACAGAGTTATGCCCCTTTTTCACATAGATTTTCTGGTTAAAGTTTATATTCAGAAGTTTTGTAACTTCAATACTACAAAAGCTATTCACTTAAAACTTGGAATATACCTTTGTCATCAACTCAAGTATCAGGGTGAACATTCCCCATAACTCTATTTTGTATTTTGACAGAGTTATGCCCCCTTTTCACTTAGATTTTCTGTTTAAAGTTCATATTCAAAAGTTTGGTAACTTCAAAACTACATAAGTTATTCACTTGAAACTTGGAACTAGCCTTTGTCATCAATTCTAGCATCAGGGGCAACATTACCCATAACTCTGTTTTGTATTATAACAAATTTATGCCCCTTCCACTATCCAAAATATGTACCAACTGAAATACTTTGAAAAGTCGTGCGCGCTGTCCTCTGACAGCTCTTGTTCAGGGAGCAGTTGCCCTTTGCTTTTTTGCTTGTCCATACTATAACTGTTACCATGAATGGATGGATTCTAAAACTACTTGGCACAAATGTTTGCTGCTATGAGCTGGTGTGTACCGCCCATGAATCTGATCCATAGGTCAAAATCAGCTTTTTGCTATAACTTTGCCATGGATTGAGGGATTTTTCAATAAATTGGCACACATATTTGACAAAATGATACGACATGTCACGCGCATAAACCAGATTTGTAGGTCAAAGGTCAAGGTAATACTTTTAAAGGTCCACAGGCGAGATGGGCTTTTTTGCTTGTCTGGACGAATAACTTGTTGAATGGATTTTAAATCACACACTTTTTGTCTCAACATGTCAGTTTGGTTCAGTATGAAACGGGTCATACCCCCACAAACAAAGTGTAGGAGGGGTATATAGGAGTGAGCTTGTCGGTTCGTCGGTCTATCTGTCTGGTCTGTCGGTCTGTTGGTTTTTTGGTTTCCGGATGATAACTCGAGAAAGGCTTGACATATTGAAATAATTTTTGGTACACATGTGTAACATCATAAAATACAGGTCAAGTTCACTGTTGGTTACAAACCACTAAATTTTGTCAGAGTTATGGCCCCTTTTTAGCTCACCTGAGCACAAAGTGCTCATGGTGAGCTTTTGTGATCGCCCGTTGTCCGTCATGCATGTGTGCGTGCGTGCACGCGTGCGTGTGTGCATGCGTCGTCAACTTTTCATTCAAACAACATCTCCTAAACCGCTTGGCAGATTTTCACCAAACTTCGCAGGAATAATCCTTGGGTGGACCTCTTTCAAAGTTGTTCAGATCTTTCCGGTCCACTGCATATGTAGGTCACCAGAGCTAAAAATAGATCTAAAAAGTGAAAACTTTAAAAATCTTCTATGAAACCGCAAGGCTCAGGGCTTTCATATTTGATGTGTGACATCCTCTAGTGGTCCTCTACTAAGATTGTTCAAATGATATCCTTGGGGTCAAAAGTGTCCAAGCCCCAGGAGTCACATGGTTTATATAGACTTGTATAGCAAAATGACTTTAAAAATCTTCTCTAATGTTTTGTATTTTGACAGAGTTATGCCCCTTTTTCACCTTGATTTTCTGGTAAAAGTTTATATTCGAAAGTTTTGTTACTTGAATGCTACAAAAGCTATTTACTTGGAACTTGGAATATACCTTTGTCATCATCTCCAGTATCAGGGTGAACATTCCCCATAACTCTATTTTGTATTTTGACAGAGCTTTACCCCTTTTTCACATAGATTTTCAGGTTAAAGTTTATATTCAAAAGTTTTGTAACTTCAAAACTACATAAGTTATTCACTTGAAACTTGGAACCTTTGTCATCAACTCTAGTATCAAGGGCTACATTACCCATAACTCTATTTTGTATTTTGACAGAGTTATGCCCCCATTTCACTTAGATTTTCTGTTTATATTCAAAAGTTTGGTAACTCAAAACTACATAAGTTATTCACTTGAAACTTGGAACTAGCCTTTGTTATCAACTCTATTATTAGGGGCAACATGACACATAACTGTGTTTTGTATTTTGACAGAGTTATGCCCCCTTTTCACATAGATTTTCTGTTTGAAGTAACTTCAATACTACAAAAGCTATTCAATTGAAACTTTGAATATACTTTGTGCTCAGGTGAGCTTTTGTTATCACCCGTTGTCCGTAGTGCGTGCGTGTGTGTGTGCGTGTGTGCGTCGTCAACTTTTCATTTAAACAACATCTCCTCCTGAACTGTTTGGCAGATTTTCACCAAACTTCACAGAATGATCCTTGGGCGGACCTCTTTCAAAGTTGTTCAAATCTTTCCGGTTTGCTGCATATGTAGGTCACCAGGGCTAAAAATAGATTTAAAAAGTGAAAACTTAAAAAATCTTCTCCTATGAAACCGCAAGGCTCAGAGCTTTCATATGTGATATGTGACATCCTCTAGTGGTCCTCTACAAAGATTGTTCAAATAATGCCCCTGGGGTCATAACTTGCCATGTCCCTGGGGGTCACTGGTTAATATAGACTTATATAGCAAAATGACTTTAGCAAAATGACTTTATAAATCTTCTCCTGAAACAGCAAGACCTAGAGGTTTCATATTTGGTATGTAACATTGTATAGTGATCCTCTACAAAGATTGTTCAAATAATGCGCCTGGAGTCAAAACTGGCCACGCCCCGGGGGTCACATGATTTGTATAGATTTAAATAGCAAAATTACTTCAAAAACTGGCCACGCCCCGGGCGTCACATTGTTTATATAGACTTATATAACAAAATGACTTTAAAAATCTCCTCTAAAACCGCAAGGCCTAGAGGTTTCATATTTGGTATGTAACATTGTAAAGTGGTCCTCTACAAAGATTGTTCAAATGATGCCCCTGGGGTCAAAACTGGCCACACCCCGGGGATCACATGGTTTATATAGACTTAGATAGCAAAATGACTTTGAAAATTTGAAAATCTCCGACGAAACTGCAAGGCCCAGAGGTTTCATACTTGGTATGTAACAATGTATAGTCGTTCTCTACAAAGATTGTTCAAATGATGCCCCTGGGGTTAAAATTGGCCACACCCCGGGGGTCACATGATTTGTTTTGACTTAAATAGCAAAATGACTTCAAAAATCTTCTCCTCTGAAACTTCAAGGCCTAGAGGTGTCATATTTGGTTGGTAATATTGTGTAGTGGTCCTTTACAAAGATTGTTAAAATGATGCCCTTGGGTTCAAAACAGTTGTCCTCTACAAAGATTGTTCAAATAATACCCCTGGGGTCACAACTGGCCACGCCCCGGGGGTCACATATTTTATATAGACATAAATAGTAAAGTGACGTTAAAAATCTTCTCCTCTGAAACTGCAAGGCCGAGAGGTTGCATATTTGGTTGGTAACATTGTATAGTGGTCCTCTACAAAGATTGTTAAAATGATGCCCCTGGGTTCAAAATTGGCCACACCCCGGGGGTCACATGGTTTATATAGACTTACAAAGCAAAATGACTTTAACAATCTTCTCATCTAAAACCGCACTGGCCCAGAATTGTTATATTTGGTATGTAACATTGTATAGTGGTCCCCTACAAAGATTGTTCAAATAATGCCCCTGGGGTAAAAACTGGCCACACCCCGGGGTTCACATGGTTTATATTGACTTAAATAGCTCCTCTGAAATCTCAAGGCCTAGAGGTTTCATATTTGGTATGTAACATTGTATACCGTAAATATGCAGTTATAAGTCTAGACCTCTCACAAGTCAAGAAGTTAAAATTCATTCCAGAAACGTTTTTCTAGTAATAACCATTCCATAAGTAGAGTTGGCCAGAGTATGCCCTAATAGGTAGGTATATACAGTCTGCAGTGAATGCCTTGAAGCTGAAATCACCTTTTTGAAAGGTTTTGATGTGGACAAAAACCGGTTCCAGCCAGTTTAATTAGCAATATGCTATACACGAAAATGATGGGTTTCGAAAAGCATGGGTTTCATCTGCAGGTTTATTGATTTTTTATTGGTAGCTGATGGTCTAGCTGGGGGCTATAGTAGGGGTTTCAAGTCAATTCAAATAGAGTAGGTAGTTTCATTCACAGTTTGCATCTTATTTAATAATGAAATAGTTATGCTTTTTGTCTTAATTGTTGGTAATTAATAGAATGAGCAAACTGTGATAATTATGAATGGATTATAGTGTGTGGATTAGCAAATATGCAGGTAAGAAATAAAATGCATTTGACAAATATTTCAATATAATATGCTGCGATTTTTTGTGAACTGCCTCATAAGTCGAATGTACTTTATAACCACGATTTTAGAGGCTTAAAATCTCGACTTATGACTGAGTATTTACGGTAGTGATCCTCTACAAAGATTGTTAAAATGATGCCCCTGGGGTCAAAACTGTGCACATCCCTGAGGTCACATGGTTTATATAGACTTAATTAGCAAAATGACTTTAAAAATCGTCTCCTCTGAAACTGCAAGGCCCAGAGGTTTCCTATTTGGTATGTAACATGGTATAGTGATCCTCTACAAAGACTGTTCAAATGATGCCACCGGGATCAAACTGGGCTACCCCGGGGGTCACATGGTTTATATAGACTTAGATAGCAAAATGACTTAAAAAATCTTCTCCTCTGAAACCGTAAAGCCCAGAGGTTTCATATTTGGTATGTAACATTGTATGGTGGTCCTCTACAAAGATTGTTCAAATGATGCCCCTGGGGTCAAAACTGGGCAGACCCCGGGGGTCACATGGTTTATATAGACTTAAAAGTTAAATAGCAAAATGACTTTAAAAATCTCCTCTGAAACTGCTAGGCTCATAAGTTTTGTATTTGGTATGTAACATTGTAAAGTGGTCCTCTACAGAGATTGTTCAAATGATGCCCCTGGGGTCAAAACTGGCCACACCCCGGGGGTCACATGATTTGTATAGATTTAAATAGCAAAATTACTTCAAAAATCTTCTCCTCTGAAACTTCATGGCCTAGAGGTGTCATATTTGGTTGGTAATATTGTGTAGTGGTCCTTTACAAAGATTGTTAAAATGATGCCCTTGGGTTGAAAATTGGCCACACCCCGGGGTTCTCATGGTTTATATGGACTTATATAGCAAAATGACTTAAAAATTATTTTCCTTTGAAACCGCAAGGCCTAAAGGTTTCATAATTGGTATGAAACATTGTATAGTTGTCCTCTACAAAGATTGTTCAAATAATACCCATGGGGTCAAAACTGGCCACGCCCCGGGGGTCACATATTTTATATAGACTTAAATATTAAAGTGATTTTAAAAATCTTCTCCTCTGAAACTGCAAGGCCTAGAGGTTTCATATTTGGTTGGTAACATTGTATAGTGGTCCTCTACAAAGATTGTTAAAATGATACCCTGGGTTCAAAATTGGCCACACCCCGGGGGGTCACATGGTTTATATAGACTTAAAAAGCAAAATGACTTTAACAATCTTCTCCTCTGAAACCGCAAGGCCCAGAATTTTTATATTTGGAATATAACATAGTATAGTGGTCCGCTACAAAAATTGTTCAAATAATGGACCTGGAGTAAAAACTGGCCACACCCCGGGGGTCACATGGTTTATATTGACTTAAATAGAAAAATGACTTTGAAAAGCTCCTTTGAAATCTCAAGGCCTAGAGGTTTCATATTTGGTATGTAACATTGTATACCGTAAAGATGCAGTTATAAGTCTAGACCTCTCATAAGTCAAGAAGTTAAAATTCATTCCAGAAACGTATTTCTAGTAATAACCATTCCATAAGTAGAGTTAGAATGATCATAAAACACCATCTGAACATTGGCCAGAGTATGCCCTAATAGGTAGGTATTATACAGTCTGCAGTAAATTGCCTTGAAGCTGAAATCACTGCCTAATCCTCTTTGAAAGGTTTTGATGTGGACAAAAACCGGTTTCAGCCAGTTTAATTAGCAATATGCTATACACGAAAATCATGGGTTATGAAAATCATAGGTTTTGTCTGCAGGTTTATTGATTTTTTTTATTGGTGGCTGATGGTCTAGCTGGGGGCTATAGTGGGGATATCGAGTCAATTCAAATAGAGTAGGTAGTTTCATTCACAGTTTGGATCTTATTTAATAATGAAATAGTTATGCTTTTTGTCTTAATTGTTGGTACTTAATAGAATGAGCAAATTGTGATAATTATGAATGGATTATAGTGTGTGGATTAGCAAATATGCAGGTAAGAAATAAAATGCATTTGACAAATATTTCAATATAATATGCGGCGATTTTTTGTGAACTGCCTCATAAGTCGATTGTACTTTATAAACACGATTTTAGAGGCTTAAAATCACGACTTATGACTGGGTATTTACGGTAGTGGTCTTCTACAAAGATTGTTAAAATGATACCCCTGGGGTCAAAACTGTGCACACCCCGGAGGTCACATGGTTTATATAGACTTAATTAGCAAAATGACTAAAAATCGTCTCCTCTAAAACTGCAAGGCCCAGAGGTTTCCTATTTGGTATGTAACGTTGTATAGTGGTCCTCTACAAAGACTGTTCAAATGATGCCGCTGGGGTCAAACTGGGCTACCCCGGGGGTCACATGGTTTATATAGACATAAATAGCAAAATGACTTTAAAAATCTCCTCCTCTGAAACCGTAAAGCCCAGAGGTTTGATATTTGGTATGTAACATTGTATGGTGGTCCTCTACAAAGATTGTTCAAATGATGCCCCTGGGGTCAAAACTGGGCACACCCCGGGGGTCACATGGTTTATATAGACTTAAAAGTTAAATAGCAAAATGAATTTAAAAATCTTCTCCTCTGAAACTGCTAGGCCTAGAGGTTATATATGTGGTATGTGACATTTTATAGTGGTCCTCTGAAAAGATTGTTCAAATGATGTCCCAGGTGTCAAAAATAGCCCTGCCCTGGGGGTCACATTGTTTATATAGACGTAAATAGCCAAATGACTTTAAAATCTCCTGAAACCGCATTGTCTTCGTATTTGATATGTAACATTGTATAGTAGTCCTCACCAAAGATTGTTCAAAGTATGCCCCTGGGGTAAAAAGTGGCCATGACCTGGGGCGTCACATGATTTATATAGACTTATATGGCATGTGGGCCTTAAAAATCTTCCTTGTTGAAACCGTAAGGCCCAGAGGTTTTATATTTTGCATGTAATATTGTGGAGTGGTCCTCTACAAGATTGTTCACATGATGTCCCTGGGGTAAAATTGGCCACCCTCTGGGGGTCACATGGTTTATATACATTTAAATAGCAAAATGACTTGAAAAATCTCCTCTGAAACCGCAAGGCCCAGTGGTATCATAGTTAGTATGTAACATTGAAAAGTGGTCCACTACAAATATTGTTCCAATTATGCCCCTGGGGTACAAGGTGGCCATGCCCTGTGGGTGACATGGTTGATATAGACTAAAAAAACATCTGCAACTGCAAGGCCGTGATCTTAATATTCAGGTAAGGCGTCTAGTGCCATTTTTCCCTCTTGTTATTAGCCATTATGATGCCTTAAACTCAGGTGAGCGACCTAGGGCCATCATGGCCCTCTTGTTTCACATAGATTTTCTGTTTAAAGTTTATATTCAACAGTTTTGTAACTTCAAAACTACATAAGTTATTCACTTGAAACTTGGAACTAACCTTTGTCATAAACTCTAATATCAGGGGCAAAATTAACCATAACTCTGTTTTGTATTTTGACAGAGTCAGCCCACTTTTTACATAGACTTTGTTGTTAAAGTTTTTTTCCAAGTATACAAGGCTTCACTTAAAAGTATTTTAACACATGTATGCCCATTCCACTATCTAAACTATGTACCAACTGAAATACTTCAAATAGTTGAGCGCGCTGTCCTCTGACAGCTCTTGTTACTTACTCGATCAGAGATGATAAAGTGTTATTTTTTACCCACACACGAGAATTAATTGCACCATAAAATGTCACCAGCTGGCAAACAGCAATTAACTTTGGCAAACACCAACGTTAGTGCTATTACAAGGCAATTTTATTAATTATATAGGCATTTGTATGTTTTCAAAATTATTTAAGAAGGAACACATAGTTTGAATTATCATTCTTGGATTTAAGCACGTGTTGTCACCTTTGGTATTTCGTGCCATAAGGTATTTGATCTTTGCTTGTACGCTAAGCAAGGCAAGCTTTATAAAAAGTCCATACTGATTGCCCCGATAATGAACCATAAATAGATTTAATACAAGATCAATGTCTTTGAACAGCACCATGTATCTTTTGATATAAACTAATTAATACAAAAAAGAATACAAATGTTTTTCATTTCGTATTTTTAGCTCAACCTGAGCACAACATGCTCATGGTGAGCTTTTATGATCACCTTTTGTCCATCGTGCGTCATGCATTGTGTGTCAACATTTTTATTCAAACAACATCTCCTCCTAAACCGCTGGGCAGATTTTCACTAAACTTCACAGGAATGATTCTTGGGTGACCCTCTTTCAAAATTGTTCAAATCGTTTCAGTCCGCTGCATATGTAGGTCACCAGAGCTAAAAATATTTTTAAAAAGTGAAGACTAAAACTCTTCTTCTCTGAACCTGCATGGCTGAGAGCTTTCATATTTGGTATTTGGCATCCTCTAGTGGTCCTATTTGGTATGTATTATTGCATCGTGGTCCTCTACAAAGATTGTTCAAATGATGCCCCAGGGGTCAAAACTGGCCACGCCCCGGGGGTCACATAGTTTATATAGACTTAAATAGCTAAATGACTTTAAAAATCTTCTTCTCTGAAACCACAAAGCCCAGTGGTTTCATATTTGGTATGTGGCATCCTCTAGTGGTCCTCTACAAAGATTGTTCATATGATGCCTATGGGGTCAAAACTGGCCACGCCCCGGGGGTCACATGACTTTTAAAATCTTCTCCCCCGAAACTGCGTGGCCCAGAGGTTTCATATTTGGTATGTGGCTTACTCTAGTGGTCCTCTACAAAGATTCTTCAAATAATGCCCCTGGGGTCAAAACATGCCATGTTCCCGGTGGTCATATGGTTTATATAGACTTAAATAGCAATATGACTTTAAAACTCATCTGACACAGCAAGGCCCAGAGGTTTCATATTTGGTATGCAACATTGCATAGTGGTCCTCTACAAAGATTGGTGAAATGATGCCCCTAGGGTTAAAACTGGCAAAGCCCCGGTGGTCACATGGTTTATATAGACTTAAATAGCTAAATGACTTTGAAAATCTTCTCCAAAATTGCAAGGCTGAGAGGTATGGTATTTGATTGGTAACATTGTATAGGGGTCCTCTACAAAGATTGTTCAAATGAATCCGCTGGGGTCAAAATTGGCCACGCCCCAGGGGTCACATTGTTTATATAGACTTAAATAGCAAAAATACTGCAAAAAATCTTCTCCACTGAAACCACAAAGCCTAGTGGTTTGATATTTGGTATGTGGCATCCTATAGTGTTCCTCTAGAAACATTGTTCAAATGATGCCCCTAGTGTTAAAACTGGCCACGCCCCGGTGGTCACATGGTTTATATAGACTTAAATAACTAAATGACTTCTTAGACGAAACCGCAAGGCCGAGAGGCTTGGTATTTGGATGGTAACATTGTATAGGGGTCCTCTACAAAGATTGTTTAAATGATACCCCTGGGCTCAAAAGTGTCCACGCCCCGGGGTCACATGGATTATATGGACTTAAACAGCAAATTACAGTAAAAATCGTCTCCTGAAACCGCAAGGCCCAGAGGTTTTATATTTGGTATATAACATTGCATAGTGGTCCTCTACAAAGATTGTTCAAATGATGCCCCTGGGGTCAAAACTGCCACTCCCAGGGGGTCACATGGTTTATATAGACTTAAATAGCTAAATGACTTTGAAAATTTTCTTCTCTGAAACCGCAAGGCCCAGAGGTTTGTTATTTGGTTGGTAACATTGTTTAGGGGTCCTCTACAAAGATTATGCAAATGATGCCCAGGGCTCAAAACTGGCCACACCCCGGGGGTCACATTGTATGTATATACTTAAATAGCAAAATTACTTCAAGAATCTTCTTCTCTGAAACCGCAAGGCCCAGAGGTTTGTTATTTGGTTGGTAACATTGTTTAGGGGTCCTCTACAAAGATTATGCAAATGATGCCCTGGGCTCAAAACTGGCCACACCCCGGGGGTCACATTGTATGTATATACTTAAATAGCAAAATTACTTCAAGAATCTTCTTCTCTGAAACCGCAAGGCCCAGAGGTTTGTTATTTGGTTGGTAACATTGTTTAGGGGTCCTCTACAAAGATTATGCAAATGATGCCCTGGGCTCAAAACTGGCCACGCCCCAGGGGTCACATTGTATGTATATACTTAAATAGCAAAATTACCTTAAGAATCTTCTCCTCTGAAACCGCAAGGCCCAGTGGTTTCATATTTGGTATGTAACATTGCATACCAGTCTTCTACAAAGATTGTTAAAATTATGCCCCTGGGGTCAAAACTGGGTTTACAGTTATTGATCAGTTCAATTTATAACCTCAATTTTTATACCAAATTCAAACATATTTAATTCTAAGAACATATACAAAATATGAAAGGAACAAATGCCCAGTTTCTTTTTTCTATTAGTATAATAGTATTGTTTTAGTTCATAGGAATGTGGAACGGTTTGAAACAAAATGTTTCCTGGATCTCTCCTCGCTTCTTATATATATATTCAGGAAAATGTTTTTTTTTCATGATTTATAATTATGTCTTTTCATTCTTTTATCATGCATAGATATCAATATAATCAAATATCGTTTTGAAACGTTGCTAGAGAGGCGTCAATTTAAACTAAGTTAAATGAACAATTCATGTATTTGGATTGTTGTGATGTCGGGACACGCTATTTATTGGAGGTGCTTATTTAATTGGCATTATTTTTGTTATTTTATGCGCCGCTGTGTCTCTTATCACCAAATATAATCGTAAAGCGTTGCATGTGGGACAGATGCTTGGATGGATATATACAGAAAATGGTTGCGAAGCATATATACACAGGAAATTGTTCATATAATAAGTGTGATTTTGAGCCAAAGGTCCTGTTCGTCTTTGGGTTTAGATCAGTGGAGAAAAGAAAAGCTCAAATGGTCAATTCCTGATTTTGATGTACTGTATAGTCATTTCAGATTGGAATGTTCCTAGGTACATGGAAATGCAGTGGGTTTTTTTCACCTTTGGGCGATAGGTGGCAGGGCCCTTCAGATGTGGAATTTTACGGCAAAAGGGGAACTTTTTTTTTTAGAAAAGCATAATTACAGGTTTATGTTCTACTTTGTTATAAAACATTAATCAATTGCTTTGCTACAAATGATAACTTAATTTATACGCTAACTTGGTTTGATGAAAAATAGCTGGGATTGTTTACGAAAATTCCTCTTTCTTAGTCAAAAGTTTTCAAAGATGTTACTTGCTAAATACCATCCAATTAAAAAACAATAACAATATGCTCTGTCCATAATTCTATATCAATTCAGTTCAATGTTTATTGCTATATGGCCTCAGGCCTTTGCAAATACATATAACTTTACATCAGCAAAAAAATAAAACAGTGTTGTTTCTGAATTTAATGGTATTGCAATTAAACACAATACACAAGTAATGTATACATATCATCCCTTGAAAAGCAGAAGGTGTCATCATCGTATGTGCAATCAAGGCTGATAGCTCTTTCTGCTTGTCAATGAGCAATATTTTGCTGCCTTTCATCGGGTTTTATGTTCGATTAAATGAGATGATATTGTCCATATAATTAAAGTGTGTGGAAAAACAAAAAGTGAATCTTGTTTAAAATCGGATAGCACACAAGACATAATATTCTTAAATAAGTATAAAACGACTTTAAACATTAACCGAGTAATACATAACTTATATTTCGTCATCTTATTTAACCTTTGTCTCAAGAATTCCTAGATCAAGAACAATAATGCACCTACCAATATTTTCCCCCAGGGGGGGGGAGTGGCAGGCACACCTAGGGGAATTTGACAAATGTTTTTTTGGGGGGTCTAATTTCCCACTATAGAGCCAAACATATTTGTCTAAATCCCCTCAATGGGAGATGCTATATATCTATCAAATGGCCCGGAGAATATATTACCGGGATCTAAATTCCGACCCAAAGTCTATTTCCCCGGGACCCAGAATCATTCGGCATGTCAAATTCCTGCCTGTCGGGAATCGCTTGCAGTCTTAAGTCCCCTATATGCCCGCCGCTTCCCCCCTGGGGGAAAACATTAATAGATACATAAAGTGTTATTGTTACTCCCACGGGATGTCTACCATGAAATGTTACAAGTTGGAAAACAGCAATTAACTGTGCCACACGCAAACTTTAGCACTGTACAACACTATTTAAAATTTATTAGAGCAGTCAGTTATATGCTTTCAAACTAATAATCAATTACACGTATATTTGATTTTCATCTTGGTTTGAATGTGTTTCAAATACATCTAAAACATTAGAATTGTCACCTTTTAGTCTTTCATAATATGGTGCCATTTGGTTTTAGTATTTCACCTTTTAGTATTTCATAATATGGTGCCATTTGGTTTTAGTATTTCACCTTTTAGTATTTCATAATATGGTGCCATTTGGTTTTAGTATTTCACCTTTTAGTATTTCATAATATGGTGCCATTTGGTTTTAGTATTTCATCTTTTAGTATTTCATAATATGGTGCCATTTGGTTTTAGTATTTCACCTTTTAGTATTTCATAATATGGTGCCATTTGGTTTTCGATATGTGGGTGTGTGCTAAGCAAGACAAGTGTTATCAAAAGTCAGTTGAATGACACCCCATGTCCAGTTTACGAACAATTAATAGATTTCATGAAAGATTATAAATGGCATTGTAAAAACCCAAATATCTTTCCATATAGTTCTTGTATGCGCATGTTTCATATAACCAAATAAAATCATGGCGCGTTAAGTTTTGACAGAAGCGTGGATGGATCTATACAGGAAATGGTTGCCTAGGTTTCGATCCACAGGAAATTGTTCTTATTATAGGGTAAACTGATCTTGAGTCGGACACAATCAAGAGTCAAACATTTTTTACACTGCTTTTTTGCCGAAAATATCCTCTTCCGTATAAAAACAAGTGTAATTTAACCGAAATAAACTTTTCAACTAATCAGATTAATCGTTTTATTTGTTGTGACATCTTTTCCGGTATTCCCAATTGCCGTTTCTATAAATAGCTTCAAGGGCACTTTATTTGAAATCGAAACAGCTAGAAAAAGAAGAGATGTCTGCGTTTGGAATGGACTAATCTTTATTCTACAGATTAATAATACATCTGTGTATTAAGTATGCGTTTAAAAGTTGTTTCACTGAGTATTTTGGAAAAATTGTCCGCCTAAACTATGCATCACATTAGATATAAAGTCGGACAGCAAGCTTGTAAATTTGATTTTGAGTCGGACGCTGCCAGTCTGATTATAAATGCTTGTTTAATTAATAAACTGGCAATAATTATGCATAATTTTCTTAAATTTAAAAGTATCTCAATGTTTTTCCAGGGCTTTCAAGTAGATTTCTTTAGCTAGATGTCAAGTACGACTCCAATTACGTTAACATATTTTAAAACCTTTCTCAGTACCTGGCTATACTTTACATGATACCTTCAAAAAGGTGAAGATTTCTATATAGCTGTCTTATAATAGAAATGTTAAAAGTATGACGGTTGTTTGCACGATTTCTGTTGTCTTGGTAATGTGCAAATTGCCAATTAGTTTATTATATACGGGTATTCACAAAGCGTAAATATTATATAATGCTACAATATACATTATTCATAAAAAAGTTTGCTTATGAACATACAACAATACGACAAAACAACTATTAAGGAAGAATATATATGTGGCCGCACAAGCAATTTTGACCCATTTGGTGCTGACGTCATTTCCGAGAAAATGCGAGATAAAGTTGTCACACTTTTTTGCGCATATTTTTCTCGCAATATTTTATCGATAACAGTGTTAAATAATAATGAAATGACATGCCAATTAGTATTTTTTTGCATTAAAAAGACTGGTCGTTGTTGGACATTAACAGATTGAATAGTTTTATGTAAACTAGGACGATTTGAACGAGTATCTTTTACTGACCGTTTGACCTTATCAACAAACACAGAACTTCCTGTTACATTACAAGGTAGGTTTTATTCGTTTTTCTTTGCAAATTATCATAGTATTTATCATGAAATGCTAATATAATGATGGCCAGGTACCTTCACTATTGTTGTACAACCCATATAAACGATGACACTTGGTAAATATCTGTAAAAATACCATTTCGGTCTTAATTGAATTTGTAACCCAGAAGTGAATTTGTAACCCGGAGGTATATAAATCTTACAAACTGTCTTCTGCAAAATACTATATTGTTGAATCTCAGAAATGAGTCAAGACACAGACATTTATTCCCAGGCCTCAACAGTTCCATATGAAATTTCCCAGAATAATGACCAAGTTTTTATTGATGAAGTTAATAATGTTGATTTACTGTATAAACTAAATGCTCTTCACTTGTTGATTGTGATCATGATGCATCAAACTATGAACCTGAGAATGCAGACACTTGTTTGAATTCAGGACTTGTTGATGATAGAAATGATTCTGACTGCAGTGACGCTGGGTATTGAAAATGTCCATTCCTCTTGTATTTCTCACGTCAGTCATGACACTCATATCTCAGATAAGAGACAGGTTGATGAAAAGGAAGAGGCTGTTGTTTCAGGGTTTAAGCAAAAAACATGTGAATGTACTGCTCTCTATGGCCAACCATGTTCAACTGTGGTAGGATTTGACACACTCCTACAATACCGCTTGTCTTGTCAGGAACTTTTATCAAGAGAAAAAGAGCTAGTAATTAAGTCTAGTGTAAATTGCCATAGGTCAAACAATAAACACACTTCAGTGAACAAGAAAACAAAACGTCCAAGGCTAAAGCCTTCTCAAAAATAATTTTTTAAAGGACATCAAATTTGTAAATTGTCTTTTTGCTTTGCACATGCAACATCCGCATCCACTTTAAAGAGAATTACAAAGTCATATGACGATGAAGGCTTGACACCCAAACTTCATGCCAACACACATCGTTACCATCAAATGCACTTAGCCTCGATGACAACATCCGCATTAAAAAGTTCATTGAAGAGTATGCAATTGAAAATGGATTGCCATTACCAGGCTGAATGCCAAATTGTCCTGATTCAACAGTGTGGTTACAGCCCTCAGACAGGACACTTGCTGATATTCACAGCATATACCAAGACAGTGCAGAAAAGGCAGGTTATCGCCAAGTGTCCCTTCAAACATTCAGAACAAGGTTGAAAGAACTTTGCCCACATATCAATGTTACAAAACCAGCTACAGATTTATGTTTTGTCTGTCAAAACTTCTTGCCAAAGCTAAATAGTAGTGGTAGAATGTCAGAAGAAGACAAAGAGGATCAGGCAAAACAATACTCTGACCATCTAGAAACAGCTGGGAGGCAGCGGCTTTTATATAAAGCACAAGTTTTAGACAGCAAAGCCACTTGCACTTCTCAGGATATTGTTGAAGGTGTGAGATAGAAAATGCAAATTAGACATACAAGTTATTATTATTATTATTTTTATTATTATTATAAACATATGCAAATATTTTGGCATCAAAATTATCATGCATTTTATTTATTTCTGTTTAAAATATGTTCTTATTATTCAATATAATTTTAAAAAATGTTATATTTTATATGTGCATGAATACAGGGAATTAAATAATGATTTGTAAGATTTTAACCAGGAATCATATTCATTGTCAGTAAAAAAAAAGTGAACATTAAATATTTTTAAATTTAATTCAAATATTCTTTTATATATTATATTGCAGGGGCAGGTCCATGTACGTTTGATGGCACTATACACTATTCATGGGACTTCGCCTAGACAGTACATAAACCGCATCATGCCAGGCAGGTCGGCCCAATTTACTTTGCCTCGCCCAGGAAGTGCCATGCGTTTGGAATGTGCTCCAAGGGAACAGGTAACATGTTATGAAATCAATTGTCCAAAATTCTGATGCCTTTGTAAACTATAATGGTCTATTTCATGTAAAATTGTAATACTGATTTTAGGCAAGACAAATGTTAAATTAAGTTTGCATTAAACTTGTAACATGCTCTGACCTTATATACTTCTATTGCAGGACGACAGACATTCTATTTAATAGATGAGGCCGAGCTACCTGGGAAGGGGGCAGACTGTGTGATCAGCTTGGTGCACCATTACTTCCAGCACTTTGGTGGTGGAGAGAAGAATGCACAGGTATACCAGGATATTAAATTTATGGACAAAGAATGTTTTTATACAGAAATAGCAAAATCACTTTATTATTTTGTTTGTTGTATACTAACAAAGTAGATCTTCTAATTTATGTGATACATATTGAAAACCAATATAGACAGAATTATTACTTAAATTGTGTTTTTACCTTTTTGTTGCTCCAGATCCATTTTGACAACACTGTTGGTCAGAATAAGAACCATGCGGTCATATGGTATTGCATGTGGCGCGTGATACAAGGTTAGTATAGACAATATAATTATTTTATTTGGCATTGTAAACACCTGTATGCAAGACTAGCAAATGATGAGGAATATCCAACTTCCTCTATGTTTCGACAAATCATTATATTCAGTTAAATTTATTTTATATCACCAGAGGTGTGTAAATCCCATGCCGACTTGTCCGACGCTGGTAATTTTACCGTCGGACAAGTTAAATTTTCCTGACAAGTACAATTTCAGGGTGTGAAACTGATGTAAAAGTTGAAAGTTAATTATCATATATTTGAATATTTTAATTACAAATTGTGTTTCATTTATTATTTAATAAAATAAACTTTTAATGAAAAAATATATCAGAAAGGCCTTGAATAAAAACTATATTTTTATTTGGACAAATGACTATTGCATGTGGACAAGTCGATTTTGGCAAATAACTTGTCCATGGACATGTAAATAATTTTAGTATTTCCACACCCCAGTGCATGATCAGTATCAGACAAGCTTCTAATTTTTCAGGCCTTCATGAATCCATTAGCATCAACACAATGCTGGCCGGACACACAAAATTTGCCACAGACTGGCATTTTGGTGTGTGGAAGGTTAAGTGGAGGGCAAGTGATGCAGAGACTATACAGGACATTGCCAACACTTTCCAGTCCTCTTCTAGATCTGGACATAACATACCCCACCTAGTGTCCGAGCCAGGGAGACCGGTCCAGTTTTTTGAGTGGAAGTTGTACCTTGAGGACTTCTTCAGCGTATCACGAAGTACCACCATTTCTTTGTTTCCAAAGATCAGCCTGGTGCCCTGCGCTGTAAGGAGTATGCTGACTCCACTGAAGAATGTTTTGATATTTTTAAGTGTGCAGTAAATAAGAATGCAATGCCATCTCTCAAGAACATTCCCACACTCCCTTTAGCAAGGCAGTGGTACCTGTATGAAAACATTTCCAAATTTTTCAGGCCAGAGTCTGCAAGAGAAAAAACATGTCCCAAACCACAATTGCCAAAGTAATATTTATTGTGAACTGGTTGTAATATAAGAATGTGTCACTGATATCTATATTTTCATACTAGATTTGGTAGTTTTAATGGTTACTTTATTGATTTCAACTTGATAATTTTGATCTGGAAAACTACCGGTTGATTTTTCTAAAAAGAATCGGAATTTGATATGTTTAGCTCACCTGTTAGCTTTCTTTACATTCAAGCTTAAATTAATTATACATAAACTATACACATTATAGTTGAATGTTAAAAATTAATTGTCAGATGGAACAATCAAGGTATTTCTTCATTTATATTATACATATGTAGATGTAAAAGTAATCTTAAGACTTACCTTCAGAAATTAAGGTATTCCTACTTAACTTTTTTAATCATAAAACAGAATTGTGTTTATAACTTTTACTTGTATTTGTAAATTGTGTACGTCAAGTTGTTGTCCAAGTTTATCTTTCAATGGTTGTCAAATACACCTTGCCGTATGTATTATGTTTTGAAATAATACATTTTAGATATTTAAGATTATGACCACCAGGTTTAAGAATTCATTACTTTTGATGTGTCATTTTCTTGTTGAATAGATTACCCGTAAATATAGATTGTGAATACATTTATTGATTTAATAATTTTTAATATTTTTCAATTCGATATTTTTCAGACTGATTTTGATGTTGTAATTCTCAGGTTGAGAAGATTGGTTACCATGGCAACCATTTTTTGACTTTATAAGGTTAATCTTTTGGCAGTTAGTTTATATGTATAACATGTAAATTAACTTTGCATCCTATATGAAGGCTTGGAATTTGTTTTAAATTTCGTCGTATATGAGTAAATTAAATGTTTTAGATTTTCCAAATCGATTGATTGCTTACCCCATGGTTACAAAAAGCAGTAAAATCTACATTGTTATGAATTTTCACACATCTGAATATGTGAACATAACTTTTTTAAATTGTTCATCAAGTTTTTTTAATGAACATATTTTTGTTTAATTTTTAAATAATTAAATCAGTTGATATTAAAGAAATTCTAATTTTTTAGAAGATTGTTACCATGGAAACCATTGTTTGACTTTATAATGTTGATGCTTTTGGCAGTGTAGTTTATATGTTAAACTGTTTTTACTATTTCCTTTAACATATTATGGCTTGAATGTTGTTTAAAACGTGATTGTATATGAGTAATAAAAACAGACTACTTTTGGATTTTCCGACTATTTAATGCTTACACCATGGTTACGAAAAAGGCCGTAAAATTTACAATTTTAGGAATTTCCACAAACAAATTCGGATTTAGATGCATTACTATACCTGAAAATGCATTACTATACCTGAAAATGATATCTCAAAATGTCATTTTTTGACCAAATGGGTCAAAATGGCTTGTGCAGCCACATATACGTTATACTGGACATTAGCCAGCATGCTTACATGCTTACTTGGTTGACAGTAATATAGTTTATACTACGATGGGATGAAGTACGTGATTAGTATAAGTAGTCCACGTTGCAGGTTTGCAATATACAATTCAAGTGATAAACAAATGGAAAAAGGACTAGGGTCAACTTAAGCAAACAACACAAAATGCTGTTGCATTGCGGTCGGAGACTACGAAGACAGGGCTGTGTCGGCGTCCATGTTACCTTCGAAACGATCTTCTGATGGCTGCCAGCTAACCTATTATGATAATGATAAACAGAATAGTGACTTATCGCAACCCATCTGGGACCCATATAAAACGGTTTGCAAAATCCCAAATGGCCCATATGGCTTGGCTTGCCTTTGCAGGACACACATGGAAACCTATACTGGACCCATATGGGTCCCATATATTCTTCTCGGGTTGTAAATAGGTAAACGTAATTTGAATTTCAAATTTTATTACCTTTGTTTTTCGCTTACAAAACTCCGATATTCATATTTCAAACCTTCAATAGAGGAACAATTCATATTCGTTGCTAATTATCGCGAGGTTAAATAAAGGCTCACTTGGCAAAACATGATAACCCTCCTAGCACGTGTATTTTAGTTCTTTTTACGATTAACGTAGATCCAGTTCCTTAAAATATTAATCAATTATTAAAACATATGATTATTTACATAATTGGCATGAAACATAATGAAACGCATCTAGTTTATGGACATTTACACTGATCTATCTCACTGTCCAACTCAACATCAATATCTTCCGAATCACAATCGATCTGGGGTAGTTGTACTGAGCTATGCATATAGTCTATATTTAAGCTGGTTTGCCAGTGAAATCAGTCAAAATATGTAGTTGGTATACGAGGCTGGGTACCAGTTCAGGGAAACCCCGTTCTCAGTTCTAAATATAGCTCAAATCCTTCTAAACTGACAACACTGTCCGACTCATGATCACTTTACCCTATGTGTGATTTTGTGCCAAATGACCAGTTCTTTGAGTTAAGACAATGGAGACAAGAAACGTTCCAAAGGTCAATCCCTTACTTATCGTTGGCCCATATGGGATTATGGACTGTATAGTCATTGCATTTCGGAAGATTCCCAGTCGCGTGTTAGTGTAATTTAACAACAACTCGAAAGGTTACATTTGGCCATTTGGAACATCTCTAATTAATTCCTAGTATATTTCATTTGGCTAGTTTTTTTCCTGATGAAAATAAAATCATTTCTGTATCATGAAATTTTGCTATGTTATCGCTTCTGAGTGAATCGAGAACAAACAAATTGAACAATAATTATCACTCTTCAAGTCCAAGTGTTTTACATTATTACTACATCTCGGTCACCTTCATTGCCATTATTGTTCACACTGTCGGACTTGAAATCACATGTAGCACTCATTGTGTACATCTGTACTACATCATACATTGTCGACTGCATTACACTTCACTACTTTGTACTGAATATGTTTTACACTTTATTTATTTGGACCTTTGTAGAAAAATAATGAACCGAAAGAAAAAATCATTTAATTTATTTTTCATGGAAATTTATCCGACTTCCATTGTCTGGGTTTCATTAGGTCGCACTTAAAACGAACCATATTCATTGATGTCATTCAAAGAACATGCAAATGTATTTAAAAGTGCATTGATTAATTTAGTGCATTGACGTGATTCAGTTATTACAACGAGCGTTAATTTTGTGAATGCAAGTTTATAATCAGTCTCGGGTTTGAAGCCACACATTTATTGAATAAAACAAAATAGTTGTTGCAGCTTATTTGTGAAGTACGAACTTCAATGTACACAATTTTATTTGTACGATCGTCATAAAAATTGTAGTCACGCCGTAACTCTCCGTGTGTTCGTCCCCTCTTTTACCTTACAAATACTAGGGTAGGATATACGCATTATCCCAGGTCGTTCTGTTTCGATGAATGTTGTCATAGTTAATGGTACTTTGTTATTGCAGCACATGTAGTGCATAATGCTCCTATCAATATTTCAATATTTTCCCCCATGGGGGGGGGGGGGGGAGCGGCGGGCTGACCCAGGGGAATTTTGACAAATTTTATTTTTTGGGATCTAATTCCCCACCCTAGTCAAGCATTTGTCTAAATCCCCCCAGTGGGAGATGCCATATGTCTATCAAATGGCAGGGTGGCCTATAATACCGGGATCAAAAATCCAACCAAAGTCTATTACCCCAGGGCCCTGAATCATTCGGAATGTCAAATTCCCGCCTGTCGGAAATCGCTTTCAGTCTAAAGTCCCGTATATGCCCGCCGCTCCAACTTTGGGGGAAAACATTTTGATAGGTGCATAATTCGGGTATGAGGATATCTCAGCAGCAACTGTTTCAAGTGCAATGCAACGTCAATAGAAGCTTTATTACCAAGATAAGCACATTGTCAGGTTGTTCGTTGAGGATTCATCACCGAGTTCCAAACCGGTTATTTTTTGTGGCTAGCCACTGCCAGGAATCAAAGACTTTATGTAAAGTTCCATTACCAAGAGATGAGCTATGCTATATGCCTGAAGAATCCTAATTCCTACAAGATAAACTGTGCCAAATATTGGGACTATCCTAGTAGACATTAACAGTCAGGAGACAGATAATAAATGTACGCTGCTTTGAGTTCATTATCATGTATAATATATATTTGACCACAAAAATTAAATTGATCCTGATTTTTAGTGAATGCCAATTTTGAGTCTGATCCTGAAATATCTGAATCAAGTTCATCTTGAATCTGCAAATCAGACTCGACTTGCTTTGTGAACATGGTGCCTGATTTGGTATTGTAGTTCATAAGATTGTTTATTTAGATGTATCTACTCATCGGCTCATTTACAATCATACAATTCCATTGGCAAACTACATTAGAGGTGAAATGCATCGGTTCTACTGATGTCCCTTTATCAGAATATATGTCATTAATTCGTATTTTACATTGAATCATTCAAGAGACGACACCAAGAAAGACCCGGTTATATATGTAATATGAAATAAATATCAACTGTAACATTGGTCTTCCATTTTAACTAGGAAGATGGCTTATGTCATATTACTTTTCAATTACAACACGGAATAACAGCAAAAACATCTCCTAGGCATTTTATCCATGTATTATTTGTTGTTTATTGTCCTGTTGACAGACGTATCAAGTGTCTATATTCATTAATAAAACTGGTGCTCGTAATAGTTGTTCTTGTTCAATTTAGTTAATTGTTAAAAACTATATTTCGTACAAACTTTAAAAGGCCCTTTATGTAATATTCAAGTAAACTCTAGTTTCAAATGATGTAAAAACGATTATAGATGTATTTTATTGACATCTTGATAAAACAACTTGCATTTCGTTTAGCAACATATCACTAAAATGTTTAGTGGGACCTTATACACTACGACTTAATGTACTGTATAAGTACTTTTTAGACTGTTGGCGGAAGCAAACGGTCTTTTGAGAGGGTAATTTTGAAAACAGGTATTGCGGAAAACTACTTCTTTTCTTTGCAGGCTACGATCCAGTCTTTCTTTGCAGGGTACGATTCAGTAATTCGAAACCTGAAAAGGTCCTTCTTCAAAACAGCACAAATTCACAAATGTTTTCTTACTTTTTAATTATTTAGGATAATGTATGTTATGTGTATTTTAATGTGTATATCATGTGGTTTAATTCAATTAAAGTTTCTACAAAAGTCAATTTATAAAAAATGTTACGCAAATTAATAGCACCCCTATTTTCGCTATTTAATTGAATATAACCTAAATATTCACCTAAGTGTCCTGGAATAAGACCACTAAATTAAGGTGCTACATCGGTTATTATACCCCCACAAACAAAGTTTAGGGGGGTATATAAGGGTGAGCTTGTCCGTCTGTCTGTCTGTCTGTTGGTTGGTTTTTTGGTTTCCGGATGATAACTCAAGAAGGGCTTGACATATTCAAATAATCTTTGGTACACATGTGTAACATAATAAAATACAGGTCAAGTTCGACTTTGGCTACAAACCACTAAATTTTGACAGAGTTATGGCCCCTTTTTGACTTGAATTCCCTAAAAACATGGTTTCCGGACAATGACTCAAGAATGGCTTGACATAAACGAATCATTTTTGGTATACATGTGTAGCATCATAAAATACAGGTCATGTTTGACTTTTGGTTACAAACCACTAAATTTTGACAGTTATGGCCCCTTTTCGACTTTAATTCACTAACATTATGGTTTCCTGACGATAACTCAGAAATGGCTTGACATATTCAAATAATTCTTGGTCTACATGTGAAGCATCATAAAATACGGGATAATTTCAACTTTGATTGCAAACCACTAAATTTTGACAGGGATTGCAGTGTCAACTTTTTGTTTCCGCTCTCTAACTCGAGAACGAATTGAGCTATTGTAATGAAACTTAATACATTGTTACGTTATATCGAGACCTCGATTGGGATTGCATATTGGGTCAAGGTCACCATTACTAAAATTAGAAAACGGTTTCCGCTCAATAACTTGAGAATGCATTGAGATATTTTAATGAAACTTCATACATAGATACCTTATATCAAGACCTCGCTTGGGAGTGCATATGGGGTGGATGGGGTCAAGGTCACCGTTATTTAATATAGAAAAATGGTTTCCGCTAAATATTTTGAGAACGCATTGAGCTATTTTAATAAAACTTAATACATAAGTACCTTATAACAACACATTACTTGGGATTGCATATGGGGTGGGTGGGGTCAAGGTCACTTTACTGAAAAACAGTGTCCGCTCAATAACTTGATAAGGAAAGCATTGCGATATTGTAATGAAACTTATTACACATATCTTATATCAAGACCTCACTTGGGTTTTCTTATGGGGTGGGTGGGGTCAAGGTCACTGTTATTAAAAGTCGAAAAATGGTTTAAGCTCAATAACTTAAGAACGCTTTGAGATATTTTAATGAAACTTCATATGTAGATACCTTATATCAAGACCTTGCTTTACGTATGTGGTGGGTGGGGCCAAAGTCAAGGTCACTATTACTAAAAATAGAAAAACAGTTTTCGCTCAATAACTTGAAAACCTATTAAGATACTTTAATGAAACTTCATACATAGATATCAGGTGAGCGACCTAGGGCCATAGTGGCCCTCTTGTTTTATTATCAGTTTTAATAAGTTATAAAAATCAAGTTATAACCAATTACTAAAAATGTTATTAAAGCGGATGTAGATATAGCAATGCCAAAGCAATAATAGTAGTGTCCCTTGGCGGCAGCTCATAAATATTGATTAGTGTCGGCAAGCGGCCCAAACACTGGAACCATTTTATTTCGCTCTAAAACCCTTATAAAACAAATACATATATGGAATCAATCTGCATTGCATATGCTAATTAAATGATGAAATAACAGGGAAACCAGAAAGTTTTCTACGAGAGTGTTATATTTAGCTCTGAAAATCTGACTCAAATATTTTAAAATCCTATTTTTCTGGGAAAAAGTTTTGCTGAATTTCATGGTTCTTATTTAATCATAAAAATGTTTTTTACCAAATTTTGTTGGGTTATTAGATTAGGGTATCTCGTTTATCAGGCGGGGTGGCGACATCAACTTTTTGTTTCCGCTCTCTAACTCCAGAACGCATTGAGCTATTTCAAGGTCAAGGTCACTGTTACTAAAAATAGAAAAACGGTGTCCGCTCGATAACTTGAGAATGCATTGAGATATTTTAATGAAATTCATACATAGATTCCTTATATCAAGACCTCGCTTGGGATTGCATATGGGGTGGGTGGGGTCAAGGTCAAGGTCATCATTACTGAAAATAGAAAAATGGTTTCCGCTCAATAACTTGAAAATGCATTAAGATATTTTAATGAAACTTCATACATAGATACCTTATATTGAGACCTTGCTTGGGATTGCATTAAGGGTCAGTGGGGGTTAAAGTCAAGGTCACTGTTACTAAAAATAGAAGAATGGTTTCCTCACAATAACTTAAGAATGCATGGAGATATTTATATGAAACTTCATGCATAAATACCTTATATGGAGACCTCGCTTGGGATTGGAAATGGGTGGGTAGGGTCAAGGTCACTGGTACTAAAAATAGAAAAACAGTTTCCTCTCAATAACTTGAGAACAAATTGGGATATTTAAATGAAACTTCATACATAGATACCTTATATCGAGACCTTGCTTGGGATTGCATATGGGGCAGGTGGGTCAGGGTCTGGTTGACCGTTACTAAAAATAGAAAAATAGCTTCTGCTCAATAAATTGAGAACACATTAAGATATTTTAATGAAACTTTATATGTTGATACCTCATATCAAGACCTCGCCTGGGATTGCAAATAGGGTGGGTGGGGTCAAGGTCACTGTTACTAAAAATAGACAAACAGATTTTACTCAATACCTAGAGAATGAATTGAGATATTTAATTGAAACTATATATTTAGGTACTAGACCTCACTTGCGATTGCATATGGTGTGGGTGGGGTCAAGGACACCATTACTAAAAATAAAAAAATTGTTTCCACTAACTTGAGAATAAATTTAGATATTTTAATGAAACTTCAAATGTAGGTACCTTATATTGAGACCTTGCTTCGGATTGCAAGGTGAAGGTCACCATTTCCTAGCCATAGGTGTAAGACCTTCACCTTGCGCCCAGAACTTTTTTTCATTATTGTGCTGACTTTTATGCATTTCGTTCGAAAAATTTAGTTTTCTTGGAATTTCTAAGCTTCTTGTTTATTAAGTACATCACAATTTTTTTTACATATTTAACTGTATAGGTATTATTTATGGGACATATCCAACCACATGCTAGAGTAAACACAAATCCAAGATGGCGGCTCTATGTACGAATGACACTATTGTACAGGCGTAGCTACCTGATTATTTGCTGAAAACAAACGAATAATGTGTAGTAAGATGCAATATATATGTTATTTGCATATATATTTGAAATTGTTCAATTTTCTAGACATATACCATCAATAACGTTGTTGTACGTACTCAAAGCGGTTGGTACCTAGTCGGTTCATACCACTGTAAGTCTGCTATTGGCTCTATTGTAATTAACATCGAATCACTTTAAAATACATGATGGATTAAATATACATACATTTATTATTAGTATTAAGAACACTATTGTGGCTGCACGAGGCTAAAGTTCCAGTTTTTCTGTTATAACATGATATTCTAAAGCCAAACTTTGTGAACAACTAGAATTGAATTTAACTATTTTCTGTCTGAAGACTGTTTTGTTAAACTGATATTGTAAATATACATTATTTGTCAGTTTCAATATAATAAGGATAAGTGTACAATATCTGAGTAAAACTGGTGTTACAATTAAGATTAAAAAATGAATTTGTAAAAGTATTGAACATTTTTATATAAAAATACTCACTAATAATCACTGACAGAACTTAGATTTTGATCAAACCATCAAAAGCAAAATGTTTAAATCTGTAGGAGGGATTTATAACTACATCACTGAGTGTCTAGTAAGTTAATTAGGTAGGAGTGTTGGGATACACTCCGGGTCCTCACAAAATGCAGACTCTGGCGCGGAAGGACCTCATAAACTTTGAAATACACACACACACACACACACGCCCCAGTTAACAGTTGTTTGTCCGACCTTGCAGGAAAGTGTGCACACGTGGTACACATAACAGATATCCGTGATGTAGTTGTAAATCCCTCCCTCGCTCATCTGAAATATCTGAGTATTATATTGTTAAACTACATAGATAGTTAGGTTTAAAATCATCTTAATAATTTTCTCTATTTGATTGTTTGGCTAAGATATGCATTTTCTTAGTGTTTCTCTAACCAAGTTCTTAGAGAAATTTGTTTTAAGAAAATAATTTAAAGAAAACATTATATATATTATGGTATTTAGGAGTTGAACATTAAAAATAAAACATACATATTGGGTCTAATAAATTGATATGAAAATTATGACTTTTAACATAAAAATTACAAATAAATCATTAAATTTAATAATTTTTCTATGATCTAGACTCTATTAATTCAATGATTTATAAAATGCATTCTTTAACAAGTTTTTTTTTTCTTAGACTAATGTTCTCTATTATCTTTAAGAAACTATTTTAATAAAAACTGTTCGCTATTTTCTTTAAGAAACTATTTAAGATAAAAACTTGATAAAAGATAATTAACTTAGCTTAATGTAAGATATAGTAATTTCTAAGAAAGTTTCAGAATACGGATCTTCTACAAATAAAAACACAATTTTATTGTCTTTGAAAATTCTATTTCTCTAAGACTGATGCAACACTGTCTAACATGTTTAACATAAAAAAAACAAATTTATTCTTATATTTTTCTTGGACATATTAACAATACTAAGAGTAAACAAAACATTTCTTAAATTTCAAGACACTATTGACTAAATCTTATCGAACTAAAACTTATTAAATCTTAATTAAAATAAGTCTAAGAAAGTTTCAGAATACCACCCCAGAACTTATCGAAAGATAAAGGGCAATTCTTAGTCACTGTTAGATGCTTAGATTGCAATGATTTTAAGATTTAGATTGTAAACTGATACCCAAAAAGCTGTAACAAATCTATAGTAAATAGAAGGCAGGTCATACAAAGTTTGTCCAACCAGCTACCGTTGCTATGGTCAGTTCTTATCAGTAAATCTATTTTTAGCATATTGGCTGATTGTAAATCCCTTGACCTTGACCTAATTTCGACTTATAATATTCAAAAGTGCCATTTCTTGGTTAACTAGATTTTACTGTTTCATCTGGCACCAACACCGCATACTACAACACTTAGATATTTACACAGTTGTTACTAATGACCATTCCCAAATCCACCCATATTACCCAACCTCACTTTGACCTTGACCTAATTTGGACTAAGAAATGGGCTACCCAGCACCAACCGGGGACGTGTGTTTATCAAACACAGAATCTTGTTTATCTTAAAAATGTTAGACATTGTTGCATCAGTCTTAGAATTTTGTAAGACAATTTAAGTGTATAAAGTTTGTTATTTGCAGAAGATCATTATAAGCCGGATTTTTCAACGAAAAATCTTGACTTATAGATTAGCGAAAACCGGTCGGTTGGGCAGCTGGGCGGGCGGGCGTTGCGATGTCCATAATTTGTGTTAAAGTTTTGTATTCCTGTCATATTTTCAAAAGTTGTTGGTCAATCTTCACGAAACTTTACAGAAATGTTTTTTGGATGGTCTTCTACCAAACCTGTGAAAATGGTTCCGCTTCACTGCACAAGATAGCCGCCAGAGCTAAAAATAGAATTGTCTAAACGCCATTTTCCGCTAAACCTATGGCTAGATTTTCAAATAATTTTACACAAATATTCGTTAAGTGTTCCTCTTCCAAACTTATTCAAATGGTCTGCCTCACTGCACAAAATGGCCACTAGAGCTAAAAATAGAATTTGCGTTAAACTTTCGTATTCTGTCATATTTTCAAAAGTTCTTGGTCAATCTTCTTGAAACTTTACAGAAATGTTCCTTGGATAGTTCTTTACCAAACCTGTGAAAATGGTTCTGCTTCACTGCACAAGATGCCCACCAAAGCTAAAAATAGAATTATGTCTAAACGTCATTTTCCTCTAAACCTATGGCTTGATTTTCAAATAATTTTACACAAATATTCGTTTAGTGTTCCTCTTCCAAACTTATTCAAATGATTCTGCCTCACTGCACAAGATGGCTGCCAGAGCTATTTATAAGGCTAATACTTCTATTATCTGCAATTGGGTCAATGCCGCATTCGGGGTTATTCACTCCTGTAATAGCTCTAGTTTAAAACTGTCCTTTATTGCTGACACTTGTACTGAGCTCTAAAATAAAAAAAATTATGTCAACACAATATCTTAAATCTTACATTTTCAATTTCACATTTAACCATGAGTAACCATTGAAGGAACATTTTATCCATCTTGCATTTGATCATTATTTTCCAAAAAAATGATAGCATGTCCAGTGGAGTAAAGTTCCTTTGAAGGACACTTTCTTAAATGCAAATATGCAACAATGCATAGAAACAAACATATTATGTCAGTAATTTAATGCCATTTCTCTAGTCCACACTTTTTTCCCATTTTATTTTGAGACAAAATGTCACCAAACTGAATTCATTTTAGATCATCGACATGAAACTTCCATACTTCTTCACCAACATTGACTTGTACATGTACCCCCATCGGCAAAATAAAATATCCAGCTTTAATGCGGTTTCCGCATTTTTCTCTTGCTCTGAAACTTTCTTTCAGAAAGTACTACATCTTTCTTTAAGCTAGGTTAATTATCTTTTAATTTATTAAGTTTATATCTAAAATAGTTTCTTAAAAAATTAGAGAACATTTGTCTAAGAAAAAAACAATACATTTTATATGTCATTGAATTGGTTAACAAATAAAATGTAAACATTGGATCTAATATATGGATATAAAATGCATGTATGTGAGTTACAATAAAACAACATTTAAAGGAACCTACTGACAATTTCTAATTTTGTTGTTGAAGTTTCGTACAAGAAAAGTATGTTCTATATGTTTATCACAATTGCTATACCTCGTTTCCCATGTAATACAACCATAACATATATTTCTATCTTACACATGTGTAAGATAACAATTTACGCGTTTTGATTGGCTACATATTCTTTGACGGACCAATAGCATGACGTTATTTTGGTGAAATGATGTCGTCAACATGAAATGACGTCACGTCAGTGCACAACTTTTAGAATTTACCAACTTATTTTGGTAAAATTAGAAGGGTTTTATTTCGTTTAAAAGCATGTGATAAAAAAGATCTGAACCTCGTCATTTCATACCATATTTTATTAAACTTGTCCAGGAAATTGGTTAGCACTTACAAAATTCCTGAACTCGTTTAATAAATTATGGTATGAAATGACAACTTGTGTCAGATCCTATATATATAAAGAATCAAGATAACACTGCTGACATACAAATATATTGGAAGGCATATTTTCTGAGAAGAAAAGTGTGGACATTTTCCCAAAAATATGAAAATCTGTCAGTAAATCTTTTTAAAGTTCTGTATTAGATTTTGCTTTTGATGCCAGTTAATAATAGTTGTCAACTTTAGAATTTTCAGTTATATAAATTGACGAAAGCGTACAAAATAATAAATACAAAATATAAGAAATATTTGAATCACATGCAGGCGTATGTTCACCAACGTATTATGTGTATAAGTTTTCCATTAAAATGACAAATAAAATCTTTAATTATTAATGTCTTAAAAAGTTTTAAACTTTGAAGACGGGTGCAAAGCTGCCCAAAATTGTAACACACACAAAACAACAACAACATTATTTTTAGATAAATCATTACATATTTTTATGATAATTAGAGTATTCTAAGAGAAAAAACTTAAACATTTCTAACATTGTCAGAGTAAAATGAATAGAGTATAGATCATAGAAAATGTATGAAATTTAATTGTCATTTGATGTTAAAAGTCATAACTTGTATATCCATTTATTCGAGGCAATGTCTATGTTTTTATTTTAAACTCTTAAATTCCATTATATATAGAATGTTTTCTTAAATTATTTTCTTGAAATATTTTTTTCTAAGAACTTGGTTAGAGAAAAACAAAGAAAATACATATCTTAGCCAAACGATCAAATAGAGAAAATTCTTCGGATGATTTTAAACTTCAGCACTCCAACTATCTATGTAGTTTAACAATATCATCCTCAGATATTTCAGATGAGCAAAATTTGCTCCAGGTATATCATGTTCTGTTAATTTTACAGCAAATATCAGAAGTAGCCCCAGTTAACAGTTGTTTGTCCGACCTTCTGGGGAAAGTCACAGTGCACACATGTTACACACATAGCAGATATCGGTGACATAGTTGTAAATCCCTCCTATAAGAGCTTAAGGGTATTGTTTGTGGTTTTTTGTGTTGGTATAAAGTATACCTGAATGAATTTGACATTTTTAGCTCACCTGTGCAAAAGTGCTCATGGTGAGCTTTTGTGATCACCCGTTTCTGTCGTCCGTGCGTGCGTGTGTCCGTCATCAACTTTTCATTCAAACAACATCTCCTTTTAAACCACTTGGCAGATTTTCACCAAACTTCACAGGAATGATCATTGGGTGACCCTCTTTCAAAGTTGTTCAAATCGTTACGGTCCGCTGCATATGTAGGCCACCACAGGTAAAAATAGATATTAAAAGTGTAAACTTAAAAAAATCTTCTGCTCTGAAACCGCAGGGCCCAAAGGTTTCATATTTGGTATATAACATCCTATAGTAGTCCTCTATAAAGGTTGTTCAAATTATGCCCCTGGGGTCAAAACGGGCCACGCCCCGGGAGTCACATGGATTATATAGAATATATGGCAAACTGACTTAAAAAATCATCTCCTCTGTAACCACAAAGCCGAGGTTTCATATTTGGTATGTAACATTTTATTGTAGTCCTCTACAAAGATTTTTCAAATTATGCCCCTGGGGTCAGAACTGGCCAAGCCCCGGGGGTCACATGGTTACTATAGAATTTATAGCAAAATGGCATTAAAAATCTTTTCCTCTGAAACTGCAAGGCCCAGAGGTTTCATATTTGGTATGTAACATCCTTTAGTGGTTCTTTACAAAGTTTGTACAAATTATGCCACAGGGGTCAAAACGGGCCATGGCCAGGGGCTCGCATGGTTTATATAGAATATATAGCAAAATGACTTTTAAAATCTTCTCCTGAAACCACAAGGCCCAGAGGTTTCATATTTGGTATTTAACATTCTATGGTGGTCCTCTACAAAGATTGTTCAAATTATGCCCCTGGGGTCAAAACTGGCCACACCCTGGAGGTCACATGGTTTATATAGACTTAATTAGCAAAATGACTTTAAAAATCTTCTCCTCAGAAACCGCAAGGCCCAGATGTTTCTTATTTGGTATGTAATATTGTATAGTGGTCCTTTACAAATATTGTTCAAATTATGCCCCTGGGGTCAAAACTGGCCACACCCTGGGGGGTCACATGGTTTATATAGACTTAAGTAGCAAAATGTCTTTTAAAAAAAAAATTTTTGAAACCGCAAGGCCCAGAGGTTTCGTATTTAGTATGTAACATCGTATAGTGGTCCTCTACAAAGATTGTTCAAGTTATGCCCCATTGGTAAAAAATGATCACACCCCAGGGGTCACGTGGTTTATATAGACTTAAATAGCAAAATGACTTTAAAATTATTCTCCTCTGAAACCACAAGGCCTAGAGGTTTCTTATTTTGTATGTAACATCGTGTAGTAGTGCACTACAAATATTGTTCAAATTATGCCCCTGGGGTCAAAACTGGTCACGCCCCGGGGGTCACATTGTTGATATAGACTTAAGTAGCAAAATAACTTTAAAAATCTGAACCTGAAACCGCAAGGCCCAGAGGTTTGTTCAAGATGGTTCAAATTATGCCCCTGGGATAAAAATAAGCGACGCCTTGGGGATGCAAATTCCAATTGGGTTACAAGGTCTCAGGTGAGCATCCTAGGGCCCTCAGGGCCCTCTTGTTTTCATAGGTTTTAGTTTAATATGTGAAAAATATAGTTAGGTTGACATTTTAGTTTTTTTTGTTGTATTACATTTGATTGCACGTAGAAAAGGTGGTGTAGAAAAAACATTCATAACGTCACTTCCAAGTAAGATATTTTAATTTTTATTTCACTTTTGTTATCAGAAAACATATACCTTTTAGAAAAAATATTAGGATTCATTATCAGAATACCCTTAAAAAATCATGTTGCAAAAAAAAAGTTATGTCTAGGCCATCCTTAAAAAATTGTGTTTGCGGTAATGCGACCCAGAATTTTCAAAGTGGGTAGGTAGGTAGGTCGATTTTTATTTATTTATTAGCTCACCTGAGCACAACGTGCTCATGATAAGCTTTTAGGATCGCCTTTTGTCTGTCGTGCATCGTGCGTCGTGTGTCAACATTTTCATTCAAATAACATCGCCTCCCAAACCACTGGGCAGATTTTCACCAAACTTCACAGGAATGATCCTTGGGTGACCCTCTTTGTAAATTGTTGAAATCATTCCGGTCTGCTTCATATGTAAGTCACCAGAGCTAAAAATAGATTAAAAAACTGACAACTTTAAAAATCTTCTCTGAAACCACAAGGCTTGGAGCTTTCTTATTTGATATCTGACATCCTCTAGTGGTCCTCTACAAAGATTGTTCAAATTATGCCCCTGGGGTCAAAACTGGCCACGGCCCGGGGGTCACATGGTTTATATAGACTTGTATAGCAAAATGATTTTTAAAATCTTCTCTGAAACCGCCAGGCCCAGAGGTTTCATATTTGGTATGTAACATTGTATAGTGGTCCTCTACAAAGATTGTTCAAATGATGTCCCTGAGGTCAAAACTGGCTGCAACCCGGGGGTCACATGGTTTATATAGACTTGAATAGCAAAATGACTTTAAAAATCTTCTCCTCTGAAACCGCAAGGCCCAGAGGTTTCATGTTTGGTATGTGGCATCCTCTAGTGGTCCTCTACAAAGATTGTTCAAATGATGCCCCTGGGGTCAAAACTGGCCACATCCCAGGGGTCACATGGCTTATATAGACTTGAATAGCAAAATGACTTTAAAAATCGTCTCCTATGAAACCACAAGACCATATTTGGTATGTAACATTGTAAAGTACTCCTCTACAAAGATTGTTCAAATGATGCCCCTGGGGTCAAAACTGGCCACACCCCGGGGGTCACATGGTTTATATAGACTTCAATAGCAAAATGACTTTAAAAATCTTTTCCTCTAAATCCGCAAAGCCCAGAGGTTTCATATTTGGTATGTAACATTGTTTATTAGTCCTCTACACAGATTGTTCAAATGATGCCCCTGGGTTCAAAACTGGCCACACCCTGGGGCACACATGGTTGTTATAGACTTGAATAGCAAAATGACTTCAAAAATCTTCTCCTCTGAAACCGCAAGGCCCAGAGGTTTCATATTTCGTATGTAACATTGTACAGTGGTGCTCTACAAAGATTGGTTAAATGATGCCCCTTGGGACAAAACTGGCTACACGCCGTGGCTCACATGGTTTATATAGACTTAAATAGCAAAATGACTTAAAATCTTCTCTGAAACCGCCAGGCCCAGAGGTTCCATATTTGGTATGTAACATTGTATAGTGGTCCTCTACAAAGATTGTTCAAATGATGCCCCTGTGATGAAAACTGGCCACACCCCGGGGTCACATGGTTTATATTGACTTAAATGGCAAAATGACTTTAAAAATCTTCTCCTCTGAAACCGCAAGGCCCAGAGGTTTCATATTTGGGATGTAACATTGAATAGTGGTCCTCTACAAAGATTGTTCAAATGATGCCCCTGGGGTCAAAACTGGCCACATCCCAGGGGTCACATGGTTGTTATAGACTTGAATAGCAAAATGACTTTTAAAATCTTCTCCTCTGAAACCGCAAGGCCCAGAGGTTTCATATTTGGTATGTAACATTGTAAAGTAGTCCTCTACAAAGATTGTTCAAATGATGCCCCTGGGGTCAAAACTTGCCACACCCCGGGGGTCACATGGTTTATATAGATTTCAATAGCAAAATGACTTTAAAAATCTTCTCTGAAACCGCAAGGCCTAGAGGTTTCATATTTGGTATGTAACATTGAATAGTGGTCCTCTACAAAGATTGTTCAAATGATGCCCCTGGGGTCAAAACTGGCCACATCCCGGGGGTCACATGGTTGTTATAGACTTGAATAGCAATGACTTTTAAACTCTTCTCTGAAACCGCAAAGCCCAGAGGTTTCATATTTGGTATGTACCATTGTATAGTGGTCCCTACAAAGATTGTTCAAGTGATGCCCCTTGGGGTCAAAACTGGCCACACCCCGGGGGTCACATGGTTTATATAGACTTGAATAGCAAAATGACTTTAAAAATCTTCTTCCCTGAAGCCGCAAGGCCCAGAGGTTTCATATTTGGTGTGTTACATTTTCTAGTGGTCCTCAACAAAGCTTGTTCAAATGATGCCCCTGGGGTCAAAACTGGCCACACCCCATGGCTCACATGGTTTATATAGACTTAAATAGTAAAATGACTTTAAAAATCTTCTCCTCTGAAACCGCCAGGCCTAGAGGTTTCATATTTGGAATGTAACATTGTATAGTGATCTACAAAGATTGTTCAAATGATGCCCCGTGGAGTGTCCAAGTGTCTTATTACATATAAAATGGAAATAATATTTCTATATTTTTTTATTCCTGACAAATAAAAATGACGTATTACATATTAATATGAATTTAGGCACTGCCTAAGTCGGGAAAACAAAAACGGAATAGATGATAATCGCATAATAAAGATAAATAAGTTTTTTTATGCCCCCCCCGCATCTTGATGAGGGAGGCATATAGTGATTGTCCTGTCCGTCTATCCGTCCTTCCGTCAGTCAGTCATTCCGTGACAAGGTTAAGTAGATTTTACCATTTCGTCCGTGACATATTTACACTTAGAATAATTCCAATGGGCTGTTTCTTGGCTAACTAGATTTTACCGTTTTGTCTAGCACCAACACCACTTGCTACAACATTTGCATACTTACACAGTTGTTGCTTATGACAGTTCGCAATCCACCCATATCACTCAACCCCACTTTGACCTTGACCTAATTTGGACTTATAATAATAATAATTCAAATGTGCCATTTCTTGGTTAACTAGATTTTACTGTTTCGTCTAGCACCAACACTGCATACTACAACAGTTAGATATTTACACAGTTGTTACTTATGACTGTTCCCAATCCACCCATATCACCCAACCTCACTTTGACCTTGACCTAATTTGGACTAATAATTTATAAGTGCCATTTCTTGGTTAACTAGATTTTTCTGTTTCGTCTAGCACCAACACTGCTTTCTACAACACTTGTATATTTACACAGTTGTTAATTATGACCATTTCCAATGCACCCATATCACCCAAGCTCATTTTGACCTTGACCTAATTTGGACTAAGAAATGGGCTATCCAACCGGGGGCATGTGTGTTTATCAAACACAGAATCTTGTTGTTTACTTCAGCACCCATACTGCAGTAAGGTTATCATTTTAAATTTGATAATTTTGAACCACGCAATCTGATCAATGCATTTTTTTATTAAACAGTTACAATATGATCAAGATAAGATTTTGTCAACTAATGGTTTTTCTTGATTTTTTTGTAAAAAACAATTCACTCCATGTATTATAAATTGATACATGTGGTGTTCCGGTGGCTCGTATTGCTCGAGTTGATTGTGTAATTTTGTATTCCACGAACACGCATGTTTTTCCTGCGTATAAATAACGCATAATGTGTAAAATACAACATATGATACCATACATTTTCTATCATATCACTATTACTTTCTATGTACTGATAATGCAATAAACTCTGTTATTTTTTAGTCTCTGGGGGCATTTTGTTATGTAAACTTTTCGAGGGTATTTTATTGGATCAGTGACTAATACTTAAGTAGTTTGATCAATGAGTTCAATAAAATACCACCAGCCAAATTGTTGAACACTGGTGGTATATTTGTTTGTTTGGTTAAATGTTTAACCCTGGTATTTTCTCTTGTTAGGTAACAGCCGGTTATTTAAAGTGTATTATAAATACTTTACAAAGTGTATTTAACCAATAGTTTAAGTTACCACACACTAAGTTGCATTAAAGAGAAATTAAATCTTATACCATCATGACTCGCAGTGGCGTAATTATAATTATGATATATTTTACTAGAACGTCAGTTTTATTCATATATCATTGTTAAAATTTAAACTTAGCCTGAGGTACGTTCTCTGAGACTCACAGAATTCTCATTGCCCTGAGGTACGTTCTCTGAGACTCACAGAATTCTCATTGCCCCGAGGTAAGTTCTCTGAGACTCACAGAATTCTCATTGCCTCGACATAGTCTTATAAATTATTAGATAGTTATCTGGTATAAGCACATGCCCATAATTATGTAACCGGTATGTGTATCTGGTATAAGCACATGCCCATAATTATGTAACCGGTATGTGTATCTGGTATAAGCACATACCCATAATTATGTAACCAGTATGTGTATCTGGTATAAGCACATGCCCATAATTATGTAACCGGTATGTGTATCTGGTATTAGCACATGCCCATAATTATGTAACTGGTATGTGCATATACAGGCCCTAATCTTAAAACAATTACGTGAATTGCATTACCAACATGCGTACCATTTGAATTGGTGAAGTAATACGTAAGTAATGTATGTAATTGACTTCCGGAAGTTAGTTGATAACAATTGAAATACCTATATCATTTAAATTGACAAAAACTTATCAAAGTCACAAATAGATTTTCATTGGCAATAATCCTGATCGTTTCTTGGATTCTTGATAGTGTTTATAAATTGAATGTACTTGTCTTGTACACAAAGTTTGAAGAAAGATGACAATTATTAACAGTGCTTTTGGTAATGAATAATAATGTTCTTATTTCTATGTTTTCATTACTAAATCCCATTTTTGTTTCAGTTCTTTAACATTAGACAGTACAAAGAAAAAACAGTATTAAAGGTATTTGATAAATTCTGGCTAACTCGGTTGTGTAGAATTTGTATCACTCAGATGACCAAATTGCCTTCTTTGGAACATCTCTTTCTTGCTTATGGAATTGCATATGGGGTTAATAATAATAATAATAATAATTAGGATACTACTAATAATAATTATTTTAGTTATTATAATTATATTTATACTAAAGTTATAAAGGCGATGTTGCTGCGAATATGTTAATTGCCTAAGCCGACAAAACCCAGAATAAACAAACTGCTTCTGTAAATTAATTAATCAATTACTAATTAATTAATTATGAAAAGTGCATAGCCATAGTCCTATCATCAAAAATTAAGATATAAATCGAAAAACGTAACATAATTGTAATGTCAAATGTAGCCTAGACATTTGTTTGCAGATTTGGTTACCGGTATATTATTATCGTTAATAAAAAAAAAAAAATCATCATATTGAACAATTTGAAACCTGTCCACATATACATAATTCAGTTAACAAAACTGAGGCGACTTTCATAAAATCAAACACAACATTTTATTAGTGAACTCAACATTTTCCCCACTAAAGTTTCATTGTCTGTTAGTGACAATTACAGCCAAAACATTGTCAGCCTCGTTCTTGATTCACTTCCCCAAGGGAGACAACTCGATTTAGTACTCAATTATGGGAATGTGAAAAGGGTCTATTTTCATTCAACGTGCCTTTTATGAATCCAGGGTCATTTATGAAAAATCTATTTTGCGTCTTTATTTTTAGCTCATCTGAGCACAACGTGCTCATGGTGAGCTTTTATGATCTCCTTTTGTCCGTCATCCGTCGTGCATCTTGTGTCAACATTTTAATTCAAAGAACATCTCCTCCTAAACTGCTAGGCAAATTTCACCAAACTTCACAGGATTAATCCTTTGGGGATCCTCTTTAAAAACTGTTCAAATCAGTCCGGTCCGCTGCATATGTAGGTCACCAGAGCTAAAAATATATTTTAAAACTGAAAACTTTCTCCACTGAAACCACAATTAAGGCTTATAGATTTCATATTTGATATCTGACATCCTCTAGTAGTCCCCTTTAAAGAATTTTCAAATAATTCCCCTGGGGTCAAAACTAGCCAGGCCCCGGGGGTCACATGCTTTATATAGACTTATATAGCAAAATGACTTTAAAAATCTTTTGCTCTGAAACTGCAAGGACTAAAGGTTTCATATTTGGTATGTAACATTTTATCGTGGTCCTCTACAAAGATTATTCAAATGATGCCCCTGGGGTCAAAACTGGCCACCCCAAGGGGCTCACATGGTTTATATAGACTTTAATAGCAAAATGACTTTAAAAATCTTCTCTGAAACTGCAAGGTCCAGAGGTTTCATATTTGGTATGTAACATCGTATAGTGGTCCTCTACAATGGTTGTTTAAATGATGCCCCTGGGGTCAAAACTGGCCACACCCCGGGGGTCACTTGGTTTATATTAACTTACATAGCCAAATGTCTTTAAAAATCTTTTCCTCTCAAACAGCAAGGCCCAGAGGTTTCATATTTGGTATGTAGCATCCTATAGTGGTCCTCTACAAATATTGTTAAAATGATGCCCCTGGGGTCAAAACTGGCCGCGCCCCAGGGGTCACATGATTTATATAGACTTAAATAGCAAAATGACTTTGAAAATCTTCTCCTCTGAAACCGCAAGGCCCAGAGGTTTCATATTTAGTATGTATCATCCTATAGTGGTCCTCTACAAATATTGTTCAAATGATGCCCCTGGGGTCAAAAGTGGCAACTCCTCGGGGGTCACATGATTTATATAGACTTAAATAGCAAAATGACTTTTAAAATCTCCTTAGAAACCGCAAGGCTCAGAGGTTTCTTATTTGGTTTGTAACATCATATAGTAGTCCTCTACAAAGATTGTTCAAATGATGCCCCTGGGGTCAAAACGGGTCATGCCCCGGGGGTCACATGGTTTATATTAACTTTAATCGCAAAATGTCTTTAAAAATCTTCTCCTCTGAAATTGCAAGGCCCAGAGGTTTCATATTTGGTATGTAACACCCTCAAGAGGTCCTGTACAAAGATTGTTCAAATTATGCCCCATGGGTCAAAACTGACCACACCCCAGGGGTCACATGGTTTATATAGACTTAAATAGCAAAATGACTTTAAAATTCTTCTCCTTTGAAACCGCAAGGCCCTAGAGGTTTCATATTTGGTATGTAACATCCGTATAGTGGTCCTCTATAAATATTGTTCAAATTATGCCCCTGGGGTCAAATCTGGTCACGCCGCATGGGGGTCACATTTTTTATATAGACTTAAATAGCAAAATTACTTTTAAAATCTCCTCTGAAAATGGCAAGGCCCACAGCTTTCGTATATTTGGTACGTAACAGTGCATAGTGGTCCTCTCCAAAGATTGTCCAAATTTTATGCCCCTGGGGTCAAATCTGGTGGCACCTCATGGGGTCACATGCTTTATATAGACTTAAATAGCAAAGTTACTTTCAAAATCTTTATCTAAATCTTTATCTGAAACTGCAAGGCCCAGAGGTTTGTTCAATATTGTTCATATTATGCCCCTGGGATAAAAATAAGTCACGCCTCGGGATGCAAATTCCAATTGGGTCACAAGGTCTCTGGTGAGCGTCCTAGGGCCCTCAGGGCCCTCTTGTATAGATTTAAGTAGCAAAGTGACTTCAAAAATCTTCTCTGAAACCGCAAGGCCCAGTGGTTTCATATTGGGTATGTAATATTGTATAGCGGTCCTCTACAAATATTGTTCAAATTATGCCCCTGAGGTAGAAAGTGGCCACGCCCTGTGGGTCACATGGTTTATATTAACTATAAAAATATTTTCCTGAAACTGCAGGGCCCAGATCTTTATACTCGGGTAAATGCTTTAGTGCCATTTGGCCCTCTTGTTATAAGCCATTATGATTCCTTTAACTCAGGTGAGTGACCTAGGCCATCGTGTCCCTCTTGTTCACAGTATTCATTTAATAGGTATCGATAGAACACCTGTCTTAGGAATAAACACTTTTAATAATTGTAGGCTTACAGAAGTTGATTAAAACCTTTAATTTTTTTTTATAATTCATGTTTTACTTTGTTTCCTTTCATGTTACTCAATAAACCGTCCATTGGTAGAGCGTTGCGCTGTCAATCCGGGGATCGTGAGTTCGAACCCCAGCCCGGCCACATAACTTGTGTGGGGATTGGTCATGAAATTATTTCTACGGCCATTCTCCCCCTACCTCAGATTCAAGTAGGGCAGTTGTCAGTTACTAGCATAGGTATGTGCACTTAGTACTGGTAAACCGCTTAGATTGGCTAAGCTTGCCCAGGAAAAGCGTGAGTAGGTTAACTGACCGCTGTGATATGACTGAAATACTGTTAAAACGGCGAAAAATCCAAACAAAACAAACAAAACAAAATAGTTCCATCATTTATTATAAGTTGATTAACACAGTTTGCATTTCGACCATGACATATATATATGAAAGTAATTTGATATCCGTTAAGACATAATATATAAGACATAATTGCAAAATAAAAAAATGTTGAAGTAATCAATGATAAAACACATGTAGTCTGCAACATTTAATAACAATAAATAAAATCACAGTCATACTAAAACACTATGCAGTAACATACAATCATAGCATCACAAACTGTTAGCAGGTTAAGACGATGGTGGCAATGGTTATGATGATGATGATAATGATGATCCAAAATAATAAATATTATGTATGATAGGACCTGCATATTTATGAAAGTCACACAACATGTTAACAATCATTTCAAAGGTTTCACCATATAATTCAAGTCACAGTTTCAATTTTCAGTATATCCTGCTTATTGATTACTATGATTCAACTCACAGTTTCAATTTTAAGTATATCCCAGTTTTTACTAACGTTATAATGCTACAAATAGTATGATAAATCTCCTATGATAACTGTAAACTGATACTTGTAACCGACTATGTGTAATAGTAACATTTTGGAAATAATTATTTACCATATAAATCTGAAAATGCTGATCTGTAGACTTTGAAAATGCTGATCTGTTGAGTAGTATAGTTTATTGTGCACATTCTGTTTATCGGAATATTGGATACATACAAACCTGTAATTATTACATTAATAAATAAATAAATATAACAAAATAATATTTTCGAGACAACCAAAGTAACCATATTGAAAATATTATGTAAAACACTCTTTTATCACATGCTATACCTTGTATCCCATGTAATACAACCGTTACGAATATTTCTATCTTACACATGTGTAAGATAACATTTTTAGCATTTTAATTGGCTACATATTCTTTGACTGACCAATCGCATGATGTTATTTTGGTGAAATGACGTCGTCAATATGAAATGATGTCATGCCATTTATAATACACAATTTTTAGGATTTATCAACATGTTTTGGTAAAATTAGACGTTTTTTTTGTGTTTAAAATAATGTGATAAAAAAGATCTGACACTCATTGTCATTTCATACCATATTTTATTAAACTCATCCAGGAAATTCGTTAGTAAGCTTGCCAAAAGCTCGCTTACTAACAGAATTCTTGAACTCATTTAATAAAATATGGTATGAAGACAACATGTGTCAGATCCTATATTTATTAAGTTAACGCCACGAAAAATTAACTATCTGATAAAAAAAACATAATATAATTGTTGAAGTGAAATTAAACAAAAAATACAGAACATGAACATGAAGATGTGTTTTATTATGACTTCAAATTTGTAATACACTTGATTTTTATTATTTTTATTATATATTCAAAAAAGACATAAATGAGAAATTGGATTCTACAAACGATTAAAATGTATATTGAGACGGTTCCAGTAAAAATGATATTGATCTTAGATATATATTGCTTATTCGCAAATCATATCTTTCCAAGCATGGCCTTGACTCGAGACATGTTAATAATTCAATGTATGTTCAGTAGACAGTGTAGCGTTTTGCCAACATGTTGCACGAAATTTGAGAGCCAGTTCCTAGAACTGTAAAAATAAACAAAACTTGTGAGCTGGAGTGAACTGTCTTTTTTTATAAGATGACATTGACCTTGGGCAATGATTTTGACATCAGTCTATGATTCATGGAGTCATTGATTCTTCACCTTTGTCGTCCAGGAGTTGCTATATGAATCAGACCATTTGCAAATGTTGAATTGACATACTAGTATTAGGCGGGTATTAATGCGGATCAGAAATCCGGTAGAATAAATAAACATTCATAACAAACATATTTTAGCAGTAGTCAAAATTATAATGCCCAATCGTTTTAATTAATCAGAATGTGCTTGGAGAGAATTCCCTTCTCATACAAAACATTGATTGCTAAGCCATTTTATTACATTAATAGAAATATACTGTTGCAAATTGTAGTATGACAAAATTTGGATGCGTTGAGTCAAATTGTAATAAAATTAGTAACAAAGAATACAGGAAACATATTTAACGGTCACGTTTTCAGAAAATAATGTTTTCGTTGTATATATATATGCATTGTGAGGAATGTATCATTTATTTTATTTAATAAGATAGTACCGAGACATTCTTAAAACATTTGAATTATTACCATAGAGAGAATGTAAAAGCAATTCATTTGTTTCTGAAAGCTTTAAAAATGTTGTATTGAGATTAATATCACAACACTAGAAAATGTATATAAAGTACTAATATGTTATATCCTATGCGCTATATTTCTGTGTGTGTTCATATATTTAAATTTAAATCTACTTTTAAGCAAGATGTATACATGTATTCATCATGGCCAAAGTATGTAAATTACAAAACAACAACACTAAGCCCATAATGCGTTGAAGTGACAAAAATAATGCACATGGGCCATCAGGTCACATTCCTAAAATAAATCCTTAATAGAGATCAACTAATATTAGGATTGAAATTGTACTTATGCTATTAAATTAGCTATAGTAGAACCATTGTTACAGCTGTGGAATAGTTTCAATAGAAGCAATGCCAGATAATATAATTTTATAGCGCCAGCTCACATGACGTTCTATTGGCAACACAAAATTACACAGGAAACCATTGCAACAACAGAAATTAACCAAGACACAGACACATGCTGTTAACATGTCAATGGTTCTTTAAAAGATTTAATTAGGATTTTTGTCTTTCGGTGTGTTTATTATAAATCAAGCTATTTATGTGTTTAGAGCCACCAGATAATGTGTTTAGAGTATGTAAAATCATTAACAAATCAAATGTAAACATAGGCTGGTATTTTGTGACCTGATTTCTTCCTGATTTCTTCCTGTTGGAGAATGGAAGAAAGAAGCATTGATTATACCCCCACAAACAAAGTTTAGGGGAGTATATAGGAGTGAGCTTGACGGTCCATCGGTCAGTTGGTTTTCATGGTTTCCAGATAACTTCAGACATTTTCAAACAAGGATATCAGTAAAACTGATGGATGCTCCCCAATGCGCTTTGTCAAGCAATATACATGCAATGAGAAGGGCAAAGATATTGAAATGAATAAAAATTAATAGAAAGGTGTACTATATTTCAGAAATTTTCAAAGACTTATTTATAACTCTAAGAAAAATCTTTGAAGTGGAACATCATGCTAATATGCACACCTACTCATGGCAATGAATCTTCCCATGAAATTTCATTGACATCTGGCCAGTAGTTGCTGAGAAATAGCCCGGACAAGAGTTGTGCACTGTATACTATATGTCAGAAATTTTCAAATTCCCATAACTCCAAGAAAAATCATTCAATCGGAACATCCTGCTAATATGCACACCTCTTGGCAATGAAGCTTCCCATTCAAAATCAGGCCAGTAGTTGCTGAGAAATAGCCCGGGCAAGAATTTATGTATATACTATTTTCATAAATTTTCAAAGTCCCATAACTCTGAGACAAATCATTGAAGCGGAACGTCATGATAGTGTGCACACCTTCTCTTAGAATTGAAGGTTCCCATAAAGTTTTGTTGAATTCCAGCAAGTAGTTGCTGAGAAAAAGCACGGACAAGGAAGTCAAGAATATTGCACTATATACTGATTTCAGAAATCTTCAATGTACCATTACTCTGAAAAACAAATCATTGGAGCGGAACGTCCTGGTAGTATGCACACCTCCTCTTGTTAATGTTGCTTCCCATCAAGTTTTGTTAAATTCTAGCAAGTAGTTGCTGAGAAATAGCCCGGACAAGAAAGTGAAGAATTGTGCACTACATACTGATTTCAGAAATCTTCAAAGTCCCATAACTCAAAGAAAAATCATTAAAGCGGAACGTCCTGACAGTATGCACACCTCTTGGTAATGAAGCTTCTCATAAAGTTTCGTTGAATTCCGGTAAAGAGTTGCTGAGAAATAGCGCAGGCAAGAAAGTTAAGATTTTTGCACTGTATACTGATTTAAGAAATCTTCAAAGTCCCATAACTAAAGCGGAACATCCTGGTTATATGCTCACCTCCTCTTGGTAAGGAAGCTTCCCATGAAGTTTCGTTGAAATCCGGCCAGAAGTTGCTGAGAAATACTCCGGACAAGAAAGATTTTGTTTTCTGTTCATTCTTTTTCGACAAAGACTTAAATAAACAAAGTGCAAAACATATTCAGATGAATATGAAGTATGATGCAGTCGACGATGTACGGTGCAGTGCACATCTACACACGAGTATTACAGTTGGTTTCAAGGCTGCCGTGTGACCAATAATGGCAATGAAGGTCACCAACAGGTACTGCACTCCAGATGGTCCAGTCTTAAAAACGAAAGAAAAGTGTCAAAACATGATTTTCTTACGTAAACGTGAAGCACCCATTAAGAAGTTAGACATATATGTTTTTATTTACCTGAAAAGCCATGATTCTATATAGGTTTAGTCATTTTTATTGTACTAAAATCTATAGCGTCTGCAGACGCGATAACCCATAGAGTGACTTAAAAATTAAGGATAATCACGTGACAGTATTGTTTTGTCGAGTCGCGCATGCGTACGCTTGAGTTAGGTTTTGTATTTGGAAAAGCCGCAGTATTTTTAAATCGGGAATACCGGTTTAAAGGAAAGTGCGAGCTTATTCAACGAATATTTTTCAATGAAATATACATTGTATTCTGTATAGTCCTCGCATTTCCGAAGGATCCCAATCACGTGTTAGTGTAATTTAACAACAACTCGGAAGGTAACTTTCGCGATTTGGAACATCTCTAATTAATTCCTGATATATTTCATTTGGCAACTTTTTTTCGTAATGAAAAAATAAACACATTTCAGTATTGTGCAATTTTGTTGACTGCCATCGCATCTGCGTGAATCGTGTTTAAACAAATTTAACGATAATTGTCACTATTAGTTTAAGTGTGTTACATTATTATCACATCGTGGTCACCTTCGTTGCCATTATTGGTCGCAGGGCAGCCTTGAAACCACCTGCAATACTCGAGTGGAAATATGTACTGCATCGTACATCGTCAACTGCATTATTCTTCATATCCATCTGCATATGTTTTACACTTTTTTTTCTTTAGAGTCTTTGTCGAAAAATAATGAACCCAAGTAAAAGAAGTCAATTGATCATGGCAATTTATCCGACTTCCATTGTCTGTATTTAAATTAAGCTGCATGTAAAACGAAGCGTGTTTATCAATTTCATTCAAAGAACATGCACAAGTATTTAAAAGTGCATTATTTAAGTGAGTTGCCATGATTCAGTTATTTAATAAAAACAGCGAGCTATGATTTTGTGAATGCAAGTTAACATCAGTCCTGCGGTTTGACATCTCACAGATATATAATTATACTACACAGTGGTTAGTTAAGTTTATTTGTTGCTACGAACTGAAACTTACAATATATTGTTTGTATGCTTGTCGTAAAAATTGTAGTCATCGCCTTAACCGTCCGTGCGTTCGACTGCCAATCTTAGGCAACAACCGCTATGAGAGGTGCATAGTGTCAGGTTGTTCTATCTCAATGAGTGTTGTTTGATGTGGTGGCTTTTTGTTGTTGCTGCTTCAAGTGCATTATTCAAATCCAAATTGTCAGGCTGTTCTGCCTTAAATATAGTTTTCATAGAGTTGCAAGTCATTCATTATAGTTGCATCCCACTGCCAGGAATCAAATACCTTTTGAGAAATTTTATTACAAGGATATAAGTAATGTGATTTGCCTGAGAAGTCCTCGTTCCCGCAAAATAAAATGTGCCCGAAGTCTTGACTATTGTAGTAGATATATGCCTTTTGTCGCATTTAAAATAATGTAAAGGTACCATTGAACATTATACTATTGTATGTTGCAGTAGTTCATAGTGAAGGTTTTCAATGACTTCACTTGCTAAATACCAGGTAATTAAAAACCAATTACATAAGGTTCCGTCCATAATTTTAATCAGCAACACTATCAAACAGCATTGTTTCTGACTTCAATGTAATTTCAGTTAAACGTAATACATGTCATTTATATATGTCGTCCCTTGAAGACAGAAGGTGTCATCAGCGTTTGTGCAAAAAAGGCTGATAAAACAAGAGAAGTGAATCTTGTTATGCCCCCAACATCAATGAGGGCGGGGGGGATATAGAGTTTACCATGTCCGTGGGTACGTACGTATGTACGTATGTACATGTGTACGTATGTTTGGATTCTTGTCCGGACAATAACTTTGTCCAGCATTGAAGGATTTTCAAATAACTTGGCAAAAATGTAAATGCATAATAAGACGGTATGTTGCGCGCAAGAACCATGTCCCTGGGTCCAAGATCAATGTAACACTTAAAGGTCAAAGGTCAAATATAAGAAGTTAAGCCAAAGACCCTGTCCGGAGCATAATTTTGTCCAGCATAGAAGGAATGATAAATAACTTGGCACAAATGTTTAGCACGGTGAGACGATGTGTCACGTGCAAATCCATGTCCATAGGTCCAAAGTCAAAGGGTCACACTCAAAGGTCAAAGGTCAAATATAAGAATTGAAGCCATAAGTCCTGTCTGGAGCATAATTTTGTCCAGCGGGGAAGGAATTTCAAATAACTTGGCAGAAGTGCTAAGCATTGTCAGATGGTGTGTTGCGTGCAAGAACCATATCCCTAGGTTCAAGGTCAAGGTCACACTTAAAGGTCAAAGGTCAAATATAAGAATTTAAACCATAGACCCTGTCCGGAGCATTATTTTGTCCAGCATGGTAGGAATTTAAAATAACTGGGCACAAGTGTTGAGCACGGTGAGACGGTGTGTTGCGCGCAAAAACCAGGTCCCTAGGTCCAAGTCAAGGTCGCTCTTAAAGGTCAAATGTCAAATATAAGAAGTTAAGCCAAAGACCCTGTCCGGAGCATAATTTTGTCCAGCATGGAAGGAATGATAAATAACTTGGCACAAGTGTTGAGCACGGTGAGCGGATGTGTCACGTGCAAATCCATGTCCCTAGGTCCAAGGTCAAGCGGTCACACTCAAAGGTCAAAGGTCAAATATAAGAATTGAAGCCATATACCCTGTCTGGAGCATAATTTTGTCCAGCGGGGAAGGAATTTCAAATAACTTGGCAGAAGTGCTAAGCATTGTCAGTTGGTGTGTTGCGTGCAAGCACCATATCCCTAGGTTCAAGGTCAAGGTCACACTTAAAGGTCAAAGGTCAAATGTAAGAATTTAAACCATAGACCCTGTCCGGAGCATTATTTTGTCCAGCATGGTAGGAATTTAAAATAACTGGGTACAAGTGTTGAGCACGGTGAGACGGTGTGTTGCGCGCAAGAACCAGGTCCAAGTCAAGGTCGCTCTTAAAGGGACTTGTTCACAGTTTGGCAAAATGACAATTTTCAAAAAAATTGTCATAGATTCAAAAAAGAATGTATGCATTATATTCACACAAGCAAAATAACACTCCTGACTAAGAAAAATGTTAAAAAGATATGTTCGTTTATTTATAATCATCAATCGAAATTGGAAAAATAATAAAGCGTTTGTAACGCTTTTCATAGATAATTTAGCAAAAACGTGTATTACCGACATAGCGTTTAAACTGCCATCCAAATTCATAAGCCTGCGTGGTGTAGTGGTAGCGCGTTAGCTTTTGCTTCTAGGGGTCCCGGGTTCGAACCCCAGGGCAGGCAAATTTTTTTTATATATCTTTTTCCTTGTTATCATAATTATTTAAAACTATTCCAGATATGACAGTTTTGTAAGTAAATTCATTTAATGACATTTTTCAAAAATACGAAAATCTGTGAACAAGTCCCTTTAAATGTCAAATGTAAAATATAAGAATTTAAGACAAAGAACCTGTCCTGAGCATAATTTTGTCCAGCATGAAAGGAATTAAAAAAAACTTGGCACATGTGTTGAGCATGGTGAGACGATGTGTCGCGCGCAAGATCCAGGTCCATAGATCCAAGGTCAAGGTAACACTTAAAGGCCAAAGGTCAGATAAAAGAAATAAAGCTATAGACCCTGTCCGGAGCATAATTATGCCCCCCCCCCCCCCCTTCGAAGAAGTGGGGGTAGATTGCTTTGCACCTGTCCGTCCGTCGGTCGGTGGGTCGGTTGGTAGGTAAGTCGGTCGGTCTGTTTGTAGACCATTTCGTTTCCGCACGATATCTAGAGAATGCTTTGACCTACGATCATGAAAGTTGGTTAGCTGGTTACTTCGGAGGAAAGGAAGACCCCTATTTATTTTGAGGTCAATAGGTCAAAGGTCAAGGTCACTGTTCCTTAAAATAGAAAACGGTTTCCGCTCAATAACTTGAGAACGCATCGAGATATTTTAATGAAACTTTATACATAGATACCTTATATCGAGACATCGCACATATTCACAACTTGGCTGCAAGTCGGGGGGCATACATGTTTTACAAACATCTCTTGCTTTGTCCAGCATGGAAGGAATGTAAAATAACTTGGCACAAGTGTTGAGCACGTTGAGACCTAGTGTCGCGCGCAAGAACAAGGTCCCTAGGATCAAGGTCAAGGTCATACTTAAAGGTCAAAGGTCAAATATAAGAATTTAAGCCATAGACACTCCGTTGCATAATTTTGTATAGCAAGGAAGGATTTTAAAATAACTTGGCAGAAGTGATAAGCATATGCGGCGGTGTGTCGCTTGCAATAACCAGGTGCCTTGGTCCTATATCAAGGTCACACTTAAAGGTCAAGTATATGTACAAATGTTAAGATTCTAGTCCAGGCAATAACTATTTCCAGCATTGAAGGCTTTTCAAATAATTTGTTAGAAGTCATAACCATTATAAATGATGTGCCACCCGCAAAAACTAGGTCCAAGGTCAAGGTCAGAACAAAAGGTCAAAGGTAAAATATTAGAATTAATACCATGGACTCTGTCTCGAGCATAATTTTCTCCGGCATGGAAGAATTTTTAAATAACTGACAGACGTGAAAAGCATTATGAGATGGCGTGCAACAAGCAGGTGCTTTGGTCTAAGGTCAAGGTCACACTGTAAGGTCAAAGATCAATATAAGAGTTCAGCCATTGCCATTGAGTATAATTTTGTCCGACATGAAAGAATTTTCAAATTACTTGGCAGAAGTGATAAGCATTATATGAAGGCATGGGGCGTTATTCCCACCTGAAGGATTCATCACAGAGTTGCAAACCTTTCATTTTTGCGGCAAGCCACAGCCAGGAATCGAATACTTTTTTGTTGAATTCCATTACCAAGAGATGAGCAATTCGATATGCCTGAAGAATCATCATTCTAATAAGATAAACTGTGCCAAATGTTGGGACTATTCTAGTAGACATAAACAGACATGAGACAGATAGCAATTAGCAATTATCATGTAAACTATATTTTTGACCACAAAATTAAACTTATTCCTGATTTTCAGTGAACGCCATTTTTGAGCCTGATCCTGAAATATCTGAGAAAAGTTTATCTTGAACCTGAAAATCATACTCAACTTGCTTTGTTATCATGTGGTATTGCACTTCAACAGATTTTTAATTAGATTTATCTACACCAGCTCATCGGCTCATTTCGAATCATACAATTCCATTGGCAAAATACATTATAGGTGAAATGCATCTGTTCTACTGATGTCCCTTCTTTATCAGAAATTATTACATGAAGGAGAAGACATAAAAAAAAGACATGATTATATACATAATATGCAAATAAATATCAACTGTCACATTGGTCTACTATTTTATCTTGGAAGATGTTATGTCATATTATATTTCAATTAAAGCACGGAATATCAGTATAAACAGCACTTAGAGTGTTTATCCATTTATTATTTTCTGTTTAATGTCCCTGTAGACATGCGTATCAAGTGTCTAAATTTGTTAATAAAACCAGTGCTCGTAATAGTTGTTCTTGTTCCATTTACTTATATGTTAAAAACTATATTTAGTACGAACATTAAAAGGCTCCTTATGTAATATCCAGTAATTTAAACTCTGGTTTAAAATGATTTAAAGACGGTTAGATGCATTTTAATGACATCCTGATAAAACAACTTGCATTAAGTTTTGAGACCAGCTGTCATTAATACACCCAAAAACAACTCAACTGAAACGTCTTGTGGGACGCTATACATTACGATTTAATGTACATATAGTGTCATTGTCGATATCTATTTATATACGTTGTCGTTCGTTATCACAAACAAATAAACCAATTAAAGTTCACATTTAACAGGCTTTTACTGCAATGAAAAAGGTAAATCCGTAAAAGGTTCAAAACCATTTTCATTGAAATTAAAGTCACATTTTAACATTTAAGGAATTTAAACATAAGCGTTTTGCTATCAAAATCTAATTTATTTCAACGTAATAATGCATCTCAGAGGCTTCAACTCGTGTTAAACTGAAAGCTAATTATATTTGAAATTACCGAGTGTCAATACGTATACATAAGTTATGGATGGAGCTGAATTTCTGGGAGGCAGATTGTTTTACAAAGAGATCACCGCTTGGAAGTCAACATTAATTGATTACGAGCAGCCAACAGACCGGAAGATCTTACTTATCTGCGTTTGCATTTAAATGCTCACAATGCTGAAAAGGATCGACGTGCATGATATATGTTTCTATGAACGAATTCTCTGGAGTACACATTCATTGCTCGGATGACAGGACATGCGTGTCGGTATAAATCTGAACGGAAGATGAATGAGATTGGCTACAATCTATTTATGCATTCCTGATGTTTATAATAAAATATATTTGCTCTATTTAAAGTTGATATTAGAAATTGGCATTCATTCCAATAGCTTATATGAAATATCGGATGATTCTTTAGATAAACGCGATGATTGTAAAAAAATACACATCTGCAATAATTGTGTGTAATACTGAAAAAGTAGTGCTAGTGTTTATAATGCAGGATTTTTTTTTTATTTGCAATGATTATCCACGATATATGGTCGATATGCATCCTACGGTCTAGATACTCTACAGCATCGACCATTTAAGAACTTTTAATGATATATATACCACGTGGTCAGGCCGGTCACGTGTTGGAGTCAAGAAAATATATCCATTGACACAGCGTCACAAGCTGGAAAACAACTATTAACTCATCGACACACCAACGTTAGTGCCGTTATAAAGCTATTACAATTAATAAATATATACTTTGGTATGTTTTAAAAATAATGTGAGTATAATTATGTGTATTTAATTGTCATCCCGATTTTATAGCGTTTAGGCTTAATTAATACAAGACTAGTGTTGCCACCTTTGGTATTTATTTCCATGTGGTATTTGATCAGTACGTGTACACTAAGCATGTATCAAAATTCCATGTCCCATTAGGTATGTTGATCAGTGCGTGCATACTACGCAAGTTTTATCAAACGTCCATTGAGATCGACACGCGATGCACAGATTCTGAAACCCATAATAGATTGAACCCAAGAAGAGAGGCATTGAACAACCCAAACTATTGATCATCAACCATTTAATGACTTTGATATTTATAGCACGTGTCAGGGCGGTAACGTGTCGGAGGCTTAGTTTGCTTTTTAGTTTCCACTTTAGTCTCCACGCGATCAAATCCAGCTCGTTAGGACTCATGAAAATATATCCCTTGACACAATCGTCTATAAATAACAATGCTTACTGAAGAAGGAGAGATACTGTAGCGCTTACAATAATCTATCTATTGGTTCGATCACTAAAATCCATAATTTTCTTGCAACGCGCCTTCATTGAATCCAGGTTCATTAAGACAAATCTATTTTGTGTTTTCATTTTTTAAGTATTAAATAGGTATTACCCAATAATCGATATATGAAAGTAATTTTTTATGTCGGTTAAGACAATATATATAAGACATACATAATTGCAAAATACAAACAATGTTGAAGTAATCAATGATAAAACAACGTTTAATAACAATAAATACAATTATAAATAAATACAATTATAGTCTTATTAAAACAGTATATATTAGGGATGGGACCGAATATTCGAATATTCGGATAATATTCTACTATAAAAAAAACGAATACGAATATTCGATTTTCAAATTTATTTAAAGAACACAATTTCTTTTAAAAAATCATGTTTTATCTAATTTGATTGCAAAGTTATATATATATATGCCGTAACATACAAACATAGACTCACGAACTGTTAACAGTTAAAGACGATGCTGACAGTTTAAATATTCAGTATATCCTACTTGTTGATTACTATGATTCAACTCACGGTTTCAATTTTCCGTATATCCCACTTGTCGTTAACGTTATAATGCAATAGTATGATAGATCTACTGCGATAAAGCATTTGCTGCATTGAATATGGCACATCGCCAAAAAAAAATGGCGCGATAGTTTCTGTCGTCTACCGGTCGGAGAGACGGTATAATAAATAAACATTCATAACAAACACTTAAGTAGCAGTCAAAAATATAATGCCCAATCGTTTTTAATTTAATAAGAATGTGCTTGGAGATAATTCGCTGCTGATATGAAACATCGATTGCAAAAATATGTTATTACGTTAATACATAGAAATGTACCGATGCAAATGAAGAGAGAATGAAACAGCGTTTGTTATTCCAAGATTTAAAATATTGTATTGAGATAAATATCATAATACTAGACATATTATATAATGTAATAATATGTTATATACTAAGCGTTTTATTTCCATGTGCCTTCATGTATTGAAAAGTAAATCTACTTTTAGGCGAGATGATTTGTTACATGTATGCATGCATTAATAATGGCAAAACTACGTTAATAAAAACAAGAAATGTCTTTAAAAAATACAATCGGCGTTGACATTAATATTGAGATATCATTTTTACCCTAAACATAATATGAGGGCCAAAATGGTCGTCTACGTGCTTCTCAGACCCCAGATGTTTCGTTCCCCACTTAGACAAGGCGACTTGTCGGACCCCACATTTTTTGAGCACCATAAGAACACTTCTCAGATCCCAAAATTAATGTGTGCTTAATTCAATAATATTTGTACCGTGAATAAAGCGATCATACCGCCCCATGTTTCACCAGTGATACATGTATGAATAACCTAACTAATTTACGTTAACATCATTTTTATATAAAATTGTCAGTCAAAATTAACAATGTACGAAAATGATTGCGGGAATTAATCAAAATTATTTCGTATCAGACGCGTAGTTATTCAGATCTTAAGTTATATACCTTATATATCATAATACATACACATTTCGAAGTCAATTAATCATTTATACTGTGTATCCGTATGAAATTTAATCTTTAGAGAACATTAAGCGCATTTGAAATAATGATGACTTCCATTTTTGATAACACAAACATAAAATTTCATTAGACTATGGCGATTTAAAATTACATTCGGTAGGGATATGATGTATCATGGGTTTCTGTGTATAATTGGTGTTGCAAATAATGTATTAATGCTACGCAAATGAAGTAAAAGTAACACGACTAACATTTCGACGTATTCCGAGACTTATTTCACCACACTTTATTTATTGACATATATCTTTTTATAGGTTGATCAACATATACTGGAGAAGTTGATAGAAATGTGCAATTCTAATTAATTCTGTATAGAACGCAACCACCATTTAATTTCAAATTAACATGCGCAATAAGTTTATTAACAAGAGGGACATGATGATCGGTTACGTGACTTCTCGGACCCCAGTTTCTTTGGACCCCACTAACGAGATTTTCCAGTCTGTAGATTTTTCGGACACCGTAAGAAAACTTACTGGACCCAAAATTAATTTGAGATAAATTCAAACATTATTTATATCTGTACCGCGAATAAACCGATCATACCTTCCATGTTTTCACGGGTGATAAATGAATAACATAATTTACGTTACCATAATTGTTACATGAATTTGTCACGCAAATTTAACAAATTAACATGTCCGAAAATAATTGCGGGAATGAATGAAATTTATTATATGTCAGACGAGTGTACATAACTTTATATTAAATAATGCACTATACGTATCATAAGTTTTGCAAATAGTGTATTCATGCTACGCGAATGAAGGAAAAGTAACTTGAACAACATTTTGACATATTATGAGACTTCTTTCACTACATTTTATTCATAGAAAGATGTTAAATATTTTTAGAGATTGAATAACATCTACTGAAGAATTTGATAGAAAGGTGCAATTAGAAATAATTCTTAATAAAACGCAGCCGCAATTCAAATATAAATTAACATGACAGTAAGTTTATAAATATATATTCCCCGTTTATTGAAATCTCGGGTTTATGATTCTTTAACACAGCTATACCGCGCGCTCTTTTTAGAATGATGCACCCTTTGATACTAGTACGCTAGAATAGACCATTTCATACCGATCTTCGCCGAATATCTACGTATACCTCCGAATCGTTCCAGAGCACAACAATTCTCAGATATCGGTCAACCAATGGGACCATTGTAATACCTATTTATAGAGCGTGCCGCAGATGTAGGCTAAACAAAACAATTATTTCATTATGTGAATGAATATTACATTCTGTTCATGACATCCAATGAGTAAAATTGTTCATAATTATGCTCAGTTCTAGAGTGTATGTCGAAGAGTGGTGTGGGGTGGGGGCGCATGGTACACAAAGTCCATTTGATATTTTTCGGCGTAGCTGTCTAAGATCACTTTTGACCCAGATTTTCTTGCAATTATTATGCAGCGGGAAAATTAAATGCCAATAGAATTGGGCAAATTTTCTATTTCTAGGGAATGCAAACTTCAAACAATGGTTTAACGCATACCAATAACTGTTGCATACCTTGGGGGATTAAAAATTTACATAATTGTTTATATAAGCGGTTAAAATGAAGTTATAAACATATTATCGATATACACTCTAGAACTGAGCATAAGTATGAACGTATTTTCTCATTGTATGTCATGAATAGAATATTATATTAATTCCCATAATTAATCCACTATTTTTTTAGCCTAGCGACCCGCTCTATTAATAATAATTGATTCTAGATAGCGAGTTCAAAACGCGATAATTCTAAAAATAGCGCGCGTTGACCTGCCGGTGTATAGCTGTTATAATATACATGCATCATATAGCTTACAGAGAATCATAAGAGCGAATATTTCAATAAATGGGTGAATTTATGTTTATAAACATACCGTGCGTGTTAATTTGAAATTGAATTGCGGTTGTGTTCTATAAAGAAACAATTAGAATTGCACATTTCTATCAACTTCTCCAGTAGATAATAATGAATCTATAAAAAGATATATTTTAATAAATAACATGTTGTGAAATAAGTCTCGCCCGGAATACGTCGAAATGATATTCATGTTGCTTTTACTTCATTTCTGTAGCATTAATACATTATTTGCAATACCATTTATACACAGAAACCCTTGATACATCATATTCCTACCGAATATTATTTTAAATCGCCATAGTCTATATAGTCTAATGTAATATTTGTGTTATCAAAAATGGAAGTCATCATTATTTCAAATGCGCTGAATGTTTTATGAAGATTGTTTTTCCTTAGGATACACAGTATAAATGGTTAACTGATTTCGAAATGTGTATGTATTATGCATAGATAACTTCCAAGATGGGCATATTACTTAAGAATAACTATACGCGTCTGACACAAAATAATGTTCATTCATTCCCGGAATTATTTTCGTACATTGTTAATTTGTTATATTTGGCTGACAAATTTATGTAATAATGATGTTAACGTAAATTATTTAGGTTATTCATGTATCACTGGTGAAAACATGGGGCGGTATGATCGGTTTATTCACGGTACAAATATTATTTAATTAATCACACATTAATTTTGGGATCCGAGAAGTTTTCTTGTGATGTCCGAAATAGCTGGAGTCTTCTTATATAGGTTGGGACCGAAAAATCTGGGGTCCGAGTAGCCATGTAACCGATCATCTTGGCGCTCTAGTATAATGTTTATGGTAAAAATTAATATAACATTTCCGAAACTGAATGTATGAACACAATTCAATATCAAAACTGCACGAGTGCAATGACACTAGTATAACTATAGCCTATAACATTTTAAAGTTGTATCAAACTCAAAAGACTAAAACAAACCGGTCGCGAAAATATATTACAATACAGTTGTCAAACATGTACTGCAAAGAGTTTGTCAATAATGAAAGTCAATACAAACGTTTTATTAAATACTTACATAAATGTCAACGTTTACAACTGGTAGATCTTAAAACATACTGATATAACAACGATCTGAGGTACAGAACGTGTTTTCGGTTGCAATGTTTAAATTTTTAATTTGGAAATAACTATGTTTGTGCAAATATGCACGAGAAACAAATAGTGCGTCAGACATAATGAAACAAACAATATATATAATAGACTTACTTGTTCATTCCATACACAGAAATATTAATTAAAAACACATTTCACAACTACACTTCCAGACGACATGTCCACAGAGCACGATTACGACAGTTACTGGTGACGAAACTTCACAAATAAAAGTACATTAAAGTCACGTGGTGTAAACAAAGTCACAAAACACGCATGGTAAACATCAAGGTACGGCATCTCTTGCGAGAAAGTGAATAGAGTTAAGTTCAAAAACAAATTCAGCGGCCGTTGTCGAAAGTACTGATGGAGGTCCCGCAGAAACAGTCCTAGGAGCTGGAAGGGTGTCCATAGCCTCTTTAGGGTTGGCAGGTTCCCGAATCCAGCACTGCTCCGACAGCGAGGGTCCGTGCTGCGCTCACATGGTACCAACCTCCAAGCCCTCCGGCAGCCTGGTCCAGCTGCCAACCTGGTCTTTCCATCGCACGTCTGGTCCCACGTTGGGCGCCAAATGTAGTGGGGTGGGGTGAAGATAAACCAACACCGTCTCGAGGTTCGAGTTGTGTAATTACGACGCCGACAATATATCGGAATTTATATATATATAATATATAAATGAAAAACCAGGTTGGATGTATAAAAAACAGCAATGGAAGCAAATTAGCAATGGACGTCTTGCGACTTGAACGCTTGACAAAAATGGACCTAAGGCATGGTCAGTAATTGCACATCTCTATCACATGCTTTTTCCAACCTGACCAGTCAAAATCTTGTTGAGTATAAACCTTTCATACTGACTGGACAATACATCAATGGATGCACACTTGACAGGAAACTAAATTTTGACAAAGTAAATGGACGTATACAAAACAAGGGACATAATAAAAAATGACCTGTACTACATATATGTTTATGACTTTATTTTAACCGCTTATGTAATCAATTATGTAAATTTTAATCCCCCAAAATATGTAACAGTTATTGGTAGACATCAAACATTGTTGTAAGTTTGCATTCCCTAAAATTAGAACATTTTTGCCCAATTCTATTGGCATTGAATTTTCCCGCTGCATAAAATTATCGCAAGAAATCTAGGTCAAAAGTGATCTTAAACAGCTACGCAAAATGCCCATTTATTGAATATTCGCTTTTGATTCTCTGGACGCTAATTGATGCATGTATAGTAAAACTTATACACCGGCAGCTAAACCGGCTAAACACGCGCTAATTTTGGAATGATCGTGAGTGGTGTGTTGAACTCGCTAGAATCAATTGTTATTTAAAGAGCGTACCGCAAGGCTAAACAAAACAGTGGATTATTTCTGAGAACGAATATAATATTCTGTTCTTGACATACCATCAGAAAATATATTCATAATTATGTTCAGTTCTAGAGTGTATGTCGAAGATATGTTTATAACTTTATTTTAACCGCTTATGTAAACAATTATGTATATTTTAATCCCCCAAAATATGCAACAGTTGTTGGTATACATTAAACCATTGTTGTACGTTTGCATTCCCTAAAAACAGAAAATTTGCCAAATTCTATTGGCATTCAAATTTTTCGCTGCATAATTATCGCAAGAAATCTAGGTCAAAAGTGTTCTTAGACAGCTACGCCGAAAAAAACATACAGAGTATTTTCTTAATTCGTTGAAGTGATGAAAAAATAACACGTGCCGCCCGGTCACATTCTTGGAAAAATCCTAAATAGTGATAACTGATAGTATGATTTAAAACGTCTTTATGCTATTAAATTAGCTAAAGTAGAAGCATTGCTACAGCTGTGGAATAGTTTCAATAGAAGCAATACGAGATAATACAATTTTATAGCACAGCTCACGTGACGTGTCTATTGGCAACACAAAATGTCACAGGAGACCATTGTGACAACAGCAATTAACCAAGTCACAGACACATGCTGTAAACATTTTAAGGGTTCTTAAAAGTATTTAATTAGGATTTTCGTCTTTCGGCGTGTTTATCATAAATCATGCTTTTATGTGTTCAGTGCCACCAGATAATGTGTTTAGAGTATTGAAGAATCATTGAAAAATCGACCGGAACTGTAGGCTGGTATTTTGTGACCTGTTTTCTTCATGTTGAGAAATTAACTTTGTTTCTATGCACCACATAATGTTTACAATCACGAAGTTCCCAAAATGTTTATATAAACTTTATCGTATACCGTATCGTTTGTAACCCCGTATGGTCCCATAAAACATGCATATTAAAACAGATAACATTTAAGTATAATCAAGTAACTGCAATACTGTATAAATATGTTTTACATGAGACCTTATATAGCAAGAAATAAAATATTATTAAAATTTAGTTTGTTTCGCGATACATTTTTTTCGAACTTAGTGCCCCCAGTAGACAACATTTTACACGACAACTTGTGTATCATTAAAGCTGCTACATCACAGATTAGTAAAATTACAAAAATGAAAACTAAATGTTTACAATGTAGTAAAATAATATATTTTTAGATCCAACTGACTGAAATCCATTTGTAGACATATAAACACACGTTTGAAACATACTGGTTTGGTCATTACAACGCATTGTTACAACTCGATTTCAAAAGTATGAAGGTGTTTAGCGACGCGGTTAGAGTGTCAGCCTTGCACGCTGAGCACCCTGGTACAAGTCCCAGAAGGTATCTGGGACGTTTTCGTTTAAAATTTAGTTTGTACCACTTTTTCCAGTATATTTTAGGTAATAATTTTAAACGAAATATATGTCAATGAAGGAAACAACTCGTTTTACAATATTAATATTTCGTTTGTCAACTATTGGACACGCAGAATCAACATGGCCTCTTCAATGTCACACACCGAACAGTGGAAATCTATTTTTTAGAAGGGCTTTTCCAAGCGGGTCGTTAAGTCCGCTATTTTTTGCATTGTTATTATACTACTAAGTGATGCTTAAAGGGGAACTGTCTGATTTTTATATATTTATTGCAGGTCTACTTCGTTACTGAGTAACAAAACACCTTTATACGCTCCTGTATAACATAAAATAATCTCAACAAAAACATGTTCTATCTATACAGACACGTTTATCCTACAGCAACGGAAGCATTTGGGTTTTGAATGAAAAAGTAAGAACTGCGCGTGCGCCAACAATCGATCTGACTCGTCTAGCGTTATGCTAAATATGCGTCCACAAATACCGCATTAATGCCGAAGAATGGTATTTCAAGAACTGTTGTGAATGCATTAGCTGACGTCCTATTTTTAGAGTTACGTTTGCCGTGTATAGTATGTTGTTTACAATTTAAGATGTAAAGCGCGTATGTTAAAGTTTGTGTAGTTAAACTTTACATTTTGTGATGACTTATGTCGCACTAAAACAGGAATGTTTTTAAATATCAAATGCTTTTACATCTTGTGTTCTATAACAATTGATCGATTTTATTGAATTCGAAAGAAAAACGCAATATAAAACAAAATGACACATTGCTGCGTTAATCTTTTATCCAGATTTTGTTTTAATACCAATCAATAATGGCCGTTTATTGATCGTTAAATGACAAATAGTATATTTAGTTGAAACAAATATGATATATCACAATTTTCAACATTTAAACTCATCACAATTTTCAATATTTAAAATCATCTAATTTTAAACATTTAAAATCACAATTTTGAACATTTAAAATCACAATTTCAACATTTAAAATCACAAAACTTTCAACATTTTAAGTAATTACATTTTTCAACATTTAAAATTACAATACATAATTCTACTTTGGCAAATTGGATAGGAAATGTTTAAAATTAAAGGAAAGTAGCCGTTCAAGAAATTTCGGTGTAGATAAAAGCATACTGTTCTTATCGGTTAATGTAGGTCAGTAAAGAGCTAAATATAAACTAGATTTAACTTTATTTCTTTGCAAGTAATAGTTCCTTGTTAAGCAACTTTAAATAATTAATGTTTATATGAATAATACAGTTAACATGGCACTGACAAATGAAAGCATCGTATATGTATTTTCATGCAAGACCCTTGGAGACTAGCAGTCCATAAAAACATCAATGCAACATTAATGAAGTGTCTATGGCACAAATCACTCACACTTTCACATCTTGTCTTCACAGTAGGGCATGGACGAGCGATTAGAAACATGGAAGTCCAGAGAAGTCCTGTAAAACACTTTGTCTCGTTTGTATTTCTGTGAGAATGTAAGACAAGGGCACAGGCCAAACAAAGTTCGAGAGTAGACTTTCCGGAAGTCACGCATGAAAAACGGGTAGATAATAGGATTAATGAGACTGTTACAGTACCCAAGCCACACAAACGAGCCGAAAACCTTTTCTGGCACGCATCTGCAAAACGCCTCGAGAACGTTTGTAATCAGAAATGGTGCCCAGGTCACCACATATGCACCAACAATAATCCCCAGGGTGATTGTTGCTTTCCTTGTGAATGGTTCGAGAATGTGTTTATTTCCTACTTTTGCACCTAGCAGCATGTTACTCGGTGTTATTAGGACTCCAACAAAGCATGCCTGGCGTTTGGCTTCCTTTGACACGCGATAATAAAGGACAAACGCAACGATTATTGGCAATAAAATTGTAACCGTGGATGCAATTAACACAAATGTCAAACTTGGAATGAAGAGACATTGCGGAGTGTCAGACATTAATTTAAGATTAGTTAAGGACGGAATGTCTGGATTGTGTATTCCGGTCCCAAGAGGGATAAAAGACGCACATATAGCAATAATCCATGCCGCTGATATCATTCCTAGAGCCCGGCGACTAGTGACAATAACCTTATAACGGAGGGGCGACATGACGGCAATGTAACGATCCAGGCTAATGAGACAAACATTGAGAACCGAAGCGCTGCAGAGCATGACGTCAAATCCGGCCCAGACCACGCAGAAAGAATGTAGCATAATCCACCGATGAAAAATTTCATTCAGAGTTGCCGGGGTCATCACCACCGTAGCTAAAAGCAAGTCCGCCATGCTTAACGACGTTATGAACAAATTCGACACGGTCCGAAGTTTTCTATTAAATATCACAGCGAGAAACACCAGCATATTTCCCATAATTGTCATAAAGGCGATGAAAAACAAGAAAAATCCGAGAACGATATTCCCTGTGTCGACGCTAATTTCATTAGTCTCCGTGCGCTCGTATTGGCAATTAGCAATTTTGGCTATTGCCGTCTCATTTCCAACAGATAAAGTGGTAATTGTTACACTTAATGTGGACCCACTGCTTTCTACAAATCCAGTTTCTGTATTGTTATTTGGGATGAGATTGGACTGCGACATATTAACAACACATTCGTTGATCTACTAACGTCGACGGACTTTAGTGCGCAAAGCGAATGCAGTCAGTACTGCATTTAACAAACACATAAAGTCACAAAATCTAAGCCATTCACGTGCACGACATTTGAAGAAATTTCAACTTGTCTTTTGTATTAGTTCTTATTTCGCCGCTTGAAATGATCAAATGCGTAAACAAACTAGTGTACAACACGCTCTCCACTGTGATCATAGTGGCAATATGATATATATAATAATGATATATAATAAACGAAACACGTATTTATGATACCTGACTATGGGTCCTTCATAAATAATAATATATGATGTATCTTTCACTAATTGCAAAATTAATATGAATGCTATGGCAACGTATATTACTTATACTTTTTCGTAGATTAAATGTTGTATGTCCTTTGGGTGACATTGTACCACACAAAATCAATACTCATGTTCATGTTGGTTTTTTTGAAAATGTCTATGATGAAGTCCTTTGAAGATATTAATTGTTAACCCGTTTTGATTTAAAACAAATGCCTAGTTGTACACAGGTTCACGAAGCAGCTCTCAATGTTTCTAGCAGCATTTACGATTTACGTATTGTGTTGTCGACTGCAAATCACAAATTCCTCGTATTCTGTATAATAGCTTATGTTGAGTAAAGTTTATAATATGTCACAAAACACCGCCACACAGAACGTCTTATACGATCCACGTTTCTACACTGAGTTACACTTAGCAGAAAAAAGTCAATGTTCCATACGACCAACTCCCTCGCGACTGCGATCGCTGCTCGCGCCGCTCTCCAATACTGTTGCTATCCTTTGAAAGTTTGGTGTATTCTGATTATGGGCTCATAGATGGAAATAAATACTGGGATGTTGTAAACACTTTTTTTATTGTCGTCGTTTAGGCATTGTGTGGCTATTTTCAGTGGTCTTCATTCCCCTGGTTCATTTCAGAAAGACATTTATTTTGATTAGTCTCAATGTATGTCTCCGGGTGATAATTGCTCTGGGTTTATTAACGACATTAATAGCGGTCGTTAAGGGAAACTTGATAGAGGAATGAAGCCGCACTTCAGACTTCTATGTGACAGGAAGCGTGACAGTATAGTGAGAGTAACATTCAACTACAGTTACAAGAACATTTCAGTGATGAAATATCTTGCAACAATTAAATCCCATTAGCTCACCTTACACGTGTTAAACCTGAATTCGTAGCGCTGCGGTATCGATATTCTAGGTCTTGTTTTAATGCAATATAATCTTAAAATTGCCAGTTTTCTAACCTCAGTAATCGTCATTTAAATGTTGTTCGCAGCGCAGTAACGACGATGTTAATATGCATTGTACTGTTCCGTGGCAAATAAACTACCAGATTAACGCTGTGTCAAATATTTAAATCCAGTAGGCAGATTTGAATTGTACCGTTTGGCATTAGAAACCATCTCTATGGAATAAAGCGAAAGTGCATTGTATCTGTAATAAATAAACTTATTAAATTACATAAGTTGGCACAATGGCACTTGAAACAAAACATTAATTCTCAAATAAGAAATTAAACTGATACTTATTCTGTGATCTGAACGCGTGGATGCGTGTTGTTTATGTTTATAGCTCGTCTGCTGTTTTGAAAACAGAAAATAGAGCAATTATTTTTACTTGAGCGGCGTAGGCGTTGGCTAATTTGTAATATATTTTCGTTTATATCCACTATTTCTGACATTTAATGGACCTGCAACTTTCAAACGTATTTCATTCATCATGTTGAAATGAGTGTAGTACAAGAATCTGTCATGTATTTTTAAATTGGTTGTTCTCGGTTATGATTTTCGGTAAAGTCCACGTTTCTTGACACCGCTTAATTGAACCTACAGGTTGTTGTACTTATTCAATATTTTGACTTAAGTGTGTAGGACAAGAACCATAAGTCTTTTCAGGACTTTGAATGATTTATGGCCATGTTTCGACTTAGTAAATTCATCCATCCTTGATGTTTTATTTTGTTTTAAGTTCGCATTACTTGACAAATACAGTATTGCGCATAAAGCCTTTAGACTTGGTGTATTCATACGCTATATAGCTATATACTTAGCGTTAAAAGTGTTTAGAATCACGAGCCATAAGTCTGTCATGGATTTTGAATGATTTATGACACTTTTTAACTTAATTATTTTTGTTAAGGTGCACGTTTCTTAGCATGTACTTAAACGACAGCCTGCAGACGCGGTCTACTGATTACCGATTATTTTAAGATAAACAAGCTATTTCATAGAAGCGATAGCTATGGGACGGTTTTCACATCTTACCTTAAGGTGCACTTGAGTGAAAAAATTTCATATCAACATTTCTATGTGAAATCCAATGATAAATGTTTACCAATTGGTACAGTATGAAAGACATAAACAATATGTACTAGTTTGGACAATTTAAGTGTAAAATGACCTATACATGAAACAACCACATATTTAAGGAGTTTTATGAATTTAAGAAATTTCCTCAAGTTTTCCCTAAGGAGCTTTGTGAATACGGGCCCTAGTTCACGTTTTGTCTTGAGTTGTCGTATTCCCTTGCATAAATACGTGTCAATCCTTTACCATCACACTCTCAATGTCATACAAGCAGCATTGACTAAGGTCACGTTTTGCTCGTGATGCGTATTACAAAACGCCAGGAATGAATTATTTAGCTCTAATCCTGTAATGCGATTGTATTTGATAAATTACCAAAGAGAAATTCATTCAAACTAGAAAATTCTGACAAACAAAAGTATTATTGACTAGCATATAACATTATTCAATATTTAGCTGATTAATTACCGTCTTACGGATATATTTACTAGCATAACATATGTAAAATTGCAAATTTAGAACTCCCAGATGATTCTTGGAGGTTCATTTTGTACCGAATTAGTCATAGCCACCAGACTATATTTGTTTTCGCTTTGTAAATGCGTATTGTAAAGTTTACAAATCAACGTTGTTCTTATGTCATAAGATTCCTCACGAGTATGCAAAAGATGAATTTGCTTACATGATTTCTGTGAAGCTTTATTGATCTGTATATCATTGCAAATGTCGCATCCTTTGTGTATGCTTACCATTAATGAACCCAATGTGTATATTTAATGCGGTCGCTAAACGTATTACAATCAGATGACGAAAATATTTAATAGCATTGGCAGTTCTATGTCAGACCTGGTATTCACAACGCTTCTACGGAGGAAAGGATAATCTGATCTAAAGTTACACGAAGTAAAATTTTGAGATCAAATTTTACATGTGAAATTTTATAATTTAGTTCCAAACTTAGGTAAAATAAGAAACAACTCTTCACTGTTTACTGGCATAAAACCTCTCAATGCAAAGTGCACTGTACATGAAACGGCCATAGAGTTCATTACTTGAAGAAATTTACTTAAGTTTTTAGTAATAAATTTAGTGAATACCAGTCCAGGTGTGAAGTTTGGCGCGCCCATAAGCCGGTTTAAACCTACAGCGACGTTCATTTACATTTGCCAGGCGGCGTTGTACTGTCTTGCATTAAATCGAGCACCCATATCGTGTGTTATCTTTCTCAATCTCATTAAAATCATCTCCAGTCTGACGCTACTATATTATCCGCTGACAGGATCGGATGACTTCGCATTAGGGGCGACGTTCAGATGACCTTTTCCGGAGTCAATCAAGTTGTTGCTTTCAAAATGTTGTGGTTAACTTTATATATAAAACACAAAAATTATGCACGAAATTAACGTGAACCTTGGGTGTTAAGTCGCCTAAGCTACCACTATATCCATTGTTATCCACATGCAAATTAAAACTGTACATGATTTATTCCCATGATCAGTTGGAAAGGCGTCATTAAACAAAAAAACGTGGCCAAACTGTGCAAAAAGAAGTTTCTTTGTGCGCAGCAGGGTTGAGATTTTTATTGTTCGGAAGATCATTTGAACGTGACCTGTTATGTTAATTGATTTGATGTTAATAAAATGTCGTTGCTTTGATAATTATTTTTTGCTAGATTGGTCATAAATATAACAGAAATGTTAATTCACGTAAACTATGAGATAGATGTAAACGCTATGTTACAAAAAGTATCTATGCCACTTTTTGCAGAAGACACATGTGGCACGATATTTGTAATGACATTTGAACGGTATTCAAACCCGGACTATATACCATGTATTGTTTGCCTGTTGTCTATTCATGTTTTTAATTATCATCTTCTGCAAGGAATCGATCTGTCAAAGATGCTTAGGAAGACTTTTATATATTGATACTTAAATACTTACCACTACGATTTATTTATAGTGATTAGCGATTGCCTGAACTGTACGGAAACTAGTGCAAATTGGTTGCATGTGATGGCACGCACTCACGTTAAGCACGGATCAAACACGTCTTAACGACGTTATAAAACGCCCTCCAGTCCATTACAAAAATGTGTTTATAAGGAATGGTATTTGTAGTAATATTTGTTTACTTAAGTCGCTTTTAAAAATATTCTAAATATTCCTAATTTAAAGTAACATTTATTTTATCTTAATTATTTTCTTAGAATTCCTAACGCAGTTTAAAATACCTTCCAAAAGTTTCTCAACATCCATAAAATTAGCTAACGTCAGCTTATGTTCATTTTCAGCTTTCATATTTCATACAGTTAATATCAATGTGCTAAACTGTGTCAAAGTCTATTTATTAATGGTATTTAACTTAATATAGCAAATTATTTTAGATAAAGATTATTAAGGTATTATTTTCTTAGTGTAAAAATATCGGCCCAAAAAGCAAATGCATTCTTAAGCTGAACGTATTCTTTCAGCGTTCTTCTTAAGCTGAAAGTGTTCTTTCAGCGTACTTTTGTGAAGTACGAGTCAACACAAACTCGTTCATTCTGTGCAAATAATATATAATTTGGGATCTGCATTATATCGGAATAAACTTGAACAGCAAGTGGTTTATGTTGGATGTGCAATGTTTCAAAATGAAGAGTTGTCGTTTGTTGTAATGTAATTGCTTCTAACGCGAAATTGATTAGCATAGAAACATAAAATGATATCATAAAAAGTGTTATGTCACGTTTAAAGGCGTGATGTCGTAGTTAACATTTTACAACGCTTAAATGTTTCCGATAAAGTCTTCACTTTTTGTCGGAGATAGAGTACTGTCTATTATAAGTGATTTTGTTGGTAACAAATTGTGTTTGCTTACTTTGAAGCGCATTTGTTTTTGCCGTAGAAAATAAACTTGTTATTGATTGTCAATTGTTGACTTTCTAAACAACATGTTACTCTCTGTATAAACGTGAACTGACTTAAAAGCGGTGTTTGCGAAATGTTTCGCTTATGGATCAATTCATTCAATTGATACATCAATTGTTGTTTGATTTATATATATGCAAGAATCACATTTTTTATGTACGGTGTGGATTATGTCGACCAATACCATACACACATTATTGACTTGCGATTTAATGAGTATATGTTTTAGGTTCAGTACTATTGTTATTTAGTTGTTACTTTCAGGTACTATAAGCATGTGCGTCCATGTCTGTAAGCTCTTATTGTTTGCGCATAGTACAGATGTTGCTGTGATTTTTCACAACCCGTCATCTGTAGACCCATGCTCAAAGTAACGTGGTTAGTCGCGCCGGCTCAAGGTCAAGGTCACACTTGAAGGTCAAATGTTCGAGCCTCCATTTCGTGTCCGATCCATATCTCCTATACCCTTTGAAGGATTTTCATGAAACTTGGCTCAAATGTTAAGGTCATTGAGACGATGTTCAGGAGGCATAAGTCAGTCACGCCGGCTCAAGGTCAAGGTCACACATGAAGGTCAAATATTCAAACCTCCATTTCGTGTCCGCTCCATATCTCCTATGCCTTTTGAAGGATTTTGGCTAAAATGTTTAGGTCTTTGGCCTTTCACGCCAGCTCAAGGTAAAGGTCACCCTTGAAGGTTGCATTTGTGAGCCTCCATTTTCGTGTCCGTGTTTCGTGTCCGCTCCATATCCCCGATACCCTTTGAAGGATTTTCATGAAACTTGGCTCAAATGTTTTGCTCGTTGAGACCATGTGCAGAAAGCATAAGCCAGTCACGCCAACTCAAGGTCAAGGTCACACTTGCAGGTTGAGTGTTTGGGTCTGTATTTTCATGTCTGTTCTATATCTCCTGTGCCCTTTAAAGGATTTTTATGAAACTTGCCTCAAATGTTTATCACATTGAGGCAATGTGCAGAAGGCATGATGCAGTCACGCCACCTCAAGGTCAAGGTCACACTTGAAGGTCAAATGTTTGAGCCTCCTTTTTTGTGTCTGCTCCATATCGCCTATGCCCTTTGAAGGATTTTCATAAAACTTGGCTCAAATGTTTATCACATTGAGGCGATGTGCAGAAGCCATGGAACAGTCTTGCCACCTCAAGGTCAAGGCCACACTTAAAGGTAACATGTTTGAGCCTCCATTTTCGTGTCAGCTCCATATCTAAATTTCTGAAACTGTACTGTCATATCTGGTCCATCTGTACGAGATTAAGGTCAGTGTGATACTTCAAAGTCACCTTTAAAATCTAATGAAGGATCACGGCGGGGGATATAGCTGTCCTTTGGACTGCCTTGTTAATATTATAAGCTACTGTGTTTTGAATAAATTTAGGGTCAAGGTACAACAATTTATGCGCCGTTTAAGCGGTTTAAACCCCCACTCTGTGTTGCAATTTTCATCATGTTTATGTTTTATTGATGTACACGTATGAAACTCAAGTCATGGAGTGTGTTGTAATCTTTACCAATGATTTACTGGCGATACTCATGAGAACTGGGACCGAGGCTTTGGAGACTGCTGTCATTCTTGATGGTGTTTTTTTTCCAATGCATTTATATGAAGATTTACTCTGACATTGTAAATTATCCGTATTGTCATAATTTGGCTTCTGGAATTCTTGTTTTTGGCTAAGAACCTACACGCTTTTTTAAAAAGCGACACAATAGTTTGTATGTTTGGTTTATAGACGTTTTGTGAGTTATACGACCTATTTTTGTAGTAGATTATATGCTGCATGCATCGTATGTATCTCATTCTCTATTCTTTAATGGTCCGACGACTAAATTCTCCAGACACATAATTATTAATTCAACATCCAATATAGTATGCTTTACGCCTTTTCTCTCGCATACGAGTGTCATACTTTGTAAAATCTTTTGCAAGGGGTATAGTAAAATGAAACTGACTACCGATTTAGTATTGCGAAAAAGTGTGCACGTCAGGGTGTGTTGCTCGTCCATGTTTTTTTATGCCTTTATTCGTCCTAAGCGTATTCATATTATCCTATCAACTGCGTAGACAACACTTGATTGTAAATACAAATTTCACGACTTAGTATACTTTTTGATGTCATCATTTTATCTAATATTTTAGCACATTGTTCATAAAGCAGTGCACGCTGCACATCTAGTCACCGATTAATGTAATACAATCTTGACTGCCTGCCCGACATGCAGATGTACTTTGGCATGGCGCCTGTTGCCAGGCGAATATATGCCAATGTAGTTGCATTCGGAACGACTTGAGCGTATCCTTCCCTGAGATGAATTGAATATGTTGTCTTCATCCGTGGATTATGTTGAGGACGGTGTTATCGAGTGTTCGGAGATTTATTGCGTAACCACTAGAAACACTAAGGACTTTCCAGGAATACTTTAGTGTGATGAATTACACTGTCATTATTAATTATAAAGAAGTATTTACAGTCACATCAATGGTATTGTTAGGTATATTAGAAGTCATATCGTTCAAAGTCGATATGTTATCCAATAATTTGTTTCGGAATATTTCTGCACGTGAAGTATCCCATTTTATTGTCATTTCAGGATTTTAATTTATTGGGTTGTCAATTAAAATGATGGACGGTATTCTTGAAATACGAAAATGAACGGGGGAATGGTCAGAAAGAGAATTCGGGGGCATTATTTCAAACATCTAAGTAATATCAAAATCCGATTGTTTTAACAATAAGTAGTCTACCACACTTGAACCATTTGCATTTATAAATGTAAATTCGCCAACATTGCTATCATTATGTAAGCGGCCGTTACCTATTAATAGGTTGGTAGATTTACATAATTGCAAAAGTCGTTTACCGTTAGTGTCTAACACGTGTTCTTTGTTGACTCTATTGGTAGTAACAACATTAGATTGCAGATCTCGGTCATTATCTATGAACTGGTCAAAAACTTGGTAATCAATATCGTTTGAAGTTCGACTATTAAAGTCTCCAGTTATAAAAAATTACCTTTGGAAATATATTTTTATAAACCAATTTCGATTTCTTCAAAAATATCAATATCATTATTGTTGATAAATTTCGAGCCTTGCGGCGGGATGTATGTACAACAAATGTAGACGTCATTATTAAAATGAAAAAGAGACAAAGTTTGATCCAAACAATTCCATATTGCTGTTTTTCAACAATAGTAATTTTACCATTTAACACTGATATGTAATATATTGTAATTCCAACAGAATATCGACCTTTTTTGGTGTTTGATGACTTATTTCCAAATAGATTATATGAACAATAATTATTTATTTTTAGGTTTAGTTTGTGTTTGGGAGAAATCCACGTTTCATTAAGAATTATAATATCATGATTGTTAATAATATCCACAAAATTTGCATCAGCTAGCTTTCTATAAAGACCATTAATGTTCCATTACACAATGTCTAGAGGCCCTTCTTGAGGGCTCTATAGGGTATGGGGTGGGGTGTACACTCTGTCGTTGACGTATAGTTTGTTTCCGGTAAATCGCACCTTGTTTCCTTTATGTTTCTCTGTTTGAAACACAGGGTAGAGTTTCTGGCGCGCGTCGCGCCACTCTTTGGGTAGCTGAATGCCGACTCCGATGTTGCGTTTCTTCCGCTCGTCCTTTGCACTGAAGGCGGCTTGTGGGACACGTTCGCGATCACCATAATAGTGAAATTTGACTATAATCGGACGGGGTTTCTGCAGGTTTTTGTCGTGTCCCAATCGATGCGCCCGGTCAAATATCATATCACTAGTGTCTATGCCTAGCATGCCCTTGTATTATGTCCTTAACAAGTGCGCTACATACTTGTGTCTCTTTGTCAAGAGGTTGCCGGGATGTCGCCTCTTCTGGTCTCTGATCTGCTGTATGCTCTTCTACTAGGGGGGTTTCATTACTAGGCCAAATGAAAATGCAATTCTAATTATGTTTATCAAACGTGTGAACAAAACGGGCCGTTTGTCATCATTCATTGTCAAATTAAAGATGATTGCTAGCAAGGTCTCGTTATATCTACATACACTTGAATATATTATCAAATGCAATGTATGTATTGTACGCTATATTTTGACGCCAAATGGATCATTCATCAATTTCTCCTCCCCCCCTCCCCCCCAAAAAGAAATAATATATATATTGACTACCTACCTATCCATTACCAGAAACCTTGGGTAGGCAATGGCAAACACACAATTTTTAGCTCACCTGAACACGAAGTGCTTGGTGAGCTATTGATTAAGGGGACCTCTCCTGCGTCGCCCGTCGTCTGTCGTTTGTGTGCCGTCAACAATTGGGTTCGTATTCGCGTTGGAGATTTCACTTTTTATCCAATCTTAACCAAACTTGCACAGTTTGTGTGTGACCATAAAATCCCGGATTGGATTGTTATTGGGTCAGATCACACCAGTAACACTAGAGTTATTGCCCCTTTTTCATGCAAAAATCGTGGGAAAATGCCTTTTTCAAACATATAGACTTTATTTTCCATCCAATCTTAACCCAACGTTCACAGTGTGTATATGACCATCAGATCTCAGCAGATGCCAAAAAATGGACAAGATCATGTTTCAAATATCAGAGTTATTGCCCGTTGTTTATAAAAAAATATATACAAAAATGGACATTATTCAGGATAGAGACTTCATTTTTCATCTACAATAATCTTGCACAGTTTATATATTACTATGAGATTACAGTTGAAGTCGAATATAAGCAAGATCGGACCAGAAACATAGGAGTTATTGCACTTTGTTTGTGAATAAAATTGCAACAATGGACATTTTTCAGGATAGAGACTTCATTTTTCATCCAATCTTCACCAATCTTGCACAGTTTGCCTATGACCATAAGATTAAAAGTGACGTCGAATATAAGCAAAATCGGGCAAAAAACACCAAATCTATTGCTCTTTGTTGGTGAAAAAATATACCAAATGGACATTATTCACGACAGAGACTTCATTTTTCATCCAATCATCACCAATCGTGCACACTTTGTCAATGAACGTAAGACTACAGGTATAGTAGAATATAAGCATGATCAGGCCAGAAACACCGGAGTTATTGCCCCTTGTATTTGGAAAAAACATCGATAAGTTATCAATGTTTGGCTTGCACACACGATTTTTTATTCAATGTTGACCAAACTTACACAGTTTGCGTATTACCATAAACATTGATTGATAAAATTTGATTTCCAACAGTTGCAAACCTGCATACAGTTATTTGTACATGCAACATTGATGTCTTCAGAGCATGTATTAACATCATTTATCATCATTGGACAGAACATTATCAAAGAAAAAGCAAAACTTTACCTTACCGATAGCACAGCCATCGCAATTATCGCATTGTAACTAGTTCTCTAAAACTGTCTGCGAAAAAGACATCAAAATCTACTGTTTCTGCATTTTCCAGAATTGTCACTGATTACTGAATAATGGTCAGGTTAGAATATCGAGAAAAATGGTTTGAGAACCATTAGCAAATACACCGCACATCCACTACCCAACTCGTACTTTAGTTAGCCCATTGCACTAACCGATGTTTTAAATCAAATTGACCCTATCTCCCTTTGCGTATTGTTCATATACCTTAATTTTCAAACCAGTCACAACTGTATGGTCTTCATCTGTACCAGTTTTCAGGTGAGCGCTTTGGGCCATCATGGCCGTCTTGTTTAAGGTTGGCCTCAGGTATTGAGTTATCGTCCGGAAACCGTTTTTCTAAAGGAATTTAAGTCGACATTTAGTTGTTTGTAACCAAAATCGAACTTGACCTGTATTTTATGATGCTACACATGTGTTCCAAAAATTATTTGAATATGTCAAGCCTTTTTTTAGTTATTGTCCCGAAACAAAAAAACCAACAGACCGACAAGCTTATTCCTATATACACCTCTTAAACTTCGTGTGTGGGGGTATAACAACAGCAAACATCTTCAGTTAAGGGACTTATTCACAGATCGTCATACTTTTAATGCCATAATTTGTGTTAACAGCAAATACTGAAGCTTCTGGACTAAGTTATCGAAATATCAAAACAAGCATAACGAAAAAGTGGCTCCACCCGTGCTCGAACTGATGACCTCATGATCAAAAGTTTGTCATGCTAAACCCTAAGCCAGATGGATTCCTCGTTATTAATAGGTGTTTTTTATTATTTTGAAATTGATTTATTTCCCCCCCCCCCTTAAAAAAAAGAAATCAACAAAGAGTAAACCCGGTAACTAGATGCCTATTGTCAACATGTCAAGCCTGTTGTCAAGAAAGCAACATATATATATTGTTTGCTGTTCTTACCTCAGGTAACACGAACATTCCCAGATGATATGGAAACAGTGGACAAAAAGGTCCTACCTTACCTCCTGACAATGAAACTAGACCTGGCATCAAAAACGACCCTATGTATGACGCTGTCCAGTGTCTGCGCCATGGCGTTCCACTTGAAACTGTATAATGCAAAAAAAATATACTGTTAGCCTGTTAGCCAACAGTTTCAACGCACATGAATCTGCGGAGAATTGCAATATAAAACATATAATTTGTCTAGTTTTGGCTACAGGTTACTATAAATATGTATATGGCCACTACATTAGTTCTTTTTTTTGTTGGAACACTTCACCACATATGAGCTAGTGCTTATGCGCATCTGATAGTACCTTCTGTCGGGACAATGCTTTATATATTATGTCCATTGTTCATTGAAATACCATGAGCGAAAATGAACTGGCATTGGTATGCTTGTTTTATGCTTTTAAAACACAATAATGTGTTCTTAAGTCTTATGAAGTTATGACAATCAGTGATACATGTTAATATGTATAATAATTATTTTCTGTGTTAGTGCCGTAATTCTCATACTTGATTAACGTTATATACATTTTTTTACTTAAAGTTGAACTTGAATTGAAATATGATCTAGAAGTGTGAAGGCCTACATAACCAGACACTATAGGTCCAAACATACTGCGGAGTCTGTGGGAAGATACGGCAACTAGCTAATCACTGGACGCATGCACCGCTTTGTATGGACCTGTCTTAAATGTCTGTTTGTAATTGCAAGACAGTATAAATTGATATATATGTATGAATATAATTTTATTTTTAAAAAAAGTGTATTTTCATTAAATTGAACATCATTTATGTGTGTATGTGCACGTTGTTGTTTGTCATATATGTTTATACAATTAAATATATTTTAAATACATTGCTGTATTTTTATATGTAACAAAATAGTTCATCTTCATAGCCTATTTAACAAACAAAATTCATTCCAGGATAATATTTGCGCAGCATAGTATGAATGTACTAATCAATATTACAATGAGGCAAATTGTTATACATATCGGGTAAGTCGATATACATATGAAGCGGAAGTCATTAAATGCGGGTTGAGACAGCATGGGGTGAGTAGTTAATGGGGTGTGTCATAATAAATTAGGTGGTGATTATGATGCAAGGAAATGGGTGATTCAAAATTCAAAATATATTTTATATACACAATAAATTGTCTTGTTTGTTTTCTAGCACGTAAAGTTCAAAACATATGGTACCCGCCAAAGCTACCACGCCCCGCGGGTACCAGGATACACATTCCGTATTATGAAGAATATGATACTATTTATAGTAAAGTAATTGTTAGAATATCAAACGTCCGGGAATAATACCGTCCGAAAATCACTTGTCTACGATAATCAATCGTGTATATATATTAAATCATGACATTAAGACAAGTAGTTGTAATGGTTTCTTATAAACAACGTTATGTTCAGTTATTAAAATTAGATACATGTATATAACTTGCATTTTTTACGGCTTGCCATTTTTACAGCTTGAAGCGTAAAATGTACAAGATCGGAACCGGAACTTGTAGGTTTTACGGACTTGTGAAATTTACGCTACAACGCCACAAAATTACGCGACGCATCTGTAACTTGGAGTACGTATGCTCAAAATGCTAGAATTAATTAATTAATAGAGTGCAGCCAATTAATTTCGTGGCGATATTTCGCGTCTTCTCCGTGTGTCGAATCGCGTCTGACTGGATCACCCTAACTCCGCGAAGAACGAAATTAAATTAATTAACATGTACAATAAGGTCAATAAAAAAAAAGTATTGACCTTATTGTACATGTTATTTTAACCATACACACAATTCCCGGATTCATTAATAACATCTTTAGTCCTTTCCACTAAGGTAACGAGAGTTGTTCGGACAATTATTAACACATGAAAGAAATAAAAGAAAAGTATTGTATGAAATGTTTAGAGAAATATTTAAAGTATTCATATTGAATTTAGTGTGGATTCGGATTCTATCGGTGGAAAAAATACTAAATATTTAATATTTTTCACTTGTTTTTATAATGCTGATGTATAGCTGGAGTTTTCTATATTTTATATCCAGAGGTCAGCGACAATTTAATCTCTAGTCAAGATGGAAAAGGAAAGAATTAATTGGAAACATAAAACGTTCATAAATATCTGACAAATATTTAGCGTTCAATGCGAACTGAGAACTCCACGCGGATTTCAGCAATGAAAACAGCAATAGCAGTCAGATATCAAACACCAACAACGAATACATCGTATATCAGCATTTTAATCAAACGATAATCGTGGACCATTTTGTGATTAAATAACAAGTATAATTCATGCAATGTTAGTTGTGAAAACAGAATATGTATGCATAATTTGCTTTTGATAAGTATAATTCATGCAATGTTAGTTGTGAAAACAGAATATGTATGCATAATTTGCTTTTGATAAAATAACGAGAGCGCTATACATATACCGTAATTGTAGGAGTGTATTGCTTGCAAATTGCCTTAGACTAGATTTGCGTATGTGCTAAATACATTTTGAACTTAAATTAAGCTGCACTTGTCAACTACAACTGACACATATTCATGGCACTGTAGAGCGGAAATTTACGTCACCAGCGTACGTGCTAATTCCGAATCTCATACTGATACACATATGACGCTACTGTCGTACCGATTGCATAACCCATGTCATAACCCATATATCAAGTTTTTATCGTTGTCGTATTAGAATGTACATGTAGGTATTATTCCGACATTACAACACCAGAAGCTATCACGAAGACAACGACGTTTGATACATTGATACACGCTTTTAACGAATAAACACATGTATAGATGACATATTTCCTCAGAGATGTTCATTCCTTGTTTAATTATCAACCGTCTGTATTCACGAGCCATTTTAGTTTTTTTTTTATGGCCGACATTTGTTTTAACTAAATATGTTTAACCATATGTCGTTGGGCCGGCGGTCTGGGTTTCGTAGTGGCGCTGTCAACTTTTCGTGTCCGCTCTCTAACTCGAGAAGCATTAACTTTTCTTGTGCGGAGCATAACGAGATTTATATTGAAGAGATTCAAATGACACTTTATATAAGAGGACTATGAGAGGAAGTGCATATATAATAATAGAGGACTATGAGAGGAAGTGCAGAGCACAAGGACCACAACTCTTTCTTCAATATTTACATAGCTATTGCCCTTTCTTTAATTTTCTTGTGCGGAGCATAACTCCATTAGTATTGAAGGGATTCAAATGAAACTTAATATAATGATAGAGGACAATGACAGAAAAAGTGCAGAGCACAAGGACCACAACTCTTTATCCAATATTTACAGAGTTATTGCCGTTAGTTTTTTTGTGCAGAGCATAACTCAATTAGTATTTTAATTCAAACCAGATATATTGATAGAGGAAATTGAAAAGAAGTGCAGAGTACAAGGACCATAACTCTTTATTAAATATAATCATGGAGTTATTGCCCTTCAATTAATTTGCTAGTGCAGTACATAACTCCATTTGTATTGAAGTGATTGAAAATAAATCAACATATACTGATAGACGATGTTGAGAAGAAGTGCAGAGTACATGGATCATAATTCTTTTTGTAAGAAGCCTCGTTTTTGCCAGTATGTAACTGAAATGGTGTTGCCTTCCTCTGACAAGCATCTGCTTCAGGGGCATACGTTTCCGGCGCTTTATTTAGCAAAAAATGACATTTTTGCTGCTAGAGTTATGAAACTTTAGAAACATATTAATCAGCCTTTTAACTTGTGCACCTGGGTATTTTGATGCAGGTTATTCCGACATCAGCGGAGTTATAGCCCACTTTTTTTAGCAAAAAATGACCTTTTTTTTTTTTTACTTGTGTCGCGTGTTACTCAAAAAGCATTATTGCTAGGGTGATGAAACTTTATAAACATATTAATCGGCATGTAACCTTTTGCACCTGGGTATTTTGGTGAATTTTGTCCACCAACAGTGGAGTTATGGCCCTTTTATAAGCGAAAAATGACATTTTTGGACTTGTATCGCATGTAACTCAAATAGTATTATTGCTAGAGTGATATAACTTTATAAACATATTAATCAGCATGTGAACTTGTGCACCTGGGTATTTCGGTGCAGTTATGGCCCTTGTTTTAGCAAAAAATGACATTTCTGGACGTGTGTCGCGCGTAACTAAAAATGTATTACTGCTAGAGTGATGAAACTTTATATACATATTAATTCAGCATGTGAACTTGTGCACCTGGGTATTTTGGTGCAGTTTTTCCGCCATCAGTAGAATTCGGGCCATTTTTTAGCAAAAATGACATTTTTGGATTTGTGTCCTTGTACCTCGAAAAGTATAACTGCTAGTCTGATGAAAAGTTATAAACATTTTCATCAGCATGTGAACTTGTGCACCTGAGTATTTTGGTGCATTTTTGTCGAAATCAGCAGTGTTTTGTGATATCAAGCGGAATGTGGGGGCATCCGTGTCCTATGGAAACATGTCTAATTTTTGTTTTATTAGTGTACTGAGTTGTGTAGGAAAATAATCACTTTACTTGCCGTCAAATAAACCACCGTACTAGTTCTCTAAAGCAGATGCAACTGGGATTTTGTAATAGTTTGTTAAAATGTATTGCAGAGCCTCATATGTGAGTAAATATAAAAATCTTTGACGCTCCAGCTGCTTGGTGTGTTGTGATCTTCAACTCTGGAGTACTGGCGAAACGAGAGCTGTTATTGAATATTTGGAATCTGTGTTCATTCACTTGTTTGCGTTTTCTTTTTTTTTTAATACGATTCAAACATGCATACCTTTCTGTTAGTAATTTGCAAATTGCACTTAATATTGACTATTTGTCACCGCAACATATAGTACAACGTTACTCTAAAATTAACTAAAAAAATGACTTATAATGTTAAATATTTTATCATAGTTTTCTTTCAGTGTTGTTTAGTTTAATTTGTAAACCGTATCGAGATATAAGCATCGTGCTATAAGATTTAAACTTTGAAACTGATTAACATGACCGTTTCCAGAAACATTTATTTTGTGGCCAATATAAACTAATATGCCGATAGCTTCTCGTCTCGCTGACGAGTATCTTGCTCTTATAAATATGTTGTATGGGACTGCATTATTAAATTTCATATAATAAAATAATTGGACATCATAATTATTTCCTTCACGTGAGAGTGTTGTTTTTTTAATCGTGTATTCTATTGACGCAAATAAAATTTTATTTTTATGTCAACTGTGTAAACAAAATGTGTTATGAATTCCAATGGCTCTACCTCTCATGTTGTTGGAGATGACTTTTAATTTCTGTTTAAGTTGATATCATTTTATCTTACATGTCTAAATCGTTATACAGTGTATATCAAACAATTGTACATTTAGTAACTGATTGATGTTAAACAACGTTGAGTCATGACTGACTGACCTACACAAAAATGTAATCTGGCACGACGCCTGTTTGCCAGGCGAATACAGGCCAATATGGTTTAACTAGTAACGTCTGTAAATGAATTGAATATGCAGTTGTCTTCAGCCGTGGATTATTTCTAGACAGGCCTAATCGAGTGTTCGGAAATTGATTGCATGCTCACTAGAAACACATTCCAGGCCTCAATGTGATGAATTGCATTGCCATTATTAACTATACGTATTGTCATTTGTGGCATCTAGTATTTTAGAATGACCACCTACTACATTTCACGAAATGAACTAAGTGTACTGTGATGTATTCTATTGTATTGTATTGTATCGTGATACTCAAATTGCATACAACAATAAGTCCGCCTTGTAAATCAACATTGCAACCCCTTTCAGTTTATACAAGAGCAATGAAATGAACCTGATGTGTGTAGACATACGAGCTACAATATTGTAAATATAAAATATCAAATAATATTACATGTTTAGATTGTGTATACAAAACAAATAAGGTATTCGAAGAAAAGCAAACATAATGAAATGAATATTTTGAATATGTAAACGCTACGTACGCTTTTTGTTCTGTGGTTATTCATCAGTTTATACCATGCAGTCGACCTAGCGACCAATTAATATTCTCTATATCAAACGGATGGATATTTAGCATATTGCTTCGACAAATTAACAGCGTCCGTGGTCATAAATTGAATATAACCATTGATAATACTCAGAAGTACAAGCATTTCATAAATTTGGCAATTTGTAGCACTACAAAAATTAATCAGTTGTTTATTGGCTTTTGTCCACTCCACTTGTTAATCAGTTAATAACATTAAGCGTAATTTTGCTAACAAACAGACAACACATAAACAAACACACAATGAAACAAACTAACACACAAACACATTATTCCCTTGGCATAGGTATATATGAGACTAAATTGCGATGTTCAAACACTGACTCAATAATTTTACCTTTTTATTGAAGTCCATATATGCTGTGCTTTACCAACAGCGTACTATGTTTAACTCAGAACCTTTTACCATCAGAAAAAAAAGTTGCAGGGTAAGAGTGATTTTAACAAAATTGCATTGTAAATTGAAAGCGAATAGCTTAGGTTATCCGCCTTAAAATTGACAAAGTAGCTCTTAAAATGCGCTATATTGGGACGATCGTTCATTTCTTTCGGACGAATGACACACTGCATGTGAAATAGGCCCTATCATTAAATTTATTGAGATTTTAGATATATAATGGCTGATGGATTTAATAACAAATGCACCATTATGGTTATCTCTGATCATGTGCCAGAACACGTGGGACAGTTCTAATGAGAAAACGTGGACAATTTCGTCTATAAAAGGAAATAATAATATAGCTTCAGAGATGTCAGATGGTATATAAATTAGTTAAAGACATCGTGTCGGAATATTCTCAAAGATTTCATTGAATATAACATGCATTTATTTTGTTCTGTATAATGCTACATAAGCGTTACTCGACAAGACTCGCTTTTTCAGGTTATAAACTCTGTTAGATCATAATCTTATATGTACTCCGCAATAACCTAGTAAATATATTCTTTATTCACAATACAACTAGTGTCACCAACGTTTTGTTTCTTTTCGGAAATTAGGCGTTCGTGTTTGCAGTAGTTGTTTTTAAAGGGACTTGTTCACAGATTTTCTTTTTTTTTGGACAATGTCATTTTAATATCTTAACTGCAAAAACTAAAGCAGTTCGACTAACTGTAAAACAAAAATTATACAAAGAAAAAATAAAAGTTTTGCCTTCGCCAGTAGTCGAACCTACGACCGCCGGAATAAAAAAGACTGTCGCTCTTACCACTCGGCCATTCTGACAAGACTGTCGCTCTTACCACTCGGCCATTCTGACAAGACTGTCGCTCTTACCACTCGGCCATTCTGACAAGACTGTCGCTCCTACCACTCGGCCGTTCTGACTTTCAGTCATAAAAGTGATTTTTTAACGTTATGTCAGTGATACACTTGTTTAATAAAAAAATACCGACAAAAAGCGTAACGCTTTATAATATCATTCATTTCCATTGAAGGATTTATTAAAAGGGCACTATATTTCCAATATATTAATTCTTTATCAATGGTGTTTATATATAATGTATTCTCCTTTTTGGGACCTACGACAAATGGAAAATTGTCAATTTGCCAATTTTTGAACAGGTACCTTTATTATTTATTCAGCATGTCACTTTTTTCAGTGCATGTGCTTGCTTCATTTCAATCACTTCAAAAAGGTTTCTGTTCACGTGTTTAAAAATCTCAATATTCATAATGGTTTGTCCTTGAATCAAATGAACGCTCGCGTTGTACTTGACATTCTTTGATCTTTATCCATGTACCATCGTGATACTTACAAATAATTCAATAATATAATTAAATGCACTTTTGTCGAAACGTCGAGTGTTTTAGTAAAAGTTTTTTCAAGGAAACATTAGATGGATACGCAATATCCTCGTATATTATGAAAATAAATATAACAAAATTGGCATTTTGATACATAGTTAATGATAATTATTAATATTCTGGATATAATCTACTGTATTTGATATTTCACTGTGCCATATGAATATAGATTACTTTAATCAAACAGATACACTCACATACATATACTGTTGATTCATTTACTTGTGCACTGATTATGAACGGATGTATGACGTATGCCTGGCAATTACTGTACGCCCTAATTAGGGTTACTTTTTTTCCACCGCATTTCATTATGTTATTTATTGTCGAGCCCGCCTGCGGTCAACTCGACTTATTTGCAACAATGGCGGTTCGATGTATGTGCGTGAGTGCGTGCGTTCGTCCGCCCGATCTTGTCCGGACTTTAATTCCTCATGCATCAGGAAATGTTAAAATAACTTGCCACAATGTCAACCATGTCGACACGGTGTGTCGCGCGCAAGACCTGTGTTCCTAGCTCAAAGGTCAAGGTCATACTTAGAGGTTAAAGGTCTAATATGGACATACTACAGCTTGTCCGGAAAATAATTTCACCAATCATCAGGCAATTTTAAAATAACCAGCCAAAAATGTTCAGCATGTGGAGACGATGTGTTGCGTGCAAGACTTGTGTTCCTAGCTCAAGGTCACATTTAGAGAGTCGAAGGTCAAATATAGGCACAATACAGCTTGTTCGGGCTGATAATTTATAATTTACCTACGAATGTTATATTAACTTGCCAAAAATGATCACCATGTAGAGACGGCCTGTTGCACGCGAGGCACGCGACTCTAGCTTAAAAGTCAACGTCACACTTAGAGCTCAAATGTTAAATAATGGGCATAATACAGCTTTTCCGGACGGTTAATCCATCAGTCATCAGGGAATTTTAAAATAACTTACAACAAATGTTCACCATGTGGAGACAGCGTGTTGAACGCAAGATCTGTGTCCCTAGCTCAAAGGTCAATGTCACACCTGGAGGTCAAAGGAGAAGATCTGCTTGTTATAAAATGAGATTTAAAATAATTACAATACAAGTTGCTTATTTGACAACGGACTCAAACATGTTGCCAACAGACATCCAGTATAAAAGCTTGCTTCTGTATCGATCGAAATAAGAACAATGCTGTTCGGGCATTGTAGCATATGCGAACAATTGACGTGTCAAAAAACTAATACAAAACAAATAAAGTAACTATTGTATTAATGATATTGTATTAAGACATTAAGGGTTGTTAAATATGTTTACAACGTTACACAAAAAACATTCCAATGCTGAAGTAATACTACATTGTATTTATTTATACGATCGTATAAGCCATTTAATACCACACTTTAGTCATGACATTATGTTTAGTTTTTCTTTCCAAAGCGGTGACACCAGTGTTTGTTAGCTTTATATTCAATTGGTATACTGACTTTTTAGGTCATCGATCACTTTCTGTAAATAAGAACTTTCGATGTTTAAAAAAAATTTGTTAAACTAGAATTCCGTAATTGTTTATTTAAAATATATCCAACATGAGAGTAAAAATATGTAAGAGATATGACACCCCAGCTTTATGGAGTGTGTTGTAATCTTCACCAATGCTTTGCCTGCGATAAGTATGAGAGTTGTTATCGCATTTGCAGAGACTGCCATCATTCTCTTGGTGTTTTATCACCCAACACATGAAGAATGACTCTGACATAATATTCCGTATGTCATCACAGCTATTTGGCTTCAGGAATTATTGTTTTGTCTGAAAACCTACGACGATTTTAAAAAGCGACAAAATATGTTGTATCTTGGGTTAAAGAAGTTCTGCACAGCGTGTCTAACACTGTATATTTAACGGAACTGCCACTAATATAAATATATGCATGCACCTAATTTATATTGACATTTTGGCACTGCAACATAAAGTACAATGGACCTTATATTTACTTCTCGTTATTGAAGGGCTAATAAATAACACACTGTAGGATTTTATTCTTTGTTGCTTATTATAACATATCGATATCTTAGCTTGTAAGATACTTGCAATGTAAAAGTAATACATTTTGCCAGTTTATAAATTTATACTTATGAATTAAATCGTATTGTTCCTAGTTAATTAAAGCCGTTGTCCACGGAATATAATTAAGTGCATCGTAATTTGGCAATAGCCTTATGAACGTTAATGTTGTTTATTCGACTGATAACTGTTTCTTATTTACGAAATGCATTTTATAATGTATGTGTTCGAAAGCGCTTGGTAAAAACGAACAGAATATACAATAATGTACCTGCGGATTTACTCGGGAGGCATCACCAGCTATCGCATTCAGAAAATATACGATTAAACGTTACCAAAACATTATTATTGCACCGATTTCAATGCGGGTTTTAGCTCGACTATTCACCGAATAGTTCGAGCCATACTGCTCACCCGTTCGTCGGCGTCGGCGTAATGATCTGCTTAAGTTTTGCGGGCAACAAGTCCATATCTCTGTAACTGCTTCAGATATTCAATTGAAACTTCACACATGTCTTCGGGGTCATTATATAAGGTCACTGACCAAGGCCCATGACCTGCAATTAAGCAGAAATATGCCACTTTTGTACTAAGAAAATTCAGTTTAATGTTTGCGTTTAACAACTCCATATCTCTATATCTATTAGAGATATTCAATTGAAACTTCACACATACATTCAGGGCCATTATATAAGGTCACTTGCCAAGAACCAGAATTTTGACCAACATTTTAGCAGAATTATGCCCCTTTTTGTACTTAGAAAAGTCCGGTTAAGGTTTGCGTGCCAGAGAAAATTCAGGTTAAGGTTTGCGTTAAGGTTTGCGTGCAACAAGTACATATCTCTATAACTACTACATATATTCAGTTGAACTTCACACATGTCTTCGATGTCATTATGTTAGGGAACTGACCAAGGCTCATAACTTTGACCTGCAATTTAGCAGAATTATGCCCTTTGTGTGCTTAGAAAATGTAGTTAATGTTCGCGTGCAACAACCCCGTATCTTTATAACTACTAAAGATATTCTATTTAAACTTCACACATGTTTTTGGGTTCATAATGTAAGGTCACTGACCAAGGCCTATTACTCGAACCTGCAGTTTGGCATAATGATACCCCTTTTTGTACTTTGACCTTCTGCCTATACAATACAGGACAATACATACAACGCTACAAAAAACATAAAAATGATAAAAACTAGGGTCACCGCCTTAAGGTCACGGGCCAATGCCCATAACTTTGACCAGCATTTTAGCAAAATTATGCCCCTTTTTGTACTTAAAAATATTGAGGTTAAAATTTGTGCGCAAGTACATATCTCTGTAACTACTACATATATTCAGTTGAAATTTCACATACGTTTTCATGGTCATTTTGTTAGGTCATTGAAAAATATATATACTGTCAAATCGGGAGTTAATAGTCGAGCGCGCTGTCCTGAGACAGCTCTTGTTTGTATTTTGATCGGTAAGATGGTCACTAAAAAGCTTTCTGCAAAGTTTTATTTTTATTTCCCCGAAGGAGGGCATATTAAAATCGAACCGTCCGTCCGTCCGTGCGACCGTCCATAACTATAGTTTGTATTTTGACAGATGTATGCCCCTTTTTTGAATTTTTGGTTAAATATTTAAGTATTATAAGTACTTGCAAAGTTGCCAGTTTGACTGAAGTTATTTAGTTTACATTTTGCATTCACTTTTATATACAAAGATTCATTTTTGTGTCAAATGTCTCACATACTGACAGTGCATTCGATGCATGTGTCACCTGATGGGTACAGCATTTGTTAATAACATACTTCTGGACTGTTGCTTGAAACATTCTTACACATTCAGTAAAGTCAGTGGTATGCTTCTTCATCTCACACAGACGGGTATCATGCACTGTACAATCTTTAAGATGACAACATACGATATTCTAAAACGGGCTACATATTGCATTACATCAGTGAAAAAATCGTTTTGGTTCTCGTGAGAGTGTTTTGTTTCGTCCGAGGATTTGTTACTGCCGTCGACTTATAATAATTATAAAAATATAAAAACAAAACCTGAGTTGTTAATATGATTTGAAATGACTTAGCTTTTATACTGATGCGATAATTGCACATGATATATTTCACTCATTGGTAACTAAACAACTGCACATTTAGTAACTGGTTAATGTTATACACTGCTTAATTCTGACCGACGTAGATGGCAATGTAATCTGGCACGACGCCTGTTGCCAGGCGAATGCAGGGCAATGTGGTTACACTATCAATGATAGTAACCTTACTGATATGAATTAATTATGTAGTCACTTTCATCTGTGGATTACATGCGATTATTTCTAGAGAGACCTAATCGAGTGTTCCGGGATTGGTCGGATGCTAACAAGAAACACTGGTGACTTTCCAGAAATTTATTAATGTGATGAATTACACTGACATTATTAATTATCCTTATTGTCATTTTGGGCATCTGGTATTATTGGATGAACACCTACTACAATTAACGAAATGAACTAAGTGTGCTGTCAACTGCATTGTATTGTGGCGTGATACTTAAATCGTATACAAGTAGTTTGAAATTCCACATTGCGACACAGGTTATACGTATACATTCACTCAATAAAAAGTGTGCATGTTCTACATGTTCTACATGAAATGAAACTTTTCGTATAGATCACCCTAGAGCTATAGTATTTTAAATTTGTGCACTATCAAATGATATGTCTGCAAAATTAAGAAAACATGAAGGGTATATATAGGAATGTCCTCCTCCTCCCCCAAAAAAGAATATTGTGCACTCATTTTTTGTCGAGCCCGCCAACGGTCAGCTCGACTTAGTTTTCACAATGGCGGTTTTGTGTATGTGCGTTAATGCGTGCGTCCGTCCGATCTTGTCCGGACTGTAACTTCTTCATTCATCAGGCAATTTTAAAATAAACTTGCCACGCATGCCACAGCTATCCTGGACTGTTAATTCATCATTCATCACGGAATTTTAAAAGACCTTGCCACAGAATTAATGTTCACCATATGGCACGCTAGATCTGTGTTCCTAGCTCAAGGTCACACTTAGAGGTCAAAGGAGAAGATCATTCTGCTAAATAGAAAATGAGATTTTAAAATAATTAGGGCCCCTCAAATTTTTTGCGGGTGCCCTATAGTAATCACCCTGTCAGTCCATCTGTTCGTCCGTCTGGCCGTCCGTCCATCCACATGTTTAGCTCACCGGAGCACAAAGTGCTCATGGTGAGCTTTTATGATCGTCAGTTGTCCGTCGAGCGTGCGTGCGTGCGTGCGTGCGTGCGTGCGTCGTCAACTTTTCATTCAAACAACATCTCCTCCTAAACCACTTGGCAGATTTTCACCAAACTTCAAAGAAATGATCATTAAGTGACCCTCTTTCAACATTGTTCAAATCGTTACGGTCCACTGTATATGTAGGTCACCAGAGCTAAAAAAAAGTGTAAACTTTAAAAATCATTTTCTCTGAAACGGCATGGCCCAGAGGTTTCATATTTGGTATGTAACATCCTATAGTGGTCATCTACAAAGATTGTTCAAACTATGCCCCTGGGGTCAAAACTGGCCACGCCCCGGGGTTCACATGGTTTATATAGAATATATTGCAAAATGACTAAAAATCTACTCCTCTGAAACCGCAAGGCCCAGAGGTTTCATGTTTGGTATGTACCATCCTATAGTAGTCCTCTACAAAGAATGTTCAAATTATGCCCCTGGGGTCATAACGGACTAAGCCCCGGGAGTCACATGGTTTATTTAGAATATATAGCAAAATGACTTTAAAAATCTTCTCCTCTGAAACCACAAGGCCCAGAGGTTTCATATTTGGTATGTAACATCCTATAGTGGTCATCTACAAAGAATGCTAAACTTATGCACCTGGGGTCAAAGCTAACCACGCTCCGGGGGGGCACTTGGTTAATAAAGAATATTTAGCAAAATGACTTCAAAAATCTTCTCCTCTGAAACTGCAAGGTCCAGAGGTTTAATATTTGGTATGTAGCATCCTTTAGTGGTCCTTTACAAATTTTGCTCTAATTATTACCCTGGGTCAAAACGGGCTACGCCCCAGGGGTCAGATGGTTTATATAGGATACATAGCAAAATGACTTTAAAATATTTCTCCTCTGAAACCACTAGGCCCAGAGGTTTATAAAATTTAAATAGCAAAATGTCTTTAAAAATCTTCTCTGAAACCGCAAGGCCCAGAGGTTTCATATTTGGTATGTAACATCCTATAGTGGTCCTCTACAAATATTGTTCAATTTATGCCCCTGGGGTCAAAACTGGCCACGCCCCGGGGGTCACATGATTTATGTAGACTTAAATAGCAAACTGACTTTTAAAATCTTCTTCTCTGAAACCGCAAGGCCCAGAGGTTTCGTATTTAGTATGTAACATCCTAAAGTGGTCATCTACAAAGATTGTTTAAGTTATGCCCCATGGGTCAAAAATGACCACACCCCAGGGGTCACATGGTTTATATAGACTTAAATAGCAAAATGACTTTAAAATTCTTCTCCTCTGAAACCGCAAGGCCTAGAGGTTTCATATTTGGTATATAACATCGTATAGTGGTCCTCTACAAATGTTGTTCAAATTGTGCCCCTGTGGTCAAAACTTGTCACGCCCCGGGGGTCACATGGTTTATTTAGAATATATATCAAAATGACTTTAAAAACCTTCTCCTCTGAAACGGCAAGGCCAATAGCTTTCCTGTATTTGGTACATAACATTGCATAGTGGTCCTCTCCAAAGATTGTTCAAATTATGCCCCTGGGGTCAAATCTTGCCACACCCCGAGGGGTCACATGGTTTATATACACTTAAATAGCAAAATGACTTTTAAAATCTTTACCTGAAACTGCAAGGCCCAGAGGTTTGTTCAAGATTGTTCAAATTATGCCCCTGGGATAAAAATAAGCCACGCCTCGGAGATGCAAATTCTAATTGGGTTACAAAGTCTCAGGTGAACGTCCCAGGGCCCTCTTGGTGATGTTTTTCTGTCATAACTTCAAAACCGTTTCAGAAATTAATTTGAAACTTCATGGATGGATAGGTCTCATTAAGAAGAAGGAACCATTAATTTTTCTTGCCTGGAGCATAACTCATAGACTATAAGAGGTACTAACTTGAAACTTCATAGGTGGCTAGATCTCATTGAGTATAAGTGCAGAGCACAAGAACCGTTACTCTGCACTTTATAATTCTGGAGTTATTGCCCTTTGTTTTCATTTTCAGGCGGAATAAACTTTTGGTTTCAGCTTCTAACTTGAGAACGAATTGAAATATTTTAATGAAGCTTCATCCATAGATACCTTATATCGAGACCTGGCTTGGGATTACATATGGAGTGGATGGGGTCACTGTCAAGGTCGCCGTTACAAAAACTAGAAAAACGGTTTTCGCTCAATTACTCGAGAACGAATTGAGCTATTATAATTCAACTTCTTACATAGATACCTTTATCAAGACGTCGCTTGGGATTGCATAGTGGGTGGTTGGGATCAATGTCAAGGTCATGGTTACTAACAATAGAAAAACGGTTCCTCACCTTCAAACATGCTATCATTCGGGGCCCGCTGCCACTCCTGTGACAAAGCTCTATTTACAATACAAGATGCTTTGTTGACAACGAGCCCGACATGTTGCCAACAGGCATCTAGTTTACAATTGTAAATACTATGTTGTTACTTTGTGTCATAGCATTCTCCTGATAATTATTTAATATTTGTGGCGCTCTAGTGACGATGAAAGGCTCACTACATAAAAAGTTGATATCAAGTATATTTCCATATAGGTAGTTAACACGACAGAGTCCCTGGTAATATTAATCAGCAATGACTGCAGGGCCACCTTCTAAACACACTGAATTTCGTTGATTCTCCATGCACATCTTTCGTGCGTTGTTTCGCTTCCTCGAGACATTCTTTAATGAATCAGTGTTTTGCATCCTTCCAAGGACACACGCGTGTAATTACGTCATTAGCAAAAACAGTTTATAATACCTCTAAGTGCCTTTCCGTGTACGCAATCAGCACGTTGTTTTGATCATTTTAAATATTAAGATGATAGAACCTGCTGTAAACAATCAGTTATATAATTCTAACGAAAGTTAATTAACATTCCAAAATCAATGAAACCATGTTGGTGCGTTATTAGCGTCTATTATGACTTACTGACGCAGAAGCTAATGCGTCATTGCACAATGCCTGCTGTCACTGGAACATGCAAATTATTTCGTATGAGGAACGGCAAATGATTGCGTATGAGGAACGGATCCAGCATATCAATATCCATGCCATATTTCGTTCGACTGATGCATTTCATTAGTGCTGGCCCAACCTCCGCGCAGAAATTTAACTGTGTCCCAGAATAGTTTAAATCCCTGTTGGCACGAAGTTCCACGTGACATAGGCAAACACTTGGCGCGAAATAAAATCGTGGACAAGCACATGATAAAAACGTGGACAATGTAAAATCCTTGCGTTGTTATGTTTACTTATTTATTTATTGTTTTTCATTTTAACACTTAACATATATATCTGGACCAATGATCCAACATGTCTGTGTCACTGTCATAAAAAACAATGATAAAATTAAAATTGTGTACAAAATAAATCTTCAATCTCCTCATAATCGTCTCGCCTGACAACTTCCAGATCTGTTTTTAACTCGTGGTTGCAGTGGTACCTGAGAAGAGTATCAATTGGGAAGTAACCACTACGAGGAGTTTGATGCTGGCCGTCTGCTGAAATTGTGATTTTCTCAAATAAGTATAACCGTTGAACACATTGAGAATATTGATTACATACGTTTGAAACAGACATTTATTCAGCGTGTTGCAATCTTTCGCACAATTCAATAAATACTATGTTCAAATTAGACTTTATTTGTCAGTTTACTTTTATACGCCCGTCTAAAAAAACGGGACGAATTATAGGAACGCCCCTGGCGGGCGGGCGGTTGGGCGGCGAAAAAAGTTTGTCCGGAGCATATCTTTGTCCAGCATGGATGGATTTTCAAATAACTTGGCAGAAGTAACAACCATGATGACACGGAGTGTCGCGCGCAAGAACCAGGTCCCTAGGCCCAAGGTCAAGGTCACAATTAAAGGTGAAAGGTCAAATTTAAGAAATCAATCGTTAACACTTTGTCCGAAGCAGTACTTTGTCCAGCATTGATGGATTTTCAAATAACTTGGCAGAAGAAACAAACATGGTGGGACAAAATGTCGCGCGCAAGAATCAGGTCCTTAGGTTAAAGGTCAATGGCACATTTCAAGGTCAAATGTCAAATATAAAAAAATATAAAAAATAAATCCTAACTACTGTCCGGAGCATATCTTTGTCCAGCATGGATGAATTTCTAAATAACCTACCAGAAGTGACTAACATGGTGAGACGGAGTGTCGCGCACAAGACAAAGGTCCCTAGGTCCAAGGTCAAGGTCACAATTCAAGGTCAAAATTCTAATTTAAGAAATCAATCCTTAACACTTTGTCCAGAACTTATTTTTGTCCTGCATGGATAGATTTTAAAATAACCTGGCAGAAGTGACAAGCATAGTGAGACGGAGTGTCGCGCGCAAGAACAAGGTCTCTAGTCCAAGGGGGTAAAGGTCACAATCAAGGTCAAATTAAAGAAATCAATCCTAAACACTTTGTCCAGAGCATATCTTTGCCCAGCATGGATGGATTTTAAAATAATTTGGCAGAAGTGACAAGCATGGTCAGGCGGAGTGTCGTGCGCAAAAAGGTCCTTTTGTCCAAGGTCGGGTCCCAATTCAAGGTCAGACGTAAAATATTAGAAATCAACATAGTCCGGACCGTATCTTCGTCCAGCATGGATGGATTTTCAAAAAACTTGGCAGAAGTGCCAAGCATGGTGAGGTGAAGTGTCGCGCGCAAGAACTAGATCCTAGGTCAAGGTTACAATTCAAAATCAAAGGCATAGTGGCCGCGTCAACGTTTCGTTTTCAAACTCTAACTCGAGAACGAATTGAGCTATTGTAATGAAACTTATTACATTGATACCTTAATCCTAGACCTCGCTTGGGATTGCATATGGGGTGGGTGGGGTCAAGGTCAAGGTCACTGTTAGTAAACACGGTTTACGCTCAATAACTTGAGAACGCATTGAGATATTTTAATTCAACTTCATACATAGATACCTTATATAAAGACCTCGCTTGGGATTGCATATGGGGTGGTTGGGGTCAATGTCACTGTTACTAAAAATATAAAAAAAGTATCTGCTCAATAACTTGAGCATGCGTTGAGATATTTTAATGTAACTTAATACTTGGATATTTTATATCGAGACCTTGCTTTGTGATTGCATATGGGTCAGTGGGGTCAAGTTTACTGTTACTAAAAAATAGAAAAACAGTTTCCGCTTAATAACTTGAGAAGGCATTGAGATATTTTAATTAAACTTAAAACATAGATACCTTATATCAAGACCTCGCTTGGGATGCATATGGGGTGGTTGGGGTGAAGGTCAATGTTACTAATTATAGAAAATAGTTTATGTTCAAGAACTTGAGCATGCGTTGAGATATTTTGATGACACTTAATACAAAGATACTATATATTCGGACTTCGCTTGGTTTTGCGAATGGGGTGGGTGGGGTCAAGGTCACTGTTACTAAAGAATAGAAAAATGGTTTCCCCTCAAAAATGTGATAACAAATTGAGATATTTCAATGAAACTTCATACATAGATACCTTATATCAATATCTCGCTTGGGATTGCGTATGGGTGGGTAGGGTCAAGGTCACCATTGCTAGAAATATAAAAACGGTTTTCGCTCAATAGCTTGACCTCGCTTGGGATTGCATATGGGGTGGGTGGGGTCAATGTCAAGGTCACCGTTACTAAAAATTGACAAACACTTTTCGCTCAATAGCGTAAGAAGACATTGAGGTATTTTAATGAAACTTCATATGTAGATACCTTATATCTAGACCTCGCTTGAAATTGCAATAGGGGATGGGTGGGGTCACGATCAAGGTCACCATTACTAAAAAAAATATTTCGTTCGAAAAATTTGGTTTTCAGGGAATTTTTATGTTTCTTGTTTATTTTGTCATCTTGATTACAGATTAAAGCATATATTTGGACTAGTTTTGATATCTCAACTCACCACACACAGAGATGCTTTGGAGATGAATTAGATTCACAAATACCATGACTCTGCCTTATTAGTTTTTGAATTGTTTTTTTTAGTCGTTGAATCTGTACCCCCAAAAAGCTTCTTTGACGGGCGTATCTTTGTGATAATGGCACTCTTGTTAACTTATACACCAAAGACGTTTCACTCCACTATATTTCTAGTTTTTTGCGTTAACGTTAAACCAAAAATTTACATTTTGTATTAATAACTCTAAATGATAAATTTATATTATATAATTGTGTAGCATTTAATATGGTCAATCGTATTCGATTTATTTGTGTAAATATTATATTTAATGAAAATAGCCCCTTTTGTGGCATACCAGATTGACAGACCAACACATACTGAATAAATAGCTTTTGTTAAATATGTAAATCTTGCATTGCATTTTTGTAACAAAATTTTAATAGATTAGTACACTATGGTTACTTTAGCTTATAAGCCTGCTGAAAATGCATTACTGTTGCGAAAAGAATGGGAGATTTTTGATAGTTCAAATACAAAATGAAATACGTCCGATTCAATATTTTATTTGAAAGTTACTTTTGCCTTCAATGCTTGATACACCTATGAAATAAACATTCGAAAATACGCAAACTATTATGATTGAGTATAAATGTAAAAATATACATAGATAACATTTGGGTTTAGTACATACATATATTATTTGCAAAATGCTACAAACCGTTAAAAGTAGGGTCGCACTGCGGTTTGAAGAAAATAAGCCTTAGCGTACATTTTAGCATCACCTAATACCTAGTTATACATGCAAATATTGCATGCATATGGTGGCATAGAACTGCCATACGACAACCACTTAAGTTTCGCAAAAAGTTTCGTGTTAACTACTTAGCGTTCGCGAACAGATTCGTGTTACCACTAATTTATCATGATATTTATCTGGATATTAAGATAGCGTTTGCGAATATTTTTCTGGAAGATATGTTATTATTATACTAAATGGCCTTTTAGCGCCACGAACTGACATTAGATACATTTTCTTGTTGTTGCGAGGTCTTCCGAATTATCTTACTAACACGAATATTATCATGATAATTAACTTACAACGCGAATCTGAACTATTAATATTTGCGATACCATTTCATTTGTGCGCGAAGTCTTCCGCATTATCTTACTGACACCAATATTATCATGATAATTATCTGACAACGCGAAACCTAACTAGATAATATTCGTGTTACTACTTAATTTGGCGCGAGGTCTTCATTATCTTTCTAACACGAATATCATCATGATAATTATCTGACAGTGCGAATCTTAACTACTTAATTATTCGCGAGGTATTCATTATCTTACTAACGCGTTAATATTCGTGTTGCCACTTAATTTTCATGTATCGCAAATGTATTCGCAAACCAGTTCGTGTTGCCATTTATCTAACACAAATATAACACGCTTATTATCTTACAACGCAAATCTTAACACGTTAAAAAGCGGATAATATTGAGCGCGCCCATCGAAAATTTTGCAAAAGACTTCTGAATGTAAAAATGTCAACAAATTCATTATCGCTCTATGCCGAAGTTGGTCGATTCCCTCTTTATATAGACAGATATGTAAGGATCGTTAAATACTTTTTGAAACTATATACCGTTAAACAAGGAAATTGTGTTGTTAAACATGTTTCTTTATTACAGAGATTAGAAATCGATTGTAAAAATCAAACTGTAAATTGGTCATCGAAAGTACGTGACATTCTAAACCAAACCGGTTTTACCGATGTATGGCTATTTCCTGAGTCAGTGAATATCGATCAATATATCCCACTACTTAAAAATCGATTACGAGACCTTTACATCACAAACTGGCATAATAGTGCCTCAGCATCTAGTTCAATGGTTTTATTTAAAGAACTAAAACCGGTATTCCAAAAATCTTCGTATCTTGATATTGTTGAAAATAAAAAGCATAGGGATATACTCGCTAAATTGCGTTTGTCATCGCACAAATTATGTATTGAGACAGGAATACATCAGAACATAGACAGAGATCAACGTAAATGTGTGTTATGCAATCTTAATGACATCGAAGATGAATACATCTTTGTATTAAAATGTCTATACTACTCAGAGCGCAGAAAAAAAATTATTCCAAAATATTATAGGTCCCGTCCAAATATGTTCAAGTTTATCGAGCTTTTAAATAGTACAAACAAAATAGTCTTTAGAAAACTAGCCATTTTTTGTTTAAAATGCTTTAAAATAAGAGAACATTCGTATATATCTAGGATAAATTGATTATTTTTTACACAAATCAAAACAAATATATGATATATTATTATATTGTAATTGTTCAAATATGTATATGATGTTGTCATTTTGATAATGCAAATGCTAACCTCCATCCATGTGGCACTCTCACGCCAAGCATGTATACTTCATGTTTTTGTACTTGTTATTGAACTGATGTATATGTTTGTATTACATACGCATGTATTTTATATACTCATGTTAATGACGATGAGCTGTTCTCTATGCTTATGTCGAAATAAACTATTCTGTTCTGTTCTGTTAATATTCGCGATACCACTTTACTTTCATGTATCGAAAATGTATTTGCAAACCAGTTCTTGTGTAAACCTATTTATTTAAGCTCGATTGCATCGAAAGCCTTAGGCTTATAGAGACACTCTCGAGTCCGTTTCCTGGGTAGAACCAGTACTTGGTGTCTTTGTGGGAGATCTTGAGAACGCTCCCGGAGTGGGGATCGAACCCGGGACCTCCCGATCGCTAGGCGGACACCATATCCACTACGCCACCGCGACCTTTATCGCGACAGTTCTTGTTGTCAGCTATCTAACACGAATATTATCATGATAATTATCTAACAACGCAAATCTGAACACGGTAATATTCGCGATACCACTCAATTTCCCTTTATCGCAAATGTATTCGCAAACCAGTTCGTGTGGCCAGTTAGATAATTATCGTAACATATTGTCACGATAATTATATAACAACGCAAATCTTAACACGTTTTAATTTCCGTGATACCACTTAATTTGTGCGCGACGTCTTCCGCATGATCTTATTAACACGAATATTATCATGATAATTATCAGACAACCCGAATCTTAACGAGATAATATTCATGTTACCAATTCATAGTTGCGCGAAGTCTTCCGCATTATCTTACTAAAGCGAATATAATCACGATAATTATCTTACAACGCTAATCTTACCACGTTAATATTCGCGATTCCACTCAATTTTCATATGTCGCAAATGTATTCGCAAACCAATTCGTTTTGCCAAATAATGAACACGAATATCTTCGTGATAATTATCTTACAACACACATTTAAACTAGTTAATATTTGTGATACCACATAATTTTGTATTAACTGAAATTCTAATGTCAGTTCTGGGTCGTTTCAGGCCGCCTGTTTTCATTAAGCAAATAAATATCTGACGTCGAACAAATTCGCAAACGCTGTTAAGATATAAAACAAATAACACGCAACTTAAGTGGTAACACGAATATTTTCGCGAACCTTACGTAGTTATCGTAAGGCAGTTCTATGCCACCATACATGCAAACAGTTATACAAGACTGTCATGGGAGCATCCTTGTATATAAGTCACGTGATAGCGCGGGAGACGGCCATGTTTTTAGTACAGTGAAAAAATACTGGATTTACACTATAAATAACTATTCTTTTGCATATTTCTTGTGCTTTACTAATGGAGTTAGTGTTACTTAATAGTATCTATGGGAAAAAATAATAAAAATAAACGAAAAGCTCGAAATAGCAGCGGGTGTGATAGTTCTGAGAGTTGCGTTCAAAATAGTAAACAACAAAAATACAGAGGCCCGTCTGCGGACAGTGATAGTGAAATATCGTTGAATGCAATATTAAACAAAACAAACTCAGTGCTTTATGGTGCTTATGGAGATGGTGATGTGGAGAATGTTGTTAATACTAGTGTGTTTGTAGAGTGTGATAGTCATACGATTCAGGATATTGACAATTTGGCGGAGTCTGAAGGGGTGCCCACTCGTAAAGATATTATGAACTGTCTTAAGGCAATAAGCACTCGTTTAGGTGTAGTAGAAAATAAATTGTCTTCTCTTGATAAGTTAGAGGCACGGATGTCTGTTGTTGAAAAAGATATGAAGAGTATATAGAAATCGTTGTAGCGCAGGTGACGAGCCAAGTGGAACAGCTTGAGAAGGAGCGGGTGGACTTCCGGGACGATCTCGCTTACCTCAAGTCCCAGTCCTTGAGAAATAATCTCATTTTTACCGGCGTACCGGAAGACAGCACGGGAGAAAGTGAGTCACCGGAAGTTACGGAGAAGGAGCTCCGTGCACATCTACACGATGCCTTAAAAGTTCAAAAGGAACTAGCGGAGGGCATGCAGTTTGAACGGGTCCATCGATCGCCATGTGAGCGCACCACAGGGAAACCCCGTTCAATTGTGGCAAAATTCACATTTTTTAAGGACAGAGAAATTGTGAGACGCCAGTGAAAACATCTAAGTGGTACCGGTTTTCATGTTTTCGAACAGTTTCCACCGGAAGTGGTGGCCAAACGACACAAGCTACTACCAAAGATGAGGGTGGCCAGAGCTCAAGGCAAGCGAGCATGGATCGCGTTCGATACTCTCTACGTCGACGAGCGACCTGTGCGAGATTGGGGGCACGAGGGGGGAGAACTCAACATTCTTTCATGGAATGTAAATGGACTTACAAACTGTAAGAAAAGCAATCCTTCTTTTGTTAATATTCTCACTAAGTTTGATGTTTTTTATATGAATCGTGGACTGATTTTGCTAGCAATGTACTTTTAAATGGTTACATTTGTCATAACTTTTTTAGAAAATTTCAAAATATAGAAGCTAAACGGTGTAGTGGTGGCATTGTCTTATATTACAAAGAATGCATGAAAGATGGTATCGAAATTGTTAAAAATCACCATGATTTTATTATATGGTAAAAACTTGATCGTAATTTCTTTGGTATTGAAGAAGGTATTTATTTCTGTGGCTGTTATATTTGGTGTGAAGATTCTCCTGCTTATAATGTCGTAAATGTGGATTTCTTTGATCTTTAAGAAAATGATATGTCGATGTAAAATAATCAAGGTAAAGTGTTATTATTTGGTGATTTCAATAGTAGAACTGGAAACAAATATGATTTTATTATACATGACACAGTAAACAAAATAACCGATGATATCGATTATACCCCCGATGTACACTCAGTCAGGGCCTCCGTTGATAAGTCTAACAATAACCACGGGATTAAACTTCTCGATCTGTAAATCCTCGAGTTGCCGTATTGTTAACGGCAGGGATTAAACTTCTCGATCTATGTAAATCCTCGAGTTGCCGTACTGTTAAAGGCAGGGTAGGTGATACTTGTAAACTTCTCGATCTATGTAAATCCTCGAGTTGCCGTATTGTTAACGGCAGTGTAGGTGATACTTGTAAACTTCTCGATCTATATAAATCCTCGAGTTGCCGTATTGTTAACGGCAGGGTAGGTGATACTTGTAAACTTCTCGATCTATGTAAATCCTCGAGTTGCCGTATTGTTAACGGCAGGGTAGGTGATACTTGTAAACTTCTCGATCTATGTAAATCCTCGAGTTGCCGTATTGTTAACGGCAGGGTAGGTGATACTTGTAAACTCCTCGATCTATGTAAATCCTCGAGTTGCCGTATTGTTAACGGCAGGGTTGGTGATACTTGTAAACTTCTCGATCTATGTAAATCCTCGAGTTGCCGTATTGTTAACGGCAGGGTAGGTTATTCTTGTAAACTCCTCGATCTATGTAAATCCTCGAGTTGCCGTATTGTTAACGGCAGGGTAGGTTATTCTTGTAAACTTCTCGATCTATGTAAATCCTCGAGTTGCCGTATTGTTAACGGCAGGGTAGGTGATACTTGTAAACTCCTCGATCTATGTAAATCCTCGAGTTGCCGTATTGTTAACGGCAGGGTAGGTGATACTTGTAAACTTCTCGATCTATGTAAATCCTCGAGTTGCCGTATTGTTAACGGCAGGGTAGGTGATACTTGTAAACTTCTCGATCTATATAAATCCTCGAGTTGCCGTATTGTTAACGGCAGGGTAGGTGATACTTGTAAACTTCTCGATCTATGTAAATCCTCGAGTTGCCGTATTGTTAACGGCAGGGTAGGTGATACTTGTAAACTCCTCGATCTATGTAAATCCTCGAGTTGCCGTATTGTTAACGGCAGGGTAGGTGATACGTGTAAACTTCTCGATCTATGTAAATCCTCGAGTTGCCGTATTGTTAACGGCAGGGTAGGTGATACTTTTAAACTCCTCGATCTATGTAAATCCTCGAGTTGCCGTATTGTTAACGGCAGGGTTGGTGATACTTGTAAACTTCTCGATCTATGTAAATCCTCGAGTTGCCGTATTGTTAACGGCAGGGTAGGTGATACTTGTAAACTCCTCGATCTATGTAAATCCTCGAGTTGCCGTATTGTTAACGGCAGGGTATGTGATACTTGTAAACTTCTCGATCTATGTAAATCCTCGAGTTGCCGTATTGTTAACGGCAGGGTAGGTGATACTTGTAAACTTCTCGATCTATGTAAATCCTCGAGTTGCCGTATTGTTAACGGCAGGGATAAAACTTCTCGATCTATGTAAATCCTTGAGGTGCCGTATTGTTAACGGCAGGGTAGGTGATACTTGTAAATACACATATTTTTCACGTAACGGGTTATCTACAATTGACTAATTGCTTTGTCAAGAACGACATTTTTCATAAAGGATTTTACTGTGAACGATTTTAACGAGTTCAGTGACCATGCATCCTTGTCATGTTCGCTTTATTGTAACAACAATTCAACTGACATACCTTCTTATGAAGAACATACATTTAAATGGGACGCATCATTACGTAATGAATTTCGCTCAGGTATAATTGCCAAACTACCGGATTTTAATAGAATTGTGAATGATATAGATTGTGGCAGCAAAGACTCGATTAATATTGCGTTGAATAATTTTACTGACCTTTTTCGCAGTGTAGCGGATCCTTTGTTTTAAAGAACGGTCTTTATTTCAAATAAATCAGAATGTGAGGAAAGTAGTAGTATTAAGCATAAAGATTGGTTTGATATAGAGTGTAAAATTGCCCATTTAAATTATATACGAAGGTTGAATATATTTACAGATTCCAGGTATTAGAATACAAACAAATTTATAAAACATTAATTAACAAAAAGAAGAAATGTTATTATCGAAGAAAAGTAAATCAGTTAGAGAATTTGAAGAAGAGAACACCTAAGAACTTTTGGAAATATTTTAAATCTAAAAGGAAACATAAAAGTGAAAGTGTAAGATGATTTTCGAACATTTTATTTCAAATATTAGAAGTTGTATTTTTGACTGTGAAAACGAGGAAGCTGAAACATTTTGTTCAAATAATGATTTTGATTTGCCAAATACACGTTTTCCGGAACTAGATCAGCCATTCAATGTAAATGAGATTATTACCGCTATTCAATTGTTGATTAATTGGTAAAGCTTATGGCAGTGGTTGTTTATTGAATGAATACTTGTTAGACTGTAAAGATATTATTTCTTCACATATTTGTGACTTATTTAATTCTATTCTAAGCTCGGGCTTTTATCCGGAAAAGTGGACAGAGTGTATAATAATTCCTATACATAAAAAGGGAAGTACTTTAGACGTTAATAACTATAGGGGAATTACACTTCTTAGCTGCTTATCTAAGCTATTTACAACAGTTGTGAATATTCGCATTGAAACATTTTGTAACAACTTTAACATTCTTTCGGATGCACAATTTGGTTTTAGAAAAGGGCGGTCCACTGTTGATACAATATTTATATTAATGTCTTTAGTACCAAAATATGTTAATGAAAATAAAAGATTCTACGTTATACATGTTGATATGATGAAATGTTTTGATACTATTTATAGAAATGCACTGTGGTTGAAATTATATAAATGTGGTATAGAAGGTAAATTGTTAAGAATTATTAAAAATATGTATCAAAATGTTAAATCTTGTGTTAAACATTGTTCAACTTATTCAGAATACTTTAGCTATGCTGTTGGATTACGCCAAGGAGCAGTAATATCACCCTTATTATTTTCGCTGTTTGTAGAGTATTTTAGAATTATTTTTGCAAGATAACGCTTCGTCGGGTTGGAATACTGATGATATTATACTAATATTGTTGCTTTTTGCTGATGATATGGCAATTGTAGGCAAAACACCTGAAGAAATACAAACACATCTGGATCTTTTACTTGAATATTGCAATACTTGGGGACTAAAAGTCAATATTAATAAGACTAAAATTATGGTATTTCGTAAACGTGGTCGGTTATTACCATCCGAAAATTGGACTTACGATGGCCAACAAATACAAGTTGTGAATGATTTTAATTATCTGGGAACAGTTTTAATTATACTGGCAACTTTAGTTTGAATCAAGAATATTTATGTGGTAAAGCATTAAAAGCTATGAATATTTCATTCAATAAATGTAAAGAATTTGAGCTAAAACCTAAACACTATGTTAGTTGTTTGATGCATTTGTGGGATCAATTTTAAACTACGCATGTGAGGTGTGGGGAAATACAAAGTCCAAAGAAATCGAACGAATACATTTAAAATTTTGCAACAGATTATTGAATGTTAAACAAAACACGTGCATTGCGGCAGTTTATGGCGAGTTGGGCAGATAGCCTCTCTTTATAAACCGTTATATCCGAACTGTAAAGTACTGGTTTAAGATATCAAATACTGATAATATTATATTAAAAACCGTATATTTACAAGCTCTGCAAGATAGTCAGAATGGGCATATAAATTGGGTTTCAAATGTTAAAAAGCTTTTCGACACTAATGTTTTCAATTAGACCCTCGGAAATCTTTGCAATTTTATTCAAGCTGTACGCGATGACATCAATCGATAATATTGATAAGAACAGGCGTACATTGCAATCAGTTTGGTATCGCAATTGCTGTTAAATAAAATAGTAAGATGTTTGAGGTTTTGTAAAATATAGGTTGTTATTATCATTTATTTTATGCTATGCGGTGAATGAGATAACCCGAATATTTCACTCTAGGTCGAGTGAAATGATAACGTTCGATCATTTCACTCTTGGTTATATGGAACTACTCATAACTTTGTTTTATGTTAATGTTTTGAAAGTATGTGAATACCCTAATCGTCAGTGTAAACATCGGCCTTTTTAAAGAACAGCAATCACATAATAAAATTCAATACAAATATAATCAAGTTACAACGACGCAATACAAGTGGCACTATTTTCCCATCACAACAGTGATCGACAATTTTGGAATCATAATGACGTCATATTTATGACGTCATAATACCCAAAACTTGTGACGCTTTAGCATATCTCGCGCATTTTTTTATGTATCGTTGGAAAGCATGAAATAAATAGAAAATTTGTTCTATACAGTGTAAGATCGTATTTAATTTCACTCTTGGTCATAGAAACTAGATATTTTCACTCATGAAAATACATCTGATGTTTAAAACAATAGCCAAACCAGTGCTTGACCTAAAATCTATTACAATAACGCAATATTTTAATCATCTGAGCTTCTGACACATGAGATTTAGTTTATGCTAGAATATTTTTATTCTTCCTTCATTGCCCTGATCACAACACAATAACACTAGTATGTTAATATAGTGTCGAACACTGTTGGACATGTGCGTTTTCCTAAACTTCGTAAATATAGCGCTGTTACTGGTTCAAAATCCTTCTTTGAAATGCGAATTTAATTTAGTTCTTGGATGATTTCTACGACTCATTACGTCATTCGATTCAAAAATGGAAAACTAAATTTACACTTTTCTCTGGCATTCGTTTCGGAAGATCAGTCATGCATTGATGGAACTAATATGGTGATGTGGAAATGCTGTATATTTGTTAAGTCAAGTAGACGAGTTTTGAAATCTATAGAAACCTTTGCTTAACAAACTTTGATGGTCCTTGTACTAAACCAACGTATGCATATGTTAGTTAAAACAAATAATAGGCGGATTCATGTGACAATATGTAACATCAAATGTTGTTGCATGTACGCTGCTGCTGTTTTCTCTACGTTGTACTCAATTAGCTAGTTTATACCCACGGAGTCGTTTATATCGGCCGCTTTTATTTTAAGAACAGAACAGAACAGAAAGTTTATTTATGACTAAAGCATATACAGCTCATCGTCAAATACATACACGCCATTAGGCAAACATTATTGCGCATGCGTCATAATAACAAAAAAAGAACATGTGAAAGTACAAACATGCAATTACAATTTATGACTTTTTTACAAATATATGACTGCGTGAGAATGCCAGGATTTTATGAGAGGGCTCGCTCTGTTTTAACAAAGTTTAGTGAATGTTTTTAAAATCTGAAAATTGATTGGAAAATGTTTATGCTTTAAGATATTTATACAAACAGTCAATTTGGGAACAAAAAGTATACTCTCATAAATCTATATATTATCGGATCTAAGTTTAAAGGCTTTAATACAGAAATTTGCAAGACGTATCAATACAGATTTTATGGTCTCATTCAGTAATTGTAAAAATTTAAACATACTTGGTCTTCTTTTGTAAACGTCAGGTATAAGTGTATTTCTCAAATTGACATATAAAGGACATATTAGAACAAAATGGTACTCGTCTTCAATTTAATTCAGAGTACACAATTTACATATTCTCTCATGTCTTGGAATGTGTTGGTGCCTACCAGTTTCTATGAAAAGAACATGCGAGGACAATCTCAATTTTGCTATTATGTTTCTAAATTTTGAATTTTCCATTTTTTCTAAATACATGGATCTTTCGAAAATGGGTTTCAATTCCTTATAAAGAAATAATGATGAACTTTCATTTGCATAACTTCGCCATTTTGAAATGAACACATCTTTAAGGCATAGTTGATAGACATCTTCATTGACCATTAAAAGATAATTCCTTCCAATATAGAAGTCGACTCCCTAAGCTTGTTGTGTTATAAAATACAACGCAACCTCATTTAGATCCTGGATAAGGAGGAACGGCTAATTACATCATTTTGCAAACCTACAATTGAATTCTACAATTGAATTATCACTGTTTCCGTAGAGTTGCTGTGAAAGATCAGTTGTGTCTTAATTCAATTATTTAATCAGCATTCAATTGTAGCAACACAGACGAGATATAACATCTCTAGAGAAACTTGGAATGGCCGACATTTGTTGACCGGTTTAAAGATTTGTTATAAATTCGGACAGAGAATCGATAAATCCGAGAGGAATGTCTAATCCGTTCATTGTTGATTCGTATTTGCTGTTTGTTTACTGTACACATTTGGAAAAATACAATTTAACATAATAAAAAATACAAATTTTGTGCATTAGTCATTGATTATTTTTAAAGATAATATCAATCGTATCATTGAATCTTGTGTATCCTCTATGATAAACACTTCACAATTGGATGGAACTTGAATGATCAAATCATTTGGCACACATGAATAACTCATGTTAGACAATGCTTTCAAACACTGTTGGATTACAAGTATTGTTCTCACAGCGGATTATGTGCTATATAAAATGCACATTCGATATGTTTACAACTGCCAAGTAGTCTTCCATTTGACAATGACATCATCAAGTTACTGGTGAAATAAATATTGTTAACGTTATACTATTGTCTCGAACGGAAGCTAATACCATCATGAAAAAGCATGATTTTCAGGGTAAGGGTTAATGTTACAAATCGAACAAATACTTATACATATTAAGTAGCAAATATTTAACATTATTTATTGAAAGCGATAGACGTAGGTTATGCATCTTTCATCGAACAAATTGAAAACTAGTTACAGCTCCTTAAACACGCTACATTAGGAATATCGTGCACTTTTAGTCAGCTAAGTGACACACTGTCGTATGAGATATCATTAAATGCCTTTGAATTTCAAATAGTGTAATGTCTGGTGGTAAATTGAACGGCATCATTATAGTTTTAAACGATCATGCGCCAGAACATGTGAATGGGACACGTTTCGAACCGATCGTCTATAAAAAGAAATAATAACATAGCTTTAGGGATGTTAGCTGGTGCTAAAGTTAAAGCTACACACATCGAAGATTCTTCAAGCGTTCATGCAATATAATGTGCATTTATGCGTTTTGACATGCAGAATGCAGGTTGAATAGTGAACTATTAAGTTATACGTTTTATAAGTGTATTCTTCACATACTTTGTCTCACCATCAGGGTGAATTGATAAAATAAAGAACCGTTCAAGAGCCTTTATCCCATGGTCATTGAATATGTCAGGTATATTGCACAGCCTAACGACGTCATTTTGTAGAATTATGTGAGTTTATATGGCCAGTTCTTTAATTTAGTTTAAGGACAAATGCATACAGTTACTGTCCGCTAATGTTCGTGGTACAGTTTTTCGAAACCTTGTTGAAATAAATATATCTGCAATATTTCACTTTTTAGAGCCTCTGATTGCTTCATTTCTTTCACTAGATCTGTGTTTCTATTCATGTGCTAACATGTCTCACTATTCAGTGTTACTAGGTCACCTATTAAATAAAATACTTACAAGCATTGGATCTGTTACCGATACTTAAGAATGGGCTAGTCACGAATTGGATTAACTTGTATTTATCAGTGCACATCGCATTGTACCTCTTAATTGTAAATGTAAATAGTATTAGCCTGGTAAGGTAACATATTAAACAGATATTGTATTGGCATTTGGGAACAGTCAAATTGTTTTCCTGAAGTAGAGGGGGCAACTTTTGAACTGTTGCCTTGAGACCATTAGGCCGAGGGCAATAATTCCAAATGTTGCCCCAGATACTGAAGGAAAACAATTTGACTGTTCCCAGATTGACAATGAAATATATGTTTTATTACCTTCTTCTAATAATAAATAACAAACAACATTTAAGCACTCAGTGTAAACATAACATTACATTGCGCACAGTTCTGCGCAGGTTGCTCCCCTTTGAATAATGACTAGGGCAACGAAACAAAACTACGAAACATCACAAAATGTTGACTCTTGGGAGGAGCTTGTTTCAGCAAAGTGGTGTAAACAGTTAAAAACTCTTAATCATCATTTGTATAGTAAAGTAAGTAGATCTAATAAATGAACTGTTACAGGGTCTTTGTTGTTGAAAATATAATCATTTATCCACTCAACAAGCAAGTTCGATCACGTTTATTGTCACTATAACAATAATTCCTAAACAAAAGCTTGAACATAAATATCATATAAGTTTTCATCAATTTATTAGGCCCCTACCGGTGTTTCACCGGAGGGGACTATAGGTTTGCCCTCCGTCAGTCCGTCAGTCCGTCCGTCCGCAAAATATTGTTCCTGCGATAACTCAAAAAGTACTGAAGATACTTCGATGAAACTTGGTATAAATATAAAAGGTAATGCGAGTATTATGCACGATCTTTATTTTTTACCAGAGGTCAAAGGTCACGTGACTGTTACTAAAAATAGGAATTAATTAGATCCTGCGATAACTCAAAAAGTACTGAAGATATTTCGATGAAACTTGGTACATAAAACCGGCAATGTGAGGATTATGCAGGACCTTTTATTTTTTACCAGAGTTCAAAGGTCACGTGACTGTTACTAAACATAGAAACAAACTAAATACTGTTATAATTCGAAAAGTACATAAGATATGACCATGAAACTTGGTACAAAGATTAAACTATAGGTTTGCCATCCGTCTGTGTGTCTCTTTATCTGTTCGTCCGTACGTTTGTCCGTCCGTTTGTCTGTCCGTCCCAAAACCTGGTTCCTGCAATAACTCAAAAAGTACTGAACTTATTTCGATGAAACTGGGTATACATATAAACAGCAGCGTGCCAATGTGAGAATTATGCACGACCTTTTTTTTCACCAGAGGTCAAAGGTCACGTGACTGTTACTAAAAATAGAAATAAACTAAATACTGTAATAAATCGAAATGCACATAAGATATTACCATGAAACTTGGTACAGAGATTGAACTATAGGTTTACTATCTGTCTGTGTGCTGTTCTGTCTGTTCGTCCGTATGTCTGTCTGTCCGCCCGTCCCCAAAACCTGGATCTTGTGATAACTCGGAAAGTACTGAAGACACTTTGATGAAACTTTGTATACGTAGCAACAGCAATGTGAGAATTCTGCACGACCTTTTATTTTTCACCAGAGGGCATTGGTCACGTGACTGTTACTAAAAATATAAATAAATTAATACTGTAATATTTTGAAAAGTGCATAAGATATGAAAATGAAACTTCATGAAACTTGGTACACAGATTGGACTACGGGTATGCCCTCCGTCTGTGTGCGTCTGCCTGTCTGTCTGTTCGTCCGTCGGTCTCACTCTGTCTGTCTGTCCCGTCCCCAAAACCTGGATCCTTCGATAACTAAAAAAGTACTGAAAATACTTTGATGAAACTTTGTATACATAGAAAGAGCAAGGTGAGGATTGAACACGACCCTTTATTTTTCACCAGAGGTCAAAGGTCACGTGACTGTTACTTAAAATAGAAATAAACTAAATACTGTAATAATTCAAAAAGACCATAACATATGATCATGAAACTTGGTACACAGAATGGACTATATGATTGCCCTCTGTCAGTTTAGTACTGCAATAACTCAAAAAGTAACTCGAATGTCTGGTCAATGTTACTAAAAAAGAAAAAAACAACAACTTAATACTGCAGTGACAAATGCTTTGAATATGAAACTTTGTACATCTACAGATAAAGGGCGATTTGACGGTACTGCACAATGTTTAATTAGTAGGTGTTTTCACCGGTAGGGGACTCCTGTATTGCCTGCAATACTATCAAAGCCTTGTTATATACATATTATTATTAAAGAATGTAAAAAAAAAAGCGTTAGGCGTTTGCGATTCGTTTCGCTTTGATAGCTAGACTTAAAAACAAAACAAGAAAGAAACTCGATCTCTACCCTACCTAATCTTTTTGGGACCGATGCTCGAAACACACAATTTGATTTGTTTTGGAATCAGCAGAAGGGAACTGATATTAGCAGCATAATGTCCTTCACTTATGCAAGTGGCCAATTGCCAAAACAACACAGCACAATACAAAAACACGTAACAAGCAGAAACAACAAATATAAATAAAACTGGGGTCACCGCCTTAGAACGGTCAATGCCAAGCTTTTAGGGTTTAAGCCGGTTTACGGGCGCCCGAACCTCACATTTGGCAAAGATTTATTCATGATACATGTAAATGTAAATTAAGGTAAATAAAGAATAACTTCATAGCATCGCAATTGAAATTAAACAACAATAAAAGAGAATACTCATTTTAAGTAATTGCCCTTCAATTACTCAACGGTCGGATGTAAACCAGAGTAGCACAATTGCAACTTTTCTGAGGCACGATGAAACGAAAGAAAAACGACTAAAATTTTTCTTGATAAAATGATTTAAAGAAATGACATCAAATATTTTAATTTTCAGATCCTCGTCATGTAATACAGGAAGAAGCCTTTATATTGGGTGTAAACTGCCAGATTACATATTAAAACTTACCAGACAGATACAGATAATGATAAAACACAAACAAACTGGAATACAAATTCTCTGTTGAACTGAACTGCTAATAATTCTAAATGTTTTAAACAAAGAGCTATATAGTACCTTCTAAGAATGTAAGTTTTACTCAGAACTAGTGAAAACCTATTTCATTTAAACTAAGAAATATGTTCATCATGCAATCTTCCGATTAACTAATCAGGGTGACCAGTTAAACAGTGTTAAGGCTTTAAAACGGTTACACACACTAAACACAGGTAATATAAATAAATTCCGTGCACTGAACATGCAAGTTTAATCGTTTGCAAAGACAAAAGATTGTCAACATTAACGAACGAAGAGTCAAGCTCGCCCAACATATATGTATAATTAAATTTGATGTTCTCCAATACGTTCACTTCATTTACCTCCAAGTACATTACCTCGTATTTCGAACAGAATATTGCATTTATTAAATAATTGCGATCAATATATTGCTTAATAGGAACATGGCATTCAATATAAAATTATGAATCAGTGCCTGAAAAGATAAATATTCATATTGGTTTTTCCTTGGATTCCATTAATGCTCGCATATTCCTTGACATTCTGTGATGTTTACCAGTGTACTATAGCGCTAATTATAAATAATTCAGCAATACATTTAACTGCACTTTTGTTGAAACTTCAGGAATTTTATTTTAAGCTTTGCCAATAAAGTTAGATAAATATGGAATATACTCATACATTTATAATGCACACGTTTTGCAAGAAGTGTTGGTAATTTACAAACAAATGGGTTAAAACAATATGCCTTGATGTCAAGAGTGGGTTATCTTTACTATCTTTAAAGTGTGTATGTACAACCTTTCATATCAATTATTTTCAAAATAAGCAAAAGAAAGTGACAGTAAAACTTGAAAGCAAACAAAAAACATAAAAATGACGAAGGCAACACTTCAATATGAAATAAATTGAATAGTCGACTTTTGTATCGTTTGTTTGTGCTGTGTAACCAAAACCAACAGTCAAGTTAACGTATATACATGTATATGAATGACCCGCTTGTACAAACGAAAACTATTTGGTGATTAAAAATTAGCTTCTTATGCGTTTAAAAGCAATGTTTGTTCTTAAATTTTATTCCGTTTTAAATAGAAAAATAGGTTAATAAAATTTATTTTGTTAATTGTATTTATGCCACTAAATCAGATGTAAGACCGCACATACACAATTTAAAGGGTAAAGGCTAAAACGATTAACTAAAATCAATATATTTATCTCGTTGGAAAATACGTCAACAACAATTAAGATTTTCGTTCATTTTTAAGTTTATTGAGTATTCATATTCTGGATAAAATATATTTCGGTTGCATATCCCATTGTGCAATATCATTTGGGATTACTGTAATCAAGTAGATATACCCATACCTACTTGTATGTATGTTTGCACCAATTAAGAACAGACGAATGACGTATGTCTGGCAATCAAAGTAAACCCTTATGGTTGGTGTCTTTTCATGGCATTTAATACTTAAGCAATTACATCCATGACTATTTAATATCGATGCATAGTATTATGTGGGGTTATTGTTACAGGCGAAAGCGAAAGCACTATTCCGAGAGAACACATGACACGTGAAATAGTTATTAGAGTAAAATAAAAACGTTCCTGTTTTATTATGAAACTATATCGACGGTTGCCGCACATGTTTAGAACTTGATACAAAAACAATTCAAATTATGCTGTATTATTAAGTGTTAACTTTGAGCCAATACAATCAACGATTTAAGTAAATTAAAACTACTCTAATGGTTGAGTTAATAGTATAACCATTTAAGAGCAAAGGATCGTCGTCTTAAACACTCGGAGATTCGATAGACGTTTTGTAATGAGATCAGAACTTTGCTGTGTTCTAAGTTGCAAAGACATGCAACATATACGTTATATAGGACATGAATCTATTAATCGGACGATGCACTGGATATGTATTGGCAATCAGTATCTGTAGAAACTGAGGGTGTTATTTTCATTTTTGTCAAATGCGTCTCACAAGGACGATTAAGCAATGACGTCAATACAGTAACAAATGGAGCAAGGCCAGAGTATTAGAGTAGATGAGATAACCAAAAGCTTGTGTTCAGAACGTAAATCAAATAAAGTAAATAGGCACTAATTCACATACCAATATAATTCATGATGTAATATGTAAATATATATACCGCAGTTAAACCAAATAAAACGTGTTTATTTATGTGTATACAAGTTCAAAACGTAGGCAGTGTTTAATTATATTCAGGATCAGCCCTATCATCAAAGAGCGTAAACTATAGTTGGAACTGGTCCTAAATTATGTACTGCAGATATGTGTTTAGCGCATTTGGTTCAACACCCCCAACCTCCTCGCAGAGATTTAACTGTGTCCCAGCATAGCTGGTTTAAATCCCTGCCGGCACGAAGTTTCACGTGACCATAGTCCATAAAATCGTGATTAAGCACATGTTAAAAACGTGGACAACGTAAAATCCTTGCGTTGTTACGTTTATGTATTTATTTATTTATTATTTGTTTTTCATTTTAACTCTTAATATATATGCCTGGACCAATAATGCACCATGTCTATGTCATTGTTAATAAATAAATTATGATAAAATTAAATTTTTGTACAAAATAAATCTTCAATCTCCTCATAATAATCTCCCCTGAAATCTTCCAAATCTGTACGTTTTTAACTCGTTATTGCAGTGGTAACTGAGAAGAGTAATAATGGGGAAGTAACCATTGAGAGGAGTTTGCAACACCCGTTTGAAGAGCCATTATTTTTATATATACATCATTTAATCTTATGGTATTTTTCTCAATGATTGAGGCGATGTACGGCGTTGTGAACAATTAGTATAACCAATAAAATATTTTAGAGATGGCAATATATAAAATTCTCAAGTATGTACCAATTCCTCATTTGTCTCTATCAAAAAGATATGACCTAGAAGGGAACTTCGTATTCCGATACTGATTATTCAGCATTCCGGCGTAGCTGTTTATACAACGTCGCATTGTTCGGCAACAGTATGTACGAACTTGTTTTCATTTCATTTATTATAAAGTTTGTGAGATGTAAGAATTAAATTAACAAGCAAATGAAATGAACTTTTTTCAATAACATATTAATAGTAACATATGCTATATAACATATTATTTTATTTCTGTTGTGTCACAACACATCACGTTATTGTCTGTTTTAAACATCGAACTTATATGCAAAGTCAATCTTTTATACTAAGTTAATTCTGCTAATGAACAACTTATAATTATGTATTATGCGAAGTTGGTGGTTACATTGTTTGTGATTATTCGCGAACTATCATTCACTGATTCATAATTAAGCATTGAAAAGGGAAGTTGGGATTTACTCCATACTTTGCATTAATTGTCGTTGCAAGTCATCGTATGATTGTCATTCTCAAAGATTTTTCCTGAAATTGAACACTCATTTTCCATTTAAAGGCTTTATTTTTGTCGCCATTTGATTCCATTTTCAAGTTTTCCTTGTTTTCTGTCGTCAGCTAACAAGAGATTAACCAGACAACGACCTTTGATTATAAGAAAATCTATAGCTGCCTTACCAGCTCTTTGTATTTCATTCTACGGCTATGAACTCTACCTACATGTACTATCCTCTAATTTCATTTATAAACTCGAATCTTATCAAGTGTGTGCATCTTCAAACTTTTATTATAAATGGTATGATGTAAACTAATGCAAGAAACTCGAAAGTGTGCGACGAAATTACGTGGCGTCACTGACATAATGCACTCACTCACGTTTTGATGATTATGAAGATGACATATCACATGAAGTGTGTTCATGTGATCGTTATATAGGTCATGTATCTTATAAATAGTCAACTGCTATATCACCAGAACAATTTCAAAATCGATCGTTTTATCTTACCAAAGTATCTGCAGTAAAACAATTCATTAACTTTACTCCTGCTAGTCGGAAGCTTTGGCGTGTTGTGATGTGTGATATCGTTCATAGTGATGTTTATAGGTGATTATACCGCAGCCATAAAATATATCACAATTTAACTAAGAAGGCACTCGTATGCAATTAGTGTAATTCTTTATTGTATTCAAAATGGTTCGACTCGCATTGTTTTGTGTTATTATTTTCAAATTAATTTCAGTTTCCCTTCCCAATAATTGTACGGCTATAAAGTGCTAGTAATAGATGTATGCCAACGGAAATAGTCCGATTGTCAAGTCTTTAAAGCAGAGCAAAGTAATAAATATCAAATAATGCAAGGAAATATCACATAAAGAAAATCGTGTATTATAACATGTATGTAGACATCAAGGACAACAGGATATGACCATGGGTCATTTGATGAAACCATTTTCACTGCCATACAAATATCGTAGTGTAAGGAGATATACTATGTCAATTTATTGGGTGGTATTAATTATCCTAAACTAGTCTACAAAGTATAAAATGAATACCAAACCCTACTACTACTACGACTAAGAACTAGTACTATTACTACTACTACTATTACTACCACTACCACTACCACTACTACTACTACTACTACTACTACTACTACTACCAGCACCACCACCGCCACCACCACTACTACTACTACTACTACTACTACTTCTACTACTACTACTATTACTACTACTACTACTACTAGTAGTAGTAGTAGTAGTAGTAGTAGTACAGCATCAGCTACAAGAGCAACAACCACAACTACAACAACAAATACAACAACAACTACTGGAACAACAACTAATACTCCTACAGCTGCTACTGCTGCTGATGATATTGCTACGCTACTCCTGCATTAATGCTGATTGTAATGTTCACGCTTAAGAACCGTTCCATCATATTTTAATAACAGGTAACCACCTCAGTGATTGTGAACGTCAAATGAAATATTTGCCAACTATTTGACATACCTGACATGAAATTGAAGAAAAAGCATGATTGAGAATAATTTTAAGAACCCAACCCAACGCCTTCGTACATGTCAATACGATACAGCATTTATCAGGGTTAGAAATCGTTTGAATGTCGTGAGATACATTACGGGCACAAGCTTTGCTGCACAATTGCTGTCAGATAGTTTTGTTGATACAATTTTTTTTAGATTTTACAAGAACGTTTAGAAGGCAGTGCTATTGACGAGTGTTTCTCTTTGTGAAATGAAAAGCAATAATACAAATGTAAATTAACGTATGTATCGGATTAAATAACTGTTTACATATAACATAAACACGTTTATGATTGTACGAGAGGTGTCCAAAATGTTCGTGTACTGCCTGAATTGCTCTCACATCTTTAGCCAGAAACATAAACAATTAATAGCTATGGAATGCTTAAACATTCCTCTACATTTATATGTGACATTTATGTTGCTTAAAATTACACAATAACATGAGGTATTAAAGCACTGACACTACATCTCCACCGGAGCACGTTCCGTCGAAATGTAACGTCTTCGACGAACGTCAAAAACGTCGCTATTTTTTTTCCGATACAACATTTAGCATATCTAACAATACTGTACGTGAAGACACTTGTGCTGATAAATCCACTTTATGTTATTCACATGACAGAACAAGCCAGCTGAAATCTGCCAAATAACGGAGTTTGTTTTGGTCTGCAATTCACGGTCTCTTCTTCTGAAATTGTGTGAACTACGTCACTGCGATTATGCAATATACAACAGTATTAAATACAATTGAAAATAGTCATGCTGAATAAATATGATAGTTCAATTAATTAAGATATTTTAATGAATTTGCAATTTAAACTGAATTTAAGTGTATACAAAATGTTATATTATTTATTTATATCTTTGTGATAACTTTTAAAATACAGGTCCACTAAAACCCGAGTGCGAAATCAAGAGGTTTCCCGAAATAAAAAAACTAATGTGAAATTTAAAATGTTATTAAAATTAACTTCTTCAATTGTCTGTTGTTTATTGACTTTATTACGTATGGTGCCTATGCTATAAGTTTAGACAGTTCTGACAGCGCATGGACTGTTCAAGGTCTGTCAATAGCGAGATAGTCTTTATTTGACGTCTGCATATAGAATGTCCATTGTCTTCCAGGCCCTTCTTACTTCACTAATACGTTTGTGCAGCTAAAATACCAGGTTCCATGACACCGAATACTCACCTCGCTACAAAACTTTGTCAGTTCAAGAAATTCAGGGTGTTATTTAGACGTCAATTTGTCACCGCTCAGTTTTAACATGGTTTTAAATTAATTGCCCAAAAATATGGTATTTGTGTGTTTTATGTAATCTATTTTATTTGAACTTGAACATTTGTGTTTCAGCGTGGTAACTCGAATGTCATTGCCAAGTGCATATGGAGTGTTAGCATCAAATTTTTTTATTGAGTTCAATAGAAAATGAAATATATGAACGTTTTGTGCAACAACAGTTAACCAAAGTTTCAGTACACATACATTTTGGACACCCCTCGTACGTGTATCACATTTTAATTTCAGATTTGCCGTCTCCGTGGCCTAGTGGTTAGGGCGTTCGCCTACGGAGCGGGAGGTCGAAGGTTCGAGTCCTACACAGGGCGAGTTCTGATATGGCCGGTTGCCTACCCAGCAGCTAGTTAAATCAAGGTTACCGATTGCCTTCCTGCCAAGCGCCCGGCATATAGGATAGGAATCGGGAGTAAAGGTGTTCATCAGTAAAGGTGTCTCATAAGCCAAACTGGCTGGCCCTTAATCGCTAGGGGCGACACTATAATGAACTAACACTTTACTTTACTTTATTTGTCTTCTCAAAAGCATGCATCAAGCAGATGATTGTTATTATTTATAAAAATTATTGTTCCTATCAGGAAGCTTCATTTTTATATAACGTGGAAAGTATTTCAGTCATGAACTTTATTTAGTCACATAATTCATTTCAAACATATTTTGCATTGCAGTGTTCACCATATGTTCAATCAATTACACTCGACGACTGCCGATAAATGTGGTATTAAATATTTGTCAATTTGAATTGTTACGGAAGCTGTACGACTTGCGATTTAGCAGTGTGTCGATGAATAACTTGTGTACTAGTGTAGAGCAACACATATTTGGTATTTCAAGAAATAAATCACAGAACCAATTTAATATAATTTTGACCTACATCGCATTGAACATACAAGTGAAAAGACTATTGGAAACGTTTTAAATTGATTTTATTTGATTTAGAAATTGACAGGTATTCAATGGTTATGCATTTATCCGTTCGGTAGTGTTAATATACATTTCAAGACAAAGGTTCAAAGAATATAGATAAACACACACTCCAAAAGGTATTCCTTTCTTGTCATTAACACACAGAATGCTGAATACAGGATGGTAAATATCAAATCGAAATCAGAAATGTCAATTGGTGCAGTTTTTGTATGGACAAGAAACAACTATCGGCATAAGATATTTGTTGGCAATCAATCATCTCTAAAACCGATTATTCGTGTTTTTATAGTCGCAATCCGTTAACTTAAGGAACATTTAGTATCTTTGTAACGTTTTCAGAAATGTCGATTTGTGTCATTTGCATACGACTTAATGCCTTAATCGGACTAACAGCGACAGTGTATCAGTCCAGTTTTGAGATGTTTGGAGTGATGCATATGTACAGTATATAAAACGTTAATAACATTTAAACCATATATACATTATTAATGTAATATATATTAGTTTCAAACATTAGCATCACTGTACCAAATCCTTGGAGTCAGCAACGGCACAAACCGTTTAGATGCAGCTCTATATTATCCTTAATTATCATGAAAAGCATATGAATATTATTTGGGTCATACAATTAATGACAAAGAAGTATGACACATATATTTTCGAGCGATCACTTAGGGAATTCATCAAAGTCTAAAAAGATTGGTTTGTTATTTGCCTCATTCCAAAAGTCATTTGCGGTATGAGACAAATGACAAATCAATAGGTTATGTCATATAGGACATAAAGGTACTTCACATTCCTAGACGAATTATTTAGTCTTGTGAAATGTAAGGAATGTCTTTGTGTTCTAGTTTATTGTTTGACACACTATACCCGTTGGAGCTTGAATGTGATGATTTGCAACGAAGAGAGTGCAATTAACAAAAAATCGGAAAAAGACATCAATTCCGAGTTTGTAGTTAGATTTCCAATAGCAAATATGAATATAAATATATAAGACAAACGACCTCTAACCGGCAATACATAAATATATATCGCATACACTCTCAACTTGTTTGTTTTATGTTGATTGGTGTAAAATACATGTTTGATATTATTCGTGACGGTTTTAAAGTTATTGTCTCTTATGTTCTGTTAGTTTTTGTACATACTAACTTACTATTGACAACATGATGTAAATATAACCTTTCAGAATAATTGCATTTAATCAACGAAAACATGGCGGCGATAACTTTGCAAAAATGTCGGTTTCTGTCTTAAATGATTATCTGAGAAATATCATTTTATTAATTCATTGAACAGTAAACGTTGGAATTTCACTATCGTTAGCAGAAATTGTCATTATTCGCAAGTTACAGAGTAACCGATAGTGTAATTCTCATTATACTAAGATTTTCTATTAAATTGAACTCTCACGACCCATTCAAAGGTTTTATATTTGTCACGACTTAATTCACGTTGCATGTTCTCTATTATATTTCTGTCATTAGCGTAAAGAGATTAACCAGAAACTGACCTTTGAAGAAACGGCTACATATGCACGGGATATATACTACTGGAACGTTGTTAACTTCAGTGTTTTAATTGTCCAAAATATGTTGTGTAAATAAGCTCAGGTTTTAATATTTCAGTGTCTCTAAAGCCTGTACTGGCTACATTCTATGTTTAATGCATTGTTCACTGTTGTTGTTTTTTTTTACATGTGACACGTTTTTCTGACATGATACTCGCTATTTTTCTAGAGACATAGAACAAACTTGTCGTTGTTAAACTACCCAATAAACAATACAAAAAGTAGTCCCGATTCTGTGCGGAGCACAGTAAAAAGGAGTTTCAATTACAGTTGCAAAAATATATTCCAAATCATGTTAGAATGGAAATAATTTTCGCATTATCGCTGCTTATCGGCCAATAAACAACTACTTGTCTTTCTGACGCGTGGCTATTAGATAACTCGGGGTAACGCCCTTGTGGTTTTATTCCTCGCATCAGAACTGTAAATCCTTTTTATTGGCCGATAAACAACGATAAATCGAACATTCTTTCTTAAATAAACGACATGAAACGTAAACGTATACATGTTCGCGCTCAGATCCATACATACAATTTATACCACGTTGTGTATTCTGCTTTTTATCCTATATACATGTAGTTCGTCTTATACATACACTTCTTTACATTCGCCAAGTAGCAGCCATGTGACCGAGCTACCACTTTGTAATCAGATACGTATTAAATGACGTATCTAGCTGTGACCAACTTGGTATCAGTTGTGGTATGTGTTTGTATATGTTTGATGTGTATGTGAGTGAGTGACACATTGATTACATGGCATGTTTATGTTTATTTTATTTGTTCATTATTAAAATTTACTTGAAACGTATAGGTGTTGCTCGGTCACTAAGCACAGAATATTGTATATCCGATAATGAGAACTTTCCGATTGCGTATACTGAAAAACCGCTCACAAATATCGGTTAATAACCTGTCCTCGTTACGTCCGGAAATTGATTTATCCGGCCTTTAATTTCGAAAATCTAAGCTATCTGACAAAAACTTACATGAACGGTCATATTTTGTGTGGCATATCGGATCGAGGGGCTGGATTGTACAATATGTTAATGTCAACATACATTTTTTCTGAGTTTTCTTAAAAGTTATATTGATTTAAAAACGCACAGACTTGCAAAATAACAAAACACACCTTTTATAAGAAAAACAACAGTTACTGTGGTCCTTGATTAAAAGAAGGTCAAAGTATCCCTGGGACGTTCACCCGATAGCAAAACGACCACCCACTGGTGGCAATGCCTTTCAATAAAACACAATTATTGAAGGTTTTTTGATGAAAGGCTACCCGAAAAACGTTTTGGGCAATTGTTTTGAAATTGGTCATTTAGTTTCAGACAAAAAGGTTATATCCTTCTTTCCTATCTTTTCAGCCACCCCTGTCTATTCGGCCATTCCCAGATAATGGATATTAATTATTATTTTTATAAAAAATAAGTTAGTGATCTATATTGAGACAATTCTATCACATAAATATTGTATTTTGTTTAAAAAATTGCGAATTTTAGATTTTGTCTGAGAAAATTAAGATTTTTCAAAAATAAATTATATAATTATTTTTCAATTGCTACCTACTTTGTGCATAACCTTATAATTTTTCAACATTCATTTTAATTTTAGATTTTGTCTGAGAAAATGAAGATTTTTCAAAAATAAAAAATTATATAATTATTTTTCAATTGCTACCTACTTTGTGCATAACCCGAGAATTTGTAAACATTCATTTTTAAAACAGTATGTTGCTTTTTGTTAGTCTATATATACTTATAGAATGCTTTTAATAAATTATACCAAACTTGTTACAAAATGTGAGTGTATCTCAAATATTCATGATTGCTAGGATGCATTCCTAGAATCGGTCGCTAACTACATGAATGATTAATCTTTCATTGAAATGATCTTGCATGTACTTTGTAGGATGGACCTTAAATTTAAAGGTAAAAGTCTCACTGGTGTTGAAATTGTTTTCATTAAGGGTATAAAAAGCAATTTACCCTTTAAGTGGCAGAATAGACAGGACAAGAGGCCATGTAAAGTCCAACGGATCATACTCCTGATGGCCATGTTATAGCAAATGATAATGATTTGAAGGACTTTTGAAGGGGGTTACTCAAACAAATTGTAAAATTATTTTGAAATCGAAGTCGATAAGTTTACATTTTTGAATGTTTTCTATTATTTAAGGTTTGGGTTGACATGGTAACCAGGTTTCATTCCAGCTAACCGTTGTTACAATGCACCAAGAGGTGTCTAGAGAAGATGTATCAGGTAAATTGTTGATGCCGCACAACTCTCGAACTAAGAGCAATGGGTGGCAGACAACGAATAGCTCACCCTGAGCGTTGCTAATAACTTAGTCAGCAGATTTAAAAACTCAAGGTTGTTAAATAAAGTATATTAAAACGCAAAAAAATGAAGTCTTTGAACAAAATGTACACTACACTATAATACTGTGCTACTGAAATGTTAAGAACATAATTATTGACTGTTTACGCATATCTCAACAGTTATAAAATACGTAAATTTGCGATCATTAAATACATTAATCACAATTACGTGAACACGGAAGATAATAATTTATAATCGTGATTACAGTAATTGCTATGTCCCGGAAAGCATCCAAGTAGGACATTTCTTCTTTAGATGAAATCTTTGCTTGGAGCTACCATAACTCGGTCTACAAAATGCACGTTCACGTATGCAAACGTGCATTAACAGCACGCGTTTGTGTAATGTCGAACGCCGCGTTTAGGTGACCAGTGTGAAACAAGTTTTAACCGCTTCATGTTTAGACAAAAAAGTAAGTATCTTAGTAATTTTTACATTACATTTTTATTTTAATCATATTTATGCCCCCCTTTGAAGTGGGGGTATCTTGCTTTGCACCTGTCCGTCCGTCGGTCGGGCGGTCGGTCGGTCGGTCGGTAGGTCTGTCCGTAGACCATTTCGTTTCCGCACGATATCTTAAGAACGCTTTGACCTACGATCATGAAAGTTGGTACGCTGGTTACTTGAGATGAAAGGAAGAATCTTATAAAAGTTAAGGTCAACAAGTCAAAGGTCAAGGTCACCGTTGCTAAAATAGAAAAACGGTTTCCCCTCAATAACTTGAGAACGCATTGAGATATTTTAATGCAACTTTATACATAGATACCTTACATCGAGACCTCACCCAGGATTGCACATGGTGTGGGTGGTGTAAAGGTCAAGGTCACCGTTACTAAAAATTGAAAAACGGTAGACCATTTCGTTTCCGCACGATATCTTGAAAACGCTTTGACATACGATCATGAAAGTTAGTACGCTGGTTACTTTGGAGACAAGGAAGAACCCTATTAATTTTGATGTCAACAGGTCAAAGGTCAAGGTCACCGTTGCTAAAAATAGAAAAACGGTTTCCCCTCAATAATTTGGGAACGCATTGAGATATTTTTATGAAACTTCATTCATAGATACCTTACATTGAGACCTCGCTTGGTATTGCATATATAGTGGGTGGGGTCAAGGTCAGGGTCACCGTTACTTAAAATAGAAAAACGGTCTCCGCTCAATACCTTGAGAACGCATTGAGATATTTTAATGAAACTTTACAAGTAGATACCTTACATCGAGACCTCGCTTGGGATTGCATATGGGGTGGATGGGTTCAAGGTCAAGGTCATCGTTACTAAAAATAGAAAAAAGGTTTCCGCTTAATAACTTGACAACGCATCGAGATATTTTAATAAAACTACATACATAGATACCTTATATTGAGACCTCGCTTGGAACGCATCCAAATATTGATGCCCCCCTTCGAAGAAGTGGGGGTATCTTGCTTTGCACCTGTCCGTCGGTCGGTCGATCGGTCTGTCCGTAGACCATTTCGTTTCCGCACGATATCTTGAGAACGCTTTGACCTACGATCATGAAAGTTGGTACGCTGGTTACCTGGGAGGAAAGGAAGAACCCTATAAATGTTGAGGTCAACAGGTCAAAGGTCAAGGTCACCGTTGCTCAAAATAGAAACACGGTTTCCACTCAATAACTTGAGAACGCATTGAGATATTTTAATGAAACTTTATACATAGATACCTAACATCGAGACCTCGCTTGGAATTGCATATGGGGTGGGTGGGGTCAAGGTCAAGGTCACCGTTATTAAAAATAGAAAAAGGGTCTCCGCTCAATAAACTCAGAACACATCGAGATATTTTAATGAACCTTTACACATAGATACGTTATATTGAGACCTCGCTTGGGATTGCATATGGGGTGGGTAGGGTATTGGTCAAGTCACCGTTACTAAAAATAGAAAACCCGTTTCCGCTCAATAACTTGAGAACGCATCGAGATATTTTGATGAAACTTCATTCATTGATACGTTATATTCAGACCTCGTTTGGGATTGCATTTGGGGTGGGTGGGGTCCAGGTCAAGGTCACCGTTACTCAAAATACAAAAAACGGTATCAGCACAATAACTTGAGAACGCATCGATGTATTATAATGAAACTTCATACATATATACCTTATATCGAGATCTCGCTTGGGATTGCATATGGGGTGGGTGGGGTCAAGGTCAAGGTCACCGTTACTCAAAATACAAAAAACGGTATCAGCACAATAACTTGAGAACGCATCGATATATTATAATGAAACTTCATACATATATACCTTATATCGAGATCTCGCTTGGGATTGCATATGGGTGGGTGGGGTCAAGGTCGCCGTTGCTAAACATTGAAAAACGATTTCCGCTCAATAACTTGAGAACGCATCGAGATATTTTAATGACACTTCATACATAGATACCTTATATTGAGACCTCTCTTGGGATTTCATATGGGGTGGGTGGGGTCAAGATCACCGTTACTAAAAATAGAAAAACGGTCTCCGCTCAATAACTAGAGAACACATTGATATATTTTAATGAAACTTTATACATAGATACCTTGCATCGAGACCTCTCTTGGGTTTGCATATGGGATGGGTGGGATCAAGGTCAAGCTCACCGTTACTAAAAATATAAAAACGGTTTCCGCTCAATAACTTGAGAACGCATCGAGATATTTTAATAAAACTACATACATAGATACCTTATATTGAGACCTCACTTGGACCGCATCGAGATAGTTATGCCCCCCTTCGAAGAAGTGGGGGTATCTTGCTTTGTACCTGTCCGTCGGTCGGTCTGTCCGTAGACCATTTCGTTTGCGCACGATATCTTGAGAACGCTTTGACCTACGGTCATGAAAGTTGGTACGCTGGTTACTAGGGAGAAAAGGAAGAACCCTATCAATTTTGAGGTCAACAGGTCAAAGGTCAAGGTCACCGTTGCTTAAAATAGAAAAACGGTTTCCGCTCAATAACTTGAGAACGCATTAAGATATTTTAATGAAACCTTATACATAAATACCTTGGATTGAGACCTCGCTTGGGATTGCATATAGGATGGGTGGGGTCAAGGTCAAGATCACCGTAACTAAAAATAGAAGAAGGGTCTCGGCTAAATAACTTGAGAACGCATCGAGATACATAGATACCTTATATTGAGACCTCTCTTGGGATTTCATATGGAGCGGGTGGGGTCAAAATCACCGTTACTAAAAATAGAGAAACGGTCTCCGCTCAATAACTAGAGAACGCATTGAGGTATTTTAATGAAACTTTATACATAGATACCTTGCATCGAGACCTCGCTTGGGTTTGCATATGGAATGGGTGGGGTCAAGGTCAAGCTCACCGTTACTAAAAATAGAAAAACGGTTTCCGCTCAATAACTTGAGAACGCATCGAGATATTTTAATGAAACTTCATGCATTGATACCTTATATTCAGACCTCGCTTGGGATTGCATATGAGGTGGGTGGGTTCAAGGTCAAGGTCACCGTTACTAAAAATACAAAAAATGGTTAAAGCACAATAACTTGAAAACGCATCGATATATTATAATGAAACTTCATACATATATACCTTATATCGAGATCTTACTTGGGATTGCATATGGGGTGGGTGGGGTCAAGGTCGCCGTTGCTAAATATAGAAAAACGGTTTCCGCTCAATAACTTGAGAACGCATCGAGGTATTGTAATACAACTATATCCATAGATACCTTATATTAAGACTTCTCTTGGGATTTCATATGGGGTGGGTGGGGTCAAGGTCACCATTACTAAAAATAGAAAAACGGTTTCCTCTCAATAACTTGAGAACGCATCGAGATATTTTAATGAAACTTCATACATTAATACCATATATCGTGTCCTCGTTTGGAATTGCATATTTAAAAAATTTCTTAACAATTGCACATATTCACAACTTGGCTGCATGTCGGGGGCATTCATGTTTTACAAACATCTCTTGTTATATTAATATTTGTATACTAGTTATATTTACATTCATAAAACAAGATTTGTATATACTGGTTACAACTGTTTGGCATTAAGTTACTAACAAACACATATACAAACCATGTGCACATTACTTTTTAAGCAAATAATCTGGCAACACTTACAACAGTTACAAACGCTTTATAATTTTATCAATTTCAACTGTCAATTATTCATTAACTAAACGGTATTTATAGTATATTTTTATGTCCATAGTTTCGCTCCTTTATATACACTATTCTTTTTGTTTGGAATATATGACAAGAAGATGCGAAATAGTCATTTCGTCAATCTCTGAATACGTCCCTTTAAGATTTGTTTAACATTTACACATTTAACCGATCGGTATATCACCAGACCTGTAACCCGAGTCTCGTTTGATAGATTACAATGCCTAAATACATATCCCCATAATATTTCCATGGCATGAAACATTGTACTCTAATAAAGATCTAACACATAATTACAACACTATATCACTATTTAACGTCCATATTTGCGTGATTTTAGATACCGTCCTACGCATATCAAGTTATAATTGGTAGCTTTGTCGCGTTCACTGGAATCTGGCGTCATAAGGATCACGAGATACACGCTACAAGTACCAGTTAATTATGACCAATCACATAAAGGTATGTTGAAGCAAAATCAAGGTGTGAAAATGTATGCGTTGTAGTGGATGTATTCTTTATTGGCTTATAAACATGTACACTTTTGTGTTATGAACAAATGCTCTAAGTATATAATATGCTTTTAATGGCTTATATTATGTGTATATGTATTTTACTTGCTTAAAATGTTTTAACTCTGTTTGATGTGATTGTATAATAAATATATCTTTATAGTCCCTTGTAATTAAATTTTCAAAAGGGCCACGTAACTTTAATGAAAATGTTTTGTGTTTTATTGACATGTGTGTATGTGGATAACTGTCATAAAATGTATTTCCCTAGCATAGCTTTCTTCTGGAAAACAAATAGCCTCAACTAATTTTCTGCCCATTTTTGTCTAATTTGGAGATTTTCTAAAATTGAGTTAACACATAAACACTATACACACTTGTAGCAATGGCGCTTGGACATTTTATGGAACTTGGACAATTTCAAAAAAAGTCGAAAAGGCGGATAGTATATAATTAAATGTTTTGAAATAAGAGTGTCATTTAACTGTGGATGTTGTTAAGTAGCTTGAAAGACTTAAATTGTTCACAGATTTTCGCATTTGTTTGAAGTATGCCATAAAATGTCTTAACTTGACAGATTTAAGCAACGGAAATAAAAAGCTCAAGTAAAATAACAAGAAAAGTATGTAGCAAAAAAAAAAAGTAAATAAAAAATGGTCCCACCGGGGTTCGAAACCGGGACGTCCGGATTAAAAGTCTATCGCCTAAACCATTTTGCCATTCCGACTTCTTTATTTCACTTTGCATTATTTACTTTATGTAAGTGTTCCACGTGATGTCAACATTTTCCACGAAAACAACAGAAACACTCCAAATTATTCCATCGTTTAGCGTTACAAACGCTTTATAATTTTATCAATTTAAACTGATGATTGCTCATAAACCTAACGGGTTTTGCAGTATATTGTTAGGTCCGTAGTGTTATTTTGCTCCCTTGTATACACTGTATATCTGGTTACGAGGGTTTGACGTAACGTAATTGACTTAAAGTAATTATTGACCGTCAATGCATAATACTTTCTTCTCAATCAACAATCAACAATTTGCACGCAGTCAGGGAATAGATTATTTCGGCCGTGAATGAGTTGATTGAATTTGTGTGTAATCTATGTATTCGTTGTGAAAACAGCTCATTTATCATTACGAAATGTTAATAAGGTATTATCCAGTCAACGTTTAGAAATCCATAACTACATTGTATATGAACGTGTAAAAGCCGGCTCAGCAAAATCAGCGCTGTTCTAAGATTTTAAATATAATTAAGCTCGTTTGGTGTAATTGTTGGTATGATAAATAGAAAAACAGGTTACTGCCTGGTCTTGTGTAATATATCAGGTTCAGCACGAATAAAATAGCCTCGCCGTTATATTTTTATTCTAAGCCCCACCTGATATATAACACAAGACAAGGCGCTAACCTGTTATTCTCTATATATCGGTACTGTGAAAATTACAAATGTGTGACATAATGTTTATTGTTTGAAAAAAAAACGAAAAAAAAAGTAGTCGTAAATAATAATCTTGAAAAGCTATGTCAGGAAACGATAGGTCTTGACTCGGTTTATTCTGATGAAAATGGTTTGACCTGCTTTATGGAACACCAGAACAGTGATGTGGCAGAGCATTCACTTGGACTCTCTATGTGGTGCTAGGCCTGGTACTTGTTGTTTTGCAAGTATATGTAATACAAACAGCAAATATATATGTGTTTAGCTCACCTGAGCACAAAGTGCTCATGGTGCGTTTTTGTGTCCTCCTTGTGTCGCGCGTCAACATTTCCATTCACACAACATCTCTCCTAAACCGCTTGGCAGATTTTCACCAAACTTTACGGCAATTATCTGTTGGTGACCCTCTTTCAAAATTGTTCAAATCGTTCATGTTCGCTGCATATGTAGGTCACCTGAAGGCCCGGTCACACAGCGATTTACGGCTTAATCACGGCCACAACTCGTCAAAAATTGATCTCCCGTGAAGCAGACGATGTTGTTCGCGTTGATGTCGAGTTTAAGACGAGCTAAAGTCGATGTTCAGACGTGGCAGGACGCGGGGAAAATTCGGAACGGCGTTGGACGCGGAAAAAAGTTTTGAACTGCTCAAAACTTTATACCGCGGACAACCACGGGTGATACACGTGGTAAAGACGTGCAACACGCGTGAAACACACTTGATAATCCGTGTTCCGGCAGTGATTAAAACTTTGGAAGACGCAGTAAGACGCGAAAGTTTAGCGGGCTGTCACGGGCAGAGCACGGTCATCGGACGGGTGTTACGCGTTGGTATCAACGGAAATGGCGTGTGTTTTGCGGCTTATCACTGACAAGTGGGGTTTTCCGCGCACATAGCACTACCTATGACCGTTTAAACGACGTCTCGAACAAGTGCTAAATACGAATGTTCACTGCCTAATCACGTCTGTATCACTTCTGATTTGCGGCATATAAATACAGCAATTTTCTTAGACTTTGGCACTCTCAGTCTAGATGTCAAGGGGTGAACATGAACCTTCAACGCCGTGATGTTCTCATCTTTATGCTCCAGCACCAGCAGAACCAACTGATACAGGCCCAACATATCCTTGCTAAGAGAAGTAGAAGGAGGAGGAGGAGGAGGGTGGTACGGAATATCTGGGTGCGTGACTGGATTGCGAGGAGACCTCAGCTGGGGCTTTACGACTGTCTCATGGTCGAGCTGCGTAACGAAGATCCAAGAGCCTTTCAGAACTTTATGAGGATGCCTCCTGCGATGTACGATGAAATTGTGCAGAGACTGACACCAGCCCTTACCAAGGAGACCTCCAACTGGAGAGCACCCCTTGCACCAGGACTCAAGGTTGCTATCACCCTGAGGCACCTTGCCTCTGGCTCCAAGTACCGTGAGATGCAATATGCCTCGAGGGTCCCCCACGACACCATAAGTCTGGTGGTGCGTGAAGTCTGTGAGGCCATCGTCCACGAGTATGCTCATGAGATGCTCTCGCCGCCAGACACTGAGGCCCAGTGGCGCCAGTTAGCTGATGATTGGTACCACAGATGGAATTTTCCGCATGTGATTGGGGCTATAGATGGGAAGCATATTGCGTGTAAAGCTCCTGCCAACACTGGGTCCGACTACTTCAACTATAAAGGCTTCTTCAGTGTTATCCTCCTAGCAGTCGTGTCTTCTGACTACAAGTTCCTGTGGATAGACGTAAGCGGCAAGGGGTCCTCCTCTGATGCCCACATCTACAATGAAAGTGAGTTCAAGGAGGGTCTGCAGAACAATGACATCGCGGGCTTCCCAGAGCCGGATCCGCTGCCAGGTGACACACAGGATGTACCCTACTTCCTAGTAGGTGACGATGCGTTCGGACTACGGACCTACATGATGAAGCCCTACGCTAACAGGGACATGACCAGGGAGCAAAGGATATTTAACTATAGACTGTCGCGGGCCAGACGGGTAGTTGAAAATACGTTCGGGATCCTCGCCAACAGATTTCAAGTTCTTCTGACTACTATGATGCATAAAGCTGATACCGTCAGACTGCTGGTCAAGGCGTGCGTACTCCTTCACAACCTGATGAGAACATGTTACCCGGTGATGCAGAACAGGCTGTTGGACTGGGAGCGTCCAGATGGAGCCCTGGTGCTTGGTGCTTGGCGAGAAGGCAGGAACCTTGAAGAACCGATGCCTGATAGAGTACCAGGACCCAACAGAGATGTCAGGCTAGCCAAGGCCCAGAGGAACCTCATCATGCAGTGGTGTAACTCGCCCGCTGGAAGGGTGCCGTGGCAAGATGACATGCTCCTCCCCCATTAGCTATGTTTATTGATCATGTTAGTTAGGGAAGCTGGAGCACTGATATGCAAATGTTGATGTAATTATGATGTTTGCTATATGTACTGTGCAGTTTTGACTTTAAATAGTAGATTGAAACTAAATTAAAACTCTAGATTATAGAAGTATTTAATTGTGAATTGGAATAAATAAACTTTTCATATATTACATTTAAATACAAAAAATAAAGATAGCAAACATAAAAATATAAAGTACATATGAAATGAGCAGTTTGTACATGTACACGTGCAATAAATCTAGAAACATTGTTTACTAGCATTTCACATTACTACTCAAATTTTGTTAAAGATGCCGGACCGGTAACTAAAGGTCAAGTTTGTTTACATGTATAATTTTAAACAATGAATTGACAATGCTTTGAATTTCCTTCAACATGTATAAAGCCAAAATGAAAACATTAAGGTTTTTCAAAAACATAGAGAAAATAAACATTTTCGGAAAAAAAGCTGCTAGATTTTATCTCATGTTTGTTTACATTTTGTGTGTGTTTTAATCAGTGGTATGAATAGGTTAACTCATCAAATTATAGGTATAAGCCATCATAGCTCAGTGGTAGTGCTCGTCTCGTAACTCGGAGGTTATGGGTTCGAATCCCACCAAAGGCATGGAAATTAATTTTGTTCTTGTATAATGAGACTCAAGGAATGTTTTGATAAACAACATAATCAACGTTTATATTTTGAAATAGGTCTCAATCAATCTTGTTGCATTGTTATTCTATATTAGGTTGCAACATATAGTGGTATATTCATCCTAAAATAGTGATCTCGACTTACCGGTCCAGCATGACTGTTCAAATTACCATGGGTATTATGCTGTTTTTGTTGAGCATGATGTAGGCGCTATAACAATAATTATACTACATGCTTAAGTTCTGTAAAGACGCCAATCATCCGTGGTATTCTGTAGAAATATTATGATGCATAGAACATAATAATCGATTTTAACAAAGTAATCCTTAACAAATTCTGAGTAAAAATAATCTGATAAAGGAAGATTATTATTATTTTATTAGTTTATTATTTCTATGCTGTACTTCAGCTAATAACATCAAAAGCAAACATTAAAATTAGAGTCAAAGCAATTGAGATTTAGCACAAAGTATCATTCACAAACATATCATCATATGAATTAGAATTATTGAGCCAGATTGACCTGATCCTCGAAGAATATATTCACTTAAATATATTATTCACGATATAAAGCTACGGCTGCAGTGGGTTCTCCTGTTCATCGCCTTGCTGCCGACCTTGCGGTTGGTCTAGAGAGGGCACATCAAGTAATGAACTTATCCCAGGGGTGGAGTTGATCGGCGAGATATTTGCAAGAGGTGTGGATTGGCTGAACTCTGGAGTATTGAGAAGAGACGTGTAGGTTTGCTGTTGTGCATGGAAAATGTTTTGCGGCTGCTCCTGCTGTTGCGGCTGCTGCGGGGGGTAGGTGGGCTGCTGATTACAGAACTGCTTTGTTGTAGGAGAGGTTGTAGTAGCAGTCTGCAGCACGGTGGGGAACGAGGTCTGCTGCACGAAGCTGCCGTACTGCTGGTGCTGGAGGTTGTGCTGCTGGAAGTACTGCTGGCAGCTGGAGGGCTGGCCGAAGGACTGAGTGAACTGCTGCCTGAAGGGCTGGGGGAGAGGCTGGGAAGATGCGCAGGCTATGGGTGCTGACACGGCCTGAGCTGTTCTGGCCCATAAGGTGGATGGCTGTTCACTGTCACCAGGCTGACGGCGCCTGCCCTGGCGCACTATGTCAAAGATCAACTCCTTCATCTCGGTGTACTGCTGCTGGGGAGCTGTCCTCAGGGTGTCAGCAACAAACCGTACGAAGGGCTCACGGTCAGTCTGGGGCCTCTCCTCCACAAGCTTCTCCAGGAGGGCTTGGTTGGCCTGCATAATGGCGCTGAGGTCTCGCATCCAGGTGCCTTCCTCCTCCTGGCACTCTTCCCCCCTCCTCCTCTTGTCACGCTTGCGGCTGGACTTGGACGTGGTCTGAGAAGTATAGGCCTGGTCAACAGCTGCGGACTCTATGTCCTCGAGGACGTGAGCCTGACTGTCATCGTCAGAGTCCACTGAGGGGGGTGGACGCGAGACCGTGGACGTGGCAGCGGCAGAGGCAGTAGGGACCCGGGCCAGAGTGACGAGGGGATCCCCGGTGTCATTTGGGATGGAACCTGAAAGGTTTAAGACGTTTATTTAAGAAATGACCGCCGCGTGTTGCACTTGTATCGAGGTATGAACAACATTGAGGCTGTTTAATTTAAGTGAGACCCGAGGAGGGGTTTCACTAAAAATTAAACTGTTCATACCTCCATACAAGTGCAACATGCGGCCGTTTTTTCTTATATTGATATTCACTAAATAGATCTAAACAACATTATTCTTACTCTTGTCAGTGTATTTTAAAAAAAAAGCAGACAGCGATCTGAAGAAATTCCAAACACAGTTGAAAACAATGTAAATAAATGTACTGACCTTTGTAGAAGCCACAGTGTTGCAGGACCCAGGTCTCCCTCTCTGTGAGCATCTTGGTCGCCTGGCCACTGGTCTTCTTCTAGAGCCTCACATACCAGTCCTTTATTCCTTTCCACCACTGCTCTAGGTGCTCCACATTGATCCCCAGCTCTTGGGCCTTCATCTCCCAGGCAGTCCTCTTCTGCTTGTAGCCTTTCTTGCTTCGCATCCAGAGGTAGCAGTTGGCCTTCAGCCACTCTAGAACGGCCTCCTCTATAGCAGCGTCAAGGCTCCAGTCCTTCTTGGGGGCCTTGAAGGCAGCCCTCGCCTTACCCTTGCCATGTCCACGTCCACGTCCCTTGCCTACGAGTACTGGTTCTTCCTCCTCGACTTGGGGAGGAGGAGTAGAAGGCATCACTTCTTCCACAATGAGTGTTTCTCCCTCCTCAAGGGCTTGGGGGGCGACTTCTCCAAGCTCCATGGGTGCCTCAGGGGCAGCAGCAGGGGTGTCAACAGACGTAGGGGTAATGGTGGCAGCAGTGGTGGTGGCAGGAGGGATGGAAGCAGGGGTGGCGACAGGGGTAGCACCTGAACATGAAAAATAAATTCATTAAGTGACAATTTATTTAGTGACTTGCTTCTAATTTTCATTTCTAAATAGAAATTCGAAATGTAAATTTGAAAGTAACAAAATTTGCAAATGAAAAGACAGTGAATTGATTAAAATAAAATGTACTGACCATCAACAGCAGCCTCCGCTTCTCCAGGAGCAACAGGGTCAGTATCAGCCTGAGGGCCAGGGTCTGGACTGGCAGCATCAGCAGGAGGAGCATGGACCTCGGCCTGGACAGGAACCGTTACCTGGGCCTGTGAGGCTTGAAGAGCCTCATCCTCAGCTGGGGCCTTGGCCTTGATCTTCGTATACTTAGTTGGCCTCTTCTTTGCAGGGGAACCCTTCTTTCTGGGCATTATTAAATTGAGAACAGCGAACGAACTTGGACTGTAGAAGATCGGCAACTGTGAGGACCAGCCGTGCGCGACCGCTTTTATACGTGGCAAGCTGCGCGTCCGACGAGGCCGAGCCGTGATTGGGCAGTGCTATGGCAGTGGAGTTCCCGTTTTACGATCGTGCTCAACACGTGATCAGCAGTGCTCCAGACGCGATAAGGCCGCGGCTAGCCGTGGTAACTTGCCTCTTTTTTCCCCGCGTTTAAACACGCGCGAACCTATTTCTAACCTTACACGTGGCTGGAAGTGGTTAGCCGTGCTTAGGCAGTGTTTCAGCAGTGGAACAGCCGCCGACGGCCAGACCACGTACAAAGCACGTACAAAGCACAGCCAAGCCAACATTGACCAGAAATTACCACGTACGACCACGTCCACCAGATTTTCAAAACTTTTTGTACGTGATTAAGCCGTAATGCGCTGTGTGACCGGGCCTTGAGTTAATAATTTGATTTAAAGATTGAAACATTCTCCTCTGAAACCGCAAGGTTGAGCGCTTTCATATTTGATATGTGACATTCTCTAGTGGTCTACGAAACAAAGCGATAATTCCTGTAATTTATCCGTCTAGTGCAATAACGACATAAATGTTAGGTTCCATAACTAGCAGTTATTTATGTATAATATCGCGGAACGTCGAATATATCCAACATTTGAACGCACTTTGTTATATGATCTTGAACACCTCCATTACATGGCATGCCCTATGCACATGTTCTCTTTACGTTTGTCTTTCTCAAATGTTTACATGTAACGCAATTTATGCGTCACCATCGGTTGTCTGTTAAATAAATAGCATTCTGACACAAGACCAGTCAGAACAACCTTATACGTCGTATCAGCGCGCATGTTTGCCGTTCTGGTGTGTCGCTAAGCGGACGTCATTAAACGCGCCAACACGCCAGGACGACCAGGCAGAACTCAGCTACCATGCATTTTGATGTTAGGCATAATATTTAAGTTTAGAAGAGTGTTAACAATACTGCATTCCATATAGTTTCCTTCCAGTCAGGTTTGTGACACTGAAAATGTCAATATCCGAAAGGAAACGCGCTTAAGATATTTCCACCAGTTAAAAAATATTTTTTTTCATTTAAAAAAGTGCGATGATGTCAGGGATGCTTATTGTTTTTAAAATAACACACACACGTTATGATACGTTATACAACTCTTACTGTAGAGGATGTCTAAGTAACATTCTCAATGAATCCAATTTGTATTTTATACAATGTACGACAAAATAAATTTGTCAGAAATATGTATGTAGGGTTTCGGTTGCTAAAAAACTGGAAAGGAATGGGATTGCCTAGTGAAAAGGCATCTTTACAATAAGCAGCATCTCATTTTGTGGCATTTAACATAAACATAAACTGTACACGTATGATTATGTTTAATATTTTAAACGTCCGACTTCTCACATTGATAGAACTGAGCATGAAAAATATAAAACCAAAATATAGTTTTTTCAAATGCATATTGATACGTCCCTATTAATTTCGCTATAAACACCCTATATATGTAAAACTATAGTTGTCAGACATAATATACAATACATTATAAAGAGTCAAGTATGTACGTATGCTAAGTGAGCGGCATAAGTATAACGTATATATATTAATGCGTTCGTAAGGACTTAGAATTATTTTTAAGGAAGTAAACACATAAACTATATACAGTAGTAACATGTTCTGCAAAATTATAATAGACACAGTACATTATAATGACAGTCTAGACATAGTACATTATAATGACAGTCTAGACATAGTACATTATAATGACAGTCTAGACATAGTACATTATAATGACAGTCTAGACATAGTACATTATAATGACGGTCTAGACATAGTACATTATAATGACAGTCTAGACATAGTACATTATAATGACGGTCTAGACATAGTACATTATAATGACGGTCTAGACATAGTACATTATAATGACAGTCTAGACATAGTACATTATAATGACGGTCTAGACATAGTACATTATAATGACAGTCTAGACATAGTACATTATAATGACGGTCTAGACATAGTACATTATAATGACAGTCTAGACATAGTACATTTATAATGACAGTCTAGACATAGTACATTATAATGACAGTCTAGATATAGTACATTATAATGACAGTCTAGACATAGTACATTATAATGACGGTCTAGACATAGTACATTATAATGACAGTCTAGACATAGTACATTATAATGACGGTCTAGACATTGTACATTATAATGACAGTCTAGACATAGTACATTATAATGACAGTCTAGACATAGTACATTATATTGACAGTCTAGACATAGTACATTATAATGACAGTCCAGACATAGTACATTATATGACAGTCTAGACATAGTACATTATAATGACAGTCTAGACATAGTACATTATAATGACAGTCTAGACATAGTACATTATAATGACCGTCTAGACATAGTACATTATATGACAGTCTAGACATAGTACATTATATGACAGTCTAGACATAGTACATTATATGACAGTCTAGACATAGTACATTATAATGACGGTCTAGACATAGTAAATTATAATGACGGTCTAGACATAGTACATTATAATGACAGTCTAGACATAGTACATTATATGACAGTCTAGACATAGTACATTATAATGACAGTCTAGACATAGTACATTATAATGACAGTCTAGACATAGTACATTATAATGACGGTCTAGACATAGTACATTATAATGACAGTCTAGACATAGTACATTATAATGACAGTCTAGACATTGTACATTATAATGACAGTCTAGACATAGTACATTATATGACAGTCTAGACATAGTACATTATATGACAGTCTAGACATAGTACATTATAATGACAGTCTAGACATAGTACATTATATGTGATGCCTCATTTGTCACAATGATTTGCAATGACTCTCGTCAAGTAGATTTCCAATCCCATACATATAAGGCCTGTTTATTTTCTTGTACACTTAAAATGAACAGACGAAGGAAGTATGTCTGACAATAAGAGTACGCTCTTGTTACGTTTACACTCCCTTTACGGTATGTTAATTACATCAAGGAATGCTTCATTATTTACTGAAGTGACAACATTGTTATAGGTCATTGTGTAATATATTTGTCATTTTTATGATAATTTAAGAAGTATATTCATTCTTAACGCTTATACGAGAGGACCAAGTTTTTAACAAAAAGAAATGAACGAAACCAGAAAATCTGTATGAATACGCTTTTCAAATTACATTATACAAGCTTTTTAAATTAAAAGTTGACGCATGTTGTTGTTGTATTTAGCATGTACATTTATATAACGATGAGCTGCATATGCGCACGTCTTAAATAAACTTTCAGATATTTTGTGTTCTGTATAATCATGTTCAACGTTTGAAAAACGAAATGGCAATTAAACTAAAAATAAATAACCTATTTTGTTACTGAACATACAGATATAGAATGTCAAAGATAGTAAAACGTGATACAAAAACAGACAAACACAGAAAAGAGGACAGGGTGCAAGTTAACAGGATCTTATTAATAGTGCGCTAATACATACATGTACAAAGTATATTAAAACAACAACAATAATATAAAACGGACTATGTCAACGAAAATTGGGCTCTGTATCGCACTATAAATTGTACAATATGATAGAAATGTGGCTCCGTATCGCACTATAAATTGTACTATATGATAGAAATGTGGCTCCGTATCGCACTATAAATTGTACAATATGATAGAAATGTGGCTCCGTATCGCACTATAAATTGTACTATATGATAGAAATGTGGCTCCGTATCGCTCTATAAATTGTACAATATGATAGAAAAGCGCTATACTAAGACGTGTGCATTAAATAAATAAAAATAATATTATATTCAATAAGATATTGGATAAAAACAAATTAGCAAACAAGTTTGAAAAAAAAACACAAAACAAACCCAAATGGGTATCGAACTCACGACTTAGGAGCCATACGAAGAATGACAGTAGACAGCGCTTTAACCAACAGCGCTATCATGCTTGGTAAGGAGTCGTTTGTAAACGGTTATACAAATACTCACAATTCTGAAGTCAAAATGGAAACAGGAAAAGGCCCAAACAAAAACGACCGTAATGACTAATTGCTTTTTTACAGCAGAATGCGTACAATCTATTCCAATTATATATACCCTGTTTGCCCGTTATTATATACCAGTATTAATATCTAAATTTCAATTTTTAAAGAAATTGCTCCCTTGAGGCCCTTTTCGATTACACACTCAACAGTCCCTTTAATAAAAACGACTGAATTTATTTTTTGACCACATCTCACCCTAGTTATAGAGCAATATATTACCATCCTGAGACTTAAAGAGGCTTTGTGATACTATCAGACATGTCAATTTACTCCATCTTGCACGGACTAGCATCAAATATGTTATATAAGAAGAGAACAATTAATCGGACAATATACTGGACATTTATTGGCAATCAATCACTCGAGGATGCTTATCTTAATGCTCTCACAAAACAACGAGGACAATTTACGTAATGACTTTTTGCGACATATAGGAATGTTCAACCCCAAAACGGCAGACTATCGGTCCAGTTTTTAGCTCGGTGAGCTATTGGTATAGGGGACCTATCCGGCGTCATCTATTGTCCGTCGTCCGTCGTGAGTGTGCTGTCAACAATTTGGACCGTTATCGCGATAAAGACTACAGTTTTTATTCAATCTTGACCTAGCTTGCACAGTTTGTGTATGACCATAAAATCTAAGATGGGATTGTTATTGGGTCAGATCACACCAGAAACCACAGAGTTATTGCCACTTTTTCATAGAAGAAAAGTGCAAAAATGCCCTTTTCCAACGTATAGACTTTATTTTCCATCGAATCTTAACCAAACGTTCTCAGTTTGTGTATGACGATCAGATCTCAGGAGACGCCAAAAATGGGCCAGATCGTGTTTCAAAGTTATGGCCCTTTGTTTATTAAAAAATATACAAAAAATGGACGTTATTCAGGATATAGATTTTTATCCAATCTTCACCAATCTCGCACTGTTTGTCTATTAACATGAGATCACAGCTGAAGTCGAATATAAGAAAGATTGGACCAGAGACACCAGAGGTATTGCCCTTTGTTTGTGAAAAAAATATGCAAAAATGGACACTATTCAGGATAGAAACTTCATTTTTCATCCAATCTTCACCAATCTTGCAAAGTTTGTCTATGACCATAAAATTAAAAGTGAAGTCGAATATAAGCAAGATCGGACCAGAAACACCATAGTTATTGCCCTTTGTTTGTGAAATAAATATATATAAATGGACATTATTCAGGATAGAGACTTCATTTTTCATCCAATCTTCACCAATTGTGTACAGTTTGTCTATGAACGTAATACTACAGGTGAAATCGAATAAAATCATGATCGGGTCTGAAACACCAGAGTTATTGCCCCTTGTATTTGGAAAAAAAGCATCAACAAGTTATCAATCCTTGGCTTGCAAACACGATTTTTGTGAAATGGACATTATTCAGAATAGAGACTCCATTTTTCATCCAATCTTCACCAATTGTGTACAGTTTGTCTATGAACGTAAGACTACAAGTGATGTCGAATAAAAGCATGATCGGGCCTGAAACACCAGAGTTATTGCCCCTTGTGTGTGGAAAAAAATATCAACAAGTTATCAATGATTGGCTTACACACACGATTGTTGTTTCACTGTTGACCAAACTTACACAGTTTGCGCATGACCATTCATTGATTGATACAATTTGATTTCCCACAGTTGCAAGACTTGCATGCAGTTATTTGTGCATGCAAAATTGATGTCTTCAGAGCCTGCATTAACATAATTTATGATCATTGGGCAGAAAATTATCAAAGAAAAGCAAAACTTGACCTTATAGCACAGCCATCGCAATTATCGCATTGCAACTAGTTCTCCAAAACTGTTTGCGAAAAAGACATCAAAATCTACTGTTTCTGCATTTTGCAGAATTGTCAATGACTTAATGAAAAAGAGTCATTTTATAATATCGATAAAAATAATTTGAGAACCATTAGCAAAAAAAACGCACATCCACTACCCAACTCGTACTTTAGTTAGCCCATTGCACTAACCGATGTTTTAAATCAAAATTGATCCTATCTCCCTCTGCGTATTGTTCAGATACCTTAATTTTCAAATTTGTATGGTCTTCATCTGTACCACTTCTCAGGTGAGCGCTTTAGGCCATTATGGCCCTTTTGTTTTATTCGTGGAGTACATAATAAAATAAAACCAAAACAAGTGTTTTATTTCATACTATACACGTTTTGTGAAACAGTATACTAGTATAAACCGTAAATAACAGTTAAACCAAAAGTTGATAGCACAGTATTCTGGTGAACGGTTGGGACGATACAAGTTACCATGGTGATGTAAACCTATTTATAGCATCGTAGTTCTGAACAATGACAGAAGTTTAACGAAAACACTAGTATTTTGAATGATCACATTTGCAGTACATAAAAGTGTTACAGAATGTATTGATTCTCCATAATGTATTGATTCTCCATGTATCTCGTTCAAAATATGACATCTGACATAAATACACTTCTCATTCCTAGGTTGATTATTCATTCAGTATTGCGAAACAGTTATAAGCCATGTAATGTATCCATTACATTGTATTCTCAATGTAGCATATTGTTCTTAGTCTTGGTGTCCGTTGAATCTTTGCCGAAAAGTTATTACAAAAATATTGCGATGTTATTACAAAAAATTTGCGATTTGAGCCCTGAGAACGGAGCTGCAGTTTTGCAATGTATAAAATAAGCACGTAAAATATCAAAACAAAGAGAACAAATGACTTCAGTTTGTATGTGGTTAACCATATCTCATAATTGTCTATCTGACAGGTCGAACATGTTAAAGTTGTAAGTTATTGTACAATTCATATTAGTCACACTTGGTATTTCTAAAGGTGTTGACGAATTTCATGACATTCGGCATGAAAGTGAAAAAAGGTCATTTGTATTAAGTCAATGACAAACTTACATTTATTTGCGAAACTGGCCTTTTCCATAATGATGTTCGGAGAAATAGCATTCATCCTGCTTAATCAACTCGTGTTTAACATAAAACGTAGGGGTTTCACCATCGCTGGAGGGAATTGTCATCGTTTTTAAGCCATTTTGCAGACCAAGCTATCATGTGATTCTCATTCAAAAGATTTACATGAAATTGAACTCACACTTACCATTCTGAGGCTTAAAGTTTGTCACGACTAAACTGACGTTTCATGTTCTCTATTTATTTCGGTCATTTGCTAGCACAATATTAAGCTGTCAACGACCTTTAAATACTAGGAAATCTATTAACTCCGTATCAGCTGCTTGAACAGTTTATTTATACCACGTACAATATTAAGCTGTGAACGACCTTTAAATACTAGGAAATCTATGCTTGCCGTACCAGCGGCCTGAAACATAAATTCCGTTCGTATAAGTTTAAGCTAACAAACGTACCGTTGCCTTGGATAATATATTTGCATTATTTCTTTGTACTTCGTATGTGTGCTCTACATTTTATTATCTACATCATTCAATTTTAAGTTCAATTCTTGTCACACGTTATCAACTCTACACTTTATAATGTCTTGATTAAATAAGACGCTGTATTTTATGAATTCGAAATCTATTACACATAAGTGCATGATGAAAAGTTGAGTGTTCATGTGCAATTCCAAATAAAAAAGAAAAAACTTTTCTATTCGTCAGCATCATGAATAAAACAAAATAATTATATTTAACAAAATAATAATTATATAAATTGTTATTTCTTTCGGAATTTGTACTATTTCAACGCCAATAAGTAGATCTAATAACTGTCACCAACATGGATTTAGCATCGTAATTCAGTTTACTACACGATACAAGATTTTCAGCAATCAAATGCAGACATGCTACAATCGACAAATACGTCAGTATACTTGAAACATTGCCTGTATGGACCATTTTGTCGTTACAATGAAATGAGTTACGCATTGGGTGTCAGAACAGATATTTGTTAACATTGGTTCAAGATTGTTGTAAAGCGGTCAATTTATAGATCACGCCGCGTTCTACGATATTTCCATGAGATGGAATTATTTTACTGGAATCTGTTCAACTCACTGTCATTAAATGACAGAAATGCAATATCTGATTGAAGAATGTGGTGTTTTCTAGGATGCCGTTTTTGTTTGTGAAAAGAACAGAGTTATGACATCATGGTATATAATGATTTTACATTGATTGCCCACATGTTCGATTGACATTTGAATTCACCTTTATGTAAAGTAAGATCAACAAAATATGCGAGAGGCATGTTTGATAAGCCGCACATTAAACAAGGACTTTGCACGTACTATTCGGAATAAGGTTGTAGAAATTGCAGTTCCAGTTTACATCATACATTGCAGGAATTGTTTCAATTCTAACATGTAAACATATACATTGGACGTACTTATCAGTACAAGGTTGTGGAAATTGCAGTTCCAATTTATACCATACATTAAAGTACTGGTACAGTTGTATTTTCATTTTCCAGGAAGTAGTATTTGAAACATAACGAAGCATTTTTTTTTTTGTAACTAAGTGCAAATCGGTTTTTCTCTGGAAGCATGCGAATCTCTTTCTGCTTTTTGCATTGATTAAACTGGACATAAGATACCGCCAAAACGCCACAATAATTGATATTCTGGCATCCAATTTCTCGCTAGCAATCAAGCCAAAACAAACTGACGTGGTTTGTCATATGTCAAGTGGCGTCTTGTGCCAAATGATTCGTACTTGCTGCCATGTTTGTAGAACAAACGGCGTCTGCGGTTTGCATTCAACATGAACCTACTCTTATAGGATGCGGACAATAATGTATTTATCATAAAAGATAGCGTTTATTTAGGTTCCTACCATTATATTATCATAAGGCAATAATATATTTTGTAGCTGTATTTTATTAGCTATCACTATCAATAGTCTAAGTGCCAGCGTACATGATAGTAACATTTAAATACAATGAGCTAGCGACTAATACATATATATAATTGGTTTCCAACATAAATATTTTTATATAAAAGTACCGATCTCAACACTTGTGGTACAAAATTATAATAAAAACAGATTGATTTTCAATGACCACAATAAAGTAGAAACACCCACATATAAAATCGTGGTAAAGTTACTTGCACTAATTATGAACAGACGAATGACGTTTGTCTGGCAATGACAGTACGCAACTGTAAGTGCCAGCGTACATGATAGTAACATTTAAATACAATGAGCTAGCGATTAATACATATATATAATTGGTTTTCAGCATAATTGTTTTTATATAAAAGTACCGATCTCAACACTTGTGGTACAAAATTATAATAAAAACAGATCTGATGAATGACACGATACAATTTTACAAACACCGGTATATATACATGAAATATAGGAACTAATTGTTGAACATGAAGAAATGCTTTGTAAACGATGCGTAAAACATTGGAATATATACATGAAAAAAAGAAACTAATTGTTGAACATGAAGAAATGCTTTGTAAACGAGCGTAAATGTTTGACACAGCAATTATTTCGAACCATTTATTAAAATAATGAAAAACAGTGTGTGTTACTATTGCCGTTTAAGCTGATGAAAGCAAACGGTTGAATGCAATTTCTTTCCGAATAAGAAGATAATGCTCTTAATTATCATGGATGCATTTAGCAAAAAAAATTATACGAGTCGTATTACAAAACAAGGAGAAATTTAGCTCTTTTAGTTATAGCTGATTATAACTGAAGTAAATTCAAAGGAGTCCAGTGAGTATATGCCGATACTATCGATGCACTATGTACAGAATATTGACAACCAACATACTAAGCCTGTTTCGTGCATATTCTCAATTCATTTTGTATCAAACGTTATCGTGTAGAGCTTCTGCAAATTATAAAGTTTTGATATTTTATGAACGTGAATCCTGCAGTGAAGTTAGTTTTGTCGTTGCTCCATAAACCATATCTAATTTTTATAAGAAGATAATTTCACAAATTATAAGAAAAAGTATTTTCGGCAAAAACATATTACAAGGCAAAGTAAACAAGATGATTATGTCTGTGCCATGCAACGTTGCACAAAACTAATGAAGAATGGATCACCCAAAAGTGCACAATAATGTTTCCAGTAGTCAGTATATCTGCAACGATACAGATGAATATGTTATGCTTCTGACTTCCCACATTAATAGATCTGCCGGCGTCTCGTGAACCGAGCATAACAAATATGCAATGAAAATAAATACTTCAATTGTTCATTGGTATTTCTCTTCATAATCGCAACAACCACATTAGAACGCATCTTGGTCAAGGAGAAAGTATGAATGTCAGACATGTTGTACAAAAAAACTTCTTGAAGAGTTAAGAACTGTATACATTATGCATATTTCGAGGATTTCGTACTAAATGATTTTACAAATAATTTATAAGAATCGTACAAACCAAATAAGTGAACACAAGTGGAATGTTTTGTATATATTTTAAGCATAATGGTATTGATATTCTATATATTAGATCGATATATTGTATTCGATGTGTCGTTGTTCATAATGATTTTCAAAATGACCACAATAAAGTATAAACACCCACATGTAAAATGTTGGTAATTTTTTTATTTTATTTTTGTGTGTGTGCAACATTTTATTTTCTCGTAGTAGCTTTACATACATGCTTACATTAATACATCAACCATTATATTATACTAACACAAAATTATTAATACATATGCATGTACAAAATTAAAATGACATGCAATGAGTTGCATTGAGTATATATATAATTATGATAATGTGAAGACTACAAAACTAATGCTATGACATACAGACTAACTATTACATAACAAAATGTGTATACATACAGCAGTATTAATACATTTACATGTATTAAATTGAAATATGTTCTAAAAAAACTGCACATTTAAAAAGAAATGCTAAAGACACTGAATTGCATTGAGTATAAATGTTGTTATGATATTGCAGAGACTACCAAAGTAATGTTATGGTATACAAAATAATTATTACTAGAAGTATTAATCCTTGTCTATTTAATTTCACTAAACAATGTTGATAAAGTTACTTGCATTACTTATGAACAGAAGAATGATGTATGTATGGCAATTACAGTACGCAGTTATTACGATTACTGTCTTTTTTCACGGCATTTAATAACGGCAACGAAATCCTGGATTGCTTCATATCTATCGAAATGAAGATGCATTATCATATCACGTTATCGCACTGTTGGGCGATACAAATGCCGTGTTAAAAATTGACGGAACTAAAGAACAAAGTATATATTTGATAGATGAATATTTCGAATGACGTCAAAAACAGCCAAACAGGGGTACACAACAAAAAAACAATGTTGGCAAAAGGGCATTTGTACAAGTACTAGTAAGAGCCAATATTACGCTAACACATACCACGATTAAATTATGTTAAAACAAAAACAACGATCAATAATATATTCAGCTAGCTAAACTTATGTGTCGTCATCCTGAACCTAAGGACCGAAAACAGCTCTGTTGTCGCTATCAAAAATGTAAGTTGTGACATTTTGAACGGATAAGGAACACATAAGCAACATAAAACAATAATCTGTTTATCGGACGATGCACTGAATTGCTCATATCGGAAGTACATCAATCTGATCGTAAATAGTGATTCTTCATTTGTCTTATTCTAAAGATGGCATTCCTAAACTGATTAGTCGGTATTTAAGCGAACTTGTTAGGTGTTGTTTAAAAGCGCATTTGTCTGACACATTATGTCATGAGAATGTTTTGCTACCAAGAGTTATAATTGTTGTGAATGAAACAAGACAACTGAAAAACTGGGTTTCTAGTTAAATAACATAAATAAGTTAAAACAAGTATAACAATAAATATAATTTCGAAAATTTACTAGCTTGTCTGCTTAGTTAATTATTGTACCAGTGACTTTCATTTCTTGTTGCAAAACGTTATGGATTGATTTCTTTACATTCAGTTTGTCAGTGAAAGTCAAACCCTTTTTTAAAATAATAACTGCATTCAGAAAAATCTTTTTCTACGAACATATTGGTTTATGACTTGAATGACTTTCTGAGAAATAACCTTGTCATAGATCAAGTTAAAGGGACGTGCTCACAGATATTTGTATTTTTTTAAGTGTTCCATTAAATATCTTAACTTGACAGATTTACGCATCGAAACTAAAGAATTTACGTTGATTAACAAGTGAAGAATTGAAACAAAGAAAGAAAAAAAAAAGTTGCTCCCACAGGGGTTCGAACTTCAGACCTCCTGAATAAAAACGCTTACGCCTTAACTGCTCGGACATTCCGATTTCGGTTTTTGTCGCTGCATTTTTACTTTAAGTAAGGCGTCCACGTGTTCAACAAATTTAACGTTAACAACAGAAGGACTCCAAATTATTCCATCGTTTACAAACGCGTCATGATTTTATCAATTTCATATGATGATTACTAGTAAACGGAACGGTAACAGGGTTTCCCGCAGGATTTCTTGAAGGCATGTCGGCATCCCCGACACCCCCACCCTGCGACAAAAATCCCGCCCACCCACGAGATCCAATCGGACCCCTTAGTCCCCGCCATCGAAATTGGCCGCTTAGTTTGACCCCCACCTCCTTGAAATCGGCCGCATCGCCCGACCCCAGCCCTCCCACCGAAATCGGCTGCAACGCTTCAATCCACCTCCCCAAAATCGGCCGCATCGCGCGACCCCACTTTCCGAATTCGGTTGCGACATTTTTCTACAAAAGCGCGTTATAATTATGTTGCCATGCACAAGGTCACGGATGCCTCATGAAAAACGTGCGTGTACTGGCCACGTGCTTAATTGCAGTGTTTTTTGTGAACATTATTACATTTGACGACGTTTAATTGTGTTTCAAAATGAGGCTCTATATTACATTAATCGTTTGCATATTTTTGATTGTCAATTTGTGAAATTGATAAGAAAATTATTCGGATAAAATAAAACGTTAAATATAATAATCAAATGTTTACAAATGCCTGTTCACTTTATCCGGCAAAGCTAGTATTTGTTGTGTGTGTGTGTTACATTTTTCTCGAGTGCACCGGGATTCTCTCCCATATGGCCATCGCCCCCATAAGACTTGTTAGTTGGGTTACGAGGGATAGTGCAAGATACAGGAGACGCCCCATTCCAGAGACGACCCTGGGTCTTTTAGTGCCGGGTGTGAAGCTCCTAGTACACTGCACCTCGGTTTAACGTCTCATGCGAAAGACGAGTTAGTAGGTTAGGGTGTTGCGGGGGATCGAACCTGCAACCCCTGGGTTATGAAGCCAGTACGTTTCCACTAGACCACGGATGCGCCACATATTTTTTGTCAAATACTTTTTTTAGTTATAAGTAAGGTATAAACTCCGCCCACAAAATCGCCGTATATGATTGGCTAAGGAGATCGTTGTGGGCGGAACTACACAGTTCAGTCACTTGTCAATCACACTGTTGGAAGAGATACCTTATTGATCAATACGGCGTTCGTTTATGGCCCTGTGGTTCAAGATCGATGTAATAGATAATGGGATTAAGGGTTGTCGCTTTGAAAATTAAAGCATGTCGGCGTTATTTAAGCATGTCGGCAAATGACTAACTGCTTTGAAGGCATGCATGGCCCGACCAATGAAACTGGCCTGCGGGAAACCCTAGGTAGTGTTATTTCGCTCCTTTCTATACACTACTCTTTTATTTTTGGAATCTGGGACAAAAACTTGGAAAATTGTAAATTCGCCAATCTGTGAACAGGTCCCTTTTATTTTTGGAATCTGGGACAAAAACTTGGAAAATTGTCAATTCGCCAATCTGTGAACAGGTCCCTTTAACATACGAGTTCCACAATCGCTTGAAGGGATATATTTACATGTAGAGTAATCTACCATGAGATTCTCATACAAATTGAATTCAGCTCTTATTTGGTATTAGAAGGCTTTCCTTTATTTTTAAATATTTATATAAACGCTCATTTTGTTACTATATTATATAAATATCACACCCCATAGAGGGTGATACAACGTATTGTCAACCCGAGAATGTCAAACGAGGCGTAAGCCGAGGTTGACATTACCATTTCTCGGGTTGACAATACGTTGTATCACCCTCTATGGGGTGTGATATTTAATTTATTATACCGAACAATAAAACAAGGAAACTTAGGCCTGATTACTTAATTTATAGATCTACTTTTTTAAATGCCCTTTAAAATCAACTAATAACCTAAAAGTGTTAAAGCTAATTTACCACGGATTATTTTCATTATTTAAGATGTGTATCTATATGAAACATTTATGGTTCCTTCACAATACAACAGTTAAATAATACTGCAAAAACAGACTTCCGTACTTTGAAACACAGTTTACCGGCATGACCGGCGAGTGCGTACAGTGCAGTTATATTTAGATGTGTCATGCTTAAAAGATGGTGTGATCGATAGGATGTTTCTACAGCGCGTTAGTTTAAATCAGTAATATACATGGCGAAATACGGGCGAAAATTATTGTTGGATACAAAACTAAATATTATAGTTAATGGGAAGTGTTTGATGGATATTCAGAACACATGAACGCGATAAATGTGTTTAGTAGAGTAGTGCAGTAACGACACAAACCAGTGTTCACTCGACTGACATAGGATTGTGCTGTGTCGTGTTAGTTTGTTTTTAACAGGTCTAAGCTTCGCGTTACAGTACACATAATTAATTAAACCATGCATCGGCGATATCTGAACTTAATTTGAACGGCAATACGGATAATCGGATACCGGTTTGGAGACAAAATACCATTTAAAATATACGTTCTGACCAGCCATGGCGATTTCAAAAACAAATCGCATTTCTGTTTAGCAGGGTTCGCATGAAATAAAATATTGCACAACTGTGTGGATACTTGAAAATAAATTGCAAACGCGTGTTGTTGGATATTAATTGTAAAAGCAGTGGATTGACGTTCGCATTACTAATGGTAAACGTTGTTTTGTTTTGTGAAACGGTTGTTCTATTTTTAGCTCCGCGCGAGGATGACAGTATACTGTCGCATGTGACATTACGAATTGTTTCATGATAGGTATATGGAAATTTAACATGGGCTAATCACGTGAGGTATAATAATTAATAATGTCATCATGGAAAAAAATCATCCATACTCATTTATGTCAATGCGTTCCAAATAAATGCGGTATATATAACTATTAAGTATCCATTGAGAGAAGATGTGTTCATTCGTGATATTTATGTATAGAAAACAACCGATTAAGACGAGGCAAGGAGACTACATTTTGTTAGGGATATTTGTCATACGGACATGTGCCTTAGTAATGAGTTTAAAACGATACTACATTAAGTTCTAATAATTCATTTTGTAACATATATCCTGTATGCATTTTGTTATAATATTTAATAATAAACATATGGTTTTAATAATTTCCGTTACAAGTTTTGAAAGCCGCGTGGTCTTAGATCTATAATACTTTAAATGGCAAGCTAGGAAAAAAGTCGCCGGAAGTCGAGTTAAAAATTTGCGGATGTGGATTCTCAATAACGGAATGTAATTTCCAAAGGAGATTACCTAGTTTTGGGAAAGGCCTATCACTACGTATACTCATTTTATGTTTAGTTGCAAAAATCTATACCAAACTTGACTATAGTCGATATTGACACTTCCTTGGAAGTGACAATTTCAATACATAACTCTAAAATGGTATCTCAAACAATTCAGTTAGGCCACAACAAATTGATCAGTTGTTCTACGGATTTTGTCCAAACAAAATAAGAGCGAGCGAGCGAAATAAAAATAAAAATATTTTTTTTCCATTTTCGATAAAATCGGAGGCGAGCGAAAAGCGCAAAATAAAAAAAATCCTATCATGCCCATAGTGTTTAAAAATTACTCCCAAACGCCATCATAACTTGATATCTTGTAAATAATTTCTTCTTCATCTGCTCTGTTCCATAAATTGTTGTCAAAATCAAGATATATGTAATAAACTAAGCAACTAATTTCTCCATTTCTTCTTTGACCATGTCCTGCAAAGGGTTTTGTGCAACAAGTCTTCAATAGTGATTCTGCTATTAAATTAACGACCGGCAGTAAATACTAAATAGCCATATCTTAACTATAAGAAAGTAGACCTTATACAAGGTAATTGTCATTATCAAAATATATATTTTATACACCAAGTCATTCACTACCAACAGTTTAATAACATGAATATCAAATGTCATACAATAAACACAAAACAATTTAGGAATCACTAGTATAAGATCTGTATCTTTAAATGACACGACGAAACAACTGGACGCCACCATTTTTTAAAACCGTAAACCAGGACTCACACTGGCTCTTATTTTTCTTGAGCCATTTTTTTTTTATCGACTCGCAACATCGTTGCGTGTTTCCATGTCAGGGAATAGTTATATCTTACTGTTTTAATTGCTATAAAATTATACTTCACTGTGCTGTATTATATTAATTAATTATAAAAAAAAAAAAAAAAAAAAAAAAAAAAAAAAAAAAATGTAATAAACAGTATGTCGGACAAACCAATCAAAGTGTTTCCCGTAGAATGAATAACCATAGATTTGATATAAGAAACTGTTCAATAAATCCTGTATCACATGTTGCAACCCATTTTGGGTCTCTAAACAATAATTGTACATTGTCAGATTTCTCTTTTGTTCCAATAGATGTTGTTCATAATAATCTAGACCGTTTATGTAAAGAAACGTTTTGGATACATAAATTAAACACTATGCTTCCTAACGGTCTTAATAACAAAGTGCTGTACGATATATAATACGTTCACATACTTGACATATATTCGATGTTTGCCTATTACTATGTTTTTTATTATATTATAATTAATAGGCTGATGAATCAACTCTGATCCATCATTTTATACTATCATGATTATGTGTTCTATATATGTCAGCATAATGCTATTTTACAGGTCATCATTTTTCCGCCAAACGACGTAACGTCACTGTATGACGTCGACGTCACTTCCTTTGTTTATATTTATTATTTTATTACTACTGATGAAGGCATCATGCCGAAACGTTTAGTGTATTAAAATTAAATAAACAAACGTGTTTGTGCGATAATTATTATTATTATTAATTAATTATGGCATTAACAAAAGCATTAGTATACTTCGATTTTTATATTAACATTTTTCTTAATTGTTCATTGCAGTAAACTTGGATAATTATTTTTTATTTAAACATACACTCTTAAACTATCTACAAGATGTTAACAAAATATATCCATAAATAAATTAAAATTAATAACTAACATAATGACTTGGCTTGCCCTGTTAAATGTACCTTAATATATAATAGCTGAACAAAATGTACACCAAACAGATACGTTGAATTTATAAAATGGACATGTCAGAAACAACTTATATGTGTGGATATTAGAAGTAAGAAATCAAGGACAAACCACTGGTCAAAACTGTCCGAAATGTAAACATACCCGATAATCAGTCCATTTGACATAATCCAGACATCCAATTTCACACATCCTTTATCACACAAGATAATCCTTTAATTAACTGTTAATTAACTGCTGATATTACGAGAGCTTGCTAGCAATCATCTTTAATTAGGCAATGAATGCTGACAAACAGCTCGTTGTGTTTTCACAAGTTTGATAAAACATTATAAGAAATTGCCGAGTTGAAATACACATGGCAGCTGTGCCAGACTGGCTGTTGGCGATTAAAGGTCTGGGTCATAAATTGTGTGCTCTGGACATTAACCAGTCGCCGCAAAGTGCCTTATTCACGTCTATATCAGTACCAATTGCTTGTTATGATTTGGGTACACCACGAAGACGGCGTTTAACGTAAAATGAGACTCCTTAATGAAAACTTCATTTTAAAAAATCGGATGCGGGGCAAACTTATAGGTGCGGGCGCAAAATAAAAATAAAAATATTTTTTTTTCGATTTACGATTTTAAGGTGCGGCAAATCCGACGAACATCTGATCAATTTGTTGTGGCCTTACATAATTATGTTCTTTGATACAATTGATAAATTCGATCATTTGCTGTTTTTAAATATTATATGAATGAACATATGTGTGTTATATGTGCATGTGTGGGGAAAATAATACATATATCATTAAAGAGTGCAATTAATATGGTATTATCCAGTCAACTGTAAGAAATCAAAAACTATATAGTATGTGAACCTGTGTTAAAGTCGGTTCTTCATGATCAGAGCTGCTCTTAGATATGTATGCCTCCCTTTGAAGAAGTGGGGGTATATTGCTTTGCACCTGTCCGTCGGTCGGTCGGTCGAATGGTCGGTCCGTCCGTCCGAAGACCATTTCGTTTCCGCACGATATCTAGAGAACGCTTTGACCTACGGTCATTTAAGTTGGTATGCTGGTTACTTGGGATGATAGGAAGACGCCTATCAATTTTGAGGTCAAAGGTCAAGGTGACAGAGGCTTGTTACATGAAAACTGTTTCCTCTGTAGACCATTTCGTTTCCGCATGATATGTAGAATACGCTTTGACCTACGATCATCCAAGTTGGTATGCTGGTTACTCGGGAGGAAAGGAAGACGCCTATCAATTTTAAGTTCAACAAATCAAAGGTCAAGGTCACAGGGGCTTGTAGCATGAAAACTGTTTTCTCCGTATACCAGTTTGTTTCCGCAGGATATCTAGAGATGTATTGGCCTATTGGATGTTTAAATCAAACAGAAAACAGGTATCCTTATATTATAGACTGTAAAAATAAATCCATAATTATACTCTATCATTCTTTCAGCTTTATATTTACTTTCTAAAGCATCAGCTTTAATGTCCTCCCCATGTGTTAATGTGCACATACCATATTAAAAAAAATTCTTAACAATTGCACATATTGACGACTTGACTGCAAGTCGGGGGGCCTACATTTTATTCTATTTATAACCAGGTTCCGGTGGGTTCTAAGCGATCAATTACACTTTATGTACCGACAGCATATTTGTAACTGTATCAATCAGGAATTTGCATTTGGTCTGAAAAAGCAACAAATATGTTACAATATACAATAATATATTACTCGGATGATGCACTGTGCGTTTACTGCCAATCAGTATTTCCCAGAATGATAGGATGGTTGTTTTCAAATTTACGATATTGTTGAATTCACAAGGACGATTTACATAATGCCTTCTGTCAAAAATATGAATGTTCAACAGAAAAACGTGAACGACCTAGTATCGGTCCATTCTTTGAATACTGATATTTGCAATTTTAAACAAATATGTGTATTTTTGTCATCAGACATATCAGACTTATACTACTACATATGTAAATGTAGTTGTAAATACTCGAGAGATATTTATTTCAAGCGTCTGTATATCACACTTAAACGCAACAGCCCTTTGAACAAGTCTGTTTTTTATATACAACATTCGACCAGTGAACCTAAATACACCAAAGTATTTCAACACCAAACGGAATGCATTATAATCAGATAACGTATATGGAAAACAATAGACTGTGTAAGAAAATATATTTATGTTAATACATGTATAACCATAATGTACGATGCTAACATCCCAAATTGGCATTACGTCGGTGCGTCCAAATTACTAGTCAATGCAAACACGATGCAAACTAAGAACATACAGTCAAAAGAAACCCAATGATGTAAATGAAAAAGAAAAACTAATACGATAATATAAAATATATTCAACGTTCTGTAAATTAGTCCTTAGGCAAATACATAAACACTGTGATAGCTATTAACATTTTGTCCTCAGTGGGAGCAACCATTATTACTGTGTGCCTGACGTACAATTTTGTTACGTTCGGCCGGGTACCAGACAGTTAAAATAATAGACAATTGTTTTGCAGTTATGTACACGAAGTTAGTAAAGCAACATAGCCAACTCCTCGTAGTGGTTACTTACCCCTTGGTACTCTTCAGCTATCACTGCCACCGCGAGTTAAAAACTTCCAGATGTCAGGGATCATAGAAAATATATATTTTCACTCGTGTCTGCGCCACTCGTGAAAATATCATTTTCTATGAACACTCGTGAAATAAAATACAATCTTACACCGAATTCAACAAATGTCCTCTATTACAAATAATTCTCTATCTGACTTTCAATGTAAATATTGCCGAGCTATTAGCTATTAAATTGTGTGATGATTTATGTTTGCTTCACTGCAATTTAAACAATACTATTCTTTGACATGTTTATTGTTTCAGTATAATGTGCAAATATTGCATAGCCAATTTTGTTGTGTGTGTTTATTATAGCATGACCATTTAAAATAATAGGTATCAAAGCATTGGAAAGTTTCAAAGTGGTATTATAAATATATTAATAGTAATTTATTATATCTAAAAGAAATGAGCATAAATAATGATAAAACAGTCTGTAAGGAATTGCATAAAATTCCGTTGTGATATAACAGCGTTGAAATATACCTCATCAATCAAATGTCACGTGAACACAAGGCACGTGGTGTGTTGTAATAAGGACCCATACACATTGTGACGGTCTAGACATAGTACATTATAATGACGGTCTAGACATAGTACATTATAATGACAGTCTAGACATAGTACATTATAATGACAGTCTAGACATAGTACATTATAATGACAGTCTAGACATAGTACATTATAATGACAGTCTAGACATAGTACATTATAATGACAGTCCAGACATAGTACATTATAATGACGGTCTAGACATAGTACATTATAATGACAGTCTAGACATAGTACATTATATGACAGTCTAGACATAGTACATTATAATGACGGTCTAGACATAGTACATTATAATGACAGTCTAGACATAGTACATTATATGACAGTCTAGACATAGTACATTATATGACAGTCTAGACATAGTACATTATAATGACAGTCTAGACATAGTACATTATATGTGATGCCTCATTTGTCACAATGATTTGCAATGACTCTCGTCAAGTAGATTTCCAATCCCATACATATAAGGCCTGTTTATTTTCTTGTACACTTAAAATGAACAGACGAAGGAAGTATGTCTGACAATAAGAGTACGCTCTTGTTACGTTTACACTCCCTTTACGGTATGTTAATTACATCAAGGAATGCTTCATTATTTACTGAAGTGACAACATTGTTATAGGTCATTGTGTAATATATTTGTCATTTTTATGATAATTTAAGAAGTATATTCATTCTTAACGCTTATACGAGAGGACCAAGTTTTTAACAAAAAGAAATGAACGAAACCAGAAAATCTGTATGAATACGCTTTTCAAATTACATTATACAAGCTTTTTAAATTAAAAGTTGACGCATGTTGTTGTTGTATTTAGCATGTACATTTATATAACGATGAGCTGCATATGCGCACGTCTTAAATAAACTTTCAGATATTTTGTGTTCTGTATAATCATGTTCAACGTTTGAAAAACGAAATGGCAATTAAACTAAAAATAAATAACCTATTTTGTTACTGAACATACAGATATAGAATGTCAAAGATAGTAAAACGTGATACAAAAACAGACAAACACAGAAAAGAGGACAGGGTGCAAGTTAACAGGATCTTATTAATAGTGCGCTAATACATACATGTACAAAGTATATTAAAACAACAACAATAATATAAAACGGACTATGTCAACGAAAATTGGGCTCTGTATCGCACTATAAATTGTACAATATGATAGAAATGTGGCTCCGTATCGCACTATAAATTGTACTATATGATAGAAATGTGGCTCCGTATCGCACTATAAATTGTACAATATGATAGAAATGTGGCTCCGTATCGCACTATAAATTGTACTATATGATAGAAATGTGGCTCCGTATCGCTCTATAAATTGTACAATATGATAGAAAAGCGCTATACTAAGACGTGTGCATTAAATAAATAAAAATAATATTATATTCAATAAGATATTGGATAAAAACAAATTAGCAAACAAGTTTGAAAAAAAAACACAAAACAAACCCAAATGGGTATCGAACTCACGACTTAGGAGCCATACGAAGAATGACAGTAGACAGCGCTTTAACCAACAGCGCTATCATGCTTGGTAAGGAGTCGTTTGTAAACGGTTATACAAATACTCACAATTCTGAAGTCAAAATGGAAACAGGAAAAGGCCCAAACAAAAACGACCGTAATGACTAATTGCTTTTTTACAGCAGAATGCGTACAATCTATTCCAATTATATATACCCTGTTTGCCCGTTATTATATACCAGTATTAATATCTAAATTTCAATTTTTAAAGAAATTGCTCCCTTGAGGCCCTTTTCGATTACACACTCAACAGTCCCTTTAATAAAAACGACTGAATTTATTTTTTGACCACATCTCACCCTAGTTATAGAGCAATATATTACCATCCTGAGACTTAAAGAGGCTTTGTGATACTATCAGACATGTCAATTTACTCCATCTTGCACGGACTAGCATCAAATATGTTATATAAGAAGAGAACAATTAATCGGACAATATACTGGACATTTATTGGCAATCAATCACTCGAGGATGCTTATCTTAATGCTCTCACAAAACAACGAGGACAATTTACGTAATGACTTTTTGCGACATATAGGAATGTTCAACCCCAAAACGGCAGACTATCGGTCCAGTTTTTAGCTCGGTGAGCTATTGGTATAGGGGACCTATCCGGCGTCATCTATTGTCCGTCGTCCGTCGTGAGTGTGCTGTCAACAATTTGGACCGTTATCGCGATAAAGACTACAGTTTTTATTCAATCTTGACCTAGCTTGCACAGTTTGTGTATGACCATAAAATCTAAGATGGGATTGTTATTGGGTCAGATCACACCAGAAACCACAGAGTTATTGCCACTTTTTCATAGAAGAAAAGTGCAAAAATGCCCTTTTCCAACGTATAGACTTTATTTTCCATCGAATCTTAACCAAACGTTCTCAGTTTGTGTATGACGATCAGATCTCAGGAGACGCCAAAAATGGGCCAGATCGTGTTTCAAAGTTATGGCCCTTTGTTTATTAAAAAATATACAAAAAATGGACGTTATTCAGGATATAGATTTTTATCCAATCTTCACCAATCTCGCACTGTTTGTCTATTAACATGAGATCACAGCTGAAGTCGAATATAAGAAAGATTGGACCAGAGACACCAGAGGTATTGCCCTTTGTTTGTGAAAAAAATATGCAAAAATGGACACTATTCAGGATAGAAACTTCATTTTTCATCCAATCTTCACCAATCTTGCAAAGTTTGTCTATGACCATAAAATTAAAAGTGAAGTCGAATATAAGCAAGATCGGACCAGAAACACCATAGTTATTGCCCTTTGTTTGTGAAATAAATATATATAAATGGACATTATTCAGGATAGAGACTTCATTTTTCATCCAATCTTCACCAATTGTGTACAGTTTGTCTATGAACGTAATACTACAGGTGAAATCGAATAAAATCATGATCGGGTCTGAAACACCAGAGTTATTGCCCCTTGTATTTGGAAAAAAAGCATCAACAAGTTATCAATCCTTGGCTTGCAAACACGATTTTTGTGAAATGGACATTATTCAGAATAGAGACTCCATTTTTCATCCAATCTTCACCAATTGTGTACAGTTTGTCTATGAACGTAAGACTACAAGTGATGTCGAATAAAAGCATGATCGGGCCTGAAACACCAGAGTTATTGCCCCTTGTGTGTGGAAAAAAATATCAACAAGTTATCAATGATTGGCTTACACACACGATTGTTGTTTCAATGTTGACCAAACTTACACAGTTTGCGCATGACCATTCATTGATTGATACAATTTGATTTCCCACAGTTGCAAGACTTGCATGCAGTTATTTGTGCATGCAAAATTGATGTCTTCAGAGCCTGCATTAACATAATTTATGATCATTGGGCAGAAAATTATCAAAGAAAAGCAAAACTTGACCTTATAGCACAGCCATCGCAATTATCGCATTGCAACTAGTTCTCCAAAACTGTTTGCGAAAAAGACATCAAAATCTACTGTTTCTGCATTTTGCAGAATTGTCAATGACTTAATGAAAAAGAGTCATTTTATAATATCGATAAAAATAATTTGAGAACCATTAGCAAAAAAAACGCACATCCACTACCCAACTCGTACTTTAGTTAGCCCATTGCACTAACCGATGTTTTAAATCAAAATTGATCCTATCTCCCTCTGCGTATTGTTCAGATACCTTAATTTTCAAATTTGTATGGTCTTCATCTGTACCACTTCTCAGGTGAGCGCTTTAGGCCATTATGGCCCTTTTGTTTTATTCGTGGAGTACATAATAAAATAAAACCAAAACAAGTGTTTTATTTCATACTATACACGTTTTGTGAAACAGTATACTAGTATAAACCGTAAATAACAGTTAAACCAAAAGTTGATAGCACAGTATTCTGGTGAACGGTTGGGACGATACAAGTTACCATGGTGATGTAAACCTATTTATAGCATCGTAGTTCTGAACAATGACAGAAGTTTAACGAAAACACTAGTATTTTGAATGATCACATTTGCAGTACATAAAAGTGTTACAGAATGTATTGATTCTCCATAATGTATTGATTCTCCATGTATCTCGTTCAAAATATGACATCTGACATAAATACACTTCTCATTCCTAGGTTGATTATTCATTCAGTATTGCGAAACAGTTATAAGCCATGTAATGTATCCAGTACATTGTATTCTCAATGTAGCATATTGTTCTTAGTCTTGGTGTCCGTTGAATCTTTGCCGAAAAGTTATTACAAAAATATTGCGATGTTATTACAAAAAATTTGCGATTTGAGCCCTGAGAACGGAGCTGCAATTTTGCAATGTATAAAATAAGCACGTAAAATATCAAAACAAAGAGAACAAATGACTTCAGTTTGTATGTGGTTAACCATATCTCATAATTGTCTATCTGACAGGTCGAACATGTTAAAGTTGTAAGTTATTGTACAATTCATATTAGTCACACTTGGTATTTCTAAAGGTGTTGACGAATTTCATGACATTCGGCATGAAAGTGAAAAAAGGTCATTTGTATTAAGTCAATGACAAACTTACATTTATTTGCGAAACTGGCCTTTTCCATAATGATGTTCGGAGAAATAGCATTCATCCTGCTTAATCAACTCGTGTTTAACATAAAACGTAGGGGTTTCACCATCGCTGGAGGGAATTGTCATCGTTTTTAAGCCATTTTGCAGACCAAGCTATCATGTGATTCTCATTCAAAAGATTTACATGAAATTGAACTCACACTTACCATTCTGAGGCTTAAAGTTTGTCACGACTAAACTGACGTTTCATGTTCTCTATTTATTTCGGTCATTTGCTAGCACAATATTAAGCTGTCAACGACCTTTAAATACTAGGAAATCTATTAACTCCGTATCAGCTGCTTGAACAGTTTATTTATACCACGTACAATATTAAGCTGTGAACGACCTTTAAATACTAGGAAATCTATGCTTGCCGTACCAGCGGCCTGAAACATAAATTCCGTTCGTATAAGTTTAAGCTAACAAACGTACCGTTGCCTTGGATAATATATTTGCATTATTTCTTTGTACTTCGTATGTGTGCTCTACATTTTATTATCTACATCATTCAATTTTAAGTTCAATTCTTGTCACACGTTATCAACTCTACACTTTATAATGTCTTGATTAAATAAGACGCTGTATTTTATGAATTCGAAATCTAGTACACATAAGTGCATGATGAAAAGTTGAGTGTTCATGTGCAATTCCAAATAAAAAAGAAAAAACTTTTATATTCGTAAGCATCATGAATAAAACAAAATAATTATATTTAACAAAATAATAATTATATAAATTGTTATTTCTTTCGGAATTTGTACTATTTCAACGCCAATAAGTAGATCTAATAACTGTCACCAACATGGATTTAGCATCGTAATTCAGTTTACTACACGATACAAGATTTTCAGCAATCAAATGCAGACATGCTACAATCGACAAATACGTCAGTATACTTGAAACATTGCCTGTATGGACCATTTTGTCGTTACAATGAAATGAGTTACGCATTGGGTGTCAGAACAGATATTTGTTAACATTGGTTCAAGATTGTTGTAAAGCGGTCAATTTATAGATCACGCCGCGTTCTACGATATTTCCATCAGATGGAATTATTTTACTGGAATCTGTTCAACTCACTGTCATTAAATGACAGAAATGCAATATCTGATTGAAGAATGTGGTGTTTTCTAGGATGCCGTTTTTGTTTGTGAAAAGAACAGAGTTATGACATCATGGTATATAATGATTTTACATTGATTGCCCACATGTTCGATTGACATTTGAATTCACCTTTATGTAAAGTAAGATCAACAAAATATGCGAGAGGCATGTTTGATAAGCCGCACATTAAACAAGGACTTTGCACGTACTATTCGGAATAAGGTTGTAGAAATTGCAGTTCCAGTTTACATCATACATTGCAGGAATTGTTTCAATTCTAACATGTAAACATATACATTGGACGTACTTATCAGTACAAGGTTGTGGAAATTGCAGTTCCAATTTATACCATACATTAAAGTACTGGTACAGTTGTATTTTCATTTTCCAGGAAGTAGTATTTGAAACATAACGAAGCATTTTTTTTTTTGTAACTAAGTGCAAATCGGTTTTTCTCTGGAAGCATGCGAATCTCTTTCTGCTTTTTGCATTGATTAAACTGGACATAAGATACCGCCAAAACGCCACAATAATTGATATTCTGGCATCCAATTTCTCGCTAGCAATCAAGCCAAAACAAACTGACGTGGTTTGTCATATGTCAAGTGGCGTCTTGTGCCAAATGATTCGTACTTGCTGCCATGTTTGTAGAACAAACGGCGTCTGCGGTTTGCATTCAACATGAACCTACTCTTATAGGATGCGGACAATAATGTATTTATCATAAAAGATAGCGTTTATTTAGGTTCCTACCATTATATTATCATAAGGCAATAATATATTTTGTAGCTGTATTTTATTAGCTATCACTATCAATAGTCTAAGTGCCAGCGTACATGATAGTAACATTTAAATACAATGAGCTAGCGACTAATACATATATATAATTGGTTTCCAACATAAATATTTTTATATAAAAGTACCGATCTCAACACTTGTGGTACAAAATTATAATAAAAACAGATTGATTTTCAATGACCACAATAAAGTAGAAACACCCACATATAAAATCGTGGTAAAGTTACTTGCACTAATTATGAACAGACGAATGACGTTTGTCTGGCAATGACAGTACGCAACTGTAAGTGCCAGCGTACATGATAGTAACATTTAAATACAATGAGCTAGCGATTAATACATATATATAATTGGTTTTCAGCATAATTGTTTTTATATAAAAGTACCGATCTCAACACTTGTGGTACAAAATTATAATAAAAACAGATCTGATGAATGACACGATACAATTTTACAAACACCGGTATATATACATGAAATATAGGAACTAATTGTTGAACATGAAGAAATGCTTTGTAAACGATGCGTAAAACATTGGAATATATACATGAAAAAAAGAAACTAATTGTTGAACATGAAGAAATGCTTTGTAAACGAGCGTAAATGTTTGACACAGCAATTATTTCGAACCATTTATTAAAATAATGAAAAACAGTGTGTGTTACTATTGCCGTTTAAGCTGATGAAAGCAAACGGTTGAATGCAATTTCTTTCCGAATAAGAAGATAATGCTCTTAATTATCATGGATGCATTTAGCAAAAAAAATTATACGAGTCGTATTACAAAACAAGGAGAAATTTAGCTCTTTTAGTTATAGCTGATTATAACTGAAGTAAATTCAAAGGAGTCCAGTGAGTATATGCCGATACTATCGATGCACTATGTACAGAATATTGACAACCAACATACTAAGCCTGTTTCGTGCATATTCTCAATTCATTTTGTATCAAACGTTATCGTGTAGAGCTTCTGCAAATTATAAAGTTTTGATATTTTATGAACGTGAATCCTGCAGTGAAGTTAGTTTTGTCGTTGCTCCATAAACCATATCTAATTTTTATAAGAAGATAATTTCACAAATTATAAGAAAAAGTATTTTCGGCAAAAACATATTACAAGGCAAAGTAAACAAGATGATTATGTCTGTGCCATGCAACGTTGCACAAAACTAATGAAGAATGGATCACCCAAAAGTGCACAATAATGTTTCCAGTAGTCAGTATATCTGCAACGATACAGATGAATATGTTATGCTTCTGACTTCCCACATTAATAGATCTGCCGGCGTCTCGTGAACCGAGCATAACAAATATGCAATGAAAATAAATACTTCAATTGTTCATTGGTATTTCTCTTCATAATCGCAACAACCACATTAGAACGCATCTTGGTCAAGGAGAAAGTATGAATGTCAGACATGTTGTACAAAAAAACTTCTTGAAGAGTTAAGAACTGTATACATTATGCATATTTCGAGGATTTCGTACTAAATGATTTTACAAATAATTTATAAGAATCGTACAAACCAAATAAGTGAACACAAGTGGAATGTTTTGTATATATTTTAAGCATAATGGTATTGATATTCTATATATTAGATCGATATATTGTATTCGATGTGTCGTTGTTCATAATGATTTTCAAAATGACCACAATAAAGTATAAACACCCACATGTAAAATGTTGGTAATTTTTTTATTTTATTTTTGTGTGTGTGCAACATTTTATTTTCTCGTAGTAGCTTTACATACATGCTTACATTAATACATCAACCATTATATTATACTAACACAAAATTATTAATACATATGCATGTACAAAATTAAAATGACATGCAATGAGTTGCATTGAGTATATATATAATTATGATAATGTGAAGACTACAAAACTAATGCTATGACATACAGACTAACTATTACATAACAAAATGTGTATACATACAGCAGTATTAATACATTTACATGTATTAAATTGAAATATGTTCTAAAAAAACTGCACATTTAAAAAGAAATGCTAAAGACACTGAATTGCATTGAGTATAAATGTTGTTATGATATTGCAGAGACTACCAAAGTAATGTTATGGTATACAAAATAATTATTACTAGAAGTATTAATCCTTGTCTATTTAATTTCACTAAACAATGTTGATAAAGTTACTTGCATTACTTATGAACAGAAGAATGATGTATGTATGGCAATTACAGTACGCAGTTATTACGATTACTGTCTTTTTTCACGGCATTTAATAACGGCAACGAAATCCTGGATTGCTTCATATCTATCGAAATGAAGATGCATTATCATATCACGTTATCGCACTGTTGGGCGATACAAATGCCGTGTTAAAAATTGACGGAACTAAAGAACAAAGTATATATTTGATAGATGAATATTTCGAATGACGTCAAAAACAGCCAAACAGGGGTACACAACAAAAAAACAATGTTGGCAAAAGGGCATTTGTACAAGTACTAGTAAGAGCCAATATTACGCTAACACATACCACGATTAAATTATGTTAAAACAAAAACAACGATCAATAATATATTCAGCTAGCTAAACTTATGTGTCGTCATCCTGAACCTAAGGACCGAAAACAGCTCTGTTGTCGCTATCAAAAATGTAAGTTGTGACATTTTGAACGGATAAGGAACACATAAGCAACATAAAACAATAATCTGTTTATCGGACGATGCACTGAATTGCTCATATCGGAAGTACATCAATCTGATCGTAAATAGTGATTCTTCATTTGTCTTATTCTAAAGATGGCATTCCTAAACTGATTAGTCGGTATTTAAGCGAACTTGTTAGGTGTTGTTTAAAAGCGCATTTGTCTGACACATTATGTCATGAGAATGTTTTGCTACCAAGAGTTATAATTGTTGTGAATGAAACAAGACAACTGAAAAACTGGGTTTCTAGTTAAATAACATAAATAAGTTAAAACAAGTATAACAATAAATATAATTTCGAAAATTTACTAGCTTGTCTGCTTAGTTAATTATTGTACCAGTGACTTTCATTTCTTGTTGCAAAACGTTATGGATTGATTTCTTTACATTCAGTTTGTCAGTGAAAGTCAAACCCTTTTTTAAAATAATAACTGCATTCAGAAAAATCTTTTTCTACGAACATATTGGTTTATGACTTGAATGACTTTCTGAGAAATAACCTTGTCATAGATCAAGTTAAAGGGACGTGCTCACAGATATTTGTATTTTTTTAAGTGTTCCATTAAATATCTTAACTTGACAGATTTACGCATCGAAACTAAAGAATTTACGTTGATTAACAAGTGAAGAATTGAAACAAAGAAAGAAAAAAAAAAGTTGCTCCCACAGGGGTTCGAACTTCAGACCTCCTGAATAAAAACGCTTACGCCTTAACTGCTCGGACATTCCGATTTCGGTTTTTGTCGCTGCATTTTTACTTTAAGTAAGGCGTCCACGTGTTCAACAAATTTAACGTTAACAACAGAAGGACTCCAAATTATTCCATCGTTTACAAACGCGTCATGATTTTATCAATTTCATATGATGATTACTAGTAAACGGAACGGTAACAGGGTTTCCCGCAGGATTTCTTGAAGGCATGTCGGCATCCCCGACACCCCCACCCTGCGACAAAAATCCCGCCCACCCACGAGATCCAATCGGACCCCTTAGTCCCCGCCATCGAAATTGGCCGCTTAGTTTGACCCCCACCTCCTTGAAATCGGCCGCATCGCCCGACCCCAGCCCTCCCACCGAAATCGGCTGCAACGCTTCAATCCACCTCCCCAAAATCGGCCGCATCGCGCGACCCCACTTTCCGAATTCGGTTGCGACATTTTTCTACAAAAGCGCGTTATAATTATGTTGCCATGCACAAGGTCACGGATGCCTCATGAAAAACGTGCGTGTACTGGCCACGTGCTTAATTGCAGTGTTTTTTGTGAACATTATTACATTTGACGACGTTTAATTGTGTTTCAAAATGAGGCTCTATATTACATTAATCGTTTGCATATTTTTGATTGTCAATTTGTGAAATTGATAAGAAAATTATTCGGATAAAATAAAACGTTAAATATAATAATCAAATGTTTACAAATGCCTGTTCACTTTATCCGGCAAAGCTAGTATTTGTTGTGTGTGTGTGTTACATTTTTCTCGAGTGCACCGGGATTCTCTCCCATATGGCCATCGCCCCCATAAGACTTGTTAGTTGGGTTACGAGGGATAGTGCAAGATACAGGAGACGCCCCATTCCAGAGACGACCCTGGGTCTTTTAGTGCCGGGTGTGAAGCTCCTAGTACACTGCACCTCGGTTTAACGTCTCATGCGAAAGACGAGTTAGTAGGTTAGGGTGTTGCGGGGGATCGAACCTGCAACCCCTGGGTTATGAAGCCAGTACGTTTCCACTAGACCACGGATGCGCCACATATTTTTTGTCAAATACTTTTTTTAGTTATAAGTAAGGTATAAACTCCGCCCACAAAATCGCCGTATATGATTGGCTAAGGAGATCGTTGTGGGCGGAACTACACAGTTCAGTCACTTGTCAATCACACTGTTGGAAGAGATACCTTATTGATCAATACGGCGTTCGTTTATGGCCCTGTGGTTCAAGATCGATGTAATAGATAATGGGATTAAGGGTTGTCGCTTTGAAAATTAAAGCATGTCGGCGTTATTTAAGCATGTCGGCAAATGACTAACTGCTTTGAAGGCATGCATGGCCCGACCAATGAAACTGGCCTGCGGGAAACCCTAGGTAGTGTTATTTCGCTCCTTTCTATACACTACTCTTTTATTTTTGGAATCTGGGACAAAAACTTGGAAAATTGTAAATTCGCCAATCTGTGAACAGGTCCCTTTTATTTTTGGAATCTGGGACAAAAACTTGGAAAATTGTCAATTCGCCAATCTGTGAACAGGTCCCTTTAACATACGAGATCCACAATCGCTTGAAGGGATATATTTACATGTAGAGTAATCTACCATGAGATTCTCATACAAATTGAATTCAGCTCTTATTTGGTATTAGAAGGCTTTCCTTTATTTTTAAATATTTATATAAACGCTCATTTTGTTACTATATTATATAAATATCACACCCCATAGAGGGTGATACAACGTATTGTCAACCCGAGAATGTCAAACGAGGCGTAAGCCGAGGTTGACATTACCATTTCTCGGGTTGACAATACGTTGTATCACCCTCTATGGGGTGTGATATTTAATTTATTATACCGAACAATAAAACAAGGAAACTTAGGCCTGATTACTTAATTTATAGATCTACTTTTTTAAATGCCCTTTAAAATCAACTAATAACCTAAAAGTGTTAAAGCTAATTTACCACGGATTATTTTCATTATTTAAGATGTGTATCTATATGAAACATTTATGGTTCCTTCACAATACAACAGTTAAATAATACTGCAAAAACAGACTTCCGTACTTTGAAACACAGTTTACCGGCATGACCGGCGAGTGCGTACAGTGCAGTTATATTTAGATGTGTCATGCTTAAAAGATGGTGTGATCGATAGGATGTTTCTACAGCGCGTTAGTTTAAATCAGTAATATACATGGCGAAATACGGGCGAAAATTATTGTTGGATACAAAACTAAATATTATAGTTAATGGGAAGTGTTTGATGGATATTCAGAACACATGAACGCGATAAATGTGTTTAGTAGAGTAGTGCAGTAACGACACAAACTAGTGTTCACTCGACTGACATAGGATTGTGCTGTGTCGTGTTAGTTTGTTTTTAACAGGTCTAAGCTTCGCGTTACAGTACACATAATTAATTAAACCATGCATCGGCGATATCTGAACTTAATTTGAACGGCAATACGGATAATCGGATACCGGTTTGGAGACAAAATACCATTTAAAATATACGTTCTGACCAGCCATGGCGATTTCAAAAACAAATCGCATTTCTGTTTAGCAGGGTTCGCATGAAATAAAATATTGCACAACTGTGTGGATACTTGAAAATAAATTGCAAACGCGTGTTGTTGGATATTAATTGTAAAAGCAGTGGATTGACGTTCGCATTACTAATGGTAAACGTTGTTTTGTTTTGTGAAACGGTTGTTCTATTTTTAGCTCCGCGCGAGGATGACAGTATACTGTCGCATGTGACATTACGAATTGTTTCATGATAGGTATATGGAAATTTAACATGGGCTAATCACGTGAGGTATAATAATTAATAATGTCATCATGGAAAAAAATCATCCATACTCATTTATGTCAATGCGTTCCAAATAAATGCGGTATATATAACTATTAAGTATCCATTGAGAGAAGATGTGTTCACTCGTGATATTTATGTATAGAAAACAACCGATTAAGACGAGGCAAGGAGACTACATTTTGTTAGGGATATTTGTCATACGGACATGTGCCTTAGTAATGAGTTTAAAACGATACTACATTAAGTTCTAATAATTCATTTTGTAACATATATCCTGTATGCATTTTGTTATAATATTTAATAATAAACATATGGTTTTAATAATTTCCGTTACAAGTTTTGAAAGCCGCGTGGTCTTAGATCTATAATACTTTAAATGACAAGCTAGGAAAAAAGTCGCCGGAAGTCGAGTTAAAAATTTGCGGATGTGGATTCTCAATAACGGAATGTAATTTCCAAAGGAGATTACCTAGTTTTGGGAAAGGCCTATCACTACGTATACTCATTTTATGTTTAGTTGCAAAAATCTATACCAAACTTGACTATAGTCGATATTGACACTTCCTTGGAAGTGACAATTTCAATACATAACTCTAAAATGGTATCTCAAACAATTCAGTTAGGCCACAACAAATTGATCAGTTGTTCTACGGATTTTGTCCAAACAAAATAAGAGCGAGCGAGCGAAATAAAAATAAAAATATTTTTTTTCCATTTTCGATAAAATCGGAGGCGAGCGAAAAGCGCAAAATAAAAAAAATCCTATCATGCCCATAGTGTTTAAAAATTACTCCCAAACGCCATCATAACTTGATATCTTGTAAATAATTTCTTCTTCATCTGCTCTGTTCCATAAATTGTTGTCAAAATCAAGATATATGTAATAAACTAAGCAACTAATTTCTCCATTTCTTCTTTGACCATGTCCTGCAAAGGGTTTTGTGCAACAAGTCTTCAATAGTGATTCTGCTATTAAATTAACGACCGGCAGTAAATACTAAATAGCCATATCTTAACTATAAGAAAGTAGACCTTATACAAGGTAATTGTCATTATCAAAATATATATTTTATACACCAAGTCATTCACTACCAACAGTTTAATAACATGAATATCAAATGTCATACAATAAACACAAAACAATTTAGGAATCACTAGTATAAGATCTGTATCTTTAAATGACACGACGAAACAACTGGACGCCACCATTTTTTAAAACCGTAAACCAGGACTCACACTGGCTCTTATTTTTCTTGAGCCATTTTTTTTTTATCGACTCGCAACATCGTTGCGTGTTTCCATGTCAGGGAATAGTTATATCTTACTGTTTTAATTGCTATAAAATTATACTTCACTGTGCTGTATTATATTAATTAATTATAAAAAAAAAAAAAAAAAAAAAAAAAAAAAAAAAAAAAAATGTAATAAACAGTATGTCGGACAAACCAATCAAAGTGTTTCCCGTAGAATGAATAACCATAGATTTGATATAAGAAACTGTTCAATAAATCCTGTATCACATGTTGCAACCCATTTTGGGTCTCTAAACAATAATTGTACATTGTCAGATTTCTCTTTTGTTCCAATAGATGTTGTTCATAATAATCTAGACCGTTTATGTAAAGAAACGTTTTGGATACATAAATTAAACACTATGCTTCCTAACGGTCTTAATAACAAAGTGCTGTACGATATATAATACGTTCACATACTTGACATATATTCGATGTTTGCCTATTACTATGTTTTTTATTATATTATAATTAATAGGCTGATGAATCAACTCTGATCCATCATTTTATACTATCATGATTATGTGTTCTATATATGTCAGCATAATGCTATTTTACAGGTCATCATTTTTCCGCCAAACGACGTAACGTCACTGTATGACGTCGACGTCACTTCCTTTGTTTATATTTATTATTTTATTACTACTGATGAAGGCATCATGCCGAAACGTTTAGTGTATTAAAATTAAATAAACAAACGTGTTTGTGCGATAATTATTATTATTATTAATTAATTATGGCATTAACAAAAGCATTAGTATACTTCGATTTTTATATTAACATTTTTCTTAATTGTTCATTGCAGTAAACTTGGATAATTATTTTTTATTTAAACATACACTCTTAAACTATCTACAAGATGTTAACAAAATATATCCATAAATAAATTAAAATTAATAACTAACATAATGACTTGGCTTGCCCTGTTAAATGTACCTTAATATATAATAGCTGAACAAAATGTACACCAAACAGATACGTTGAATTTATAAAATGGACATGTCAGAAACAACTTATATGTGTGGATATTAGAAGTAAGAAATCAAGGACAAACCACTGGTCAAAACTGTCCGAAATGTAAACATACCCGATAATCAGTCCATTTGACATAATCCAGACATCCAATTTCACACATCCTTTATCACACAAGATAATCCTTTAATTAACTGTTAATTAACTGCTGATATTACGAGAGCTTGCTAGCAATCATCTTTAATTAGGCAATGAATGCTGACAAACAGCTCGTTGTGTTTTCACAAGTTTGATAAAACATTATAAGAAATTGCCGAGTTGAAATACACATGGCAGCTGTGCCAGACTGGCTGTTGGCGATTAAAGGTCTGGGTCATAAATTGTGTGCTCTGGACATTAACCAGTCGCCGCAAAGTGCCTTATTCACGTCTATATCAGTACCAATTGCTTGTTATGATTTGGGTACACCACGAAGACGGCGTTTAACGTAAAATGAGACTCCTTAATGAAAACTTCATTTTAAAAAATCGGATGCGGGGCAAACTTATAGGTGCGGGCGCAAAATAAAAATAAAAATATTTTTTTTTCGATTTACGATTTTAAGGTGCGGCAAATCCGACGAACATCTGATCAATTTGTTGTGGCCTTACATAATTATGTTCTTTGATACAATTGATAAATTCGATCATTTGCTGTTTTTAAATATTATATGAATGAACATATGTGTGTTATATGTGCATGTGTGGGGAAAATAATACATATATCATTAAAGAGTGCAATTAATATGGTATTATCCAGTCAACTGTAAGAAATCAAAAACTATATAGTATGTGAACCTGTGTTAAAGTCGGTTCTTCATGATCAGAGCTGCTCTTAGATATGTATGCCTCCCTTTGAAGAAGTGGGGGTATATTGCTTTGCACCTGTCCGTCGGTCGGTCGGTCGAATGGTCGGTCCGTCCGTCCGAAGACCATTTCGTTTCCGCACGATATCTAGAGAACGCTTTGACCTACGGTCATTTAAGTTGGTATGCTGGTTACTTGGGATGATAGGAAGACGCCTATCAATTTTGAGGTCAAAGGTCAAGGTGACAGAGGCTTGTTACATGAAAACTGTTTCCTCTGTAGACCATTTCGTTTCCGCATGATATGTAGAATACGCTTTGACCTACGATCATCCAAGTTGGTATGCTGGTTACTCGGGAGGAAAGGAAGACGCCTATCAATTTTAAGTTCAACAAATCAAAGGTCAAGGTCACAGGGGCTTGTAGCATGAAAACTGTTTTCTCCGTATACCAGTTTGTTTCCGCAGGATATCTAGAGATGTATTGGCCTATTGGATGTTTAAATCAAACAGAAAACAGGTATCCTTATATTATAGACTGTAAAAATAAATCCATAATTATACTCTATCATTCTTTCAGCTTTATATTTACTTTCTAAAGCATCAGCTTTAATGTCCTCCCCATGTGTTAATGTGCACATACCATATTAAAAAAAATTCTTAACAATTGCACATATTGACGACTTGACTGCAAGTCGGGGGGCCTACATTTTATTCTATTTATAACCAGGTTCCGGTGGGTTCTAAGCGATCAATTACACTTTATGTACCGACAGCATATTTGTAACTGTATCAATCAGGAATTTGCATTTGGTCTGAAAAAGCAACAAATATGTTACAATATACAATAATATATTACTCGGATGATGCACTGTGCGTTTACTGCCAATCAGTATTTCCCAGAATGATAGGATGGTTGTTTTCAAATTTACGATATTGTTGAATTCACAAGGACGATTTACATAATGCCTTCTGTCAAAAATATGAATGTTCAACAGAAAAACGTGAACGACCTAGTATCGGTCCATTCTTTGAATACTGATATTTGCAATTTTAAACAAATATGTGTATTTTTGTCATCAGACATATCAGACTTATACTACTACATATGTAAATGTAGTTGTAAATACTCGAGAGATATTTATTTCAAGCGTCTGTATATCACACTTAAACGCAACAGCCCTTTGAACAAGTCTGTTTTTTATATACAACATTCGACCAGTGAACCTAAATACACCAAAGTATTTCAACACCAAACGGAATGCATTATAATCAGATAACGTATATGGAAAACAATAGACTGTGTAAGAAAATATATTTATGTTAATACATGTATAACCATAATGTACGATGCTAACATCCCAAATTGGCATTACGTCGGTGCGTCCAAATTACTAGTCAATGCAAACACGATGCAAACTAAGAACATACAGTCAAAAGAAACCCAATGATGTAAATGAAAAAGAAAAACTAATACGATAATATAAAATATATTCAACGTTCTGTAAATTAGTCCTTAGGCAAATACATAAACACTGTGATAGCTATTAACATTTTGTCCTCAGTGGGAGCAACCATTATTACTGTGTGCCTGACGTACAATTTTGTTACGTTCGGCCGGGTACCAGACAGTTAAAATAATAGACAATTGTTTTGCAGTTATGTACACGAAGTTAGTAAAGCAACATAGCCAACTCCTCGTAGTGGTTACTTACCCCTTGGTACTCTTCAGCTATCACTGCCACCGCGAGTTAAAAACTTCCAGATGTCAGGGATCATAGAAAATATATATTTTCACTCGTGTCTGCGCCACTCGTGAAAATATCATTTTCTATGAACACTCGTGAAATAAAATACAATCTTACACCGAATTCAACAAATGTCCTCTATTACAAATAATTCTCTATCTGACTTTCAATGTAAATATTGCCGAGCTATTAGCTATTAAATTGTGTGATGATTTATGTTTGCTTCACTGCAATTTAAACAATACTATTCTTTGACATGTTTATTGTTTCAGTATAATGTGCAAATATTGCATAGCCAATTTTGTTGTGTGTGTTTATTATAGCATGACCATTTAAAATAATAGGTATCAAAGCATTGGAAAGTTTCAAAGTGGTATTATAAATATATTAATAGTAATTTATTATATCTAAAAGAAATGAGCATAAATAATGATAAAACAGTCTGTAAGGAATTGCATAAAATTCCGTTGTGATATAACAGCGTTGAAATATACCTCATCAATCAAATGTCACGTGAACACAAGGCACGTGGTGTGTTGTAATAAGGACCCATACACATTGTGACGGTCTAGACATAGTACATTATAATGACGGTCTAGACATAGTACATTATAATGACAGTCTAGACATAGTACATTATAATGACAGTCTAGACATAGTACATTATAATGACAGTCTAGACATAGTACATTATAATGACAGTCTAGACATAGTACATTATAATGACAGTCCAGACATAGTACATTATAATGACGGTCTAGACATAGTACATTATAATGACAGTCTAGACATAGTACATTATATGACAGTCTAGACATAGTACATTATAATGACGGTCTAGACATAGTACATTATAATGACAGTCTAGACATAGTACATTATATGACAGTCTAGACATAGTACATTATATGACAGTCTAGACATAGTACATTATAATGACAGTCTAGACATAGTACATTATATGTGATGCCTCATTTGTCACAATGATTTGCAATGACTCTCGTCAAGTAGATTTCCAATCCCATACATATAAGGCCTGTTTATTTTCTTGTACACTTAAAATGAACAGACGAAGGAAGTATGTCTGACAATAAGAGTACGCTCTTGTTACGTTTACACTCCCTTTACGGTATGTTAATTACATCAAGGAATGCTTCATTATTTACTGAAGTGACAACATTGTTATAGGTCATTGTGTAATATATTTGTCATTTTTATGATAATTTAAGAAGTATATTCATTCTTAACGCTTATACGAGAGGACCAAGTTTTTAACAAAAAGAAATGAACGAAACCAGAAAATCTGTATGAATACGCTTTTCAAATTACATTATACAAGCTTTTTAAATTAAAAGTTGACGCATGTTTTTGTTGTATTTAGCATGTACATTTATATAACGATGAGCTGCATATGCGCACGTCTTAAATAAACTTTCAGATATTTTGTGTTCTGTATAATCATGTTCAACGTTTGAAAAACGAAATGGCAATTAAACTAACAATAAATAACCTATTTTGTTACTGAACATACAGATATAGAATGTCAAAGATAGTAAAACGTGATACAAAAACAGACAAACACAGAAAAGAGGACAGGGTGCAAGTTAACAGGATCTTATTAATAGTGCGCTAATACATACATGTACAAAGTATATTAAAACAACAACAATAATATAAAACGGACTATGTCAACGAAAATTTGGCTCCGTATCGCACTATAAATTGTACAATATGATAGAAATGTGGCTCCGTATCGCACTATAAATTGTACTATATGATAGAAATGTGGCTCCGTATCGCACTATAAATTGTACAATATGATAGAAATGTGGCTCCGTATCGCACTATAAATTGTACTATATGATAGAAATGTGGCTCCGTATCGCACTATAAATTGTACAATATGATAGAAAAGCGCTATACTAAGACGTGTGCATTAAATAAATAAAAATAATATTATATTCAATAAGATATTGGATAAAAACAAATTAGCAAACAAGTTTGAAAAAAAAACACAAAACAAACCCAAATGGGTATCGAACTCACGACTTAGGAGCCATACGAAGAATGACAGTAGACAGCGCTTTAACCAACAGCGCTATCATGCTTGGTAAGGAATCGTTTGTAAACGGTTATACAAATACTCACAAGTCTGAAGTCAAAATGGAAACAGGAAAAGGCCCAAACAAAAACGACCGTAATGACTAATTGCTTTTTTACAGCAGAATGCGTACAATCTATTCCAATTATATATACCCTGTTTGCCCGTTATTATATACCAGTATTAATATCTAAATTTCAATTTTTAAAGAAATTGCTCCCTTGAGGCCCTTTTCGATTACACACTCAACAGTCCCTTTAATAAAAACGACTGAATTTATTTTTTTACCACATCTCACCCTAGTTATAGAGCAATATATTACCATCCTGAGACTTAAAGAGGCTTTGTGATACTATCAGACATGTCAATTTACTCCATCTTGCACGGACTAGCATCAAATATGTTATATAAGAAGAGAACAATTAATCGGACAATGTACTGGACATTTATTGGCAATCAATCACTCGAGGATGCTTATCTTAATGCTCTCACAAAACAACGAGGACAATTTACGTAATGACTTTTTGCGACATATAGGAATGTTCAACCCCAAAACGGCAGACTATCGGTCCAGTTTTTAGCTCGGTGAGCTATTGGTATAGGGGACCTCTCCGGCGTCATCTATCGTCCGTCGTCCGTCGTCAGTGTGCTGTCAACAATTTGGACCGTTATCGCGATAAAGACTACAGTTTTTATTCAATCTTGACCTAGCTTGCACAGTTTGTGTATGACCATAAAATCTAAGATGGGATTGTTATTGGGTCAGATCACACCAGAAACCACAGAGTTATTGCCACTTTTTCATAGAAGAAAAGTGCAAAAATGCCCTTTTCCAACGTATAGACTTTATTTTCCATCGAATCTTAACCAAACGTTCTCAGTTTGTGTATGACGATCAGATCTCAGGAGACGCCAAAAATGGGCCAGATCGTGTTTCAAAGTTATTGCCCTTTGTTTATTAAAAAATATAAAAAAAATGGACGTTATTCAGGATATAGATTTTTATCCAATCTTCACCAATCTCGCACTGTTTGTCTATTAACATGAGATCACAGCTGAAGTCGAATATAAGAAAGATTGGACCAGAGACACCAGAGGTATTGCCCTTTGTTTGTGAAAAAAATATGCAAAAATGGACACTATTCAGGATAGAAACTTCATTTTTCATCCAATCTTCACCAATCTTGCAAAGTTTGTCTATGACCATAAAATTAAAAGTGAAGTCGAATATAAGCAAGATCGGACCAGAAACACCATAGTTATTGCCCTTTGTTTGTGAAATAAATATATATAAATGGACATTATTCAGGATAGAGACTTCATTTTTCATCCAATCTTCACCAATTGTGTACAGTTTGTCTATGAACGTAATACTACAGGTGAAATCGAATAAAATCATGATCGGGTCTGAAACACCAGAGTTATTGCCCCTTGTATTTGGAAAAAAAGCATCAACAAGTTATCAATCCTTGGCTTGCAAACACGATTTTTGTGAAATGGACATTATTCAGAATAGAGACTCCATTTTTCATCCAATCTTCACCAATTGTGTACAGTTTGTCTATGAACGTAAGACTACAAGTGATGTCGAATAAAAGCATGATCGGGCCTGAAACACCAGAGTTATTGCCCCTTGTGTGTGGAAAAAAATATCAACAAGTTATCAATGATTGGCTTACACACACGATTGTTGTTTCAATGTTGACCAAACTTACACAGTTTGCGCATGACCATTCATTGATTGATACAATTTGATTTCCCACAGTTGCAAGACTTGCATGCAGTTATTTGTGCATGCAAAATTGATGTCTTCAGAGCCTGCATTAACATAATTTATGATCATTGGGCAGAAAATTATCAAAGAAAAGCAAAACTTGACCTTATAGCACAGCCATCGCAATTATCGCATTGCAACTAGTTCTCCAAAACTGTTTGCGAAAAAGACATCAAAATCTACTGTTTCTGCATTTTGCAGAATTGTCAATGACTTAATGAAAAAGAGTCATTTTATAATATCGATAAAAATAATTTGAGAACCATTAGCAAAAAAAACGCACATCCACTACCCAACTCGTACTTTAGTTAGCCCATTGCACTAACCGATGTTTTAAATCAAAATTGATCCTATCTCCCTCTGCGTATTGTTCAGATACCTTAATTTTCAAATTTGTATGGTCTTCATCTGTACCACTTCTCAGGTGAGCGCTTTAGGCCATTATGGCCCTTTTGTTTTATTCGTGGAGTACATAATAAAATAAAACCAAAACAAGTGTTTTATTTCATACTATACACGTTTTGTGAAACAGTATACTAGTATAAACCGTAAATAACAGTTAAACCAAAAGTTGATAGCACAGTATTCTGGTGAACGGTTGGGACGATACAAGTTACCATGGTGATGTAAACCTATTTATAGCATCGTAGTTCTGAACAATGACAGAAGTTTAACGAAAACACTAGTATTTTGAATGATCACATTTGCAGTACATAAAAGTGTTACAGAATGTATTGATTCTCCATAATGTATTGATTCTCCATGTATCTCGTTCAAAATATGACATCTGACATAAATACACTTCTCATTCCTAGGTTGATTATTCATTCAGTATTGCGAAACAGTTATAAGCCATGTAATGTATCCAGTACATTGTATTCTCAATGTAGCATATTGTTCTTAGTCTTGGTGTCCGTTGAATCTTTGCCGAAAAGTTATTACAAAAATATTGCGATGTTATTACAAAAAATTTGCGATTTGAGCCCTGAGAACGGAGCTGCAATTTTGCAATGTATAAAATAAGCACGTAAAATATCAAAACAAAGAGAACAAATGACTTCAGTTTGTATGTGGTTAACCATATCTCATAATTGTCTATCTGACAGGTCGAACATGTTAAAGTTGTAAGTTATTGTACAATTCATATTAGTCACACTTGGTATTTCTAAAGGTGTTGACGAATTTCATGACATTCGGCATGAAAGTGAAAAAAGGTCATTTGTATTAAGTCAATGACAAACTTACATTTATTTGCGAAACTGGCCTTTTCCATAATGATGTTCGGAGAAATAGCATTCATCCTGCTTAATCAACTCGTGTTTAACATAAAACGTAGGGGTTTCACCATCGCTGGAGGGAATTGTCATCGTTTTTAAGCCATTTTGCAGACCAAGCTATCATGTGATTCTCATTCAAAAGATTTACATGAAATTGAACTCACACTTACCATTCTGAGGCTTAAAGTTTGTCACGACTAAACTGACGTTTCATGTTCTCTATTTATTTCGGTCATTTGCTAGCACAATATTAAGCTGTCAACGACCTTTAAATACTAGGAAATCTATTAACTCCGTATCAGCTGCTTGAACAGTTTATTTATACCACGTACAATATTAAGCTGTGAACGACCTTTAAATACTAGGAAATCTATGCTTGCCGTACCAGCGGCCTGAAACATAAATTCCGTTCGTATAAGTTTAAGCTAACAAACGTACCGTTGCCTTGGATAATATATTTGCATTATTTCTTTGTACTTCGTATGTGTGCTCTACATTTTATTATCTACATCATTCAATTTTAAGTTCAATTCTTGTCACACGTTATCAACTCTACACTTTATAATGTCTTGATTAAATAAGACGCTGTATTTTATGAATTCGAAATCTAGTACACATAAGTGCATGATGAAAAGTTGAGTGTTCATGTGCAATTCCAAATAAAAAAGAAAAAACTTTTATATTCGTAAGCATCATGAATAAAACAAAATAATTATATTTAACAAAATAATAATTATATAAATTGTTATTTCTTTCGGAATTTGTACTATTTCAACGCCAATAAGTAGATCTAATAACTGTCACCAACATGGATTTAGCATCGTAATTCAGTTTACTACACGATACAAGATTTTCAGCAATCAAATGCAGACATGCTACAATCGACAAATACGTCAGTATGCTTGAAACATTGCCTGTATGGACCATTTTGTCCTTACAATGAAATGAGTTACGCATTGGGTGTCAGAACAGATATTTGTTAACACTGGTTCAAGATTGTTGTAAAACGGTCAATTTATAGATCACGCCGCGTTCTACGATATTTCCATGAGATGGAATTATTTTACTGGAATCTGTTCAACTCACTGTCATTAAATGACAGAAATGCAATATCTGATTGAAGAATGTGGTGTTTTCTAGGATGCCGTTTTTGTTTGTGAAAAGAACAGAGTTATGACATCATGGTATATAATGATTTTACATTGATTGCCCACATGTTCGATTGACATTTGAATTCACCGTTATGTAAAGTAAGAAAAAAAAAATATGCGAGAGGCATGTTTGATAAGCCGCACATTAAACAAGGACTTTGCACGTACTAATCGGAATAAGGTTGTAGAAATTGCAGTTCCAGTTTACATCGTACATGGCAGGAATTGTTTCAATTCTAACATGTAAACATATACATTGGACGTACTTATCAGTACAAGGTTGTGGAAATTGCAGTTCCAATTTATACCATACATTAAAGTACTGGTACAGTTGTATTTTCATTTTCCAGGAAGTAGTATTTGAAACATAACGAAGCATGTTTTTTGTAACTAAGTGAAAATCGGTTTTTCTCTGGAAGCATGCGAATCTTTTTCTGCATTTTGCACTGATTAAACTGGACATAAGATACCGCCAAAACGCCACAATAATTGATATTCTGGCATCCAATTTCTCGCTAGCAATCGAGCCAAAAGAAACTGACATGGTTTGTCATATGTCAAGTGGCGTCTTGGGCCAAATGATTCGTACTTGCTGCCATGTTTGTAGAACAAACGGCGTCTGCGGTTTGCATTCAACATGAACCTACTCTTATAGGATGCCGACAATAATGTATTTATCATAAAAGATAGCGTTTATTTAGGTTCCTACCATTATATTATCATAAGGCAATGATATATTTTGTAGCTGTATTTTATTAGCTATCACTATCAAAAGTCTAAGTGCCACCGTACATGATAGTAACATTTAAATACAATGAGCTAGCGACTAATACATATATATAATTGGTTTCCAACATACATGTTTTTATATAAAAGTACCGATCTCAACACTTGTGGTACAAAATTATAATAAAAACAGATTGATTTTCAATGACCACAATAAAGTAGAAACACCCACATATAAAATCGTGGTAAAGTTACTTATTATGAACAGACGAATGACGTTTGTCTGGCAATGACAGTACGCAAGTGTAAGTGCCAGCGTACATGATAGTAACATTTAAATACAATGAGCTAGCGACTAATACATATATATAATTGGTTTTCAAGATAAATGTTTTTATATAAAAGTACCGATCTCAACACTTGTGGTATAACATTATAATAAAAACAGATCTGATGAATGACAAGATACAATTTTACAAACACCGGTATATATACATGAAATCTAGGAACTAATTGTTGGACATGAAGAAATGCGAGCGTAAATGTTTGACACAGCAATTATTTCGAACCATTTATTAAAATAATGAAAAACAGTGTGTGTTACTGTTGCCGTTTAAGCTGATGAAAGCAAACGGTTGAATGCAATTTCTTTCCGAATAAGAAGATAATGCTCTTAATTATCATGGATGCATTTAGCAAAAAAATTTATACGAGTCGTATTACAAAACAAGGAGAAATGTAGCTCTTTTAGTTATAGCTGATTATAACTGAAGTAAATTCAAAGGAGTCCAGTGAGTATATGCCGATACTATCGATGCACTATGTACAGAATATTGACAACCAACATACTAAGCCTGTTTCGTGCATATTCTCAATTCATTTTGTATCAAACGTTATCGTGTAGAGCTTCTGAAAATTATAAAGTTTTGATATTTTATGAACGTGAATCCTGCAGTGAAGTTAGTTTTGTCGTTGCTCCATAAACCATATCTAATTTTTATAAGAAGATAATTTCACAAATTATAAGAAAAAGTATTTTCGGCAAAAACATATTACAAGGCAAAGTAAACAAGATGATTATGTCTGTGCCATGCAACGTTGCACAAAACTAATGAAGAATGGATCACCCAAAAGTGCACAATAATGTTTCCAGTAGTCAGTATATCTGCAACGATACAGATGAATATGTTATGCTTCTGACTTCCCACATTAATAGATCTGCCGGCGCCTCGTGAAACGAGCATAACAAATATGCAATGAAAATAAATACTTCAATTGTTGATTGGTATTTCTCTTCATAATCGCAACAACCACATTAGAACGCATCTTGGTCAAGGAGAAAGTATGAATGTCAGACATGTTGTACAAAAAAACTTCTTGAAGAGTTAAGAACTGTATACATTATGCATATTTCGAGGATTTCGTACTAAATGATTTTACAAATAATTTATAAGAATCGTACAAACCAAATAAGTGAACACAAGTGGAATGTTTTATATATATTTTAAGCATAATGGTATTGATATTCTATATATTAGATCTATATATTGTATTCGATGTGTCGTTGTTCATAATGATTTTCAAAATGACCACAATAAAGTATAAACACCCACATGTAAAATGTTGGTAATTTTTTTATTTTATTTTTGTGTGTGTGCAACATTTTATTTTCTCGTAGTAGCTTTACATACATGCATAAATTAATACATCAACCATTATATTATACTAACACAAAATTATTAATACATATGCATGTACAAAATTAAAATGACATGCAATGAGTTGCATTGAGTATATATATAATTATGATAATGTGAAGACTACAAAACTAATGCTATGACATACAGACTAACTATTACATAACAAAATGTGTATACATACAGCAGTATTAATACATTTACATGTATTAAATTGAAATATGTTCTAAAAAAACTGCACATTTAAAAAGAAATGCTAAAGACACTGAATTGCATTGAGTATAAATGTTGTTATGATATTGCAGAGACTACCAAAGTAATGTTATGGTATACAAAATAATTATTACTAGAAGTATTAATCCTTGTCTATTTAATTTCACTAAACAATGTTGGTAAAGTTACTTGCATTACTTATGAACAGAAGAATGATGTATGTATGGCAATTACAGTATGCAGTTATTACGATTACTGTCTTTTTTCACGGCATTTAATAACGGCAACGAAATCCAGGATTGCTTCATATCTATCGAAATGAACATGCATTATCATATCACGTTATCGCACTGTTGGGCGATACAAATGCCGTGTTAAAAATTGACGGAACTAAAAAACAAAGTATATATTTGATAGATGAATATTTCGAATCACGTCAAAAACAGCCAAACAGGGGTACACAACAAAAAAACAATGTTGGCAAAAGGGCATTTGTACAAGTACTAGTAAGAGCCAATATTACGCTAACACATACCACGATTAAATTATGTTAAAACAAAAACAACGATCAATAATATATTCAGCTAGCTAAACTTATGTGTCGTCATCCTGAACCTAAGGACCGAAAACAGCTCTGTTGTCGCTATCAAAAATGTAAGTTGTGACATTTTGAACGGACAAGGAACACATAAGCAACATAAAACAATAATCTGTTTATCGGACGATGCACTGAATTGCTCATATCGGAATTACATCAATCTGATCGTAAATAGTGATTCTTCATTTTGTCTTATTCTAAAGATGGCATTCCTAAACTGATTAGTCGGTATTTAAGTGAACTTGTTAGGTGTTGTTTAAAAGCGCATTTGTCTGACACATTATGTCATGAGAATGTTTTGCTACCAAGAGTTATAATTGTTGTGAATGAAACAAGAAAACTGAAAAACTGGGTTTCTAGTTAAATAACATAAATAAGTTAAAACAAGTATAACAATAAATATAATTTCGAAAATTTACTAGCTTGTCTGCTTAGTTAATTATTGTACCAGTGACTTTCATTTCTTGTTGCAAAACGTTATGGATTGATGTCTTTACATTCAGTTTGTCAGTGAAAGTCAAACCCTTTTTTTAAATAATAACTGCATTCAGAAAAATCTTTTTCTACGAACATGTTGGTTTATGACTTGAATGACTTTCTGAGAAATAACCTTGTCATAGATCAAGTTAAAGGGACGTGCTCACAGATTTTTGTATTTTTTTAAGTGTTCCATTAAATATCTTAACTTGACAGATTTACGCATCGAAACTAAAGAATTCACGTTTATTAACAAGTGAAGAATTGAAACAAAGAAAGAAAAAAAAAAGTTGCTCCCACAGGGGTTCGAACTTCAGACCTCCTGAATAAAAACGCTTACGCCTTAACTGCTCGGACATTCGGATTTCGGTTTTTGTCGCTGCATTTTTACTTTAAGTAAGGGGTCCACGTGTTCAACAAATTTAACGTTAACAACAGAAGGACTCCAATTTATTCCATCGTTTACAAACGCGTCATGATTTTATCAATTTCATATGATGATTACTAGTAAACGGAACGGTAACAGGGTTTCCCGCAGGATTTCTTAAAGGCATGTCGGCATCCCCGACACCCCCACCCTGCGACAAAAATCCCGCCCACCCACGAGATCCAATCGGACCCCTTAGTCCCCGCCATCGAAATTGGCCGCTTAGTTTGACCCCCACCTCCTTGAAATCGGCCGCATCGCCCGACCCCAGCCCTACCACCGAAATTGGCTGCAACGCTTCAATCCACCTCCCCAAAATCGGGCGCATCGCGCGACCCCACTTTCCGAATTCGGTTGCGACATTTTTCTACAAAAGCGCGTTATAATTATGTTGCCATGCACAAGGTCACGGATGCCTCATGAAAAACGTGCGTGTACTGGCCACGTGCTTAATTGCAGTGTTTTTTGTGAACATTATTACATTTGACGACGTTTAATTGTGTTTCAAAATGAGGCTCTATATTACATTAATCGTTTGCATATTTTTGATTGTCAATTTGTGAAATTGATAAGAAAATTATTCGGATAAAATAAAACGTTAAATATAATAATCAAATGTTTACAAATGCCTGTTCACTTTATCCGGCAAAGCTAGTATTTGTTGTGTGTTACATTTTTTTCTCGAGTGCACCGGGATTCTCTCCCATATGGCCATCGCCCCCATAAGACTTGTTAGTTGGGTTACGAGGGATAGTGCAAGATACAGGAGACGCCCCATTCCAGAGACGACCCTGGGTCTTTTAGTGCCGGGTGTGAAGCTCCTAGTACACTGCACCTCGGTTTAACGTCTCATGCGAAAGACGACTTAGTAGGTTAGGGTGTTGCGGGGGATCGAACCTGCAACCCCTGGGTTATGAAGCCAGTACGTTTCCACTAGACCACGGATGCGCCACATATTTTTTGTCAAATACTTTTTTAGTTATAAGTAAGGTATAAACTCCGCCCACAAAATCGCCGTATATGATTGGCTAAGGAGATCGCTGTGGGCGGAACTACACAGTTCAGTCACTTGTCAATCACACTGTTGGACGAGAGACCTTATTGATCAATACGGCGTTCGTTTATGGCCCTTTGGTTGAAGCTCGATGTAATAGATAATGGGATTAAGGGTTGTCGCTTTGAAATTAAAGCATGTCGGCGTTATTTAAGCATGTCGGCAAATGACTAACTGCTTTGAAGGCATGCATGGCCCGACCAATGAAACTGGCCTGCGGGAAACCCTAGGTAGTGTTATTTCGCTCCTTTCTATACACTACTCTTTTATTTTTGGAATCTGGGACAAAAACTTGGAAAATTGTAAATTCGCCAATCTGTGAACAGGTCCCGTTTATTTTTGGAATCTGGGACAAAAACTTGGAAAATTGTCAATTCGCCAATCTGTGAACAGGTCCCTTTAACATACGAGTTCCACAATCGCTTGAAGGGATATATTTACATGTAGAGTAATCTACCATGAGATTCTCATACAAATTGAATTCAGCTCTTATTTGGTATTAGAAGGCTTCCCTTTATTTTTAAATATTTATATAAACGCTCATTTTGTTACTATATTATATAAATATCACACCCCATAGAGGGTGATACAACGTATTGTCAACCCGAGAATGTCAAACGAGGCGTAAGCCGAGGTTGACATTACCATTTCTCGGGTTGACAATACGTTGTATCACCCTCTATGGGGTGTGATATTTAATTTATTATACCGAACAATAAAACAAGGAAACTTAGGCCTGATTACTTAATTTATAGATCTACTTTTTTAAATGCCCTTTAAAATCAACTAATAACCTAAAAGTGTTAAAGCTAATTTACCACGGATTATTTTCATTATTTAAGATGTGTATCTATATGAAACATTTATGGTTCCTTCACAATACAACAGTTAAATAATACTGCTGAAACAGACTTCCGTACTTTGAAACACAGTTTACCGGCATGACCGGCGAGTGCGTACAGTGCAGTTATATTTAGATGTGTCATGCTTAAAAGATGGTGTGATCGATAGGATGTTTCTACAGCGCGTTAGTTTAAATCAGTAATATACATGGCGAAATACGGGCGAAAATTATTGTTGGATACAAAACTAAATATTATAGTTAATGGGAAGTGTTTGATGGATATTCAGAACACATGAACGCGATAAATGTGTTTAGTAGAGTAGTGCAGTAACGACACAAACCAGTGTTCACTCGACTGACATAGGATTGTGCTGTGTCGTGTTAGTTTGTTTTTAACAGGTCTAAGCACTCGCGTTACAGTACACATAATTAATTAAGCCATGCATCGGCGATAATCTGAACTTAATTTGAACCGCAATACGGATAATCGGATACCGGTTTGGAGACAAAATACGATTTAAAATATACGTTCTGACCAGCCATAGCGATTTCAAAACAAATCGCGTTTCTGTTTAGCACGGTTCGCATGAAATAAAATATTGCACAACTGTGTGGATACTTGAAAATAAATTGCAAACGCGTGTTGTTGGATATTAATTGTAAAAGCAGTGGATTGACGTTCGCATTACTAATGGTAAACGTTGTTTTGTTTTGTGAAACGGTTGTTCTATTTTTAGCTCCGCGCGAGGATGACGGTATACTGTCGCATGTGACATTACGAATTGTTTCATGATAGGCATATGGAAATTTTACATAGTATAATAATTAATAATGTCATCATGGAAAAAAATCATCCATACTCATTTATGTCAATGCGTTCCAAATAAATGCGGTATATATAACTATTAAGTATCCATTGAGAGAAGATGTGTTCATTCGTGATATTTATGTATAGAAAACAACCGATTAAGACGAGGCAAGGAGACTACATTTTGTTAGGGATATTTGTCATACGGACATGTGCCTTAGTAATGAGTTTAAAACGATACTACATTAAGTTCTAATAATTCATTTTGTAACATATATCCTCTATACATTTTTTATAATATTTAATAATAAACATATGGTTTTAATAATTTCCGTTACAAGTTTTGAAAGCCGCGTGGTCTTAGATCTATAATACTTTAAATGGCAAGCTAGGAAAAAAGTCGCCAGAAGTCGAGTTAAAAATTTGCGGATGTGGATTCTCAATAACGGAATGTAATTTCCAAAGGAGATTACCTAGTTTTGGGAAAGGCCTATCACTACGTATACTCATTTTATGTTTAGTTGCAAAAATCTATACCAAACTTGACTATAGTCGATATTGACACTTCCTTGGAAGTGACAATTTCAATACATAACTCTAAAATGGTATCTCAAACAATTCAGTTACATAATTATGTTCTTTGATACAATTGATCAATTCGATCATTTGCTGTTTTTAAATATTATATGAATGAAAATATGTGTGTTATATGTGCATGTGTGGGGAAAATAATACATGTATCATTAAAGAGTGCAATTAATATGGTATTATCCAGTCAACTGTAAGAAATCAAAAACTATATAGTATGTGAACCTGTGTTAAAGTCGGTTCTTCATAATCAGAGATGCTCTTAGATATGTATGCCTCCCTTTGAAGAAGTGGGGGTATATTGCTTTGCATCTGTCCGTCGGTCGGTCGGTCGAATGGTTGGTCCGTCTGTCCGTAGACCATTTCGTTTCCCCACGATATCTAGAGAACGCTTTGACCTACGATCATTTAAGTTGGTATGCTGGTTACTTGGGATGATAGGAAGACGCCTATCAATTTTGAGGTCAACAGGTCAAAGGTCAAGGTGACAGAGGCTTGTTACATGAAAACTGTTTCCTCTGTAGACCATTTCGTTTCCGCATGATATGTAGAATACGCTTTGACCTACGATCATCCAAGTTGGTTTGCTGGTTACTCGGGAGGAAAGGAAGACGCCTATCAGTTTTGAGTTCAACAAATCAAAGGTCAAGGTCACAGGGGCTTGTAGCATGAAAACTCTTTCTCCGTAGACCATTTTGTTTCCGCAGGATATCTAGAGATGTATTGGCCTATTGGATGTTTAAATCAAACAGAAAACAGGTATCCTTATATTATAGACTGTAATAAATCCATAATTATACTCTATCATTCTTTCAGCTTTATATTTACTTTCTAAAGCATCAACTTTAATGTCCTCCCCATGTGTTAATGTTCACATACCATATTTAAAAAAAAATCTTAACAATTGCACATATTGACGACTTGACTGCAAGTCGGGGGGCATACATTTTATTCTATTTATAACCAGGTTCCGGTGGGTTCTAAAAGATCAATTACACTTTATGTACCGACAGCATATTTGTAACTGTATCAGACAGGAATTTGCATTTGGTCTGAAAAAGCAACAAATATGTTACAATATACAATAATATATTACTCGGATGATGCACTGTGCGTTTACTGCCAATCAGTATTTCCCAGAATGATAGGATGGTTGTTTTCAAATTTACGATATTGTTGAATTCACAAGGACGATTTACATAATGCCTTCTGTCAAAAATATGAATGTTCAACAGAAAAACGTGAACGACCTAGTATCGGTCCATTCTTTGAATACTGATATTTGCAATTTTAAACAAATATGTGTATTTTTGTCATCAGACGTATCAGACTTATACTACTACGTATGTAAATGTAGTTGTAAATACTCGAGAGATATTTATTTCAAGCGTCTGTATATCACACTTAAACGCAACAGCCCTTTGAACAAGTCTGTTTTTTATATACAACATTCGACCAGTGAACTTAAATACAACAAAGTATTTCAACACCAAACGGAATGCATTCTAATCAGATAACGTATATGGGAAACAATAGACTGTGTAAGAAAATATATTTATGTTAATACATGTATAACCATAATGTACGATGCTAACATCCCAAATTGGCATTACGTCGGGGCGTCCAAATTTATAGTCAATGCAAACACGATGCAAACTAAGAACATACAGTCAAAAGAAACCCAATGATGTAAATGAAAAAGAAAAACTAATACGATAATATAAAATATATTCAACGTTCTGTAAATTAGTCCTGAGGCAAATACATAAACACTGTGATAGCTATTAACATTTTGTCCTCAGTGGGAGCAACCATTATTACTGTGTGCATGACGTACAATTTTGTTACGTTCGGCCGGGTACCAGACAGTTAAAATAATAGACAATTGTTTTGCAGTTATGTACACGAAGTTAGTAAAGCAACATAGCCAACTCCTCGTAGTGGTTACTTACCCCTTGGTACTCTTCAGCTATCACTGCCACCGCGAGTTAAAAACTTCCAGATGTCAGGGATCATAGAAAATATATATTTTCACTCGTGTCTGCGCCACTCGTGAAAATATCATTTTCTATGAACACTCGTTAAATAAAATACAATCTTACACCGAATTCAACAAATGTCCTCTATTACACATAATTCTCTATCTGACTTTCAATGTAAATATTGCCGAGCTATTAGCTATTAAATTGTGTGATGATTTATGTTTGGTTCACTGCAATTTAAACAATACTATTCTTTGACATGTTTATTGTTTCAGTATAATGTGCAAATATTGCATAGCCAATTTTGTTGTGTGTGTTTATTATAGCATGACCATTTAAAATAATAGGTATCAAAGCATTGGCAAGTTTCAAAGTGGTATTATAATTATATTAATAGTAATTTATTATATCTTAAAGAACTGAGCATAAATAATGATAAAACAGTATGTAAGGAATTGCATAAAATTCCGTTTTGCCTTGTTGTGATATAACAGCGTTGAAATATACCTCATCAATCAAATGTCACGTGAACACAAGGCACGTGGTGTGTTGTAATAGGGACCCATACACATTGTGAAATATATGGCTATTTATATTACTACAAAAAGTGTGTCGGATTTGCGGTCAAAACGGCAGAAAATATGTTGCAAATAGGCAAACATATACTTTATAGGCAAGAAGCGGTACCTTTTGGAAACACCCTGACATATGTCACTTTGAGGATTTGGTTGTGTATTATTTAACAGACGTTCATATTCAGTTACCGTATAACTGGTAAATTTCCGCATGCTCCTTAGACAACTACATGTGCGTAACTATTTTCGTTATCAATGTTTTAATTACCTTGATAGAGAACCACCAAAAAAAAACATTTCTGTGAAATTATTTGGAAATCTAACCAGTGGTTTGTGACAAGAAGATTTTCGAAGTTTTCAGTATAGCCATATAAGAATAATGGCCCCGCACCCTAGGGCTCATCTTTTTGTATCAGAGCGGAGCCATTTGACCAACTTTGATAGAGAACCACGCAAGGAACATTTCTGTGAAATTGTTTCGAAATCCAACCAGTGGTTTCTGACAAGAAGATTGTCAATGTGTTCAATTTAGCCATATAAGGAAAACTGGCCTCTTTCCATGGCGGCCACATTTTTCAACGGAGCGGAACAATATGAGCAACTTTGGTACAGGACCACCCAAGTATCATTTCTGTGAAATTATTTGAATATCTACCGAGGGGTTAGGAGGAGATGTCCTTTAAAGGTTTTTCTATTTATAGCTCTGGCACCATCTTGTGCAGCGGACAGGAACCATTTGAGCAAGTTTCGTAGAAGACTACCCAAGGAATATTTCTGTGAGGTTTCACCAAAATCGGCCAACCGGTTCCAGATGAGATGTCATTTAAAGGAAATGTTTACGCAAGCAGGAAATAAGCTCGCCAGGACAAAAGCTCGCAGGCCTCCTATAGAGCTATATTTTTGGAAAATATTTAACTGCTGGAAGCGTCGGGTACCAAGTAGTCTCTAAAAGGTTCACCGTTTTATTTAAATAATAATTATATTACTGTATGTTTCGTTCGAGATGTGTGTTTCCCAGTAAAAATGTTAAGTTGAAAAATGCAAGTATGATTCTTGAGTATTCTGCAGCGCCCTTACCTCTTTAACGCTTCCGTAATTAGACTTAAGACGGGGACAAGCGTTTCTAGATAATAAAACATGTCTGGTTGTTATTTAAAGCAAACGACTTGAAACATGTTGCAAAATATCACGGTTAATAAGCACAACGGATTCTGTACGAAAAAATATGCGTTCTTCGGCTTTTATACGAACAGGCACCGGATTCTACATGGTAAAAACAGCACAGCGACATTGCTACGAACGACAAAGAAGCACAAGAAACAAAAAAATACATGTAATTTATCATAATGAAGTGTTTCACGGAATATATGATATATATTGATTTAATATATGTGATCTTCGTTGCCCAAAAATCTGTATGTAGCCCAAACTAAGCAAAACAAATAGCCCAGTAGCAGTTGCAGGACTTACACTTGGTAAACGGATGCGAAAATGTTATTGTTTTTAAACCTTTCTCGGCATTGTTTTGGGATATAATCGTTCTAAATCAGCAATACTAAATCGGCATTATACTGAAATCATGTTCATTGTCCTAAAATTGGTGTTTTGGCGTTTGTTCATAGCAGCGAATTCAACGGATAATATACGATCATTTGAATTGAATTAGAAATAATGGCACCGGATATCGCACGATGAATTTAAACAAGCTTCTACGTACCACCACTATTACTACTACACGTTTGCTGATGGTTCTAGACTTATTTTAAAAGTTTAATGCCAACTTTCATGTAGAAAGATGAAAATTAAAATAGCCATAAGGCCAAAAGTAAATATTTATTTTTATTGAAATAATTTTAGATCATATCCAAAACGGTTGATGATGGGCTGAAAACCGGATCGGCTGACAAAACATGTACATTTGAAATTCAAGGACTTATCCAGGATTCCAACTTCATACAAACATTTTGTGTTAACATTGTGATTTAGTTATGTTTAATGACAACCCGCATTTAAAATCCTTGGAAAAATCCAGAAACAATCAAAAGTTACCATCAACTATATGTATAAGAGCTGATCATTTATTTACAAAACTCACTGAAACTCGTATGAATTTATTTTGTGACTGGCATAATTTATTATGCTAAAATTATAGTGTAATGTCTGTTTAATATTAAAACATATTCTTTTTTTATAAATACTTTTAAGTTAAATTATGTGAATGAGATTATTTATTAAAGAACAAAAATCTAAATGTTATTGTGTTCATGTAAACATGTTATGTTTGTGTGTTGCAGTGTTATGAAAAATGAATTAAATAACATAATAACAAAAATAAGATAGAATAAGGCATTGTTTTTAGTTTTTTGTTTGTTAACTATGCTCCAAATTTAAAAAAAAAACTTTTCCTTTAACATGTAATAGCTGTACCATACTTTGACCGAAATATGAAATTTAACGAGCCCGCAGGTGAAAGGGTGCTACAAGTGTTTTATATCATATTTACCAGTCGCATCGCAATTTTCTACGATGCCGGTCCCATGGGCATTTCCTGGACGTCATGTGGTGTCTGACATGCTTGACATCTGTGTTGTTTCCAAAGCGCTGTCGCAATGGCATGTGATGCGATCCGAATGTGCAAGCTTACCGTGCAATAAGTAGCGTGCGTATAAATTACAGCTAAATTTTAATATACCGCCAGATACTGATTGCACGATAAGCTTGTATATTTGGCTCCGCCCACCAGTTACCATTCTGATATCACAGTTATTGGATACCGAAAAAACGTTGAATGAAAACTGTCTGAAATATAGTGAAGGGAAAAGTTGTAGCACGCTTTGACAGAAATATATCAGTTATTTAACGAGCCCGCATGTCGAGATTAAATAACTTACATATTGAGGTCAAAGGGTGCTACAAGTATTTTATACCATATTTACCAACCACATCGCAACTGTCAACGATACCGATCCCGATGGGCTGTTCCTAGACGTCGCGTGATGTCTGACACGTTTGGCATGCGTGTCAGTTACAAATATAGCTCTGCCACAATGAGGCCACTCAGTGCAATTGTTCTGTGCGTGTAAATTACAACAAAATATAATATACTGCACGCTACTTATTGCACGGTAAGCTTGCATATTAGGCTCCGCCCACCATTTACCGGTCTGATATCACAGGTGTTGAATACCGCAAAAAAAGAAAACTCTGAAATATGGTATAAAATTAAGTTTGAAACTATTGACTATTGATTTCCATGTACAGTGCCAAATTAATTTGGCGCTGGGTGGAACATTATGTGATAAATTTGGCGCCGAATGGGTTAAACACGCGTAAATGTACATTTGTACATAAATTACACGTCTGAATATCTTACAGTTGAATATGCCTAAAGTGTTTTCCTCGTAGACCTTTAGGATCAAAAAAACACGTTATCAGCATACAGATTCACACGGTTAAGTATGGACTTCACAATTATTAATCAACTTCGCTTCGATTAAAAAGTTTTCTAAGAAGTCGTTTAAAATATGTTTTAGCTGTAGCACACTTCGACCGAAATATGTTAGCAACTTAACGAGCCCGCAGGGCGAGATTAAATAATTAACAATTTGAGGTCAAAGGTCTACAAGTGTTTCATACCATATGTACCAATCAAATCGCAACTTTATACGATGCCTAGAAATACAAAGAAAACTCTCAGAAATATGGCATAAGTTTATTTAACATATTCTAAAGCATGTCATTGTTTGTTATTCCAAAAGATTTGGAGTTCACATAATATACATGTATGATGCGATTCGTTAATTACCCGGTGCCGGCATCGTATATTATCCGTGCCTACACTGACGTTTTTATTTGTGCCGAAAGGCGTACAATATACGTTTTGACACCCTTGGTTTTCAGTCCAGTCATTTCAGTATATGTTTACTTACTTAAGAAAAACTGTTATAGATAGTATAAAGGTTCCATATCTTTAAAAGTACAGAAAATGTGACCCATGATGTTAACGTTGACGCAGTTGAGCGAAATAGATTTGACTCATTTTAAACTATTAATTTATTTTCTGGTAAAACAACTGGAAAATATGACGCACAAATATATCAGATGTTCCGAGATAATGTAATTTATTATAGAAACAACTCATTTATTAATAAAAACAACAGATAAGTAACGGTTCTGTTTAGCGTTTAACCGTTTTCGTTGTAAAGAATCCGTTGTATGTTCGTATAGGAGCCGGAGAACGCATATTTGTTCGTATAGAATCCGTTGTGCATATCCACCGTGAATATGCTATTATCAAATGCAGTTGGTTCGTAAATGATTGAAACAGTAGAAGGTGGCGGGAAATTGGCCCTGGCAATAGCAATTTACAATCATTACCGCGCGAGCGCGTGTTTACATGGTCTATATAATCGTGTGAATTACCTCCCTTGTTAAATGTTTCCTGAGATAAAGTGTATCTTGCCTTTCATAAAGTTCATATTTCTTTAAATTTTCTAACAAATAAACTATAGCTGTGCATTGTCAAATTATAATATGGGTTCGAATAAAAAGATTTAGAAAAATGATATAAATAGACCAAAAACCGCGTATATTGTCATGGACGGATGATGCGATTACTTACTTCGTTCCCCGAAGTATATGTAACTTAATTTTGACGTCTGCTATCACGGCAGACATAGTAATTGAGAAGATCAATTATTGATTTATAAAGCAATGTTTTATACTCAGTAAATTGGAACATGCAAAACAAAGTCACTTTGGGGGAAAAATGCAAGGTTTTAAGAGTGTATGTACGATCTTACAAAAATGGAAAAAACACACTTTCAAACTTTATTTAATTTATTCTTTTTACAATACAATCAGAAGACAAAAGAGCGAAACAACGTAAAATGCGTGCTAATAATGATTGTACTCAAATTAAATATTTAAAAAAAACAAAAAACGACAAGGCATTCGAACCCGGAACACCACTGTCCGTAATCTGCTGCCATAACCTCTTGATTATTTCGTCGACACTTATGCGCTTATTTCATTAAACTTACATTCAATAAATTAAATAATGTTTGGACGTGTTTTTTCAGTTTTTGTAAGATCGTACATACACTCTTTAAAACTTGCATTTTTACCCCAAATTGACTTTGTTTTGCATGTTCCCATTTACTGAGTATAAACATCGCTGTTTCAATCTAATGTTGATCTTGTATATTAATTTGTCTGCCGTGATAGCAGACGTCAAAATTAAGTTACATGTACTTCGGGGGAAAAAAAAGAAAATGTTCCCAGTCGTTTGCTTTAAATGACAACCAGACATGTTTTATTATCTCGAAACTCTTGTCTCGGTTTTAAGTCTAATTACGGAAGTATTCAAGTGGTAATGGCGCTGCAGAATACTCCAGAATAATTCCTGCATTTTTCAATGGGAAACACACTTCTCTGGCGAAACATACAGTAATATATTTATTATTTTAATAAAAGGTCAAGCTTTGAGGGATTACTTGGTACCCGACGCTCCAAGCAGTTAAATAATGTTCACACACAAAAAAACACTTGTTTTTTTAGCTCCACTGGCCGAACACATGCGAGCTTATGCCCTGGCGGCGGTTCGTCCGTCCTGTGTGCGTGCGTGCGTAAACATTTCCTTTAAACGACATCTCCTCTGGAACCGGTTGGCCGATTTTGATGAAACTTCACAGACATGTTCCTTGCGTAGTCTTCTACGAAAGATGGTTCCGGTCCGCTGCACAAGATGGCCACCAGGCCCCGTGTTCACAAAGGATCAATTACAGGATCAGGATCAGTATTAGCTGATCTTGATTTTGTAGCTCAACTGAGCGGAATATAAAACACATTTTATTTTCGGAATAACTTTTCTTCTTGATAAAATCACATAATTATTTGTTGGTCAAATGGCTCCGCTCTGTTGAAAAAAGATGACTACTCGGGGGCGGGGCCATTTTTCCTTATATGGCTATATTGAAATCTTCTTGTAAGAAACCACTGGTTAGATTTCAAAATAATTTCACAGAAATGTTTTTTTGGGTGGTTCTCTACCAAGGTAATTAAAACATTGATAACGAAAATAGTAACGCATATTAGTTGTCTCAGAGGCATGCGGTCATTCATTATATAGATTACTAATGTTTAGCGGTGTTAATTTTCGTTGTGGTACCACATGCGAATAAAGCGAAAATAATATGACAGCCAAATTTACCAGTTATACGGTAATTGAATATGAACGTCTGTTAAATAATACACAACCAAGTGACATATGTCAGGGTGTTTCCAAATCTAAAAAAATAATATTTCGAGCGTATATCGGATTCCATTCTTTTTAACATGATATTAATCGATATTTTCATGTACAAATGGTACCGCTTCTTGCTTATAAAGTATATGTTTGCCTATTTCCAACATATTTTTTGCCGTTTTGACCGCAAATCCAACACACATTTTTAGTATTATAAATAGCCATATATTTCACAATGTGTATGGGTCCCTATGACGACATACCACGTGCCCTGTGTTCACGTGACATTTGATTGATTAGGTATATTTCAACGCTGTTATATCACAACAAGGCGAACGGAAATTTATCCAATTCCCTCACAGACTGTTTAATCATTATTTATGTTTATTTCTGTGAGATGAAATTAATTACAATTATTATATTCATAATACTAATTTGAAACTTTCAAATGCTTTGATATCCAGTATAATAAATGGTCATGCTATAATAAAAACACAAAACAAAATTGGCTATGCAATATTTGCACATTTATACTGAAACAATAAACACGTCAAGGCATAATATTGTTTAGATTATAGTTTAACATATCAAGGCATAATATTGTTTAGATTGCAGTGAAACATGTCAAGGTATACTATTGTTTTGACTGCAGTGGACAGAAAATCGTCAACAACGTGATACTATTTGCGATTAAAATCAATTGACCAATTGTGACAGTAATTCGAACGCCCCAACGTAATGCCAATTTGGGATGTTTACATCGTACAGTATAGTTTAATTGACATAAAGATATTTTCTCACGCAGTCTGTTGTTTCACATATAAGTTTTACGAGTCGAATGCATTATGTTTAGTGCGTAAATACTTCGTTGTATTTAGGTTCACTGATCGAATGTGGTATATGTAGTATAGAATGTAGTATATAACTAAAACTCCGCAAGTCGGACGTGTTGCCGGACGGGGCATAACTCATGTACGATAAGAGCAATTATGCCAAAACGAAAACCGAACTTTACCTTTCTTTTATGCCTACTAACATTTCCCTAAAATTCAATAATGATTGCACAAAAACCTCCCAAGTTATTGTCTGCACAAACTAAAGGGAACCCCGCCGACGATGCCGCCGCATCCGCCGCCGACGCCGCAAAAAGTAACAACTATATGTCGTCTTTTCAGGCGACACACAAACCAGATCTGTTCCAAGGGCTGTTGAGTTAAAGTGTGCTATACAGACGTTTGAAATAAATAATCCAGAAGTATTTACAACTACAGTTGCATGTACATATGTAGTATTATAAGTCTGAACACGATAATAAGATAAGAATATGTGTTCAAAATTTCAAAAAATGAACCGATCCTCGGTCGTTCCCTTTTTGTGTTGAACATTAATATTTTTGACAGAAGTCATTATGTAAATCGTCTTTGTGAATTCAGCAATATTGAAAATATGAAAACAACCATCCCATGTTTCTGGGAAATACTGATCGGCAGTAAACGCATAATGCATCGTCCGAGTAATATAGTCTGTGTCTATTGTAACATATTTGTTGCTTTTCAGACCATACGCAAATTTCTGTCTGATACAGTTACAAATATGCTGTCGGTACATACAGTGTAATTGATCTCTCATAACCAACCGGAACCTGGTTATAAAGAGAATAACAGGCTTACTTCTTGGTCTTGCAGTAACATGATATTCTATTTATCATGCCATTTATTTCTAAAAATTACACCAAACGAGCTTATTGTTTATATTAAAAATCCAATAGCAGCGCTGATTGTGAAGAACCGGCTTTTGCACAGGTTAACATACAATAGCAGCGCTGATTATGAATAACCGGCTTTTACACAGGTTAACATACAATATAGTTATAGATTTCTTACAGTTCACTGGATAATACCATTTTTATTGCACTCTTAAATGATACATGGACTACGTTTGCACTACACATGCACATATAACATTCATATTTTCATTCATATATTATTGAAAAATCAATCACCAAATGATCGGAAAGGTCGCGGTGGCGTAGTGGATATGGTGTCCGCCTAGCAATCGGGAGGTCCCGGGTTCGATCCCCCCTCTGGGAGCGTACTCAAGATCTCACCCAAAGACACCAAGTACTGGTCCTACCCAGGAAACGGAATCGAGAGTGTCTCTATAAGCCTTAGGCTTTCGATGCGATCGAGCTAAAATCAATAGGTGTAAATTAAATGATCGGAACGATACATTTTATCAAAAAACATATGTCACTGAATTGTTTTGAGATTATGTATTGAAATTGACATTTTCAAGGAAGTGTCAATATTGACTATAGTCGAAGTTTTGTATAGATGTTTGTAACTAAACATAAACTGATTCTACGTAGTGGTATATACCGCGTTTATATGGAAATCATTGAAATAGATGAATATGGATGATTTTTGCCATGATGACATTATTATATATAGCTAGAAAATGAGCGTTCATGTAAATATTTAAAACAACGTTTGTGGGATTTATAATACAATCTAACACGACACGTGGCTAGTTTTCCAATCATAAAGAAGGAAATCAACTCTGGGTTATTCTGCAACAAATCATGGACGCAGCCTAATGTTTTGAAAATAGTTCTGGAAATTCGAAGAAATTGTTCCGTAAAAGGCACGTGCTTAAACGCTTGATAGCAAAACTGTGACAAACAAATCAATTCTGCATTATGCAGCGCAATAAAACCACATTTGTACTACATGTATTATATTTAAGCTCACAAACAAACGTTTACGTTTTGTTAATATGATTTAAATGTGCGCGTGTTAGCATAATATTTTCACTGTATTTATCAATAGTTTGACGTAACAATGTTTATCAATGGAGCTGATGTCATTTTGAATTGTTATGATATGTTGACGACACTGAAACGCACATGTGAATGTACTTTGTGGAAAATGGGCGGAGTATAGGTAAATATAGTTATCATTCATGACTGTGATCGTATGTGGATAAAATGAATAAGGCGTTGTCCCAGGTTCGATACCGTTTAATAACTGACGTAAACATAACAATATACAAGAGCGCGGAAGTGACGTCATGAACGAAACGTTATGACGCCACGTGCATAAAAGCGCGATATATACAACATTCTGGGGGCCCCCGAAAGTAATATACAAGTAAACACAAAAATATGAGTTAATTCAATAAATACAGTTTAACGTGTTCATGAATATAATTATTCGTAATTTCTACCGTTTATGTATCAATCGCATCACTCACTGAATTAACATAACATAACATAACATAATCTTTATTAGGCATAAAACAGCACATTGCAAATTTATAGCCTATACCTACAATATATTTGTGAGAAAGCAAAGACATTATATGTAATTAGGAAGTACAACACACACGTAAATGGTAACAATAATACTTCGAAAATTATTTTATGTCAAAAACATTTAATACATTGGTCGCTAATTATTGTATACAATATACACACACAAGGGGAGAAAATGTCAGAAATTGGCATATGTGTCAGGATGTATTAGAATTTAGTGCACAATCGTTCTTAATTTAAGAGCAAAATATAATATTATATTTCGATATATTGTTTAATACTTTTGGTGATTTTGATATCATTAGGCTTTTAAATTTTTGCATGTTGGCCAGTGACAATAGTACGGTTTCAGGTAATGTCTAATTTCCTTATATAAGGGACATACTAATAGGAAATTATATTCGTTTTCTATAACATTCATATTGCACTATACATTTTCTATGTTCTTTTGGAATATGTTTATGGCGACCTTTTTCTATGGCTAAGTTATGTGCCGAAAGTTTAAACTGCGTAAGTGTTACTCTAAATTTATTGTTATTAATGCATTTTAATTATTTTTCGGATACGAAGTCATGTGTAAAATAGCGATAAGCTCCTTGCCTATTTGAGTTATTTATAATCGAATACCAGGTATGTCTGTATATATTTTGAATGCGATCTGATATTATTTTCAGGCCGTTTTCGTTGGGTGTATACATATGCTGCTGTATCCAAATTCTAGATAATCCAATTCGGTCTAATTTAAGTACTTTAATTTGATAAGCCCAGTTCTTACCAGCATATTTATGTTTATTATCTGCATCATTCTTAAGCATGTTATATCTTATTTTGGGTAGTAGTGTGTTACTTGGATTCGTGATTTTTATCCAGTATTTAACTAATATTAACTGACGTTTTACATACATTGGGTATCTACTTAGTTCGCCATAAAGGCCATCAAGGTTTGTTGATTTTCTGACTGTAAGGACCTTTCTTTCAAATTTACAGTGGATACGTTCGATGTCTTTACCCTCAGGAAAGCCCCAGACTTCAGCAGAATAGTTTAATTTAGACCCAACTAAGCTGCCAAAAAGGCTACATTTTTCATTTATATTTAGTTCGAGTTGGTTAAAAACAGTCCATGCGTCTAGCACTGAATAATTGTTTATCACAACCCGAAATAGAAACTGTTCACTATTTCCACATGCACTTTTTCTGCAATAGGAATTAGTCCATCGTTTCCGGGAACCAGTTGCTGGACGACAGCTAGTTTCCACGGTGCCCTCGGAGATTCGTCGTGGATTTGGACAACATCACCCACGGAAATCGCCTGTTTGTTGTTGCCTGTTGCCTGGTGGTGTTGCCGTAGACACGTCAGGTATTCCCGCCGCCAACGTTGTGTAAACTGCTCGAGCAGGGCTCTAAGACATTTGCTTCGTCTGGCAATAGCCACAAAATGTGATCGTATGTGGATGAAATGCATAAGTCGCTGTCCCAGGTTCGATACCTTTTAATAACTGACGTAAACATAACAATATACAAGAGCGCGGAAGTGACGTCATGAACAAAACGTTATGACGCCACTTGCATAAAAGCGCGTTATATACAACAATAACCTTGAAAAATACAGACGTATAGGATCGTGTTAGAATCGACAGAGCAAATAATGTGATGCCAGGAACGTGTACATGTATATTTAAGAAATAATTGACAGGCTAGCGTTGATTATTGCGGTAATAACCAACGGTTTGTCGTTCCGATGCTTGTTATATTAGTTCTTAAATATACGTCTACACTTTCCTGGCATCACATTATTTGCTCTGTTGATTTTGAATCATTTACATACATTATTGACGTTACAGTTGATTCCGAGCAAAATGTACATTCAGGCATTGACAGATATTAAAGCTATATTACAACTAGCTACGTGATATATCGGGCACCTGTATATTAGTCGGAAATCCGTACAGTGGTATGATAAAATACCAGAAAAAATGTGTATCATATTACACATATTTTGCTTTTGGCACCAATTTATGTTCCTCTTTATTCGTTTGTACATCCCCTTTCTTGTGGTTGCTATGTAGATATCGCGAGTGTTGGTCCATCTGTCCGTACGTTCGTTTGTCAATCGTTAAATGATATGCTGTATCTTTTTTAAATCCTTATCTTGTTATTATACTGGAGCTCTTTTGTTCCAATGCTCAAGTCTGTCTAGTTAAGACATTTAATGGCATACTTTAAACAAGAGGGTCCTAGGACGCTCACCTGCTACCTTGTAACCCAATTGGAATTTTCAACCCCGAGGTGTGGCTTATTTTTATCCCAGTGGCATAATTTGAACAATCTTGAACAAACTTCTGGGCCTTGCGGTTTCAGGTAAAGATTTTAAAAGTCATTTTGCTATTTAAGTCTATATAAACCATGAGACCCCTCGGGGTGTGGCCAGATTTGACCCAGGGGCATAATTTGAACAATCTTTGTAGAGGACAAATATGCAATGTTACGTACCAAATATAGAAAAGCTGTGGGCCTAGACTGTTTCAGAGGAGAAGATTTTTAAAGTCATTTTGCTATTTAAGTCTATATAAACCATGTGACCCCCGGGGCGTGGCCAGTTTTGGCCCCAGGGGCATACATTGAACCATATGTGTAGAGGACCACTATAGGATGTTACATACCAAATATGAAACCTCTGGGCCTTGCGGTTTCAGAGAAGAAGATTTTTAAAGACATTTTGCTATTAAGTTTATATAAACCATGTGACCCGCGGGGCGTGGTCAGTTTTTACCCCAGGGGCATAATTCGAACAATCTTTGTAGAGGACCACTATAGGATGTTACATTCCAAATATGAAACCTGTTGGCCTTGTGGTTTCAGAGGAGAAGATTTTGCTACATGTATATATTCTATATAAACCATATGACCCGGGGGCGTGGCCCGTTTTCACCCCAGGGGCATAATTTGAACAAACTTTCTAAAGGGCCACTAAATGATGTTACATACCAAATATGAAACCTCCGGGCCTTGCGGTTTTAGAGGAGAAGATTGTTTTGCTCTATATTCTATATAAACCATGTGACCCCCGGGGCGTGGCCAGTTTTGACCCCAGGGGCATGATTTGAACAATCTTTGTAGAGGACCACTATAGGATGTTACATACCAAATGTGAACCCTCTGGGCCTTGTGGTTTCCGAGGAGAACATTTTAAAAGTAATTTTGCTATATATTCTATATAAACCATGTGACCCCCGGGGCGTGTCCTGTTTTGACCCCAGGGGCATAATTTGAACAAACTTTGTAAAATACCACTAAAGGATGTTACATACCAAATATGAAACCTCTGGGCCCTGCGGTTTCAGAGAAGATTTTTAAAAAATTACACTTTTTAAATCTATTTTTAGCTCTGGTGACCCACATATGCAGCGGACCATAACGATTTGAACAACTTTAATAGAGGGTCACCCAGAAATACTTCCTGTGAAGTTTGGCGAAAATATGCCAAGTGGTTTAGGAGGAGATGTTGTTTGAATGAAAAGTTGACGACGGACGGACGCACGGACGGACGCACGGACGGACGCACGGGCGATCACAAAAGCTCACCATGAGCACTTTGTGCTAAGGTGAGCTAAATATGCAAAAATCTGTGAACAAGTCCCTTTAAGTGATCAACAATGTATGCGCATTTTATCTGAGGTAGTTTACCTGCAATTAAAACACAACGGAAACGCATTTATTATTTATTCATCTCGGTCATGGCGGTCATCGATAATATTAGTTGTATAGTAAATGTGTTTGTAGTAGTAGCAGCAGAAAGCGGCAGAAGGAGGAACAGTAGCAGTAGTAGTAGTAATCAGCAGAAAGCGGCAGAAGGAGCAGCAGCAGCAGTAGCAGTAGCAGTAGTAGTAGTAGTAGCAGCAGAAAGCGGCAGAAGGAGGGTCAGCAGCAGCAGCAGTAGTAGTAGTAGTAGTAGTAGCAGCAGAAAGCGGCAGAAGGAGCAGCAGCAGTAGTAGTAGTAGTAGCAGCAGAAAGCGGCAGAAGGAGCAGCAGCAGTAGTAGTAGTAGTAGTAGTAGTAGTAGTAGTAGTAGTAGTAGTAGTAGTAGTAGTAGTAGTAGCAGCAGAAAGCGGCAGAAGGAGGGTCAGTAGCAGTAGCAGTAGTAGCAGCAGCAGTAGCAGTAATAGCAGTAGTAGTAGTAAAATGTGTCATTCAAATACTAAGACAAGCGTTACCAGCCTCGCTATCTGTTCAAAAGAAAAGCATGTGGTGTTGGAAAATAACTGCAAGAAAACAACCGAAACAGCAGTTCCTTTCATAGTGTGTACGTGTTTGGCCTCAAGCCGCTATGTTTCGTCGAGTATTTCCCACGTTTGATGAATTGACGTATTCGCCTCAAGAAAACAACGTTTTATGGCTGTGCTAATGATTGTCTCAAATGATCCGTATTCATATCCGTGTGTCCTTGATGACGCTATAAGTATTATGTTTTTTGCCTTTCTCTCACCGATATTTACTTGCATTGTTCGATATTTTTGATTATGCTCTTCTTCCAAGACATGACAGTGCGGCTTTGAATACACTTTTAAAGTGTTTGTATCGGTATGTTAAATCTATTGGCAAAATGTTTAATAAGTTAACAAGTTTTATTCATTATAAAGTACAAACTGTGAATTTATCGCTGTAACAATGTCTGTTAAACTTTAGTTGAAACAGGATAGATCCTACATTAAAAGCGTGTACTGTGCACAGAAATAACTGAAATATTGCATTTTTATTTCTGAGCCTTGACTTTCTTGTCGAAGTATCGGTATTTCTGTTTGACATTTAATAACAAGATAGCATAACGCAAATCGCCTCCAGTATTGTATGTATTAATTGGTGATTGCTGCAAATATTACAAACTATTAAAGTGCCAATATTGTTCTCCTACTAGTTAGGTTTCTATTTAATGACATATATCAAGTACTTAACACATGAGTATTAGCGTCAGAAACAGATGGTGTTTATTTGAAGATTTTCTTCGAATGGAAAAATATTCCACATTGCATGTAGATCATTTAAATATATGAATCATGAGCCCTTTATGCATGGAGTCCATCCAGTAGTGGTAGTTTGAAACAAAACTTTAATCTGATAACGTAATGGTCTACCTGAATAACGTTTTGAGGGCACTTTCACAGCAATTAATCTTGATGTGTATGACAGTTTGTCAGTTATTTCGTTATTGGAATAAATGTGTTTAATGATCCAACATTACTATACTTTGTCGTGTATGATGCAAATTAGAATTGATTTACCAGGCTCAACACCGACGTAGCACTGTAAAATATTGTGGGGTATAATATTGTTAAAGGCGACTAAAGGATTTTTTTCTGGGCGTTGTAAATTAGTTACTCCGTGTTTTATCAGATGACGATGACAGTTTCTGGAATTGTGTCTACTTTATTTGACACATTCTTCTTGATATTGTTGTGTGTTTTACATCGTTTTTTGGGGTGCGATTTGACTTTAACTTCGCCTTAGCCTTGTCAACAAAACTCTGAAAATACGTCAGTTGATGTCAACATGTTCTACAATCCAAGCAGCATGTCAGACCTTCAACCTGAAATGCCACTCAATGTATGACAGTGCACGTCAGTTTTTGTCAGATGACATTGGAAATTGAATGCCAGGCTATATATTTAGGCAATCTATATGTATTAGTTCCTACGGGTTCTTGACCGATAATCGTATTTGAATTTCGTTAAAAAAAGGTGTTGATTATTCACCCCACCCTCTATAATTCGATAAGGAGTATTTCGTCAAATGTATATAAACGGTTTATGTATCTATAACCATGACATATCTGGCATACTGTTAAATACTTGCATATGACAAAATAACCTTGAATGCTTATCATTAACTGTAAAAGATGTCCAAATGTTTAATGTTTTTAACGAACATATGCTCAATATATAGAAATATAAAACACATATATATTGACAATCACTGTCTTCTGGTCAACTAGATCGATTTCATAAAACAGCCACATATTTACTATTTCACATAAATATATTTCTCCAGTTCCATATTATATCAATGACAAAATATCAATAAATTTTTAGAATTGAAGTGTAGAACTTAGATTGTGGCACGGGTTAAAGAAGTAGAATTACACATTGATTAGAGTCGGAGTGGTGTAATGGGTATGGTGTCCACATTGTGATCAAGAGGTCACGAGTTCTATCCCTACTCGGGGGCGTTGAGTGATATTTCAAGATATACCAAGTACTGGTTCTACTCTGGAAACGGACTCAAAAGTGTCTCAGGAAGCCTCAGACACAAGCTTTCGACACAATCAAACTTTCATATAATAGGTTTAAACTAAAACAACTTGATTGATCGTAGTACTAAAACTTAGAACACACGAACTTATGGTAGGGCACGTTACATATGAGGCGTGTCGTGGGAAAATCGGGCTTAATGCATGTGCGTAAAGTGTCGTGCGGACTGCACTGGCTGATCCGTGAATGCGTCTCTTTAAAGTGTGTATGTACGATCTTACAACAGATATAGTGGCATGAATACAATTAACAAAATAAAGGTTTTTAACATACATTTCTATTTAAAATGGAATAAAAGTTAAAAACAATCAGTGCTTTTAAATGCGCAATTACCGGATCTAGTCTTTAAGCACCAAACAGTGTTAGTCTGGACAAGTATAGACGTTGACTTTACGGTAGGTTTAGGTTACACAACACCAATCAACGATGCAAAAGTCGACACTAGTGACTATTGATGTATTTCATACTGAAGTGTTTCCTTCATAATTGTTATGTGTTTTTGTTTAATTTCAAGTTTATTGTCACTTTCATCTGCTTATTCTGAAAATAACTGATATGACAGATTGTACATACACACTTTAAGTCGTGATAAAGGAAAGCCTTCTAATACATAATAAGAGCTGAATTCAATTTGTATGAGAATCTCATGGTAGATTACTCTACATGTAAATATATTCCTTCAAGCGATTGTGGAAATCGTATGTTAAAGGGACATGTTCACAGACTGGCGTAAAGACAGTTTAACAAGTTTTTGTCCCAGATTCCAACAATAAAAGAATAGTGTATATAAAGGAGCGAAATAACACTACCGTTTCGTACTAGTAATCATCATTTGAAATTGATAAAATTATAACGCGTTTGTAACGCTTTAAAACGATGAAATAATTTGGAGTACTTCTGTTGTTTTTGTTAAATTATTTGAAACACGTGGATCCCTTACATAAGTAAAAATGCAGCGACAAATACAGACATCGGAATGGCCGAGTAATTAAGGCGTAAGCCTTTTTATTCAGGAAGTCTGAGGTTCGAACCCCTGTAGAAGCAACATTTTTATTTTCTTTCTTTGTTTCAATCATTCACTATACTTTAATTCTTTAGTTTCGATGCGTAAATGTCAGGTTAAGATATTTAATGGAACATTTAAAAAAGTACAAGAATCTGTGAAGTTCATTTAACTTGATCTATGACAAGGTTATTTCTCAGAAAGTCATTAATGTCATAAACCAACCTCTTCGTAGAAAAAGATTTTTTTGAATGCAGTTATTGTAAAACAAAGGTTCGTAGAAAAAGATTTTTTTGAATGCAGTTATTGTAAAACAAAGGTTTGACTTCCATTGACAAACTGAATGTAAAGAAATTAGTCCCTAACGTTTTGCAACACGTGATCAAAGTCAATGGTACAATAATTGACTAAGCAGACAAGCTAGTAAATTTTCAAATTATACGTATTGCTATACTTGTTTTAACTTATTTCTTTTATTGAACAGAAACCAGTTTTCTGTTTTCTTGTTTTATTCACAACAATTAGAACTCTTGGTGGCAAAACAATCTCATGACATAATGTGTCAGACAAATGCGCTTTTAAACAATGCCTAAACAGTTTGCTTAAATAATGACTAATCAGTTAAGAAATGTCATCTTTAGAATAAGACAAATGAAGAATCACTACTTACGATCAGATTGATGTACTGCCAATATGAGCAATTCAGTGCATCGTCCGATAAACAGATTATTGTTTTATGTTGCTTATGTGTTGCTTGCCCGTGCAAAATGTCACAACTGACATTTCTGATAGCGACAACAGAGCTGTTTTCGGTTCCTTAGGTTCAGGATGGCGACACATAAGTTTAGCTAGCTGAATATATTATAGATCGTTGTTTTTGTTTTAACATAATTTAATCGTGGTATGTGTTAGCGTAATATTGGCTCTTACTAGTACTTGTACAAATGCCCTTTTGCCAACAGTTAAGTGTTTGTATGTTTCCCTGTTTGACTATTTTTGACGTCATTTGAAATATTCATCTATCAAATACATACTTTGTTCGTTAGTTCTGTAAATTTTTAACACGGCTTTTGTATCGCCGAAAAGTGCGATATCGTGATATAATCTTCACTTTGATAGATATGAAGCAATCCTTGATTTAATTGCCGTTATTAAATGCCGTGAAAAGACACACGTGTTGAGATCGGTATATAAAAACATTTATGTTGGAAAACATATATATATATATATATATATATATATATATATATATATATATATATATATATATACTAGTGGCTAGATCATTGTATATATATAAATGAAATGTCAATAGTACAGATTGAGAAATTTATATAATGAAAAGTACAAACACGTTGCATGGGATTTTAAATATATATTAACAATATATTAACAATATAGCCAACGCGTTTCGACAAAGCTCATCAGGGCATAATACAATATATCATAACGTCAAAATCTCTATGACATTTTGACGTTATGATATATATAGGATAACAGGTTACTGCGTCTTGTGTAATATATCAGGTGAGGCTTAGAATAATATAACGGTGAGGCTTGTTTTTCTATTCATCATACCACATTTTTCGTAAAATATCAACAAACGAGCTGATTTTTGTATATTTAACAACTAAGGGCGGCGCTGAATTTGCTGAGCCGACTTTTACACGTTCACGTACATGTATTTATGGATTTCTAAAAGTTGACTGAATAATACCTTATTATTAACATTTCGTAATGATAAGTGAACTGTTTTCACTACGAATACATAGATTAAACGCATGCTCATTCATAAAATACTGAAAATGCGAACTGAAATGGATTGCAACGATCAATTTCATCGGAGAACACACAACGCCGAATTGTTTGGAAACGCCATTTTCGAGTTGTGTATTGAAATTGACATTTCCAAGATTGTGTCAATATTGATAGTATTTGACTATAGTGTGTTCAATTTTTGGTAATAATGTTTTTGATTCAACATAAACTGATGCTGTGTAGTGACTTTTAGTGCATTTATTATGAATGTATTGAAATAAATTTGTATGGATGATTTATTGTGTTCCATAGATGACGTCATATCACTACCAAAGTGCGGGTTTATGTGAATATTTAAAAAATAAGGTTTTTGTGATTAATGACGATTAAAAAAATAAACTATATACGTTTTTGGTATCAAATAGTTTGCTTTGTTGCATCTGATTCATTTTTACTGAAACTGTTGACTTTATAGTTGATTCCGAATAATATGACGTACCTCCAAACATTGACTGATATAAACGCTAGTGAAAATATATAAGAAATATATCAGACACCTTTGTATCAGGCCGATATCAGCATAGTGGTATGATAAATTGTATTTTGCCCTGATGAGCTTTGTCGAAACGCGCTGGCTATATTGTTAATATATATTTATAATCCCATGTAAAAACGTGTTTGTACTTTTCATTATATATATATATCAGGGCTTGTTCTGATATGGCCGGTTGCCTACCCAGCAGCTAGTTAAATCAAGGGGTACCGATTGCCTTCCTGCCGAGCGCCCGGCATATAGGATAGGAATCGGGAGTAAAGATGTTCATCAGTAAAGGTGTCTCATAAGTCAAAACTGGCTGGCCCTTAATCGCAAGGGGTGACACTATAATAAACAAACACTTTACTTTATATATATATACATATATATATTTTTATTATTTATTTATTTATTTATTTATTTATTTATTTATTTATTTATATTTATTTATATTTATATATATTAGTGGCTAGATCATTGTATTTAAATGTTACTGTCATGTACGCTGGCACTTAGCCTTTTGATAGTACAGCTACACAATATATTATTGCCTTATGATAATATAATGGTAGAAGCTAAAATAGTCGCTATCGTTTATGATAAATATATTATTGTCGGCATTCTATAAGAGTAGGTTTATGTTGAATGCAAACCGCAGACGCCGTTTGTGTCTGGCACACGACACCACTTGAAATATGACAAACCATGTCAGTCTGTATTGGCTTGATTGCTAGCGAGAAATTGGATGCCAGAATATCAATTATCGTGGCGTTTTGGCGGTATCGTATGTCCAGTTTAATCAATGCTAAAAGCAGAAAAAGATTCGCATGCTTCCAGAGAACAACCGATTTGCACTTAGTTACAAATAAAATATGCTTCGTTATGTTTTAAATACTACTTTCTGGAAAATGAAAATACAATTTTAACAGTACTTTAATGTATGGTATAAAGTGGGACTGCAATTTCCACAACCTTGTCATGATAAGTACGTGCAATGTATATGTTTAGATGTTAGAATTGGAACAATTCTTGCAATGTATGATGTAAACTGGATGTAAACTGGAACGGCAATTTCTACAACCTTATTCCGATTAGTACGTGCAAACTCTGTGTTTAATGTGTGTCTTATCAAACATACCTCTCGCATTTTTTTATATATCTTACTTCACATCAAGGTGAAATCAAATGTCTAGATCTTACTTAATTTGTAATGTATACCGTCCTCCAAATACGCCACTGAATTTTGGGATCGATTCCAAATATGCATAGAAAAAGCTCATGATCATTGTAATAGCATTATTATTGTTGGCGACATCAATGAAAATCAACTGAATCCATCCAATCATAAAGTTAAAGACATGCTTTATCTGAGCAACATGAGAAACGTTATAAACGAACCAACCCGAGTAACAGAACACACTCGTACATTGATAGATCCCATTGCAATAACGAACACAATGTAGCATTTACATTCTGGAATCCTTGAAACTGATAAGTCAGTAAGTGATCACTATGACACATACATATATATTGACATCGATTTAAACGAAAATGCTCCTTATAAAAGAAAAGTATGGCGCTACAAGAATGCAAATTTCAGTCAGTTGAGTCAGTTAAATGCTGCCATTATGTCATACGATTGGACCTTTTTAAATACGGGTGATCTAGATCAAACTGTTGTTAGATTTACACACACTTTTCTTGAACTAGCTGCTTCTTTTATTCCATCATCAAATGTTACTATACGGCCTAATGACCGTCCTTGGTATAATTCATTAATTCGCAAAACCTCACGCCAAAGAGATAGACAAAAGCATGTTGCTATAAAGTCCGGTAAATTGTCTGACTGGTCCAGTTACAAAAACCTAAGAAATTAAGTTAACAATATGAAAAAAACACACAAAAGAATGCTTTTTTAACACTCTAAAAATGGACTTGCTGATTGTAAAACAAGTAATCCTCGTAAATACTGGAAAACTGTCAAAATGCTAGTCAAAGAAAATGCACACAAGTGCAACAGTATACCTCCGTTATTGAACCCAGATGAATCGTATTCAGTGTCAGAGATAGAAAAAGCCAATACACTTAACGATTACTTTGCCTCTATATCTACAATTGATGAAACTAACCATGACTTACCTCCATTCAACAGCAAAACAAGTACCATTCTGGACAACATAATTATTTTCGAACAGGATGTAATCGATGTTATAAGTAACTTTGACATCAACAAAGCTAATGGCCCTGATGGTATCAGTCATAAAATGTTAAAAGAAACATCTAAATCAATCAGTAAGCCACTGTCTATACTCTTTAACAGATCGATTCGTGAAAATATGTTTCTATTTTGTTGGAAAGAAGCCAATGTATGCCCCTATTTAAAAAAGGTGAAAAATTTATTCCTTCGAATTATCGACCCATATCTCTCATAAGTTGTGTTGGCAAAGTATTTGAAAGGGTAGTTTTCAAATACCTTTACAACTTTTTACACATAATTCAACTTATTTACAAAAATCAGTCAGGCTTTTTACCAGGACATTCTACAGTTTACCAATTAATTGACATGTATAATCAAATATGTAAATCTTTTGACGAAAAAAAAATCAACTTGTATTGTTCATTGCGATATTAGTAAGGCATTTGATAGAGTTTCGCACAAAGGTCTTATACAAAAACTTAAAGAACTAGGCTTTTCTGGGAATATCATTGAATGGATATCCAGTTATTTGGCAAACAGATCCCAAAAAGTATTCATTGGGTCGTCTTTGTCTCGATCAAAAAATATATATGCTGGGGTTCCACAGGGCTCAGCATTAGGGCCACTATTATTTTTAATATATGTTAACGATATCTCTGAATCACTTCTCAGCATTAGTCGCTTATTTGCTGACGACAGTTCACTATCTGTTTCCTCTAATGACAATGCTCTTATTGAAAGAATTCTAAATCATGACCTTAACTGTATAAATCGATGGGCCAAGAAATGGCTTGTTAATTTTAACCCCTCTAAGACGGAAGTAATATTTTTCACCCTTTCAAAAAATCAAAACCGTCCCAACTTAATATTCGACGAAACTCAATTATCCTTTGTGAAATTCCACAAATATCTCGGTCTAACACTTAGCGAAGATGGTTCGTGGCATAAACACATTGACAATATTACACAATCGGCTTCAAAAGTACTTGGGTCCATGCGAATGTTAAAATATAAAAAACTCAAACGCGAAACTCTTAATCAAATATACATTTCATATATAAGACCCATTTTAGAATACGCGTCTATAGTTTGGGACAATTGTACAAGATATGAAACGGAATTATTAGATAAAATTCAATTGGATGCAGCCCGAATTGTCACAGGATTAACAAGGTCAACTAAAACTACTCTTCTTCTAAAAGAAATCGGTTGAGTTTATCTAAATGACAGACGAAAAATACAAAAACTTGTTTTAGTATATAAACACAATAGAGGTCTCTTACCGCCGCAGTATCTAAACAATCTTTTTCTAGCACCGTCTGACAACATTCCTTATTTGTTACGAAATAGTGGCAATTACGCAACAGTTGCCCGCAGACTAGCGATCTATTCGATTTCTACTATTCTTTCGTCGATTAAGCTTTGGAATGACCGTCAACACTCGCTCGATATCTACGCTATCAGGCTTTAAAAACACAATTAAACAAATGTTTAATCCTCCTACAGTTCCTTCATATAGTACAATTTATAGTGCGATACGGAGCGACATTTCTATCATATAGTACAATTTATAGTGCGATACGGAGCCACATTTCTATCATATTGTACAATTTATAGTGCGATACGGAGCCACATTTCTATCATGTAGTACAATTTATAGTGCGATATGGAGCGACATTTCTATCATATAGTACAATTTATAGTGCGATACGGAGCCACATTTCTATCATATAGTACAATTTAGAGTGCGATACGGAGCCACATTTCTATCATATAGTACAATTTATAGGGCGATACGGAGCCACATTTCTATCATATTGTACAATTTATAATGCGATACGGAGCCACATTTCTATCATATAGTACAATTTATAGTGCGATACGGAGCCACATTTCTATCATATAGTACAATTTATAGTGCGATACGGAGCGACATTTCTATCATATAGTACAATTTATAGGGCGATACGGAGCCACATTTCTATCATATTGTACAATTTATAGTGCGATACGGAGCCACATTTCTATCATATAGTACAATTTATAGGGCGATACGGAGCCACATTTCTATCATATAGTACAATTTATAGTGCGATACGGAGCCACATTTCTATCATATAGTACAATTTATAGTGCGATACGGAGCCACATTTCTATCATATTGTACAATTTATAGTGCGATACGGAGCCACATTTTTATCATATTGTACAATTTATAGTGCGATACGGAGCCACATTTCTATCATATAGTACAATTTATAGTGCGATACGGAGCCACATTTCTATCATATAGTACAATTTATAGTGCGATACGGAGCGACATTTCTATCATATAGTACAATTTATAGGGCGATACGGAGCCACATTTCTATCATATTGTACAATTTATAGTGCGATACGGAGCCACATTTCTATCATATAGTACAATTTATAGTGCGATACCGAGCCACATTTCTATCATATAGTACAATTTATAGTGCGATACGGAGCCACATTTCTATCATATAGTACAATTTATAGGGCGATACGGAGCCACATTTCTATCATATTGTACAATTTATAGTGCGATAAGGAGCCACATTTCTATCATATATTACAATTTATAGTGCGATACGGAGCCACATTTCTATCATATAGTACAATTTATAGTGCGATACGGAGCCACATTTCTATCCTATAGTACAATTTATAGGGCGATACGGAGCCACATTTCTATCATATTGTACAATTTAGAGTGCGATACGGAGCCACATTTCTATCATATAGTACAATTTATAGTGCGATACGGAGCCACATTTCTATCATATTGTACAATTTATAGGGCGATACGGAGCCACATTTCTATCATATAGTACAATTTATAGTGCGATACGGAGCCACATTTCTATCATATTGTACAATTTATAGGGCGATACGGAGCCACATTTCTATCATATAGTACAAGTTATAGTGCGATACGGAGCCACATTTCTATCATATTGTACAATTTATAGTGCGATACGGAGCCACATTTCTATCATATAGTACAATTTATAGGGCGATACGGAGCCACATTTCTATCCTATAGTACAATTTATAGGGCAATACGGAGCGCCATTTCTATCATATAGTACAATTTATAGTGCGATACGGAGCCACATTTCTATCATATAGTACAATTTATAGTGCGATACGGAGCCACATTTCTATCACATAGTACAATTTATAGTGCGATACGGAGCCACATTTCTATCATATTGTACAATTTATAGTGCGATACGGAGCCACATTTCTATCATATTTTACAATTTTTAGTGCGATACGGAGCCACATTTCTATCATATTGTACAATTTAGAGTGCGATGCGGAGCCAAATTTTCGTTGACATAGTCCCTTTTATATTATTAATGTTGTTTTAATATACTTTGTACATGTATATATTAGCACACTATTAATAAGATCGTGTTAACTTGCACCCTGCCGTCTTTTCTGTGTTTGTCTGTTTTTGTATCATGTTTTACTATCTTTGACATTCTATATCTGTACGTTCAGTAACAAAATGGGTTATTTATTTTTAGTTTAATTGCCGTTTCGTTTTTCAAAGGTGGAACATCATTATACAGAACACAAAATATCTGAAAGTTTTTTTAACACGTAAGCATATCCAGCTTATCGTCATATACATGTACATGCTAAATACAACAAAAACATGCGTCAACTCTTAATTTAAAAAGCTTGAATAATGTAATTTGAAAGGCGTATTCATACAGATTTTCTGGTTTCGTTCATTTCTGTTTGTTAAAATCAAAACATACTTGGTCTTCTTGTATAAACGTTAAGAATGAATGTACTTCCCAAATTATCATCAAAATGACAAATATATTATACAATGACTTATTACAATGTTCTCACATCGGTAAATAATGAAGCATTCCTTGATGTTATTGTCATTATTACGTACCGTAAAGGGACAGTAAACGTAACAAGAGCGTACTCTTATTGTCTGACATACGTCATTCGTCTGTTCATTATAAGTTTACAAGTAAATAAACAGGCATTATATGTATGGGATTGGAGGATCTACTAGATGAGAGTCATTGCAAAAATTGTGACAAATGAGGCATCAAATATAATGTACTATGTCTTGGCCGTCATTGTAATTTTGCAAAACATGTTACTACAGTATATATTTTATGAATTTCGTTTAAAATAATTATAAGTGCTTACGAACACATTAATATATATACGTTATTCTTATGACGCTCACTTTGCAAATGTACAGACTTGACTCTATATAATGAGTTTTGACCATTATGTCTGACAACTATCTTTGTACCTATATTTGGTCTAGGGTGGTTATAGCGAAATAATAAGGAAGTATCAATATGCATTTGAAAAACAATTTTTTGGTTTTATATTTTTCATGCTTGGTTTTATGAATGAGAGAAGTCGGACGTATAAAATATTAAACATAATCATACGTGTACAGTTTATGTTTTTGTTAAATGCCACAAAGGTAGATGCTGCTTATTATTAAGGCGACTTTTTACTAGGCAATTCCATTCGTTCCCAGCACGTCAACGTTTTTAAAATATTGTTCTGATCAAATGTAGGTCTTTAATGTGTTTTAGGAACCGAAACCCTATAAACATATTTATGACAAATTTATATTGTCTTACATTGTATAAAATACCAATTAGATTATGTGAGAATGTTACTTAGACATCCTCTAAAGTAAGGGTTGTAGAACGTATCATAAAGTGTGTTTGGTATTTTAAAAACAATAAGCATCCCTGACATCATCGCACTTTTTTAAATGAATAAAATTAATTTCAACTGGTGGAAATATCGTAAGCGCGTATCATCTTGGATATTGACAGGCTCAGTGGCACAAACCTGACAGGAATAAAAATACATGGAATGCTATTTATTTAACAGACAACCGACGGTGCCGCATACATTTTGGTATATTTAGGCATTTAAGATGACAAACGTTAAGACAACATGTGCATATGGCATGTCATGTAAGGGAGGTGTGCAAAATCATATAACAAAGTGCGTTGTGTATTGGATATATTCTACGTTCCGCGATATTATACATATATAACTGCTATATAACTGGAACCTAAAACAATAACATTATCAGTCGACCCATTTATGACGCTAATTACACAAGACGGATAAATTACATAGATAAGTTTTCTCTAAGAATTATCGTCTTTTGTCGTAGACATATAAATGACATAAGCGTGCTTTAATAATTATAAAGATTTTGTCCAATTCCAGAATTCTAGGATCGTTTGTCTAAGTGGGTTTTACTGTTTGTTCAGCTGCCTAATCACTACAATGACAAAATGTATCTGACGGAATTTCTGTAACAGTAACTTTCACAAAACAAAAACTATTAGATATAAGTCGTGATTTACTTAAGATATTTCACATTTTGTTGTTTATTTATTTATTTGTCGGTGAAATATTTACGGATGTTTGCAATCTAAGGTTTCTCATTTGTTTTGTTTTTTGCTGACCCACGTATAAAGAGACATGTTAACTGTTATATTAACAGTTCGATTTCTATCGGACAAATGTGTATGTGTTTGTTTGTTGTCAGGAATTAGCACTTCTTCATTCATTATGCAATCTAAAATCTAAGCTAATGAAGATGAAATATCTGCTTCATTTCTTACCATCGATTATTTTATTGATCACAAAATGTAGGAAATCTCATAGATTTCGACAGTTTTAGCAAATCACGAAAAGACAACACTTCCATTATTGCGCATGCACTACAAATGCAAGTCAGTCATGTTTGTCTGCAGCTCTTAAAATCTATCTGCCAAATTGCTTCTTTAATTGTAGATGTAACTCATCATGTGCAGTGGACCTAGAGGCGCGTGAGCTGTGATGAATATGCTGTATCTGAATCGGATAAAGCGTCTGTCCACTTTGTGGCACACAAGCTAATGCAATGGGTCACTGGAATCGAATTAATAATGCACCGAAAACGTCATTCAGATCGTTGTTAGGACCAAAGGTCCCATACACACAATATTTCAAGACTATTGACGCGTCGCAATGTTTCAAGACTTTTGACGCGTATGTCGATCGTAACATGTCTGTATTTGCGTGTTGTAAACCATTTATTGTGTTGTAAACTACAAAAATTCGTTCATCGTCAAACATTAATTCATCGCCAAAAAGCCAATATTAATAACGTGTTGGTGTTCGAATAAGAGAAAAAAAAAGTAAGTTATAACAAATCCATTAATTTCTTAACCGTTTAGAATTTGCTTTCATCTAAACTTAATTCGATAAGGATCTTTCTAAGTTTTGTTTAGAACTACTACAAGAACACACAAAATTTAATGTTCATCATACATATTCAGTTATAGAACATGACGCTTAGTTTTCTTTCATCACATTTGCTTTTACATATATTCATTTCATCTTTGGGCAGCGATGAAAACTTATATTTTTATTTTCTACGAACGGCATATTTGCGTACCAACACTGTACCTTTTGAAAAAATATCGTTTGGGGAATATATGAAAATCACGTGTTATGACATTATTTATTGTGTTATTTATACTGAAAGTCTTAAATAAAAAACCATATTATGATTCGTATTGTGAAGCATTAAATATTGGTTGTCGTGTCAAGAGATATGTAATCAAGCTGCGAATTACATATGCATCTATACAATTTATGTTTAATACAACATGTAAGCATGTCTTGCCATGTAAGAACATTTGTCATGGTTAATTCCTGAATAAGATTTAGTTATAAGTCAATAAATATGCATCGCTTGATCGCGGTTATTGTTCGTACAACGTCATTAACATATGTGCACAAGTTTTATGATACGAAAATAATTGTAATATTAACATTCATGTCTGTGTCTTTGTAACGAATCCATAAACAGGAAAATCGCATTGTCCATCGTTCATTGCTTTTGTGCCCAAATTGAGGGCCACACATTAACGCACATATACATGCGACATAAACACGTGAAAACGTTCGTAAATGCATCACGTCAAGCTAGAAGAACGTATTAAATGCTATCATATAAAATATTATACCAATATAATAAATAATGTCACATACCAAGTTGTATATACAAAGTATTTCAACGATACTGGTATTGAACTAAAGCATGAAACAGCGAAGACGGGAATACTGGGAAAACGTATATCAAAATACCGTCGTGATCTTGTTATTTTAATACTGTTAGTACCATGCAGATTCATTTTGAAGACATACATTAAATGTATTAGTGTGTTACAGAAAAAAACATACCTACACGATCAGTAGCTCTTCATCACTCTAACTGAACACTGTTGTTGAAATACACTTCACAAACATGGTATAGTGCAAGTTTTGAGACAATGTAATACGTCACAGGGTACATGTGCTCACAGGTATTTGCTAAACGCCGTTGGCTGTGACAGCATGTGAGTGTTAAAACAAGGTGACCTTCCAGTCTTTGCTAATAATAATTTATGAACCTCACAAACTGTTGGCAAACGTTTAATTCCCATTCAATGCTTTAGACCGTGCATAACAATTATAAGAATATAGGAATAATGAAACTCCACATCACCAGGATAAAAACCCTTATTACCATCCGCTGGTCCTTTATTTGAGGCAAGTGACGAATTGCCTATACAATACAGGATAATGCATACCACACAACAAAAAACATAAACATGATTAAAACTGGGTTCACCGCCTTGGAACGTGGATATTATCACGTACTGTATTGTGAAAAGTAAGTAAACGGATAATTAGGTGATACTCAATGACAATGATTGGACAAATCTCTCAATTAATCTGAATGCGAAAACGCCATTAGGCAACTACCTTTTCGCAAACTAGATAGAATGTGTGCCCATTGCCTCAAATCACAAACACACCTTTTTAATGTAGTCAAATCAAGATATTGATGAGTGTTATATTTTATCAAAATAACTTCAAGACACTGAAAAGACCATCGCAAATTCAAAAATAATTGAAGACCAGCTTGCAAGTGTCGTGCACGTCGGTCTAATGCATTTATGAGCAAATATATTACACGGACAACTAGATGGCAAATATTTTCTTTGACCGAAACAGATATGTACATCTTATTGCTCATCAACTTGCAAGTTTCAGCTTAAAAGGCTTGATCTATTTCTGTAACTAAGAAATACTATGTCCAAAAGATCAATTGGCTTTGATAAATATATTTCTCCAAAACACAAAGTCAATTGCGGATAGCATTTAATCATTGTGGTTTCTCGTGAAACAAACAGTACACAATAATAAATAATAACCAACCAGTATGGTGTAAGTACATGCAAACACCCTAATCTAATTAATTACATATTTTCTTAATGATTTATGTATTCATGTGTTCAACTGTCTGCATTCTGTGAAAGAAATTTATGGCAATATTAAGGTAAATGAACAGTGTTCTACATGATAAATCCTTTACTGTTTCGGAAACTGCCGTCATTGAAAGTAAGAGAAGTCTTTAATAGCTAAAATGTGAAGAAGTGTTTTATGTAATGTCTTAGTGGGGTCGCTTCCCTTTTTTCTGCCTGTACCTTCGCGAGTGGCTCTGAATTTAGAGCCCGTATGACACCTTTTTTTCCATTTGCTGCCTACTCGCCTTAATGCACACAATAGCTTACAGAAAGGCGCCATGGACGATTGTCTGTTATACATTTCCTAGTGACGATATCGATGTTGGACAGGTTCAGGTCTTTCTGGGCGCCGGGTGCATCTTCAGCCAACTACCCTTGACAATTCAGTCCTTAATCATTCTCTGGATGTGTCGTCTTCGTGCATTTCTGTGATGTATACATATACCTTGTCCTGCACATGACGCTCAGACTGAGCGAAAGGGACATCATATGGAAGCTTCTGAGTTTCTCAAAAGGCGTTTGCCGAGCAGGCACTCGTAGTAAAGCTCAGGGTTGATAATCGCAGTGATACTAAAGTTGTTCCAATTGTCCTTTTGTCCGGATTGACATTAGGACAGTCACATCAATTTTGACATAACTATATATCACCCTCTTAACGTGTCTACGACCTCGCCATGAGAATTGCTTTGTCTAGGACAGTAACAGTCAAGTATTGCTTCTATTGTAAACCGATTCGTGGTACTCGATTAAAAGAATTAATTGTTAGCGATGAAGTGAGCTTGTTTACTACTGACTGACCATTGATGTCATTACTTACGAAATGACCATAGACACAAAGCACGCTCCAAATTATAAGGTTTTTAAACGCTTCTCTAATGAAAATAATTGGTATATGTTCAAATAGGCTGTTTCATTTATTCGCCAGGTAATAGTGTATCCTAAGACAGGCGACACGTCTACTGCAAAACATTATTTGTACAAACTAGGTTAAGGTCGTCGAACGCATTAGTTAAATCCTTTCATATAATGTACATCTCAAAGGAGACTAGGGCTAAAAGATAGGCATATGTATCGCGTTTTCTGTTTGTCTGTTAGTGTGTTTGGACACATTTCCTGTTGTAATACACATGCCAGTGCACGGGTTACCATAATCCAATTAATCATGCACTATGTAAGTATCTCATATGACCGGAAGTCATGAAGGCACAATAATTCAGAAATATTGGCGTGGTCGAGTGCTGCATTTGCATTGCATGTATGGAAGTCAAACGTACAGTTGATGTTTTACATTCCGGGATGTTCTACGCCTAAAGAAAGGAGTCGATATATGTTGGTACACATCGAGCTGCAGTATATAAAAAGTTATACAGTGCAAATACGCAGACGCAGCAAAATAAATACGAGGCGTGTCGCGGGAATTCCGGGCTTAATGCATGTGCTAAAGTGTCGTCCCGTATCATACCTGTGCAGTCCGCACAGGCTAATCCAGGACGGCACTCTCCACCTGCCGTTCTGGATTGGCCTGTGCAGACTGCACAGGCTGATCCGGGACGACACTTTACGCACATGCATTAAGCACGGGTTTCCCAAGACACGCCTCATATGTGTTATAATCTTGTGTTATAATCTTGCTAACATGCGTAGACTTATGCGACGCCAATTACATGTACCGAAAACATGTATCATCATGTAAAACGTGTAAGATGTCGCTACGGAGAGGCAGAGTTATACCATATTAAAGTTACACATATTAGTTGCTTGAGGATGACATTTTTATTTCATGCTATGTGGTGAATGAGTGTCCGTCCAGGCTTCGTTTCAGCTCTGTAACTTTTTAATGCCTGGATGGATTTTAATATAACTTCAGATCCCTGACTAGACGATGTGTTGCGTACAACTCCCATGCTCGTCGGTCAAAGGTCAAGGTCACAATTCAAGGTCAAAGGACATGAAATTCGTTTCCGCTTCATAACTTCTAAATGCCTGGATGGATTTTAATATAACTTCAGATTATTATTCCCCATGATTAGACGATGTGTCGCGTACAACTCCCATGCTCGTCGTTCAAAATTCAAGGTCACAATTTAAGGTCAAAGGTCATGAATTTGTGTTTCTGCTCAGTAACTTCTTAACGCCTTGAAGGATTTTAAAATAACTTCAGATTATTATTCCCCATGACTAAACAATGTGTCGCGTACAACTCCCATGATCGTCGGTCAAAGATCAAGGTCACAATTCAAGGTCAAAGGTCAATTATTTTTGTTTCCACTTCATAGCTTCTAAATGTCTGGACGGATTTAATTGTTACTTCAGATTATTATTCTCTATGACCATACAATGTGTCGCATACAACTCCCATGCTTGTCTGTCAAAGGTCAAGGTCACAATTCAAGGTCAAAGGTCAAGGATTTATGTTTCTGCACCATAACTTCTAAACGTCTGGAAGGATTTAAATATTACTTCAGATTATTACTTCCCATGAACAGGCGATGTGTCGTGTACAACTCGCATGGTCCTCGGTCAAAGGTCAAGGTCACAATTCAAGATCAAATGTCAAAGAAATTTCTTTCTTCTCTATATCTTCCAAAAGCCTTGAAGTATTTTAATATTACTTCAGATTATTTTTTCCCATGAAAAATGATGTGTCGCATACCACTTACATGCTCCTCGGTCAAGGTCTGTGGGTCCAAGGTTACACTTAAAAGGTCAAATATTAGAATGAACTTTTGTAGGAAGCATCATTTTTGCCAACATGTAATAACTTGGTGGGAATGAAGATCATTATGAGGCAGTGTGTCACAACAACAATCAGTTGTGTTTTGCTGAAATCTCAAGATATTTTTCCAGGGCATAATATTGTACCCTGACATTGTTTTGCCTTCCTCTGACGAGCATATGCTTCGGGGGCATATGTCACATCCTGTGACAAGCCTTGTTAATTTTTATTTTTTGAAAATATGTTTTATATGACCACTCATTAAATAAAATACGGTCTTACACTGAAACCAACAAATATCGTTTAATATATTATATACCTTACTTAGACGCCTGCTGTACAAATACACCAGGCCACGCAATATTGAGAATAGTATGTTCAATCAACCGACAATGTTGGCGATGCAATTGTGTACTTCACTATGTCTGTACTTCTAACTCATTACACATGCAACTAGATCTAAATGATATTTAAGAAAGTTTAGAATTAAGTTGCATATTGTCATTAACAGTGGACGGAAATTATAGTTTACGTATGCATATGAAACCGCCATATTGTCTCATCAATAAATAACTGATAAATAAACCCAAAAATATTTATTTAAAATACCGGTATATAACACATTTTATTACTGTTCCATGACATCATTTTAGTGAATAATAATATCCAGTAAATGTGTATTGTATGAATTATATTTATGTAGGCTATTTTTATAATGTCAGTAACAATGTAAATATATCTCTGGACGACGACATACAAATAACTGGCGTAGTTAAATCCATACTTGTTATCTATACTAATAGTCGAGTTTTTACATTCCAAATTATACTATTCCCTCAAAGAAGTTATGGTATCAGATAATAACGAGACCAAACGTGAGTTATGCGTGACATAATTAATCTAGATCAAGAAAAGCTCCTATATAAAACCAGCTTTCGCACTTATAATCAGTCATTTAATCCTAATGTATCACAGGCGTTTGATCGCGGGCAACATTCAGTATGATTGTGATGGATTCATAGTGTCGCATCAATTCATGTTCATGTTTAAGTCACAAAATACTTTCAGGCCAGGTTGATTAATTATGCATTAGCTTAAAAATCGTTATAACATCGCGAAAATAATAATAAAAAAAAGAATAGTTAAAAAATAGTATGACTGTTTACTTAAAGTAAATATTATACCAAAATGTAGCATATATGTATGTAAAGTGAAAATAATCGATAGTAAGTTTAAACTTAATGTAAACACAGTATACATTTATTTCGTTTGTTTTACTAGGATTGTGTAGGGTTTTGTTATTTTAACTAGCCAATTTCAAACTGTACGAGTATAAGATTTCATAGCATCCACCAAACAAAGCTAGAAACAAATATCCACAGGTCCAGATAATGGTCTGAACATATCAAATCGACATGTCGCATGTATTGATGTAGACATATTATGCGGACACCTTCAAAAACAGTAGTTTGTTTTGATGAACCTGCAACTATATTCCACTTCGTCGAGATTCTGATGACTCCTGAAAAAATAAAGGATTAAAGATCCATGTCTTTTGAAAAACTGAATGTAATTAACGATATCATTGTGACGCATTTAATAGTAAGACATTGCGAGTGGCAAACTGTTAAGACCACATATTCATATCACATGCCATTGAGATTACAAAACATATTTGATGTTCCGCGATACCATATATGTCAACGATGCCACTGCCAGTTTGTTGAACCTAAAAAAGTTATCACTCTCAATCGGCCCATTTGTAGCATTTGCCCTAGACGAATACATGACCTAAATACGCAATCTCTAAAACGTATAAGGGTTTTATGCCTTAGGCAGATACATGGCAGACATAAGTGTGCTGTAAGAATTATGAGGGAATTGTCCAATTCCATCAATGCTGGATTGTGTGTACAAGTGGGTTTTACTGTTTGTTCATCTGCCTAATCACTACAATTTATCTGACGGAATTTCGTTCACTCAATACCTTTTACAAACAATATGATATGTTATACGTGATTTACTTGATTTACCGATATTTTAAGCAATTACTCAAGGCTCTAATACGTCAAGCATATAATGATTTCCTTATAGGCAAAAATCGTTGTCGGGTTTATCGTGTGTTGTAGCAGATTACAGAACAAAATAAAGACAGGCCGTGATAAAAATGAAAGTGAGTTCAATTTTATGGAAATCGTTTTAAAAGAGACACATACAATAGCATTGTCTTCAATATGACATAACAATCATGAACATCTCCTGCCATTGATGGTTAATATCCTACGTTCCATGTTCAATGTAAACTGTTTCATCGGTAGAATAGCTATTTCTCCGAAAGCATTACAGATTGAAAACATCAGTTTTACAAAATAAATTTTAGTTTTAATTTACTATATACTTATAAAAAATATTTGATTTTGACTGGACACACCGCGTGTAAATAAATGTGCCAACAACTCAATGCCAATTGTAATAAATATAATTGTACAATAATAAATAGACATTAATAACATGTTGTTAGATATATATTTATAAGCATTTGACTAACTTATTGTATATAGCATTGCAAACTCAGTGGCGTTCCGTTATATGGTTAATTGCTCAATTCGCAAGTACGCTATCACAAAACAATAATATCTGTTTCGCACTACTGAATGAATAATCATTATAGGAATGTGAAGTTCACAAATGCCAGATATCATTTTTTCATGAGATATATGGAAAATCAATACATACTATAAGACTTTGATGTATTGCCAATGTAATCACTCAATAATTGTGTGTTATTCATACTTCTGACATTATTCTGAACTACGATACTATAAATAGGTTTGCAAAACCATGGTAACGTACACCGTCCCAATCGTTAAAAAGAATAATGTGCACTTAACTTTTGGTGTAACTGTTATTTACAGTTTATACTAGAATATTGTTGTACGTAATACAATCTTGTATCGTATAATATAAAACACTTCTTTTTTATTTAATTATGTACTCCAAGAATCTAAAAACTGGACCGATAGTGTTGAACATTTCTATTTGTCTCAGGTGTCACTACGTAAATCGTCTTCGTGATTTCAACACTATTGAGAGCATTACAATAAGCATCCTAGGTTTCTAGAGTGATTGATTGCTAATAAACGACCTGTACATCGGCCGATTAATCGTTCTTTTCTTATATAACATAATTGATGCTAGTCCGTGCAAGATGGAGTTAATCGACATTTCTGAAAGCATCACAAAGCTTCTTAAGTTAAGGATGGTGATCGCTCTGCAACTGGGGCGAGGTTTGGTCAAAATATAAACTCGATCGTTATTATTACCAACCCCCACAAACGATGTTAAGGGGGGCGGGGGTTATATAGGAGTGAGCTTGTCGGTCCGTCGGTTTGCCGGTCTTTTGGTTTTCGTTTCCGGATGATAACTCAAGAAAGGCTTGACATATACAAGTAATTTTTGGTACACATGTGTCACATCGTAGAATACAGGCTAATATCGACTTTGGTTGCAAACCACTAAATTTGGGCAGAGTTATGGCCCCTTTTCGACGTAAATTTCATAAAAACATGGTTTCCGGACGGTAACTCAAAAATGGCTTGACATATTCAAATAATTCTTGGTACACATATGTAGCATTATAAAATAGAGGTCAAGTTCGATTTTGGTTACAAACCACTAATTTTGACAATGTTATGGCCCCTTTTGGACTAAAATTCCCTAAAAACATGGTGTCTGGACGATAATTCAAGAATGGCTTTACATATTGTAATAATTTTTGGTACACATGTGTCATAAAATACAGGTCAAGTTCTACTTCGGTTACAAACCACTAAATGTTGACCGAGTTATGGCCGCTTTTTGACTTAAATTCCCTAAAAACACGGTTTCCGGACAATAACTCACAAACGGCTCCACATATTTAAATTATTTTTGGTACATAGGTTTAACATCATAAAATACAGGTCAAATTCGACTTTGGTTACAAACCACTAAATGTTTACCGAGTTAAGGCTCCTATTGGAATTATATTTTTCCAAAAACACTGTTAAACATTCACAAATTAAAGCATTCTCTTTGTGTCCATTTCTTTCGAGTGGATGCCATAGTTTGTGACAAGGCCATATTGTGAGGGTATATCTGTCACTCATGTGACAATTCTAGTTGTAGTTCTTGTCGATGTTGTTATGCTTGTTTTGAATATACTTTGTACTGGTATGTAATAGCCCATAGTTAATTCTTAATAGTACAGTGTACACTGGCACCCTGACGACATTACAGTGTTTGTTCGTTTTTGTATTATGTTTAACTATCTTTGGCATCCCGAGATGTCTAGTCACTTTTAACACGACATTTGTTTTCACAAAAATGCAACACCATAATACAATGGTCCAACATCATGTTCTTTGATACTGAAGCATTCCTTTGGTGTGATTGTCATTATAAAATACCGAGTTAGGACAGTAACCGTAATTAGGGCGTACTCTTATTGACAGACAAAGGTCATTCGTCTGTTCATAACAAGTGCACAGTCAAGTAAATAAACCAGTGTTCTGTGTATTAGAGTAGCTGCCAATCATTATGAACATTGCGGCAACAAAGATGTGTTATACTATGTCTAGAATAGCAATATTATTATGGGTTGTGATGGGTTTGTTTCGTTTAAAATAAAAGTAAAAGCATTAATTCTAAGACCTAATAACAAAATAATATTTACATATTTTCTTTGACGCTCACTTTGCGAACTTTCATACATATTGACTCTTAATTATGTGTTGTGTACACTGTGTGCACAGTCTCTTTACCTAGTTGTGGTCCAGGGTAGTTATATCGTATAAATTGGGAAGTATCAATATTCATTGGAACTATCTCTTATGGTTTTATTTGTCATGCTCGGTTTACAGACGCCAGCAGTTTTATCAATGTGGGAATTGGACGTATAACATATATAAAACATAATCATATGCGTAAAGTTTCGGTTCATGTAGAATGGAATTCACCAAGGTTGATGCAGTTTGGTATAAAGACGACTCTTTTCACAAGGCAATCCTATTTTACATGTATCCAACACTTCGACGTTTTTACAATATTTTGTTATACAGGGTAATTTTACGTGTTTTAGGAAACACATTTGTTTGATATGGTATAATAGTGAATGTGTCAGTGAGAGTGTCACTTAAAATATCTTGCAGTCTGAGTTATAAATGCAAAGTCCACTTTTATCTTTTATGTTGTATCATCTTAGAATGTTTATTGTTCCTGGTCAGTATTCACAAAGCTTAAGCACATTTAGTGAAACCATAAAATGTCTTAGTTGTGTGGCTTTTTTTATAGGTATTTTCACATTCAGTTGTTTTAATCTATAAAATTGCGAACACATGTTTCTTAATTTGAACGTTTGTGAACACAAATCATAGCATTTCATATAGAACATTTAATTTGAAATTTTCACTTAAACACAGCTTTAAAAAAACATACGCCTTAGGAGCTTTGATAAAACAAGCCCTGGTATGTGGTCTTGACCTCATTAAAACGAGCTAACACACCAAGCCGATACGGCAGATATAATTCACCATGCAATTTGGAGTAAGGCATAATATTTGAGTTTAGACGATAATGAACAATACCGTGTGGCGGATCCATGGTCTAGTGGTAACGCACTGGCTTCACTACCCAGGGGTTGCAGGTTCGAGCCCCCGCTACACCCTAACCTACTTACTCGTATTTCGCATTACGTTAACCCGAAGTGCAGTGTACTAGGTGCTTCTGATCAGGCACTAAAAGACCCAGGGTTGCTTCTGGAACGGGGCGTCTCCTGTATCTTGCACTATCCCCCGTATTAAACCCAGTTAACAAATCTTCTGGGGCCATAACCATATGGGAGAGAATCCCGGTGCACTCGATAACAATGTACTACACACACACACCGTACTCACTATATTTATATTCGTGTCAGGTTTGTGGCACTAAGTCTTGGAGTTTATATAACATACAACTCCTTGTCCAGCGATTGAAAAATGGGGTGATATCAGGGATGCCGGTTTTGTTCTAAATGTCAAACACATGGCAAAAGATCAATTATGTCATGTTTCAGAATACTATTTCCTAAATGCTATTTATTTTACAGAAATACTAGGGTGCCGCATATATTTTTTTGGTATTTAAACAGTTAAGAATCGCAAACGTTAAAACTACATGTTCATACAGAATACCTGTAATGGAGGTGTAAAAGAACATATAACAACGCGTTATCTCGTATATTAGATAAATACAACACGCACGACGTTCCGCGCTATTATATACCTCGGCTATGCCAATGCCAGTTTAAGGAACTTATACAATTTACTATCAATCAAACCTGTCGTTATTTGCCTGAGATAAATTTACTACATAAGTGTGCTCAAGGAAATATTGCTATTTGTGCAAGATAGATAAATGACATAATTGTGCTGTCAGATGTATAAGGGTTTTGTGCCCTAGACATAAGTGTGCTGAAATAATTATCATGGATTTGTCCAATACCAGAAATGCAAGACTGTCTGTGTCCAAGTGGGTTTACTGTTTGTTCATCTACCTAATCACTACAGTGGCACAGTTTCTCTGACGGACTTTTTGTCACATTATACCTTTCACAAACAATATTAGTAAACGACCTGATTTACTGCTTATTTTTCACTTTTTATTTTTCATTTCTTTCCTGGCAAAATATCATCGGATGTTTGAAATGTTGGTTGCCGTAAACTTGCTCATTTGTTTTCTGTTGACCCATGTTTATTGAGAGATGTTAATTGTTAAATGCATAGTTTGATTTCTATAAGACACATTTGATTAGTTTGTTGTTGTTGTTTTTTTGAGGATATAAGCACTTCTTAATTCAGTATGCAATCATAAATCTAAGCTAATGAAGGGGCAATATCTGTTTAATTTCTTACTATCGAATATTTTGTTGACCACAAAGTGTAGGTGTATGAAATCTTATAGATTTCGACTTAATTAGCTAACCACTAGAAGATAACACTCCGAGAATTGCACTACAAATGCAAGTCACGTATGTTTATATGATTGCAGCACTTAAAATCTTTCTGTCAAATCGCATCTCTAAATGTTATTCAAATGTGCAGTAGACCAAGCGACACATTAGCCGCGATGCTGTTGGTGTATCTGAATCGTTCTAGGCGTCTGGCCCTTGTGCAATACACAAGTTGTGCATGGGTCACTGGAATCAAATTAATCAGGCACCCAGTACGTCATTTATATCGTTGTAAGGACCAAAGGCCCATACACGAAATATTTCAAGACTTTTGACTCGTATGTCGATCGTAACATGCCTGTATTTCTAGTAAACGGCACATTTATTCATCGCCAAATAGCCAATATTAATAACGTGTTGGTGTTAAAACAAGACAAAACTCTAAAGTTATCAAAATGTTTTTTAATCCATTTTTATTTCTTAAACATTTAGATTTTGCTTTCATCCAAACTGTATACGATATGAATCCTTACTTATTCTTGTTTGGAGTCTAAATACAAATGCATTTCTACAGCGCAAAAACTATTATTATATTGCGCTTTACACAGTCTATAGTCTAAATACAAATGCATTTCTACAGCGCAAAAACTATTATTATATTGCGCTTTACACAGTCTATAGTCTAAATACAAATGCATTTCTACAGCGCAAAAACTATTATTATATTGCGCTTTACACAGTCTATAGTCTAAATACAAATGCATTTCAACAGCGCAAAAACTATTATTATATTGCGCTTTACACAGTCTATAGTCTAAATACAAATGCATTTCTACAGCGCAAAAACTATTATAATATTGCGCTTTACACAGTCTATAGTCTAAATACAAATGCATTTCTACAGCGCAAAAACTATTATTATATTGCGCTTTACACAGTCTATAGTCTAAATACAAATGCATTTCTACAGCGCAAAAACTATTATTATATTGCGCTTTACACAGTCTATAGTCTAAATACAAATGCATTTCTACAGCGCAAAAACTATTATAATATTGCGCTTTACACATTCTATAGTCTATATACAGATAATCCTGGTGTTAAACCTAGATTAGTGCAATTGTAAAACATATCATATACTAATAAATGTGTTATAAGTTTTCGTCTGCAGTTTCATCTTTTACATGTTTCAAGTCAGTTGGGAGAGCATTCCAACATTTTGGGCCCACTACAGCAATGGATCTGTCAGCTATTTTCGTTCTGGTATTACTTGAGTACTACATGAACAATCAAATAGTTGTTTATCGAACATGGCGCTAAGATTTCATATTACATCCAGTCTTTGCCACTAATTATTTAAGCTCCTAACAAGCTGTTTGCGAACGATTAATTTCAATGCTTTAGACAGTGCATAACAAACATGGTCACTTACAGCATTGTGCAAACTAAGTGAACAGTTAATTTGGTGATAACCAAGGACAATAATCATGCAAATCTTACAATTAAGCTGAATGTGAAAACTTCCCGTGGTAACTACATGTTTGCAAACTAGATAGATTATGCGGTTATACCACAAATCACATGTATTCATTTTTGTTATGTATACAAGTCAAGACATTGACGATTGTTATATTTTATCGAAAAAACTTCAAGACACTAAAAAAAGCCATCCAAACTGCCAATAATTTTAATTGAAGACCAGCATGCAAGTGTCCCTTCCTTCTGTCTAATTATAATCATTTATGCATTTATATCTGAACATAGTCGCATAATATACAAGGAAGATATGAAAGTATTTTTTATAAAAGAAAGAATACTTTAATGTTGTGAAAAACATTGTTATTGCTCTAGCGTATGTGAAGTCTTAAAAAGCTTAAATCTGAACAGTCGTTTATATTCTGCAATTCCTTTGCACTGGGCACTCTGCAATATATTTCCATGTGACGATATTCGATGTTTGACAGGTTCATTTTTTTCTGGGTTCGTAGCCATGGGCTCCTGGTGCATCGTCGGCCAACTGCTCTGTTTCATTCTCATTCATCCGCGTACGCGTCTCTCACAGTATACCTTATCGCGGTGCGTTTCTGTCGTTTAGGCTTTGTCCGGCCACTTGACGCTCAGACTGAGCTGCAAGCACGCCATATTTTAGCTGCTGAGCTAACTCGTGCGTCTAACTATTGAATGTAGTTTGTCATGCACGCAGCTCTAGTAAAGTTTGATAATCATAGTGATGTTGAAGTCGTTCCAAATGCTGTTATTTAATTATGCCGTCTCTTTAAACTTTCTCTCGGCTGTCATTGCCTACGTTTTATATAGCGTACCGGATGGTGCTAAATAGTCGAGACGCAACCTTGTTGCACTCCGCTACTGACATGGAAGGTATCGGAATGGGCGCCGTTGAAGCAAGCCGTCTAGAGCCTGTTTGGTGCCGGATTTAAAATAAACAACAATAATGTCAACGGTTTGACATTTAGACCATAACACATTTTGTCGTAACTATCAATCTACCTCTTAACGTGTCTCGCCATGATAATTGCGTTTTTAAGTATAGCTTCTATTGTAAAGCAATTCGTGGAACTCGATAGAAAGGATGGTTGTTCAGAATAATTGTTAACGATGAAGTGAGCTCGTTTACTAAAGATTGACCATTTATTTCATTACTTACGACATAACCATAGACACAAAGCGCACTCCGAATTATAATGTTTATTAAGCTTGTCTAGAAGAAAAGTATATGTTCAAATAGGCTTTTTCATTTATTCGTCAGGTAATTGTGTTTAATCTCTCACTAAGACGGGCGATACGTCTACTGCAAAACAATACGTGTACAAACTACTTTTAGGTCATTGAAAGCAGAAACTAAGTCTGCTTGCTTCTTTCTTTTCGATTCGTGTAAAAGTGTTGAAAGTGTTAAAATAACAAGGTAACCTCTATCTGAATTTAAGAGCAACACATTCATTTATTTGACTTATGTGCAATTCGTTAAATTATGTGTAAAATAAAATACAACAACATAATTATAATGTTATACCAGTTAATATTAGTAAAATGTTGGGTTATTTTTTCATATTCCGAAAATCTCAAAAGAGACCAGGGCTGAAAGATATGAATATGTATCACGTTTTCCGTTTGACTGCTGGTTTGCAGGCACATTATGTCTTTTTGTAATACACGTGCCAGTGCATGGGTTACTAGAACCCAATTAATCGTGCACCAAGTAAGTACCGGAGGTCATTAAGGCACAATAATTCAGAAATATTGGCTTGATCCAGTGCTGCATTTACATTGTATGTATGGAAGCCAAACGTGCAGTTAGTGTTTTATATTCTGGGATATTTTACGCCCTGTAGATAGGAGTGGATATATATATGTTGATCGACATGAAACCGCAATTCGTAAAACCTTGATACCGACGCAGCAATATAAATATAATTGGGGACACTGCTACTGTGCAAACATACGTAGACCATTGGGACGCGAAGTACATGTACCTAAAGTGTATCATCATATAAAATGTTACATTTTGTAAAGCAATACATTCTAATCGCTTGATAATGTCATGTATCCATTACTTACACGCCCGCTGTACAAATACATGTAAACCAGGTCGGGCAATAAGGAGAAGTGTATGTTAAATCATCCGAAATCTTTGGCTATCAAATTGTGTATTTCGTAATTCCGTACTTGTACAGTTTCCATACATTACAAGACAGTAAACTGGTATTATATAAAGTTATGAATTTAATTGCATAAGTAGCTACGCAATATTTCACGAACTCTTTATAGACGTTCGCAACAATTTCTTTCAATTTCTTTCCAACGACAGATTTTCTTAAAAATTTGCACAAACATGCTTCAATGTACCCTAAAACTAAACCAGTCTTAAAAAATATGGGTCATCGGCTTTGTTCCGGAAATATTGGGTTTTGAATAAGGTACCTGTCGAGGCCCATTTTTTCAGCTTGTTTGACTAGCAATGTGGGATTATATAAAGCGTTCACATTCAAACAAGGATGGAGATTTTTAAATGAATCTTGTTTTTTAAATGTTTCGTTTGGGAAATGCAAGTGCAGTTTAATTATTAAACGCGCTTTATCTACAGTAACCATTAATTATGATACGAATAATTAACAACACATAGACCTAAGTAATCTTGTTTTCTTCTGTTTTGTAAAGTTAATACTAAGTTAAGAATTTGTGGAACATGCCTGCCAGTATAATTTACATTACTACACTGATTACAAATTACAGACAAACCACTGGTATTTTTGTTCGCATGGAGTGGCCTTGGTACTTCTGCTAGAGCATTGGAAGCTGTGGGGATGTAAAGAAATTCCATCAATGCTGTCGTGTACTAGCATGCCGCAGCAGTGGGACAAGCCACGGGGTGAAAAGATTACTGCAGAGCCCGTGTCAAAAATGATATTAACAAAAGCCGGGAATACCAATATGAAAAGAAAACCCGTAATGGCACATTTTACAGACAACAGGTAACTATCAACAATTGCATTTCTACCAATGATAAATTATCATTGCATTTAATTAATAATCATATATACTTTCCAACGTATATCTGTCCAGTGTATAGCAGCACTGCTGATGAGGTTTGGTGCTAGCCGAAACAGATGTTCTCATATATTTTATTAATTATGAACATTTGGAAAACATTTCTATAATTTTAAAAGTAATGATCATTATTATATTGCTTGTTTTTATTGTAGATCAGTAATTGCACGTTTATTTGAATACCATATATGATTTAAAATTTGTCCAGTGTACAGCAGCACTGCTGATGAGGCTTGGTGCTAGCCGAAACAGATGTTCTCATATATTTTATTAATTATACACATTTGGAAAGCATTTCTATAATTTTATTAGGAATGATCATTATTATATTGCTTGTTTTTATTGTATATCAGTAATTGCACATTTATTTGATTACCATATATGATTTAAAATCTGTCCAGTGTACAGCAGCACTGCTGATGAGGCTTGATGCTAGCCGAAACAGATTTCCAATGCTATTCTACCGGTTTATCAAGATTTTAAACTTGAAAGTGCATACGGTTATAAACCAACAACACATTTATAATCTGTTAATTTTATTTAACATGTGATAAAAACAGTGTATATATTAAATATATGTTGGCAATAGTTTACAATTTTGTAATGTTTACCTGTTCGAACAAAACATACATTCAGAATGCTTTCTCTTGCATAGTTTCAACCATATAAATGCAAATAAAATACACTTGGACAATAAGCTATTGTGTGTGTTTTCATAATTTTACTGACAAGACAATATCTAAAAGCTCTAAAAGCTCTGTCATACCCCATGATTATTTGTAATCTATACTACATACTCAAAACATAGCATACCGGTACTAATAAATGTAACATCGATGACTCTTTGTTAATAATTATGTTGAGAATGCTGTTAGCAGTATTAATTTTTTTTAATGCATATATCATGCACCAAAATGAGTTCACCATACAAACTTAAGTCAAACTAAAAATTTTGTCAGACACCCATAATGTCTGACATAATTGGCATTTTTTATGAATTTATATGCAAATATATATAAAATATTTTAACAGAATGTTTTGTCCTTCATCAAATAATAATAGTTAATATTTCTTTAATAAGCAAAAATATTCGTAACTAATCGGTCAAACATTATGAAATTTATGCATTCTCCAAAGTTTTTTCAAATAATGATTTACCGCATTCAGTATTTTTACATACAATCAATGGCTTTAAAACAATCTCATTAACAGTATTGTCCAGAGACATACAGATGCATACACCATTCCATTTGTTTACTATGAGTAAACCAACATACCTAAAATAATCTTAATAACGATGTTCACAGTTGTGATTTATTTTACAGGAAAATACAGGTGACAAGCGATGACATCTCCTCCCTACAGGAATTAAAACAGTCGCCAATTTCGTACCTGGTCGAGTACAGTAAAGAATCAGATGTGCACATTAGCACTCAGTATGGTACCCAAGTAATTGGGTCAGGGCTTTCATACCATGTATCATGGAATGTAAGTAATTGTATCTTAGCACGATCATATTAATTTCCATGAATATGACAATGTATATTTTCTATACATACATGTATATTGTAAACAACAATGTTGCATTTGAAAACCAAATACAAATTGTACATGACACGTGTATATAAAAATACCTTCCCACCCAATTGAAATTCTTACATACACTGTACATACTACACATTTTATAAGACATTTTAATTAATGAAGACTCAGCTTTTTGAAAGACCAGACACACTGTCAATCAAATCTTGTGGTTGACTGAATTAAAGCTCAATGTAAGCACAATATGTATAAGGCTGGAATGATTGTATTTAACATTGAGTACATTATATGAAATTAAAAAAGGCATAAAGTTTGTTAAAAAGCAGCAACAATATCTTGAACCGCTTTACTCTTGCAATTGCTCGTTCGACATGAACTCTGTGTCTGGCAATTTGTTCTGTAAGAATAACATCCGAGCGTTTCATCTGAACACCCAAAGTAGCAAATGGGGGAATATTTAATTGCAGCCCAAGTTTCTCAATGTCATCATGAATGCGAAAGCCTATATCTGCCATAATTCCATCACCTTCCTTAATTTTTCCCATTTTAATAAAACTTTCTAATAAATTAAAAAAACCACTACTGTGTGTTATTTCTTTATCAGAAATAGCACCACTGAAAAGCATGGATGCAAAAATAATTGAACCTCTGGGGTCTATACCAACAAGACCCTTCAATGTAGTGGATGATTTGTAATCAGAATAGCACTGACTTTGCCGTATTAAAGAACTTGGTTTTTGTATTTTGATTTCAGTTCCATCAACAATAACTAATGTGTTTGGAAACTCTTCTTTAAATCTCTGTGGCATATGTTCAATAATAACATCTCTATATGGCCAAATAGACACTGAGCCAAACCTGAAATACATATACTGAATCCAATAGTGCTACAATTTTGTGATGACAAATTAAATAACTTCCCAATATGTGTAAAATCAAATTCCTGCCTAAGTTTCATAAGAACCATTAGCAACTCATCTTCAAGAGACATAGTTTTAACACAACTTAGATTTTTTGACATAGTAAATGGCATAACTGATGAGGGAACAAGAAAATTAAAACTAGCATTAAACTGTTCTTGCGTGAATCCTGTGTAATACATAAATTCATTGTTTGTTTTAGTAGTTTTCAATGACTTAATACTAAATGAGTGTACATGTTCTGGATTGCTCTTGGTCTTCTCTTTATTCTGTGTCGAAGTTCGTAGCAATTCTTCATTTGAGAGGATCAGCTTTGCCACTTGTTGTTTCAGCGCCTGATTCTCCGCCGCAAGAGCCAGCATGTCCACGGGAGAGCAAGCTGAAAATAATGTACAATGAATTAAGATATTAAACATGCATTATTTTTTATTCTTTAAAGGCACCACTGATAGAGCCTCTTTATGCACCAAGGAATGAACAGGGATGTGGGGATTTCGTCTTCCCAAAACAGGTTAGGCTGACCCAAGAATCCGATGAACTACTACAAATCAACAAGCATGAATGGTAAAGTGTGTCAGTAACATGGGACAAAGCGTACAGCATCGAGCGATCAACACGAAAACAGTCATTATGCAGTTACTGGCATGTTCAGAGATCTACCAGAATAACTGCTTCTGTTTTAGGTAAATTTATGACAAGAAAGAAAGATATTAACACTACTTTCTTACACAACGCCTTTTCAAAAAAAAAATGAAAGCAAAGCCACCTCATATGGCACAGTGAATGAAACCACTGCAAAAGCAATGTATATCAAGTAAACTGGTGCACACTTGCATGATGTTGATTTTGTGATTAATTCAAATTTTCCTTTTAATGGTGCCAGTCCTGATGCCATTGCTTGCAAAGATGGAAAATGTGTCATTGTGGATGTCAAATGTCCTTACTGTGCAAGAGATATGACCATACCAGAAGCTGTCAGTGGCATTAAGGACTTCTTCTTGACAAGCATTGACAATCAAATTACTCTTAGAACAAATCATAAACATTACTTACAAGTCCAAGGGCAATTATTAGTTTCAGGTGCCTCAGAGTGTCACTTTGTGACATACACAAGAAAAGACTTACACATACAGGTCATTGATCCAGATACTGATGTGATTAATGCCATGCTGAAAGTTATGACACATACATATGTGAACCACTTTAAGCCATTTGCTTCCAGTATATTGAAAAATAAGGACATTAAGACCACTAAGGTCACATTCACTATTCATTTGAATTTAAACAATAGCTGTTTGTAAAAAAAGTTATGCAAACTCTAAGTTAAAATCAATCTTTAAAATATCAACTCTTTCAAAATTAAGTGGTTTGTAACCAAATTCAAACTTGACCTGTATTGTATTCTATGATGTTACATATGTGCACCAAAAATTATTAAATCAATTTGGAATAATATTATGTCAAGCCTTTCTTGAGTCATCGTCCAGAAAACAAAAAAAACCACGAAACCGACAAGCTCACTTATATATACCCCCCCCCCCCTTAAACTTTGCTAGTGGGCGTATAATAAAGGGCAATAAAACTACAGTTCCTGACATGATTTAGCTGCTTATTTAAATTGGTCGAGATATTATGCCCAAATACATTCATGAAGATTGGTTAAGATTGGATGAAACTGTTTATAGAGAACGAAAACTGCTAAAAAGCCAATTATAGGTAACTCAAGGGCCATAACTCAACAATTCCTGAGGCATGTTGGCTGATTAATGTACTTGGCCAAGATGTAATGCCCACAAATCTTGGATTAATCACAAAATCAACATCATGCAAGGACCCCAAAAAGGACCCATTCGGAAATAAGCTTGTGTGTTTTAAACTGAATAAAGCTATATATACATTTTCATGCAGTGTGGTGAAGATCAAATGAAAACGGTTGACTTAGAGAACGGAAGCAAAAGTGGTCTTCCGACTGACCGACCGACCTACAGACGGACCAACTGACTGACCGACATTAGCAAACCAACATACCACACCATCTTCGATGCGGGGCATATTTACCACAACATGTACCGATGATGTATATGTTCTTAAATAAAGTAAATGAAAATACTTGTTCACAGATTTACAAAAATTTTAATACCGTAAAAAATTATTCTATCGATATGCTATGTAAATGACAAATATCTTTAAAAAGTCGACACAGGTAACAAATGCTGAATGATTTTTTTGCCGTTTCCATTAGGTAATCTAATTTCATAAACAATACATAATATGGAACATATTAATGAGTGTCATATTCAATTAGCAAAGCGTGAATTGATGAAAGTCTTTTAAAACAATAATGCCTTTACTACTGAAACATGCATTCTTGAAAATAATTGAGTAATGGAATTTTAAACATGTCAGATTATGTTGAAGCCTTATGTACATACTTGTCATACTGTTATCTGCATTAGATGCACTAGTACTTGAAGTAATCGCGACTGCTTCGTGGGTGGTCGTGTTGACATCCTGTGTGACAGAATTGGTGTTGTCATGCTCATAATCAGCGGAGGAAATAGAGGAAATAAATATATTAAATATTATAATCTGGATGCTGGATTTAAATATATTAATAATCTGTTTGTTATACTGTTGTTGTTTTTTCGAGTATTGTTAAAGATGTAATCTGTATTTTGTCTGTCAGGTTTGATAATTATTTACATTTCAAATGTGAAATAAATCAGACATTCTATATATGAATTACATAGAAATTGGTGCAGTTGTGAAGTATACACCGCACAGAACATATCTATTTTGTTTACTGTATGTTATATGCTATATGTTAATGTTTTTCTTTAAAATTACACTATGCATAATGCATTGTAAATCTAATAGTTTACCTGATTGTTGTTTAGCTAGATATTATCCGAAGGAACTGGCAACTGTGAATATAACAAAAATGTAAATGTAAATACAACAACCACACACAAAAAACACAACAGGAACTATCTCAACTGAACAACATAAAAACAAACAATAATAATAAATGTTTCAACCAATGATTGTATTTTTCTTATATATTGTAATGATATTAATACATATATATATATCTCAGGGGTTGCGAAATCTTGCCTAGTTTTGCTTAATTCCAATTAGTGGTCAGGTATTTTTATTAAATTGCTGTTTGCTGCTAATCCGAAGTAATCGATAAATCCTTATGCAATTATAATGTAAATGTGGGGCTTTTGTGCCTACATTTTACTTATGTGTAGACTGGGGCCAGCTGGACAGTACAAATAATTTATTTTGCTATCCCTTCATATATATATATTACCGAGAACTCTGTATAGCAATACAAACAAGTTAATTAACAATGTATACTGATATTTTAAATATTAACTTACATTTGCATTCCAGTGTCAAATTTTATACGCTTTTTTGGTGGTTCAGAATTGCCTCTACGTTTAGGCGGTGGGCGAACAGGGGTATTTTTGTTGTGATCAAGTGCATGTTCCGGGTATGGAAACTGTGCTGTAGGTTTACCGTCCATGAAATGCTGGATGATAATATTTGATTTATTAATTTATGAATATTTTCATTTCCTAAAAAAATAATAAAACAGATACTAACACACAGTATAACAATGTGTCACTTCAGAAAAACATTCTTGTAACACGATGTTATAGATTAAATGAATTACTAAAATTATATCACATGGGCCTCCAATATTAATTAAAAATATGGGTGCAGGATGAAGCGTACCATTTCCGAAGCGTACCAGTGCCTAAGTAGCGAGAGTAGTGTCCCTTGGAGGAAACTCATGAATATTAATTAGTGGCGAAAAGCGGCCCAACGCTGGGACCATTTTATTTCGGTCTTACACTCATATAAAACGTAAATTTCTACTTTGCATATAGTAATAAGATGATGAAATACCGGGAAAACCATGAAACAATCCACGTGAGTATTATTTTTAGATACGAAAATTCCGCTGAAAAAGTATCAAATCCAATATTTCTTTAAAAAAAGAGGATTTCGCTGGACTTCAGGCTACATATTTAACAATGAATTTGTTTTTTATTAAATGCTGCCTTTCTTTAGAACGAATTTAACAGCAAAGTTATTGTTTATGGGTCTTTTCCAAACCCATGTTAAACTGAACGCAATTCCAAGATGGCGGCGGTGTGTACGAATAACAATACGGAAGAAATATCAATATTTGAGATATATTTGCTGTCGACACACTAGTAGGGATATATTGCATGTATTAAGATGGATCCTATATGATAAACAAGGGCATATGCGTTGTTAATTGTTTAATTATTTGAATTATACAACCAGTTACGTCCAAACAATTCGTACCCAGTCGGTTCGTACATCTGTCAGTCTGGTATTTAAATTAATGTTAAACTGGATATTTACTAGCAATCGCTATAAATTTTCCAATTGCTGAAATATACACCGTTTTACACACATCTGTAGAGTATGGTTAAGAACTAAATAATTGTTAATTATTATTATTAATTTAATAATTAATTATTAAATAAATAATATTAATAAAATAAATAAATACTAATTAGTAATTACTAGCAGACACTTGTCAATTTGATATTGTAAGTATATGTCTTTCTGATTTGATATATGCATTAAAAACAAAGTTGCATAGAACATGTGTTACAGTTTCAAACAAATAAGTAAAATGTTGACTATATATCATTTTTTTATTTAAAAATCATTGCAGCAAAACAAGTCACATCAAGAACAGCTGATTTTGATAAAACCATCAATAAAATGTAATGCAAGAAACATGAACAATCATACCAACTAGTTTTAAAAATTAGGCTGCACACATGGACATAATGTATTCAGCCTAATAATAAAAACTCATAGTTGGTATTACTGTTTATGTTGTTTGTGCATTACATTTATTGCACCTTGACGGGCGATGTACAAAAATAGTCATAACAACACTTCTATGTGAGATAAATTAAATTTTATTTCAGTTTTGTAATCAGGAAACATGCTCCTTTACAAAATTACATTTTGGCTAAGTGTTTTATCTTAATAATGAAAAAAATGACAGTAGTCTTCATTTTTCATGTATTTTCCCAATTTGCGTCTTATTGCAGCCTTACGGGTGGTGTACAAAAATAGTCATAACAACACTTCTAAGTGAGATAATCATGATTTTATTTCAGTTTTGTAATCAGAAACCATGCACCATTTATAAAATACATTTCCCCCCCCCCCCCCCATAGCTTTTAGCTTTATAAACACAAATTCATAGTTGGGCTGACTTTTCATGTTTTTTTGCACTTTGACGGGTGCTGTACAAAAATTGTCATAACTTCACTTCCAAGTAAGATATTTTCATGCTCATTTCAGTTTTGTAATCAGAAACTATGTATCTTCTAGGAAATATATTGGGATTCATGATCAAAACATCCCCCAAAAATCATGTAGCCATGCTAGCCTAAGTGTACCATTTTAGGACGAAGTGTACATATGTTTTTACAACATGTTGTTCGCACCCTGCTGATAAGGTGTGATAAACTGCATCTGATACTTGGGGTGGAGTATAGAAAATATGTGAAAGTGTCGATAAATAGTTGTTTATAGCGACATTATGTGTCAGTACGATCAGCGTCCGAGAAGTACTATCCGAAATAATAATAATCATGACATTTACTCGATATAATTATCAATAGATACAACAATTGTATTCAATTACTACTTGATACGATAATCAAATGCAAAATACTTTACCTTCGATCAAACATAAAAGTGTATATTTTTTGAAGGATCACGAAGCACTTCTTCGTTAATCTGCCCCCTCGGTCGACCACAGCGGCGTATCCACTCTCGACATTCATCGAGCTTAGTGGCCGGTTTAGGGAACGGGATGAACACTATGCCATCCGTTAACCTGTCTGGATATCTTTGTCACGGGATATACATTTCTAATATTAAACTTATTATAATATTACTATTTTGTAAATATATGTCACATATAAAATAGGTCAATGCATTTATTCAGATAGTTTTGACCTCAATTAGTTGTAATTTGCGAGTAGATTTCTAGTAGTAATAGCAGTTTAAATTTTCTTTGTTAGTAATCGTTATTATCTAGAGCAGAAATCAATGTTCACAATTCCCCGAGTTCACAAATTAACCGAGCACTATAACCAGTTTTCACTTGCATTTATTTTATATTTACCAATCAAATAGCTGATCCAAATATATTATCCAATGAAATGTGTCGGTTCGACACGGAGGTGACAAATGGGCGCATTTTGTCTCATTCGGTTTTCGGCTATTTGTATTGCATGATTAAATATATATTATATATATATATTTGACTATTATTTCAGGTAAATATAACACTTTTCTTATATTTCTATGTTTACTTTTTATAAGTAACTGTTGTTGATCTGATATTTATTTTATTATATAATTTGATATTTGTATTTTATGGAATAAATGAATTTATTATATTTGCTCACCATATCTGTCGGAAATGCATTTTGTCTCATTCGGTTTTCGGCTATTTGTATTGCATGATTAAATATATATTATATATATATATTTAACTTATTATTTCAGAACCCACCACCATAATAACCAACGGCAACTATGGCGCCCAACGTTTTGTAACGACGTTCAATACACAGACAGATTGGTACACGTTTTTGTGACTGATATACAGCCTGTATATAACAGCGAACAAAGCTACAAACCTTAAAAAGCGTCGTGGACACGACCTACTGACACGCCTTTATACACGTCTCAGTACACATATCTGACTACGGATCGGTACACGGTTCAGATCGTGGCATGGTGTACGGCTTGTTACAGCAGGCCGTATTCGACTCCCAGCACAATATCCTGACACCAGACGTATCCAGGGAGGGGGAGTTCTAGCTGGAAACGCACGAACAATCTCCGTTCCTAGGATTACGCTCATGCGTGCTTCGTTACCCCGGGGACAAACGTTTCATTGTGCACAAATACTCGAACGGACAGAAGTCTACATTCTGCCGATACCAGGGAGGATTCGCCAAGGATCGTGCTGAACTATAATTAATGGACTTTAAAAGTGACATTTTGGATGTTTCTTTCATTAACTTTATTTTTAATTTCAAGTTCGACAGATTGGTGAGATATTCTTTTCTATTTATTATATTTTAATGTTCATGCATTTTTTATTCATTTTGTATATGAATTAATTTCATTTATTGAAAAGTGAAATCAATTTCTCTAATTCAAATTCTATACTTTTTTAGTTGACCCAACCATATAGTTTTGTATATTTGACCCAATATTTAAACTTGAGTCATTGGCCAGCTCAATACATAATCTTCTGATAAACATTTACGTTTACGTTTTAACAGTCTGTTATCCTCGTGCATTGCATGCTTAGTTTGTTTACTAACATAAACCGGTATTTGCAGTTAACACTGACCAGTACACAGTACGTAGTAGTACAAGTATGATTGTTTTGATTATGTTTTAGACTGAATTGTAGTATAGAACACTGTCAGCATTAACTGCACTATTTATGTAGATTACCGTTATCAATAAACTTTGATATAGCTTTAATTAACTGCTGTGCAGTTAAGTCGCTGTCTTGGTAGAGTAGTTTAATACTTGGCGATAACGCATTGATTGTGAGCTTTGCGGATTAGGTTCGATACGCGTGTGAACCAATAATTTCGAAATTGATTGTTCATGAATGCTTGTAACTATTTAATGCTTATTATTTGATTGCTATCCATTAATTATAATGCCAAGTATTTTAACAAGCAGTTGTAAATAGGCACTTAAATGTGTCCGTGGAATAAAGAGGGGAAGTAATTACATGTGCTACGGGCAAATAACAAAGGAAGTTTACTCTTACGTGTGGTAACTATCCAAATGCATTAGTCCGTTGACTTGACAAGGGAAGTAATTATGATTTGAATTGCTTATTGTCGTCTTTATGGTAAGGGGCGACTATTCAGATAGAAATTAGTGGACCTTTTATGGTAAAGAGAAGTTATTAGCTTAAATGAAATGGTATTAAAGGGATACTATTATTTAAGGTCAAATAATTTTGAGCGTTTATAATTAAACTTACACTTAAAAATGTTTTAATTTCATTGTAAATCAAATGTTTTATTATGGTTAATACATTGTTTGAGTGATGTGAGTGATTGGTATGAGAGATTTGATTGTGTGTTATTACATGTGTTGCGATCAGAAGTTAATGCTTAATTGTATTACCATAAATAGTTATTAGCATTATTATATTTGGACATTTGATAAATATAATAATTGTGTGTAGTTATAACATGGCGGAAGGTGAACACAGTACAACCTTCGAGATTCAACAAAGGGTTCGAGCACACATACATCAGAAGAAGATAGGCTACGTCGCAGGATCCAGAAATCAGAACAGCAAAGAAAGGCAGAAGAAGAATTAGCTCTGTTCCAACAGAAGAGAGAAGAGTTGCTGCAATTAAGAAGAACGCTGTCTTCCAGAATAGCAGACGGTGAAACCGACAATGACAGATCAGAAAGAGAACATGAAAAATTTGATCTTTCAGCTGAAACTAATAAACTACAAGAGAAACTCGATCAGCTACAAGATGAAAATGAGTACGTAGCAGAAAGAGAACTAAGACCAGTTACTCCTGTAATAGTGCATATACCAAAGTTCAAGTCGCACACAGATGAAGTAATCCGCAGCAAGGATACAGAGGAAATGAAGACTGAAGTGAAACGACTGCAATGGAATCTACAACGTAGAACGGAAGAGGTGAACAAATTAAACAAGTTACTTCATAACAGCGAGAACACCATTTCTTTGCTACAACTTGAGTTGAAGGAAAAGGAGCTTACGAATTTAGAAGAAATGGAGACGAGGGATATACAGCTAAAGAGACATGAAGAACAGTTGATGAAATTACAACAGAAGCTAGACGACCGACTGAATGATATAGAAAGAAGAGAACAGAAGTTAGCTGACCGTTATTCACGACTAGAGAAGCGGAAACAAGAATTGAATGATATAGCGAGTCCCTCGAGACCCTCACGTCGATGAAAAGAAAGAGACGAGATAGATAGTAAGATTCGACAGCTTGAAATACAGGCCAGACTGGAAGCTAGATATTTCGAAGAGGGACAGGATGCGATAACGAATCTTAGTACAGACAACAAAGGCAATGGGGTTGAATTAAACGAGAAAGTGAATCTGACACCAATTTCAGGAAAAGTACCGGTGCCGAAGAACGAAGCTTCATTCGAAGAGTTCAAGCTTGAGTTCGAAAGTGTCAGCCAAATATATTCGGAACACATACTGAAGCAACCTTTAAGAAAAGCTCTTAGAGATCAGGCTAGAAAATGTATGCTACACTTAGGAACACACGCCAAAGTTGATGATATCATGAAGAGTTTAGAAGAAAATTTTGGTAACGTAGCCAGTGAAGACTGCATCCTCTCGAGATTCCTATTAGCAGAACAGAAAACCGAAGAGTCAATAGTAGAATGGGGTTTACGATTGGAAGACATGTTGCTGCAGATAGGAAGGAGAACACGTATGACAGAAGTTGAGAGAAATAAGAAGCTGAAGAATAGATTGTGGAGAGGACTCAGAAATGACGAGTTGAGACATGCAACTCGTACATACCTTGAGAGTGACATGACCTATGAAGAGCTCCGGAATAAAATTAGAGCAGAAGAGTACGAACTGAAGTTAGAAACGGAACGAGCTCCTAACAAGAATAGATCAGTTACGCTGAATCAGACATCAGCAAATGTGCCAGAAACGCCCGAGTCAGAAATTATGATGAAGTAATGAAACGGCTAGATGACTTAGAAATAAAACTTGACGAATTCAAGAATACACTGCACTCACAATATGACTCAGTAGATACAAGACCACAAAGAGGTGGAATTCGACAGAGGTCGAGAGGTCGAAGTGGTTATCGAAACCGCGGTAGAGGCTTTTACGAAAGTACCTGTACTGAAGATAAATCGTTGGGAAATACACATGCTAACAATGTTTCAAAATCCGGTACTAGTGACACGAAACCTTTAAAATAGAAAATGTCACCATTAAGGGCCAAATGGGTGACAATTATAGAAAAGGCCCTATAGGAACAGCGTCGTTATTTGAGAGGTTAGTTGGGTATTCAAATGAGTCCGAAATTGAGTTTTACGGGGTTCAAACGACGGCTCTTATTGACACTGGAGCAATTATCACCAGTCAGTCAAGCGTTTATGAAAAATTGGAACCTAGGCCTATGTTACATACTCTGTAAGAGTTAAATCTTTCTATTAAAAGGGCAGATGACAAGGAAATTCCTTATATTGGTTACATTGAAGCTTGTATAAGGGTACCAAAAATAACCAATAAGTCGTTTCCTGTTCCTGTTCTTGTAGTCTTTAATACAGACTACAATTTAGACGTTCCCGTCATAATCGGGACAAATTTTATTAGATTTATGAGTGGTGTTGATAAATCTAATTTCTCTGAAGAGTGGAAAGCAGCTCTAATGGCTGTATCCACTCAAGAACCAGTTGGTACGGTTAAAACTACCGGAAATCCGGTTATTGTCCAACCTTTTGAAACTATTACACTTTCAGGTTTCATGAGAAAGACATCTGAATGTAATAGTGCTGTAACTGAACAGTCGCCTCTGGCATCGACTAGAATTGGAGTATGCCCTAGAGTAGTCAGACTAAACAGCCCTGGTAAGACTGTAAGGGTCCCTGTTCGCATATTTAACATGCCTGCGAAAACAATAACTATACCCCCAAACTCAGTTGTCTGTGAATTGCATGACGTAACAGTGTTGAGATCTTGGACTCCTTAAATCTCTAAAGTCACTGATAAGAAGTGTCCTTCAGATGACGAAAGTCATTTAAAGGAAGAATTTCTCAAAAATATAAAAGTAAATCTTGATTATTTAGACACTGATAAAAGGCTTATTCTAGAAAACTTCTTTTGGAAGTGGCAAAACGTGTTTTCGCAACGCCCACTTGATATCGGTAATACTGATTTGGTCAAACACGAAATAAAACTAGATAACGCGGAGCCTTTTAAAGAGCCATATCGTCGTGTTCCACCGGGTCTTATTGATGAAGTGCGTGAACACTTAAATGAAATGTTGTCAATGGGTGTCATTAAGCCATCTCAAAGTCCATTTGCGTCCAATGTGGTGATTGTGCGTAAAAAGGACGGATCGATACGTTTTTGTATCGATTACCGTAAGTTGAATTCGAGAACGCACAGAGATGCTTACCCGACACCTCGCACAAACGACACTTTCCACCTGCTTTCTGGCTCAAAATACTTCAGCAAACTTGACTTAAAGTCCGGATATTGGCAGGTGGAGATGGCCGATAGTGACAAGGAGAAAACTGCATTCCAGATCGGTACCTTGGGGTTCTACGAGTGCAACCGTATGCCGTTTGGCCTTTGTAACGCCCCAGCAACCTTTCAAAGGTTGATGGAGCGTTGCATTGGCGACCTGAACCTCAAGGAGTGCCTAATCTATTTAGATGACATAATCCTGTATTCTTCCACGTTCCAGCAGCACCTTGAACGGTTGGAAGCTGTTTTCAAAGGTTAGAGGCTCATAACCTGAAGCTGAAAGCTTCTAAATGTGAGTTTTTGTTAGAAGAGGTATTTTATCTTGGCCACATGGTGTCCAAAGACGGTATCAAAACTGACCCTGCCAAAACTGAAGTCATTAAAAAGTGGCCTGCCCCCAAATCGGTCAAAGAAATTTGTAGCTTCCTGGGCTTCGCAGGTTATTACCGGAAGTTCATTGAACATTTTGCCCAACTTGCCCGCCCTTTGAACGATCTTCTTATTGGCAGTAACAATAACAGTTCTGGATCAAAGTCCAAGAAACGGGTCAATACCACGTTCCTGTGGGGAGAACAGGTTAAGTTGAGCACGACTCTTGTGTTAGCTTATGCTGACTACACTAAGCCATTCAAGTTGCATACGGATGCCTCTGCCGCTGGGCTTGGTGCAGTTTTGTACCAAAACCAGGACGGAGTTGATAGGGTTGTCGCATTCGCGAGCCGCAGTCTGAGGACATCCGAGCGGAATTACCATGCAAGTAAACTGGAATTTTTAGCTCTTAAATGGGCAGTCACTGAGAAATTCCATGATTACTTGTATGGTGTCCCGTTCGATGTATTCACTGACAATAACCCGCTCACCTACGTTTTGAGCTCAGCGAAGCTCGACGCTTGTGGACATTGGTGGGTGGCCGCGCTTGCCAACTACAACTTCAAAATACATTATAGGTCCGGCAAACTAAACATCGAGGCCGACGCCCTATCACGACTGAATACAGGTAAACACGCATTAACAGCCGAACATCGTTCCGTACAACAGGACGTTGTGCGGGCCGTTTTGGCGGTTCACACTGATATCCAACCAGAAGTTACATACGATACCTCAGGTAATGATAATTACCCAACTGCAGCCATAAAGACCGTAGACTGGGTCACTGGTCAAGAATCTGACCCGGTTTTATCTAAGGTAAGGCATTTTGTCGCTCTGGGTTCTCTGCCTGATCCATCTCAGAAACGATCTTTGGATCCTGAGATTCAGACATTTCTGAAGGTGTTTAACAAACTGAAACTCGAAGATGGTATTCTGTATCATACCGGTATAGTTAAAGGTGATCTTTTGAACCAACTTGTGTTGCCAAAGTCAGCGCAATTTACAATGTTCAAAGCCCTACATGATGACATTGGTCATCAAGGTCGGGATCGAACACTGAGTCTCTTTCGAGATCGATTTTACTGGCCCGGAATGGTCAAAGATGTCACACAGTGGGTAAAGGAGTGTCACCGGTGCATACGGCGTAAAACTTAACCACAGCGAGCAACAGGTTTGGTGAACATCCACTCCTCTTCCCCAATTGATTTGGTTTGTATTGACTATCTTTCATTGGAAATGTCAAATGGAGGATTCGAAAACATTCTGGTTATCGCGGACCATTTTTCGCGCTATGCGCAAGCCATTCCGACAAAGAACCAAACCGCCCGTACAACGGCGCGCGTACTGTTCGATCACCATTTCGTTCACTATGGGTTCCCAGAAAAACTACATAGTGATCGTGGCCAAAACTTCCTGTCAAAAGTCATCAAGAGACTATGCAAAATAGCAGGTATCCGACGAACGCACACAACGCCTTACCACCCGCAAGGGAATGGCCAGTGTGAGCGTTTCAACCAAACACTACTGAAAATGCTCGGTACACTGCCCAATGAAAGGAAGAGTGATTGGAAATCGGCCATACCTTCCTTAATGCATGCATATAACTGCACTATTCACGAGTCCACTAGCTTTCCCCCGTACAGACTTATGTTCGGCCGCACGCCGCGTTTAGCTATAGATGCGGTGTTAGGTCTTAAGGGACAAACTATTAGTGGCTCTTGTCCTTCCGATTATATGAGGCAGCTAGAGACAGACCTCCAGGAAGCATATAAAGTGGCCAACAAGGTTGCAATGCGCGGTGGCGAAAAGGCTAAGTCCTATTACGATCGCCGAGTGCGTGAAACAAAACTAATTCCAGGTGACAGAGTCCTTATCAAAAACCTGGGATTGAAAGGTAAACATAAGCTCTCTGATGTTTGGAGCGAGCAGGTTTATCGGATACTTGAGCAACCTGATCCCCGTATACCAGTCTTTAGAGTTCAAAGGGAAGATTGCTCCGGTACATGCAAAACGCTCCACCGGAATAACTTGTTGCCAGTAAAGCACCTACCACGTTCAGTGGACATCTCCTCAGAGTCCGAAGATCCGGAAGATGTACAAGTACACGTCGACACGAGTGTCAGTCTGACATCATCAGATTCTGATTCTGATTCGGAAGTTCAGATATACAGACCTCCACACAAAAGATCAGCTGGTGAAATTGGTGTACTGCCAAGACGGTCTAGTCGCGTACGAAAACCGCCAGCGTGGCAGGTTTCCGGTCAATTTGTTAGATAGACATTTATTACGTAAGAGCAGCCGGTGAAGTTAGTGTGCTGCCCAGAAGGTCCAGTCGAGTATGAAATCCGCCAGCCACAGGTTTCCGGTGAATTTGTTACACAGACATTTATTCAAATATGGCATACATAACTGCTATATTCAGTATTAACGTTTATTATGTTCCTTTATCATTGTTGAGAAATATGTTTTTGCATGACATGTACTGATATATATTTAGTCAGTAAAAGATATATATAGATATATAGATAGTACCATAATTGAATAATATCTAAACATTATTCATATTGTACTTAAACTTGATAAGTGGAGAGTGTGAAGTACGGAAAGTCATATGTGTTGGTGGTTGTGAGAGTTGTTTAAAACAGTATATATGCTTAGCGTTATATTTGTTTTTCTTCATTGTCCAATTTAAATTCTGTGGCTAATGAAATCCGTATATATGTCTAGCGGTACATATGATCACTAAACGCGCTGAGTGTTATTATTGTGTATATATTAATATGCTTAGTGTTTCGTCGTTAAGCACAACTGTATTTTAAGAATATTGGATTGCATATATTTGAATTTTTTATACCCTATAGGAAATGTCGAGGACGACATTAACTGGAGGACGGAAATGTGTCACAGGATATACATTTCTAATATTAAACTTATTATAATATTACTATTTTGTAAATAGATGTCACATATAAAATAGGTTAATGCATTTATTCAAATAGTTTTGACCTCAATTAGTTTTAATTTGCGTGTAGATTTCTAGTAGTAATAGCAGTTTAAATTTTCTTTGTTAGTAATCGTTATTATCTAGAGCAGAAATCAATGTTCACAATTCCCCGAGTTCACAAATTAACCGAGCACTATAACCCGTTTTCACTTGCATTTATTTTATATTTACCAATCAAATAGCTGATCCAAATATATTATCCAATGAAATGTGTCGGTTCGACACGGAGGTGACAAATGGGCGCATTTTGTCTCATTCGGTTTTCGGCTATTTGTATTGCATGATTAAATATATATTATATATATATATTTGACTTATTATTTCAGGTAAATATAACACTTTTCTTATATTTCTATGTTTACTTTTTATAAGTAACTGTTGTTGATCTGATATTTATTTTATTATATAATTTGATATTTGTATTTTATGGAATAAATGAATTTATTATATTTGCTCACCATACCTGTCGGAAATGCATTTTGTCTCATTCGGTTTTCGGCTATTTGTATTGCATGATTAAATATATATTATATATATATATTTGACTTATTATTTCAGAACCCACCACCATAATAACCAACGGCAACATCTTGAATCAGTGTTACATTGCCCCCGGCAACATCGTTTCACCATTTTTTTTTCTGAAATTCTAGTTCTCCGTGAAAGAAAAACAAGATGTCGGAGATCGTGTCTGTCAACAATGACGTTAACCGCGGTGAATACATTGTAGCGCTCTGATTGGTCAGATGCAGCTGTCAATCAAAACCCAGCGATCGGTCAATTGATATGGACCTTCAAATTCGATCGTTGTTCGAATTGGGCTTAAATTATTCAGAAATTTTAGGATGTCTTGCAGTGAATGGCGTAAAAATTAGCAGCAGTAGTAGTTCTTCTTCTTCTTCTCCTCCTCCTCCTCCTACTACTATTACTACTACTACTACTACTACTACTACTACTACTACTACTACTACTACTACTACTACTACTACTACAACCACTACCACTACTACTACTACTACTACTACTACTACTACTACTACTACTTCTACTACTACTTCTACTACTTCTACTACTACTACTATTGCTATTGTTACTGCCACTGTTGCTGCTGCTCTGCTGCTGCTACAATAACTACTACTACTATTACTTCTACTACTCATACTACTACTACTGTTACTGCCACTGTTGCTGCTGCTGTGCTGCTGCTACTACTACTACTACAACTTCTACTACTGCTACTTCTACTACTAATAATAATAATAATAACAATATAATAATAATAATAACAATATAATAATTATTATTATAATAATTATAATAATAATAATAATAATGCTACTACTGCCACTGCCACTGCTACTGCTGCTACTGCTACTGCTACTGCTACTGCTACTACTACTACTGCTGCCGCTGCTGCTATATCTACTTCTACTATTACTACTACAACTACTATTACTACTACTACTAATAATAATAATAATAATAATAAATGTAATAATAATAATATGAAAAAAATCCGTAGATTTTAAATTGGTTTCAGAAGTTTTGACACTATGTAAGGATATTGTGATTAATGACACACTACTTAATCACTAACCATTGACTGGAACTTAAAGACTTACACAGACATACATTTATCGATTGAAATTTGTATATTAGTTTGCAACCTATATACAATAAAGAAAAATGAAGCAAAATGAGACATTAACGCAATTATTTTGTTTTCGTTACGAACGTCTTTAAGCAGTGTAGATCGATTATACAAGACAATATTTTTGAACGGAAATAAAGCAAATCCAAAACGTTGCTCGCACATGTTCCGAATATTTAAAGTTGGCACACTGCGAACAGAGTTTAATGTTACTATAACTATGTAGACTGTACGGCAGCATTCTAATTGTATCCGAACAAAAATAATGTTACAAATACTTGTCAGCTTGTTCAAATAAACTGGCACGGTGGCAACAAAAGACAAATGCATCATAGGACATATTTTTATGTTTGGATTGCTCTGCTGTATTGTTAATTTTGTGTCGGCGTCCCCTTTAGTTTGTGCAGACAATAAATTCAGAAGTTTTTGTGCAATTATTGTGAACCTTAAGGGAAGTGTTAGGCACAAAATGAAGGTTAAGTTTCGGCATAATTGCTCTTATCTTACTTGAGTTATGCCCTGTTAGGCGACACATCCCACACATCCGACTCATTGAGTTCTCATTGAAAAATAAGGATTACATTAAATGTTCACAAGGGGAGACGACTAGAATTCCCGTTGAAACTAGTACTGTAGGCTTATCTAAAACATTAGCTAGTTTCCATTCACATGCTTTATGTATTTTGACGTGTTAATTGATCTAGGCATCAGAAAATAAGAGACACTTCGTGTTCAGTGTTTAATTTCGTGAACACAACCCGCATCGCCATAAAGTACATACGTATATGGAAAATGAAAGAAAAAAAGAAATAAAATATTTGTGTTGTTACATGTACATGTATATTAATTTAATAACGACAATATGTTTACATATAGAAAAAGATACAGGGTAATGCACAATATGCGATATTAACAGTGGCGTGTTTCCAAAAAAAACTATATAATCATAGCAAAACTTTTATCCGCGGCGAACATAGATTACACTGTAAGACCTCTTGGCTGTGGGCTCGTAACCATGCAGCTCCTTACCAAATAGTTTGTCTTCGAACTCTCGAACAATAATCTAAAATGTTCACCCAAGTTATTTTTTAAGAGTACCCTGATATGATCAAAGAATGAACTCGTGATCACAAAATATTAACTCTAGGATCAATGAAAGCATTGGCCAAACTGAGCGGAATCATGGAGAGAAATGTTCTGACACACATTTGTATCTGGATAACAACACTAGTTTATACACTATCTTTAGCATGAGGCGCATTCTCACATCGGACAGCGCCTACATGCACATGTATACACTGATCGTGATTTTGAATGCTATGCCTGAGCCTGGTTTTAAATATAAAACATGTTTGATGAACTTTAAATATTTCCTGGCGAGAAAAACTAGTATATCTACAATACTACATATTATAGTAGAGCAAAAAAACGCATAACATGACAAACAACGATGCCTTACAATAGATCCAATGTCACAAACAAAAATCGTGTTGAAAAAAAACAAACACAGCGATACTGTATTATTTACAAGAGATCCAGTCTCATGTACAAACAGTTGTGATGATCGAAGTCCTCCCAACAAACTTACAAGACTATTTACACGTAAAAGCACAAAACAATGTAATTTTGCAAACAGCTATCAGCAAGCTCCTAGCCTATTGGACACAAAACGGTGCTGTATCATTGGTCACTAAGTAGAAAGAGCCGGTGTGCTTTGGACTCGCGTAGTAACCCATCCGGGCGCAGTACTTGAGGTAACAGGGGCAGTCTCCCTTCTTGAAAGCATCGAAATCCGGGCATTTGCTGGCGGAGAAATTGCACCGGTTGTAGATGGACTCGATAAAATAGTCCCTGGCTCTTGCATGGTCACATGCTACCTCTTTTTGGAAACCTAAAAGATGAGTTGTGTTTATACATCTTTTCTATTCCCAACCATAGGGAGGTTGTCTGATTTGTAATTTGAAGCTACATGTATAGAGATAAATTTAGCATTTTGTTCATAGAGATATTCATAAACATACGTGTGTAGTTACTCATATTCATAAGTATGTGTTTACGTTATGGTCAGAAAATATGCAAACTTAAATCACGGTTTTGATTTTTTTCACAGTCAACTTGATAACGTTTTTACAAAACTTGAAAGACCAATACAAATGCAAGATTTTGATCTGTCCATATAATTAAGTTGAATACAAATATATGTAGTTTTAATCTCAAATGACAGTACTGACACTCCAATTGATATTGTTAAAAAGTAAAATAAGCCGAACAAGAATACATTACCTGTCTTTAAAAATATTTAATTCTAATGAAAACATTGAAGAAACTAACTTTTAAATTCGCCCGTTATAAGTTTAAATATGTGCTTGCCGGCCGATTTGCAACCAGGTTGGTCTTTCCCGCCGTTAGGATAGAAGTCCGCATCACCCATCGGCTTGGAGGTACCTAAACCTGGAATGCAGAACATACTATTGAAACACAGAACATATTATTGGTACACACTATTGGAACGCGGAACATACTATTGGAACACACTATTGTAACACAAAACATACTGTTGTAACGCAGAACATACCTTTGGAACACTTAACATACTATTGTAACACAGAACATACTATACGAACACTAAACATACTATTGGAACATTAAACATACTATTGGAACACACTATTGTAACATAGACCACACGTTTGGAACAAAGAACATGCTATCGAACATACTATTATAACACAGAACATAATATTGTAACACAGACCATAATATTGGAACACCATACTGGAACCCAGAACATATTATTGGAAAACAGAACATAATATTGGAAAGCACTATTGTAACACAGAAAATACTGTTACAACACCGAACATACTATTGGCCTCAGCGTTCAAAGTGCAGCATGTCAAACTGACATGCCACGTCAGTTAACATAAAGAGGTAACTTTATTCAAACCACCTAGTGACGTTATTGGCTGAGCATCAGTGTGTATGACATCTACCAAGTCCGCATCGGAGGAGTCAAGACGGACGTTCAGTGGCTTTCCTTCAAACGCAAGGCCGGCGGGATCCAGTCCTGCAAGAATTGTATGCCGGTTAGATGTCATCCAGTATTTGTCGGTCCGTTTTCATAGTTAACAAGTACTTATAGGTGATTATTTCAAATACTTAATACTACATTTCACATAATGTGTAATGTGCCTATCCTGTTTACTTAGCAAACAATAATGTGCAACTGTCGTCAGAGATGTATTTGCAAAAGTATTAAATGCAAAATTAGCCATACAAACTATAATTACATTTTAACTAAAAATATTATGCTATGACATTTCCATGCAAATAACATTATTTAAACTGCCAGTAAAAAGAAATAATCGCTGTGTTAAATATATAAGCGATGCTTCGATTTAATTTTCACAACGAAAAAAAGCATATACGCAGCAGCTGCATGCACTTGCCAGTGATTCGACCAAGGGAGGCAATCCGTTCCCCTACATAGCCAGCTATATGGGCACCCAGACTGTGACCGATAATGTGGACGTCAGAGTAGCGGGCCCTTCGCTGTTCGTTGAGAGCCTGTAAGTTAAATACCAGTAAATAGTCTGGTATCCCTCCTAGAAAAACTCGAAGTTAGGCCGTGTATCAAATAGTTCAATGTTCCTTGTTGTATGGTTAAACCGAATGTATTTGTAATGAAATTTTCAGCATGTGCTTTTGACGATTTTTTTTTCGATGAGTACAAGTAGGTTAGATGCATTTTCCAAAGTGAACATTCTTTCAACGTCCGAAATAATAGAAAGGGACGAACAATGACAGGAGAGTTTGCTTTGTTACTATGGGACCCTAAGGGGTATTGATTATTTGGTTTCTAACCTGTAGCAGACGAGCAGTGATGGCCCCTACCACCCTGCAGTTGGCCACCGCCTGGTTGTACTCCAGGGTCCCGGCACCTTTCTCCCAGTCCACCACAATGACGTTCAGGTCTTCCTATAAATAATTGAGCGAGCGAAATATATTCTCATATTTAATAATAATCACCATTATCATCATCATTTTCAGCATCATTTTATCATCAGAATCACACTAACTATCACGTCATCATCATCGCCAAGATCATAATCGACATCATAAGGAACATCATTATCATCATCATCATCATCATATTTGACATCATCATCATCAGTATTTTCGTCTTGACCATTATTATCATCATCATGAGCATAACCACCAATCATTACCATCATCAGTTACAACACCGTTGTCAACTTTGCATCATTTTCATAATAAACAAGTATAATAAATATACAGTTTCCACTGCAACCGCAATCAAAGACAAATAAGCAACATCACAAAAAGGAACCGTTGTGGCAAATAACATATGAATGAATGGTCAATGACTGAGAACAGTGCCCGTATTCACCAACCCTTTCTTTGACTTAAGAATAAAGAACAGACAAAGATACTTCAGCGTTTGCAAATATGATGGGTGCCAATGTTGATTAGTTCATTAACAAATCATTCTAAGTAACGAATAATGTCATTAGAGTTGGTGAATTACAAGAAAGATTCGAATCAAAAGCGTTTCTGGACAGAACAGTTTCAATGATATTCTTTATTCTTACGTCTCAAGTTTAAGAATAGGTTGGTGAATACGATCCCGGTCAATGATTTCTAAGCACATTACCATCTCCAGTAACGCGTCCTTCATGTCCACCAGCCAGTCCTCTCTGCCATCGTCCTTGAACCCGTGCACGATCAGCACAGACTTCCGGTAGCCGCTGAAGTAGGAGGCCCGGATCAGCACTGGGTCTGTGGAGATCACCTGCGGAATCAGGCCGGTGTTGCGGGTGTACAGCATGAACACTACCTGATAAAATAGCATGAACACTACCTGGTAAAAGAGCATGAACACCACTTGATAAAAGAGTATGAACTTTACCTGGTAAAAGAGCATGAATACCACTTGATTAAAGAGCATGAACATCTCCTGGTAAAAGAGCATGAACACCACTTGATACAAAAAGCATGAATACTACCTGGTAAAACCGCATGAACACCACTTGATAAAAGAGCATGAACACCACTTGATAAAAGAGCATGAACACTACCTGATAAAAGAGCATAAACACTACTTGTAAAAGAGCATGAACACTACTTGGTAAAATAGCATGAACACCACTTGATAAAAGAGCATGAACACTACCTGGTAAAAGAGCATGAACACTACCTGGTAAAAGAGCATGAACACCACTTGGTAAAAGAGCTTGAACACTACCCGTTAAACAAGCATAAATACCACCTGGTCAAATATCATGAAGCACATGGAAAAAGAGCATCAACCGATACCACATGGCAAACAAAAGTCAATGAACACCACTTGATAAAATGACACGTAAAAAGAGCATTAGCATCGCATGGTAAAAGAGTCAGAACACCTGACAATCATATAGCAGGAATACGTTATCGGATAAAAGAGCATGCACCCCACCTGATAAAAGAGCATGAACAGCACCTGATAGTAGAGCATGAGGGAACACCACTTGATAGCAGAGCATGAACACCACCTGATAATAAAGCATGAACACCACTTGATACTAGAGCAAGAATACCATCTGATAATAGAGCCTAAAAGAACCCTGGTAAACAAAATGAACATAACCTGATAAAAGAGAATGGACAAAACCTTATAATAAAGCATGGAGGCCATCTTATACTAGGGCACGAACACGTACAGTCTGTTTTTTGGCGTTGACTTCGAATCCAGGTGTACATAATGCGTGATTTTCAATTCAAATAATTTGTATGTATGTAGCTTGTGTGCGGATCTTTCTACCAGATTATTAACTTCTCAATTATAAGTTGGCATGCTATATTTTTCTTTGGTAATTGCTCAAATATATGCTGACATTGTATGCGTTGGAAGTGTGGTGTTTTCTTTGAATTCATATGTTACCATCACCTGACGTAGAATTAAGATGAATATTATGTTCGTAAGTGTGGGAGTTAAACCAGTTGCATATATACATTAAGATACGTAGAAGGCGCGTCGTGGAAAAACCGGCCTTAATGCATGTGCGTAAAGTGTCGTCCCGGATCAGCCTGTGTAGTCCGGGACGGCACTTTCCCTTTTATAGTATTTTCTGTGTCAATGAAGTCTCTTCTAAACATAAATCCACTGTAGGCGGAAAGTGCCGTCCTGGATCAGCCTGTGCGGACTGCACAGGCTGATCCAGAACGACACTTTACGCACATACATAAAGTCCGGTTTTCCCACGACGCGCCTTATAGATATATTCTGTCCTCAAACACAAACGATTTCAATGTTATTAATATCTTTTTATACTTTATTTGTTCAAAGTCGACACGGATTTATGTGGCATTTTGTGGTCTGTGTCAAATCAGAGCATATTACTTATTCGTTCAAGGAAATGATCGTAATTTGTTAATGTTGTTGTTGTTCAAGTGTTGTTATTCATTCACTTCCTGGCTTTCAGAAGGGAGGGGCAAAACTAAATATGTGACCAATTCCGCCTAGCTGGAAATGTGGAGTGTTTATAGATGGACTACCAGTTTTGTATATACATGTAGAGGATATGTGCTGATTTAAGATCTATTTTATTGCATGAGTGGTCATACATATACATGTTGGTGTATTGTGAAACATGTGATTTTTCAAGTTTGTTTCTAGGGTATGCATTTCGTGATTTCGCGAATGCATACGGGTACCTACTTTAACGTGAGATATATATTTTCTTAGCCGTGACATAAAAAGCTTTAAAAAATGAAAGAGGAGGGATACATCTACAGAGACTAGACTCGAATCATCTAAAATAAAGGATAGATACGAAGAAATGCGGAAAATTTTGCTTTTTAACTCTAACATTTTATTGATGCTTCATTCACTGGTTTCTAACAATCTCTTACCCCGACTTCTTCCGGCGTCTGTGGCAGACTTCCGGCAGCGTTGTTAAATGGCGCCTCGTTCGTGAAGCAGCCAAGACCGTCGTAGCACACCTCCTTGTTGCTGATACTGAGTACCGCCGCCACCGCTATCACAGCAGTGCGCAGGTGCGAGAACAGAGACATTTCCGGTTTAGACTTGAGGTCACTTCCGCCGGTTTATATTGCGTCCACAACAAAGCTTATTTCAGATGTCAATTCATTAAACACGTTCGTGTTCACGTTCCTATTTTCTGCGATTTTTTTCTGAATTTGAAAGTTACCTTTATAGATCTAGTAACTTATAGGAATATTACGGAATCCTACGGAATCCGGTTAGTGCCATATGAAATATGGTGTCTCGACCCATGAACGCGAGGAACGAGAATTGCGCGAAACACGAAGCGAAACACGATATTCCTGCGAGACATGGAGCGAGGTACGATATTGTAAAACGATATCTCGCACTGTCGCAGTATCCCATACCACGAAATCTTGCGTTAAAATATCGTGTCTCGCTTGGTGTTTCGCGCAATTCTCGTGTCTTGCTTCATGTCTCGCGTTAAAATATCATGCCTCGCTTCGTGTATGGCGCAATTCTCGTGCCTCGCGTTCAAAGGTCGAGACACGAGATGCGAAGCGAGACACGAAGCGATACACGATATTCAGGCGAGACACGAAGGGAGGCACGATATTATATCGTTCAAATATCGCCCGATTCTCGTGTCTCGTGGTAGCTTTCAAACCACGATACACGAAACACGAAGCGAGACGCGAGGATTGAGCGAGATTCGAAGCGAGGCACGATATTGTATCGTTCAAATATCGCACGATTATCGAGTATCGTGTCTCGCTTCGTGTCTCGCGGTAAAATATCGTGCCTCACTTCGTGTCTCGTGCAATTCTCTCGCCTCGCGATCAAAGGTCGAGACACGAGATGCGAAGCGAGACACGATATTCAGGCGATACTCGATATTCGGGCGATATTTGAACGATACAATATCGTGCCTCGCTTCGTGTGTCGCCCGATTCTCGTGTTTCGCTTCGTGTTTCGAGTATCTTGGTTTGAAAATTTACTGCGATACTCGAGATTCGGGCGATATTTGAACGATATAATATCGTAACTCGCTCCGTGTCTCGCCTGAATATCGTGTATCGCTTCGTGCATCGCTTCGTGCATCGCTTCGCATCTCGTGCCTCGACCTCTAAACGCGAGGCACGATAATTGCGCTAGACACAAAGCGGGGCACGATATTTTACCGCGAGACATTAAGCGAGACACGAGAATTGCGCGAAACAGGAAGCGAGACAAGACATTTTGCCGCGAGATATTTCATATGGCACTAACCGGATTCCGTAGAATCCGGTTAGTGCCATATGAACTATCGTGTCTCTTACGGCGAGGGCGGGACACTAGAATTACGCGAAAAACAAAGCGAGTCACGATATTTGAACGATACAGTATCGTGCCTCGCTTCGTGTCTCGAGCAATTCTCGCGTCTCGCTTCGTGTTTCGGGTATCGTAGTTTGAATATCTACCGTGAGACTCGAAATTCGGGCGATATTTAAACGATATAATATCGTGTCTCGCTTCGTGCCTCACCTGAATGTCGTGTATCGCTTCGCATCTCGTGTCTTAAATTTAGAACGCGAGGCACGAGAATTGCGCGAGACACGAAGCGAGACACGATATTTTAACTCGAGACATGAAGCGAGACACGAGAATTGCGCGGAACACCAAGCGAGACACAATATTTTACCGCGAGATTTCGTGGTATGGGATACTGCGACAGTGCGAGATATCGTTTTACAATATCGTACCTCGCTTCATGTCTCGCGGAACTATCGTGTCTCGCTTCGTGTTTCGCACAATTCTCGTGCCTCGCGTTCAAGGGTCGAGACACGATATTTCATATGGCCTAACCGGATTCCGTAGAATATAGAGAAACCGAACACAACAAATAAATATCGGCTGCTGGTAAGTGTAATTTAGTCATTCAGTTAAATTGATATTAACACTTTTCACATGTCACACATTTCATTGTTTAACCTTGCTGTCACCTTTGTGGTTAAATGTTTGAGGTATCAAGGGTGCATGCGCGACAGATGGAAATTCAAGGTCTGAAAAAAACAAACGGACACGGATGGAGAAAGCACTCAATGCAAAAAGTCAGAATTTTAAACGGTATAAAATATACTCTATGGGTTGATTTCAGAGTATTTTCTAGACTAAATATTGGTCAAAATTACTAAAAGTCTTTGCTCCATCGGTTTAATATTATACAAATATTTCATTGGCATTTGGGAACAGGCAAATTGTTTTCCTTCAGTATCCTCGGGGCAACAGTTCAAAAGTTGCCATTAAGGAACACAATTTGACTGTCCCCAAATGAAATATCTGCTTTATTACCTAATTCAAATAATAAACAAAAAACAACAACAACAATAAATTGTTTTATTTTCCATGAAAACTAACATAACGATAGGTGTGACTCAAAACAACCACAAAATAAAACAGTCATTAAGTTTGGTCCTGCTTGTAGCAATCATGCAATAGCTGTCAGAGAACTGCAAATTTAATGCAAACAAAGCAAAATATGGAAAAAATGCCAATTACACCTTAATTAATAATAATTAGTTTTTGTAATGATGGATGTAAACATTGCATTTTTGCGAAAAGAAAATTAACCAGAAAGTTACATGGCGCAAAGATCTGCGCAGGTTGCTCCCCTTTGAATAATGATGAAGGCAATATAACGAAACAAAACCATGAATATATAGAACTATGTCCGTTTTTAATTATACTGATGAAGGGCTATGCCCGAAATATTTATTAAATGTGTAAATGTGAACGCTTACTAATTACTTTCCTATGGAGGACATACAGAGAAATGTGAAAACCATGAAACATCAGGAAATGTTGCCGGTTGGGAGGAGCTTGTTTCAACAAAGTGGTAAACAGTTAAAACGCTTACTTATCATTTATTTATTTTACATGGCCTACGTTGCAAAAATGTATAAATCTTATAACATCAACATCAGTAGCTGTTATAAATCGATTAAGCAAATTTATTTACCATGCCAACAAATTGAGAAATTAATACACATTGTATTTTTCTATGCTCTTCTGTTAACTCATACCGTCATGTTGTACTATTTATGAATTACTTTCTATAAACATGTATACGTTTAATGCAATAAACTTGAATGAATTAATGAATGTACATAGTGAATGTAAATAATACGTGTTCCTTAAGCAGTAGTTGTGTGGTTCTTAATTTAATACAAACAAGTTGACACTGTCCGTGTAAGTAATTGTGGAATAACTATTTTAATAAAGCCACTATGACGCACCCTGGTTACATCGTTCTAGTTCTAGGACTGCTCAAAAAAACTATTAGCACATTTTATTTCTTTTATTTCTGTCTAAATAGATTCGATTTATTAAATGATACAAACGTATTGGTCGAGGATTTAGTTTACAAATTCGTATTTTATTTAATCAAGTATGTAAATGTTTTGTAAGAAAATATTTGGTAATAACCCACAAGTATTTTGCAGAGTTAATCATCATATATTTCGATTTAAAATGGGGGGAAAGCTCAGAAAACTCATTGATGGAAAATTTATAATTCGCGAGGTACTTAACCTTGAAATAATGTTTGAATATAGAAATAAGTAGAAAAATACGACATAATGTATAGTAAGCTGATTTGACCATCTGTCGAAAGAGTATTAATATTGTCCTGAGTTATTTTATGTCGATTCTTATATGATTCAATACATGTTGTTCCTATCGAAATCGTAGGCCTGGGTAAAACAATATTTGGAATAATAACCTACATGACCGTAGTCTGTTAAAAACACATTTATTTATAAACATCATACTCATTTATACTTCTAATTTTGTTATTCTTAATCCTGTCTCATGTTTATACGTTTCTTTTATTTCTCTTTGTGTATCCATCCTTCGCCGTTTGTCTCATTATTCCCTTTATCACTATTAGTATTATTATTATTATTATTATTATTATTATTTATTACTATTATTATTATTATTATTAATATTATTCGCCGACTGCATATAAATATGTTGTACATTTCGTGTTTAAATTAAATTTAAAAAAATACAAGAAAACATGCACGAACCTCTGTAATATCCTAATCACAATGAAAAAGTTTGAATACGCTTCAATATCAAGGGTATGAACATTCTAACTGAATCATGACACATCTCAAAAGTAAATAATTCAAAAATCGTAAAATTTTATATTTCCTGGTTAATCGGTTAAAATAGTGTATGGTCTATGAAACGCACATAGTGAAATTTATATTCTGTACTTTATATATCGTTTTTATTGGGTTTATATAATTAATTTATATGCAGTTCAAATTTCCGCTGTTATTTTGAACGTTAAGTCTGTTAACGTCGTCTTAACGTGACGTTAACGTCGAGATGAGGCCACGTGCGTTGGAATGTTTATTGAAAGCTACTAAAAGTCGCAGTTTTTAATCGATTAGCCCACAGTATGCTGGGTATGAGTAATGATAAATGATGAGGAGGAGGAGAGGTGGACGATTATAATGAGGATGAGGAGGATACGATGAGGAGAAGGAGGAGGAGGAGGATTATGATGATGATTACGATCATGATGACGATGATGATGATTATAATTAAGAATGATTATGACTTATTAATTATAATAACAATAATAATAAGGCAGACAGACAGAGATACAGGAAGACAGACAGACAGACAGGCAGACAGACAGATTGACAATGATAATGACTTATTATTAATAATAACAGGCAAGCAGAAAGACAGACAGACAGACAAAAAAATTAAATGAATGTTTGAATCAATTAATGTGAGCTAAGTGTTGAATAGACGGAAGTTTTAGTAAGTGTGTAGTAACCAAGGATAGCCCATGAAAGTGTTTAGTAATCTAGGATAGACCATGAAAGTGTAAAGAACCCTAGGATGGCCCATGAAAGTGTGTAGTAACATAGGATGGTCCATTATTATTATTGTTGTTGCTGTTGTTGTTGGTAGTGGTGGTAGTGGTGGTGTTTGTGATAAGGTGGTGGTGGTGGTGATGGCGTTATGGTGTTTGTTGATTTTTTCCTGCTACTGCTGCTGTTGCTGTTTTTATTCTTATTACTGATGTTGTTTGTTGCTTATAATAATTAAACAATACTGATTTGTCAACAACTTTCTTATCAAAATAAATTGATATTAACTTCATATTAAACCTAAAACAGATATGAATATTTGTCTTACCATTAAAACAAATAACTGGTCTATTAAATTAAAATATATATGAGGCGCATCGTGGGAAAACGGGCTTAAAGCATGTGCGTCAAGTGTCGTCCCGGATTAATAATTTTAATCATTTGTCGGTGCTCAGTGATTTTTGAAGCAAATTGTTTTTTTGAAGATGGCAAAATACATTGTTCGTGTTTACATGAATATAAATCGTTTTGTAGAATATCTACTTACAGTAAATCAGTACATCCAATGAAACGTTGAGTTTATATTCCCAATATTATGTTACGTTAATCAATATATAATATATGAGTTGTATTCCAGAGAAGTTATTCCATTTAAAATATCAATGAGTCAAGTATTTTCAATGCTGACGATATTCATTGATCATTAAACGAGTGTGTGCATCAATATTGATATATGAGATAAACGAAATGACAAGAAATGTGCGTGCCTTGAATGTCGCATTTTGCCTCAGGTCTTATACAACAGCTATTAAGGAAACATAGTGTCATTCAACGTCGGTGATTGGTTCAAACCCAATCTTTATTTTATCGTTTATATTGTATAAGTGTACATGTATACATCATGAATGTATATTATGTTGTGTATAAATTAAAATTAATAAATAACTTTAATCAAGGTAAAACATTAAAATTAAAGCTAATTATAGCCGAACATAATCTTCTAATATCTAGCCAGATCTTATAATAGTTCTTACTGTCTACATAATATGTAAACTAACATAAAACACGCTGTAATCGTCTGCCAGTTAAATCGTTTAATTTACCTGTATCGATTAGTCCATGTTTATAACGGTTCTCACTTGCATTTTTACGGACAGTAGTTTATTATGTTGGCATTAACTTAAATTGTGAGTGTACACATGTTTAGAATGAAGTATAAAATGTAGTTGACTTTAAAAAAAAATACAAATAATAAATCCTTTTTTAAAAAGTATTATTGTGGTACTTTAAGATCGCGAACGAGCTCGAGTAAAAATACTTCAATTCAGCCATAATTTCTTATATATTATTGGGGGCCTATAAAGTTCCATTTCAAAATAAAAACAATACGTATCATAACTTTTTACTAACATCAATTTTGGATCTTTCATTGTCCGCATCAAAATCTATTATCATTTGGACTAAAAAACACATGCGTGACTATGAAATGTCACGTAAAGATCTGTTTGGAAACATATATCAAACCACAAAATTGTATAATTTGCCATTAACTTTCTTGTGTCTATCAAAGTTGTTGCGAATAATATTATAACTTAGTGTCAAACTGTAGAGTTGAACAGGCACATTTTTCGGAAATATATATCACATATTTGGGGGAAAAATACTATGTTAGGAATATGGGGGGCTATTTGCTGTACTAGTCGTAGTGAAACTTTAGTTACCACAAGATTTATACAAAAATCTCAGAAGAAAGGAACAAGACCAAGAAAAGTGCCTTCTGTATTGCGACTCAATCAACCGGGGGACATTATTTGGAGTATAAAAGCCAAAGGCGTTAATCCGCTTGTAAACCAATCTAAAATAGCTGTCAACACCAGTGGCGATATCCGCTTGATCGATAACGAACCGGCACGAGAACATCTTGTGATTTTCAGTCCAGAAGGAGAAGAAAAGAAGCCAAATTACGGAAATGGCCATTCAGCATTGACCTACGATTATGAGCCAAAGGATATGTGTTGCGACTCGAAAGGCAACATCTATATTGCAGATCTTCATAATAGTGTCGTTCATGTTTTAGACAGAAACGGAAACTTTAGTCACTTGCTGTTTACAAGGGATGATGGGTATCAATATCCGGTAGCCATTTGGGTAGGATTTTCGATGGGTATCAATATCCGGATATGTTTGGGTAGGATTTTCATCTGTAACAGTTCGAATATTTAAGATTGATAAAACTGACAAGTAATGCGTTATTTCAAAAACTATAATCAAGGTCATTTTTAGGAAAATATAATATACATGTAGTAATGTTGTGTGGGTGACAATACAACGTCAAATGTGATTTGCTTAAGACATGCATCTAAATTCAATGCTTATAAAAATGAAATCCCTATGCATTACAAAATTCAGATTAAGAGTAGTGTCTGTATATGATATTTTTTTTACATAAAACACATCTTGTCTGTAAGTTACTGTTTTAATAAATATCACAATAAAGAACGAAATGAATTGCCTCATTATTCATATATCTGTTGTCGATAGGCTATGTGACATTAATGTTTTGGATATTTAATCCAGAGTATATTATCCGGCCAAGATCGGTAATTCTCTGGCTCCAATCGGGTGTTGTGGTGCGCGTTAATATGCGGAAATAATCCGTATTGCTCCATCAGTTTTATCACTTCCTTCCCAGTGTCGAACTCGCGATGATAAATCCACTCCATAAGCACATAACGCACGTCAATCTCCTTGAAGAAACGCGACCCACCTTTTAAAGCCTTTAATTCATAAGTCTCAATATCCATTTTAACAAAGACCTGCATTCCCACAAAATAATCGATGATATCATCTAAGGTGATTGCGAACGCTTTGTGGTCATCATCCACTGAAACATTTTCCTCCGCCGTTTCCACGAAGCTTCCGCCAACGTTTCCAATGATATCGAACAACGTCACGTTTTCGCGTACGTCGGAAATCGCGTTCCAGAGTAGCGTCACGTAGCGGGAAAGTCCGCCCATGTTGAGAGATTTGTTCAGAAGTCTGATGTTCACCTTGTTGGGGTCAAGGGCGACGACTCTGTGCTTCAGTTTTGCCGATATGATTGTGTAGACACCGATATTACACCCGAGGTCTAGAACCTCGATATCCGGTTCCTGAGATAGAATGCTTCCGATAATGTATAAATAGTTCCCCTCCCACACCCCGTCTTTCGCTAGTCGTCCTGAAAGTATTTCGTCGTCTGCGGGGTCGTGGATGCAGATTGGGGCGTTGCCATGGTGAGTCCTCAGTAGGACACACTGGTTGCTATTTATAGAACTTCTCTTCTCCGCGGATTCAGAAAACGCGTTGTATTCGTGTACAAGTTTGTGTTTATTATGAGACCCACTTTCATCCTCTTTACGCTTGACTGGAATTAAGTCCTTTGAATAAACAGGTTTCTGGTCAATCCTTTTTGTGTCGTTTGGTGATGACAGGACATTGTTCCATCCGGTTTTTATTTCTCCTGAATAATGACTGCGTTGAAGCTTCATCTGGCTATCGAATTCGTCTGCGGAAGCCGCCGGGTATGTTGGGTAGACGCCGTTTTGTTGCTTCCGGTCACCATAGTCAAAATCGTAGCTGACAGGCGGGTCCGCTTTCCGTTCATTGGCGCGATCTTGTTCAAATTCTTGCGATATCTTCGCGGGAATTACGTTGATTCGCGTTCGGACAACAATGCCCATTTGGAGTTTATTTTCACTGTATCGCCTTCGATTGGATCCGTCAAGATTGGCTATTATTATGAACGAAACTACGAAAAATGTCAGGAAACCCGCAACTAGTCCCGACGGACGATTCCGATGGAACCACATTTTAAAACGCATCGTCGGATGCATTTTAAGATCACGTGCGAAACGATGCACGTACCGTCTGCTGCTACTGGCACATGAGCATCTCGTTGGACCGTCCCAGTCGTTACCTGTAAGAAAAATTGTAAAACAAAATACATATTTTAGTAGATAACTATTCCATATCAATTGCCTAAAACTGAAATTCGTAAGAATAATTGTAACACAAGAATCATATTTTAGTAAACAACTATACCATAGCCTGTGCCAGAAACAGAAATACGAAATAAACATTATCATGGTTAAAGTTAAACATACCAAACCCTTTAATAATAACTTCTTTCTCCTTATGAAAATTTCATATCATATCCCAGTCACCAATAGATATACAACACGTCTAAGAACTGTTATTTACAACACATTATAATGAATATTGACAACTTCAAAGACGTTTGTTTGTATAAAACATCAATTTAAACAAGACTTGATTCACGGTGCAAGCATTTATAACTAATACAGCATATGCATATCTAAGTTAAGTTGACAACCGACAACGATCGTGTGTTAGATCTGCAAGCGATATTGATGAATATATTTATTATCGATAATTGAATGAATAAACTGGTTAGACGGGTTTTGAAGGCGGTATTAATGTTCAAGGATGCAAAACTACTGGTGTAGCAGTTTTGAAAGTGTTTAGTGATGCAAGGGGTTTTGCTTGTGGGGCTTATATCGCCGATAGGCCAGGTTTCATCTTTCATGATATATGGTCAAATGAAGATTGCAATAAAAGTTCCACTTTTAGAGAAATTAACGCAGTTTTCCTTGCATTACGGGCTCAGGGAGATGTTTTGAACGGGAGAGCTGTTCCGTGGTTCTCTGACTCTCAATCCTGTGCTCAAGTGGTAAAAGTGGGTAGCTCTAATCTGGGTTACATGATTTAGCTATAGGCAGTTTTAGCATTTGCCTACAGACAAATATGGAACTAGGTATTCAATGGGTACCCAGAGAATTGAACCATGTTGCCGATAACATTAGCAAAGTAAGTAACACAGATGAATGGGAGGTTTCACGAGATTTGTTTGTGTTCTTAGATCGAATTTGGGGTCCATTTTCTATAGATCGATTTGCTACTTTTCAGAATAGAAAGACCAGGCGATATAACTCCAAATTCTTTGATTTCGAAACGGAAGCAGTTGATTGTTTCACTCAATTTTGGGGAGATGATTTGATTTGGCGGGTGTCACCTATTTATCTGGTGGGGAGAACCAGTATGTATATGCTAGAATGTAATGCACACGGCGTATTGGTGGTGCCCAGGTGGCCTAGTGCGGCTTTTTGGCCATTCTTATTTGGAGCTGATAACACAAGAAAGCAATTTGTGAAGGATGTAAGGGTGTTTGACAAAGGACAGACTATTTTTGTTAGCAATACCCATTCGGTGTTCAGTTCAAGACGTTTTTCGAGTAAAGTTCTTGCTATTCGTATTTAAAAAGCTCGATAAGTTAAGTGTCACCTATTTATCTGGTGGGGAGAACCAGTATGTATATGCTAGAATGTAATGCACACGGCGTATTGGTGGTGCCCAGGTGGCCTAGTGCGGCTTTTTGGCCATTCTTATTTGGAGCTGATAACACAAGAAAGGAATTTGTGAAGTATGTAATGGTGTTTGACAAAGGACAGACTATTTTTGTTAGCAATACCCATTCGGTGTTCAGTTCAAGACGTTTTTCGAGTAAAGTTCTTGCTATTCGTATTTAAAAAGCTCGATAAGTTAAGTGTCACCTATTTATCTGGTGGGGAGAACCAGTATGTATATGCTAGAATGTAATGCACACGGCGTATTGGTGGTGCCCAGGTGGCCTAGTGCGGCTTTTTGGCCATTCTTATTTGGAGCTGATAACACAAGAAAGGAATTTGTGAAGGATGTAATGGTGTTTGACAAAGGACAGACTATTTTTGTTAGCAATACCCATTCGGTGTTCAGTTCAAGACGTTTTTCGAGTAAAGTTCTTGCTATTCGTATTTATAAAGCTCGATAAGTTAAGTGATGGTGTTAATATTTAACAATGTTTTGTATGAAGGTGAAGTATGGTAAAGTTAATGTGTATGATTTGATATTTGGACTATTGCTTTGTTGTGAAGATGTATAGAAACCATGTTGTTGTATGTTTAATATCAACGTTTAATACGTCTGGTACTGTTTGCACCCGGTGCTCACGAAGTCGTGTTCAGTACACGAGGAATACTTGCAAAAAAGAAAGCAAGGTTTAAAGGTGTTTTAGAAAGTACGACTTCAATCCTTTGCCATCTACAGATTATCATGTTAGCTTGTATCTTGCTTCACTTAAAGATTCAAGTCCGTCTGCATCTAAAATAAATGCTATTGTTTATGGGATTTCAGGCTCTGATTTGGTTTCATTTGCCAAAAATGGACTGATAAGGGCCAATGCGAGGCCTCCGGTGCAGAAATGTGCCATTACTATTGAAGATATGACAAAGATTGTAACAAGTTTTCGGAACTCTGAATCTTTATTAGATTTGTCACCATGTGTTTGGTTTGTTTTTCAGGATTTTTCAGATTTAGCGAATTGGTTTTCATTAAAAGATGTGATGTTATATTTTTTGAAGATTGTGCTAAAATTAACATTTATAAAAGCAAAACTGATCAATTGTGCAAGGGAGAAATGGTGATTATTTGTAAAACGAATTCAGATTTATGTCCTGTGATTTACTTAAAGAAATATATATCTGTGACAAACTTTCCAGATATTTCAAGTGCCTTCTTGTTTATGAATATAAAGTTTTGTAAGAAATTAGATAAATAAATTTAGTTGGTTCAAAACCTATGAGTTATAACAGAGCAAGAGAGATTTTACACCAGAAACTTCGTGAAATCGGACTCAATCCTAATTTATACGGTTTACATTCATTTCGGTCAGGGGGGAGCAACTGCTGCTGCAAATAGCGGTGTGCCTGACAGATTGTTTAAAAAGCACGGACGGCGGAAAACTGATAACGCTAAAGATCGTTATGTCTGAGATTCTGATGAAAGACTGAAATGTGTGTCTTTACATTTGGGCTTGTAAATATTTGATTGGATGACGTTGTAAATGTTTATCATTTATTAGAAGCTTTAACCCGTTTTTTGTCGATAAAATACCCTGCTTGTCAGAATACCTAATCAAAGTTGTTTGTTTTTATTCTGAATGGTTAGATGATAAAAAAATAATAATTTATATTTGGCATAAATGAAATGAAATATAAAACATAAATATATTTATTATCGCTGTTTGAATGAATAAACTTCTGACGGGTTTTGAAGGCGGTATTAATGTTCAATAATGTGGAAATCAAGAGTTCCTCGTGCGCTGTATTGTAGGTTTGGTTATTCGATAGGCAAGCAGGGTAGAGAGTTGACGTGTACATTTGAAACGTTTAATTTATAAAAAAAATTTAAGGTTTGATTGATAAGGAATGGATTATATGATGCGTTGTATATTTTCAGTGAGTTTTCTGAGAGCAGACGGATGACTATGTAATAGAGAGTGGCATTGGTTCCGGACATTAAGAGTATACTCTTTATTTTTTCTCTGATCTGTGTATGATGACAATTTATATGCCATTAATCTTATATGGCAGTGTTTTTTTTTATGGAACCAGTGTTAGTGAGTGTGAGAAACATTAAATAAAATACCCTGCTTGTCAGAACACCTAAACAAAGTGGTTTGTTTTTATTCTGAATGGTTAGATGATAAATACTTTATGTTTGGCATAAACGAAATGAAATATAAAACATAATGCGTTTTATAAAATTCAGTGCAAGGGGTGAACGTTTATGATGCACATGTAACTTTTAAGTGAGACCGCAATGTATATGCAATAAATATGGCCGTTCTGTGTTTACGTTTGTGAAAATGTGTTACAATTTCATTCAGGTGAGTGTTTAATTCTTTAAAATATGTATTTCGACCATGACCCTTCTATTCCGACATTTTTCCGTTGCACGTACACACTGTTTGTTGTGAATAAAACGCTCTAATAAAAAAGTTATTGAAGGGAAAGTTTGTCAGCATGAGGTTAAAATAAACGGTTACAGAAAGAAAATATGGTATTTTCTGTTAATAATTCCCTTCAATATCACGGAACATGGTCAAATTTATGTATATATTGATATCTTTTCTACTTTGCGAACAAATCAATGCCTGTTCCATAGCAGTTATAAAATATAATCACAAAATAAACACTTTTAAGCCATTATAAATGTATGTGGCGAATTTAAGTTAAATGTAATGCATAAGTAAGTAAACACAATACTAGTTTCAGACCACGGTTTATTACAACATTGTGGGTGTTGAACTAAGATTTATTAAACTGAAATAAATATGCTTATATTTTGAGATTAAAAGATGATCGTTTTAAGCGATTTAAATTAAGTTTCAGTAATTGCTCATAATTAATAAATACCGCAGCGATATTAAAATTTCTTGAAATATGCCATTTTCACGATTTTTGCAGCCAACATTGAGGTATTTCTTAAGGCTATAGAAAGCAAACTTATTACGGGTATCCGTCTTTCCTTTTTATTCAGCCACCCCTGTATATTCGGCCACCTCCCTGAATAATGGAAATTAATTGTTATTTCTATTGAACTTGTGTTAGTTATTTGTATTGTGACAATTCTATCTCATAAGTACATATATTTTTTATTTTAATGTTCTGAAAATCGTTACACACTATGTGCATAACCAGGGATTATTGTAAACATTAATTTTGAAACAGTAATTTGGTGTTTGTTTGTCTAATACAATATGCTTTTAATGAATTAGATCAAAATTGGTACACTATATAAATGCTTTCCTATGAAAATAAAGACTTAACCAAATGATAGGAAACATCTGAACAATTCAACATTGGTCAGTAACTAAGTGAATGGCCTTTGTTTGTAGGAGCGACCTTAACTTTCAGGATAAAGGTCTCACTGGTGTTCAAATTATGTTCATTTAGGATATAAAAGCAATTTTGCTCTTAAGTGGCCAAATATACAGGAAAAGAGGCTGTCGTCCTTTAAAACAGTACCTTTTTTTCTAATCTTTTTGTTGGATTTGAAGGGAGATGGCTCGATCAATTTTGCGAACCGTTTCGTCTGTACCTTTCTTATTTTAGTATTTTGGAAGGTGTTGTTGCAGTATATTTCCTATTGCTTTTAGTTTCCTGTCCATTCTTTGAAGTTAAAAAAGATGTTCTTTTCATTCGAGGCATGTTTGAAAAAATAAATTATACGCAACGTATAATAATATAGTCATTGACATACATGTATATACGAATTAAATGCTAACGCGCTTGTCCGTTGTTTTAACAGTGTTTCTGGTCATTTACAATACTGGTGCATTAAATCGACTGAAAAAGTATCCACATGCATTGTAAACGGCTTAAACCAGAAAAATATGGACGTAGTTCCAGCGTATTTCAATAAAAAACGTTCATATATGCGAAGCATTCAAAGGCAAAGTCAAACCAAAAGAGGTTTGATGGACATGAGTTTTTAATGAATATTTTGCATTTCTAACCCCTCAATCTACAAATTGGACATCATGCTGTCAAACTTTTCCTTCAATGTTTTTTTTATTAGTGCGTTTTATTCTCAACAAACAGTGTCTACGTACAACGGAAGGATGTGGGAATAGAATGGTCATGGTTGAAATAAATATATTCAACAATTAAACACTCACCTGAATGAGAATGTAAAACATTTGCGCAAAACGTCAACAAAAGACGGCCATATTTATTGCGCAGATATTGCGGTCTCACTTAACATTTACATGTGCATCATTTACGTTCACCCCGTTGTCAGTGGATCGATTCAAATGTAAGTGCATGTTTGTCTAGATGTTCAAGATTAGGAATCACCAGTTTGCATCATCATCTGTGTAGAAGCTTATGCCCCAGTCACAAATAAGGAACTGCCGCCGGACGGCGTCTGGTTTACCCAAAATCGGGCAAAATCGAATTGTGCCCGCCAGGCAGCAGTCTCAATAAGCTAAACGTTAACGACGACCGGGCGATTTTTTCGGGGTCAGGAAGGTCAAAAACACGTCGGCCGGGCATCGTCCGATCGCCGGAAGGCATTTTCTTGGATCGGGCGGTGGCCGTACGATTTTTCCACTTTAAAATCATCGTCCGATTTCAATGGCGACCGTGCGGGCGGAGGCAGACCGACTTGCATTGACTCGCTACCCTTTGTAATTCATTTCAGTTGCAATCATCTACAAATCTACGCTGCGACCGTCCGATTCACAAATATCACCACACGGGTGCCGTCCGGTCATCGGCCGGTCGCCGCCCATTGCTTATACTTCTTGTTCCCTTTGTCAGTCAGCGAAATCCGTCCGGCGCCCGCTTGAGTCTGTGACCACGCGAGGCAAAACATATATACATCGCGCGGCGCCTGCCAGATTCCAAAAATTGCCGATGTACTACCGTTTGTTAAAATCGGATGGCGCCCGTTCTATTTGTGACCTAGGCATTAATCTGTCATACTTCAAATAATCGATTAATGCCTAGATAAAAAATAGAACGGGCGCCGTCCGATTGTAACGAACAGAATTGCATCGGCAATTTTCGGAATCTGACAGGCGCCGCGCGATTATATATATATATTTTGCCTCGCGTGCTCAAAATTTCGAGCGAGCGTCGGACACTTTTGGCTGACAGACATGGGGAACAAGCAGTTTGAGCAAGGGCGGCGACCGGCCGATGACCGGACGGCGCCCGTAAGTTGAATATGTAAATCGGACGGTCGCCGCTCAGGATTGTAGATGATTACAACTAAAATGTATTGAAAAAGGTATTGAGTCAATTCAAGTCGGCCGGCCGCCGCCCGACAAAACGATGGCCATCCGGTACCTGTACAGGCACCGCCCGATACCCTGGCGATAACAGTACATCGGTCGGTGCCTTTCCGGGCGTGGGCCGGCGCACAGTCGCCGTTATAATCGGATGATATTTTTAAGTAGAAAAAACGTACCGCTCCCGGCCGATCCAAGAATTTGCCGTCCGATGATCGGACAGTGCCCGACCGACGTGATTTCGACCTCTCTGAACCCGAAAAATCGCCCGGTCGCCGTTAACTTTTAAGTATTCCTAAAACTTCGACGGGCGCCGTCTGATTAGCAAATTTTGCAGCTGCCACCGCCCGATTGCAACTGCTGCATGGCGGTCACTGTCCGATTTAGCCCGATTGTGTGTAAAACAGACGCCGTCCGGCAGCAGTTCCTTATTTGTGACTGGGGCATAAGGCACGTAACACATTGCTCGCATAGAAAACATAAAATAAAAGAATAAAGCTTCTTTGAATAGAACTTAAATAGAACGGTCAATACAATCATTACGGTTTAAACGGATTGAACAGTTCTTTAAACCTCATACTTGGTTGGGAACTGCATGATGATACTATAAAGTAACAGCAAAGCATGTCACTGTAAGGTATTATACTATCATTAATAGCTTTAAATTAATTATACCCAATTTATTTCAGTTGCCGTTTTATCTCATGGAAGTGTCAGAATGTTAAAAAGAAATACATTTCATGTGTGTGTGCGAGAAGAACAAATCTAGCTTCATCAAAAACATTATTTAGTTTGATAATGTGAACTTAAATGACGTTTAACTTGTGTTTAATAGGACTACCAAACGTTAAATGCGTGTTTTTTTCTATTCAATGTATTTGTACCCCAGTATATGTTAGTGTTTGTTCCGTTGTTTGAAGTCTTCCGGAACTGCATCGATATTAATACCTAAGTAAAAGATTGAGAAAAAAAAACACGTGATTTTTACATATTATGTGCTCTATCCACTTCCCATTAAGTTTTCATGATTCACAGCTTAAAACTACGCATTTACGAAACGTAACATAAACGATAAACGATACTTATGTATAAACTGCGTTCTTAAAGACACTAATGTATTAACTGTAAATACCATGCGTTCTTAATGATACTTAGATGCACTTACCACGGATTTCCCAAAATATCGTATGGTTAGATATAAAACGAAATAACACTCAACGTTTCCCTACATATTCCTACTGGTAGTAAAGCTCAGGTGAATGTGAGGTTGAGTGACTGACAAACGTTGCCCTGGGCGTACAATTGTAGCGTTCAACAATAACTCACAATACACTGTTGTAATCATACACGCGTAACACGAACATCGCTGAAAAGTGTTAGCTTGTCAAAGTGTCTCAGTGCATGGACTTCAGCTTTGATTTGACAAAAAAAAAGTGCACGTTATATGCAACGCAGACATAACGCTATTGTTCAAGCCGATACATGAAAACATGCAGTTTTCTTTAGAATATAACTGAGGCGTGTCGTGGGAAACCCAGGCTTAATACGTGTGCGTAAAGTGTCGTCCCGGATTGCATGTAGCCTGTGCAGTCCGCACAGACTAATCCAGGACGGCACTTTCCGCTTTTATGGTATTTTCTGTTTCAAAGAAATCTCTTCTAAACAAAAATCATCTAAAGGCGAAAAGTGTCGTCCCGGAATAGCCTGTGCGGAGGCTAATCCAGGACCACACTTTACGTACATGCATTAAGCCCGGGTTTCCCTCGACACGCCTCATTATAATGCGCGTACGCATTGTTAGGATGTAGAGTTTGTCAATCGTTTGAGTCATTCATTCGATCTCTCATGATATTTGATACTGCAGCATAGTTTGCAACGTTTAAACCTTTGCCTAGCAATACTGCTATACTGGAACACGTTAATCGATGGCTTAACTATTGCGACGGTATTCATAAGCTCCTAAGATAAATTATAACTTACGTTCCACGTAAGTAAAAAAAATTGGATCAGTTCTTCAAAATTTAATGTCTAATACAGAACAATGTATTGACTGACAAATGACCCGCATAAGAGGACAAATGGGCTTTAGATGCAAAAAGAAGAGGGGTAAATTAAGATGCATCTGTTCACTCTACACTATATTAAACTATTTAATTGTAAAATGACCTACCATGAAAACACCACGGGCTTAGGCAATTTATTTTTTAAGAAGTTAACTTAAATTTTTACTAAAGAGCTTTCTGAATACGGGCCCTGGGCTGGTATTCACAAAGCTCCTAAGGGAAATCATAACTTAAGTTGTACTTAAATGAAAATTTCAGATCAAATGTTCTATGTGAAATCCAATGATTTCTGTACAAAGGAAGCTGCAATACTTAACATATAAGCAATATTTACAAGTTTACAACATTTTAATGTTGAAACATTTATACATGAAACAGTGAGAGACTTAAGGAATTTTATGAATTTAAGGAATTTACATAAGTTTTCCCTAAGGCGATTTGTGAATACTGGCCCTAAACTAATATGTCGAGAAAAGGTAATACACAATTAAAAGTCAGGGGTATAGAAATAACGACAATGTATAGTCCCTACATTTACTTAGTATTAGTTCTAAACATTATGCTAATAAACACCTTCACATCACATACAGAAAACATTGTTTCAGGTAGATTAAATCTACATCAACACCACCTAGCACATGCATTGGATTAATTTAATCCGATTACAAACTGAAACAGGTGTGGGAAAATTTGAAAGAAACTGAGTTTACAAAACATGCCTTTCATGATAAAAATGTGTATAATTAAAGCCGCAGTCCATAGAATATAATTCAATGCATCTTAAATTGCCATTAGTTCTAATGAACGTTAATGCTGTTTATCCTGCTACTAACCCAAACAGTGACCTAATAAAGTGGTGACCGTATAAACTTGTTGATATCCGGCAGTAGATCACGTGACTGTGATACACCGTCAATAGGTATTCGTACGTGCCGAATAACAACATTGTCGAAAATGACATAGCATAAAGTCTACTTACCAGAGCTTTTCATCGATACAAACTTTGTGGTGTCTAGTTTAACAGAGTTAAACAACAAATGAGTTGTTTGTCCTCACATTCCATTTAACTGGTTAACAACAACTTCCTTCCAGTTCCATTCCATTTCAATACACTTGAATCTGATGCAAGCGGTTTATTCTTTGTGGATAGACTTTCTTTGGTCAACCAACAGAGCATATTCATCAAAGAAATAACCTTCTATATAAATTTCCGATGAAAAGAAATGAAAAAAAGTTATCAAAATTTTAACGTAGAACTAAACATTTTATGATTTATTTCACTTCCAGTTACACTGTCCTCCACCCACAACTATCCGAGTAAATCGTAGAAAATTGAAAAGGGATCAATCTCACCGTTTCCATTCGAGGCAAATATTCCATACACTTTTTATCTGAATGCTCTTGCATAATATACTCCATCCAAAACACAGAAACACTAAATATTTATTCCGATTTCATGTATTTTAAACAGCAAACACTCGCGTTCTCGTTTGACTTACACAAACGTACAACTCAAAATGAATGACGTAGTTGGTGTGACGTAATTTAACTCTTTAAAAGCCAATATAATCTGGTTTAAAAAAAAAAAAAATTACTACGTCATTTTCGTGTCGTACTGACATCAGCAAATAAGATTTATTAATATTTTAATTTTGCTTTGTGAAAAAGGTGATTAAGAAATAGAGCACTATTTTTTCCGGGTTGTACGCATTCATGCAAGCGAGTTATTAGGTCGGGGCCCGTCTAGAATGTTTTTAAATTTAAAACTTTAATTAGTGTTTGGTGTTTTTAAATCTAATTGAATAGAAATCAGGATAAATAGAATACACGGTAGGTGCCGGGAAGGATAAAGTTTATCCGGTTCGGCCCGAAAACAAAAATAGGGCTCGCTAAAGCACACCCTATTTTCATTTCCTAAGCCACACCGGATAAACTTTCTCCATCCCGGCACCAACCATGTATTCTCTATTTATTCGACTGAAAACTGTTTCCTATTTAACAAATGCATTTCATAATGTCAATGTTCGAAAATGCTTGGTACGAACATAATATATACTCTTATATACATCCGATTATACTCCAGAGGCATCACCAGCTAGCGCATACAGAAACTATACCATAAAAAGTTACCAAAACTTTATCATTTTACCGAGTTCAATGCGTTTTTATATATTTTGATCGGAAAGATGTCCATTGGAAATGATTGTTGCAAAGGTGTATGTTTAATAACATATTTCTGGACTGCTACTTTAAATGCCCATCAAAAATGGGTACACCAGTCTATTGTTGTTTTTTTTATACAACATACGCATGAAGTAAGCTGCATTACTTCCTACTAGATATTGTTTAATTGCACTGAAGTCATAAATAATTACCAAATACAAAACAAATTCCATTGGCATGTAACAAATGGCACACAGGGATGATTACATGTAGATCATATAACACTGCAAATAACACACCCAATATATAATTATTTTTTTTGCAACGAGGGGCGTACTATTGCCAAAATTGAGTATACCCATAGTAAAGGTTTCAATATTAGAGTGTCCTATTAAGTGAAAATTATAAACATATATTGAATAAGATTAATAAAAACTGAAATTCAGATCGAAAAACGTAAATTTCTCTCAGATAAAAGGATATAATGTTGTTAATCTGTTAGTGCTGACTGTAATATCTAGTAAGCCCATCTTGGCCCCGGTTTTAAATCCTTTTCCTTACACTTTATCTAGTAAGCCCATCTTGGCCCCGGTTTTAAATCCTTTTCCTTACACTTTATCACATCCTACTGCTATGTATGCTTTCCAATTAATACGCACGTGCGTAAAGGAGTATGCGTTGTTACGCCCCAGGCAAATAAGACACCAGGTTGTTATGTTTCTTAAGAATTTGTAGCTATTCTATATATAAATCAGGTGGTCCGGGTTTGTTGTTGTTTTTTGCATTATTCACTGTGAACATTATGTGGAAAAAATACATGAACAAGTCTCGAAAAATGTAATGACCCTATCATTTTAATATAATATAAATCTAAGAAATAATATGTATTAGTAGATATTACTCAATACTTTTAACGTTTATTTTTTCAGTTTAACAAGTTTGTGTTCTTAACCCAATGAAAACAATGATAAAGATGCAAACAATAAAATTAATACACAAAACACACCCAGAGTAATGTAGAGAAAATACTAAGATTGTTCAATACAAAGGTATAAAAAATGACTAGAATATTGCACAATAAAATGACTGCCAAGGATTTCAAAACACAATTAGAACAGAACAGAACAGAACAAGACTTTTATTTTCATCCAAGTATATAACATATACAATTAGGGCAATATAACAAAGCAAATTTGTTAGTAAATTAGTAACTTCCGATAATTTTTACGTTAACACAATTGTGTAGATGATATACGGGGGGTATTTAAATAATAACATACATAGTCGGAACATATGATAATAATAATAATAATAATAATAATAATAATAATAATAATAATAATAATAATAATAATAATAATAATAGCAATAATGTGAGATCTATAATCAAAATCAAAATACCAAAAACTTGATAAAATTATCAAAATCACAATCATTATCATATCATATTCAAAATCATCATACTAATCATAATAATCATTATAATGATAATCGTCATAGTTATCATAATCATCATAATCGTGGCATTTAAGAAACAAATAATAGTACAGTTCTATATGAGCATTTTAATACTAGCACTGGTAAAAATAATTAGTGGTTTGTGATCCTAGTTGTGCGTTGACGTATTTTCTTTTGCACGCGGCGTTTCGGATTGAGAAATTGAAACGACTATGAGTTTTAAAAGGTTTACATTTTGCGTCAGAAATTTAATTCATTATCAATACTTAAAAGACATGTTGTTGCGAAAGACTGCGTGCGTTAGCTAGCTTTGTAACGGTTTCAGTCAACAGCAGTTATTTTTGTCCTGCTTTACGCTTGAGTGCATCTGCACGCGAGGTCGATGTTGAACACAAAGGCAAGATGGAGGACCTATTGTGTGTGGTAATTACTCTAATCAGCTTTGCATTGCAGGATTACAATGGAGAATGCCGTTATCTGAGGGGTTAACATTAAATTACTGATGGGGCAAAAGCAAATTATAATTTGTGTGCTGGATAAGTTTAAAGGGAAGTAACAAAAGTATAATTATTAATTTATGTACTAGAACTGCTAGATTAATTAGGATAAAGAAACAGGATTGTAGGTGAAATATAGGTATCAGTTGTACTCATTTAGAATGCAACAATTGTTTCCATTGCCTTAATTGAAATATAATATCAATATAGCAGGCGAAAATATTTAAAATGTTAACACTTGTACTTGAGTGGTACTAGCTGTGTATATAAATGAATGCATTCAAGATTGACAAACCTAAGAAAGTATGCAAGCAACTAATTAAAGGTATTATATTGAACATTTATCGCATTTAGACAAGTTCAACAATATCTTTAACAAGAAGCCAGATTAACAAACACACAGAACAATGTGATATAACATTACCATACATACAATCAATGTATATTGTCAATTTTATCATTAGTTCCTTGTTTTATGCTATCTGTGAAGTCAGGTGTTAACAGATTATTAGTTAAACTAGAACAACGGTTAATGACCAAAATACATTTACTTAACGAAATATGTTATAGCTATTTAACCATATTTTTAGCACGAGTGTGCCAAAAGTCAGAAGTTAATTCAATATTAAGACATTTTTGAGTCAGTTTCCAAGGTAGACAAGTACTAATTTTATTACCGACAAACAAATGCAAACGTCACTTTGGTAACATTAATATTTTTTTAATTAAATAAAAAAGTAAAGCAACTTGCATGCATTGTATATCAGAGATTGAACATTTAACATGAACAAGTAACAATTTTTACATGTACATGTTTAGTCAAGATAAATACATCTGAAAAGGCATCTACATTTCGCTAATTCTCTTTAGTGTAAAAATCATTAGTCTTCTCTTGTTAATGTTTGATCTTTAATATGCAATGTATGAAAGTTATTTTACTTTTGTATTTTAACTATAAATACAAGTATCAAAAGTATGGAAAACTATTTATTTACATGTACTAGAATTGCATTATATGGACACAAAAGACCAAAGCATACAAGGAAAATACAAATCCATGTTAATAACTTGAGACATAAGCTTTCAGCTACTTAATTTAATGTTAACGTCAGTCATACATTATAGGTATAAGGCAGGTAAAACAATCAAGAGACATTGTCATTTTATGCCATGAATGTCTATTGGTTAACACAAAAGCAGTTTTGAGATTCTATAAAATGAAACATCTTACGTTAAGGAGAGAAATTCTTTCATTTTATGCGATAAGTATTATATTTTATGTAGCACAACTTTAAGACTATTTACAAGGCCACATGTACTGTAAATGATGCTATTGATGCTATACCATTTTAAAGTCAGATATGTATTTATGTGTTGTTTTTTTTCTTCCATCTGTAACAATAGAAACATGCTGATACATTGTATAGTGTATGTAAAAAAATGATAAAATGTTGTAAAATACAGCAGATATTCATCATATATATAGGAGATACATTATATCTATTATCATACCACAGTCATGTATTGTGGAAAATACTCTTCAGGTAAAAAGTAAACAATGTTTAAATGACGTCGTGTATTCCTTTAAGTTAATTTATTTCTAGAAAGACTGTCAACTGATAATAAAGTCGACTTGTTTGTTAGTCTCCACAATCCCACCTACGTAAATAAATTTAAACAATGTGCATTAATATAAAAATTATTCCACCATATGGCGAATAAATGATTCCACTATATGGCGCAGCTACTGCACACACAAAACACACTGATTTAGAGTAAATAAACATAAAACTTTATTTGAAAATTGTGTCATATCTAACGTAAGGTGAATAGGAGCTTTTTTAGTCCCCACATTCCATAAACACTAGTGCTAGAATTCTGTTTCATCCTCCAATCTTCAAATGCTGGAAAGCCTCATTTATTAAAAGTTCAAATTCTTAAGCTGTGTTTCAACACTTTGATGATGACCGGTGCTTTCTTGACTCTTTCCCATCTCTGAAATAAATACAAACTTGATAAAACAGACGTACAATGTATTTACTGTAGTTTCCAATCTTCTTTATCAAAATCTAACAAATAGGTCTGGACAAATTTAAATTGGTTCAACAGTTATGAAATCTACCACTTGTTAAGTTTATGTTAACCATGTTTATTTGATTTGTTGTTTTGTTTTGTAATTTGTTTGGTGAATTTTTGTTACCATACACATGATCAAACTAACAAAAAACATTCGACACTATTTTACCAAATTTTTATTATTTCTTTCTTTTTTGGCAAACCGTTACCCTAGGCATCATGATTAAGTATCGCATCACTGCACATGTTGCTTGGGTAGTTTATTATGTCACCAAACTTGTCGTGACCAAATATCGCATTACCATTTATGGTGCTTATAGTCTATTTCAAATGTGTTGATAATAAGGGGAAAATCCGTTTACTAAAAATAGGGGAATCTTTTCATCGTTCAATGTTTCTGTTATCGATCAGTATGCTTTGATTTATCCTTATTTAATTGTATCAATTTGTTCATGTTTACAACGATTTATCGATTGCATTTAAACAGACTGTCGGATGTTTTATTTGAAACCAAACTTGTCATGATGAAATATTGATTAGCCCTTAATAGTGCTTAGGTTGTTCTATTTGCCACTTAACTTGTCATGATGAAATATCGCATAACCGTTTATGGTGCTAAGTTGTTTTATTGTCAACAAACGTTAATGATGAAATATCATACTACCATTGCTTAGGTTGTTTTATTCGTCACCAAATTTGTCACTATTATTTATGATACTTAAATTCGTCACCAAATTTGTCATGATCACACTATTATTTATGATACTTAAATTCGTCACCAAATTTGTCATGATCACACTATTATTTATGATACTTAAATTCGTCACCAAATTTGTCATGATCACACTATTATTTATGATACTTAAGTTGTTTTATTCGTCACCAAATTTGTCATGATCACACTATTATTTATGATACTTAAATTCGTCACCAAATTTGTCATGATCACACTATTATTTATGATACTTAAATTCGTCACCAAATTTGTCATGAACACACTATTATTTATGATACTTAAGTTGTTTTATTCGTCACCAAATTTGTCATGATCACACTATTATTTATGATACTTAAGTTGTTTTATTCGTCACCAAATTTGTCATGATGACACTATTATTTATGATACTTAAGTTGTTTCATTCGTCACCAAATTTGTCATGATCACACTATTATTTATGATACTTAAGTTGTTTTATTCGTCACCAAATTTGTCATGATCACACTATTATTTATGATACTTAAGTTGTTTTATTCGTCACCAAATTTGTCATGATCACACTATTATTTATGATACTTAAGTTGTTTTATTCGTCACCAAATTTGTCATGATCACACTATTATTTATGATACTTAAGTTGTTTTATTCGTCACCAAATTTGTCATGATCACACTATTATTTATGATACTTAAGTTGTTTTATTCGTCACCAAATTTGTCATGATTACACTATTATTTATGATACTTAAGTTGTTTTATTTGTCACTAGACTTGTCAAGACCAAATTGACGGTTGAAAACCATAGGTACTGCCATTGAAATCAACAGCAGTTAGTACCTACTGGTTTCAACCGCCAAATATCACACCATCATGGAAGAACCAGTTCTCGAACCTCTAATGATGTCCACTGGCCTGTGGACGCTGTTGCGAAATCATTATTGAAAACAAAATTACTGGTTGGCGAGTAGTATCCGTGATTGTTTAGTAGTTTTTCTTTATTTTCAATCGCGTAAATAATACTTTTAAAGAAAAGCTTGTTGCAGTACAAAGTTCGGCTCCTTCTGTTTACGAGGATGTCAATATCTTGTCATGACGTCATATGGTTTTTTCCATATAAGCTGCTCCAATGTGGCAATCAATAAGCATTACTTGAAGCAATAAAACTAGTAGTATCCGTGATCTTTCCTTTCAGTTGAAAATGATAATTTTGTGGTACACACCTCAAGATTGTAATTGCTCTATACTGTTATACATTATATTACCTACATCATAATGTAGTAATATTATTAAATTCTATGCCAGATTAGCGGTGATAATGCGATTACCAACATAAGTGGATGCCGGAAAATGGTCTTTTGATGACCCCTTTGGCGCCCCTTAAACATTTGGTAAACGGGAGATAACCAAGTTATTATCGAAGTAGACATCCCTCCTGCATTGAAATTTTGTCAAAATCGTCCCAAAACTGGCCGTATAATTGAGTAAACATTTTAAATTTGCAATTCTTGGTTAATATTTGTTTTGAGTAAACATTTTGCAATTGCAATTCATCTTTTTTTTAGAAAATATATTTCACGAAAAATGCGTGTTGAATATATGGATGGTGTTGTTTGACTACTAAAATTGTTGCTTTATGTAAATAACCAAGCTATCACCCTTGGTAAACCGACAACAGGAAAGAACAAGATAAAATAGGGGTTTAAATATCTATTTATGCATGCGCAAAGACGTGCGCGTGAATGCCCTGCGAGGAGATAAGTTGATTTGAGAATTTGTTTAAGAAAAATGTAAATATCTTGAAAAATATGAAGTTTGGGAGACTTCAACTTATTCTGCGTTTGGAACAGTTGCTAGGTGATGTGTGTAAAATCAACATTCAATGATGGAGAGCTTTTACACCTTTTAACATACAAACCACGGATACTGATAGTTCACGGATACTACTCGCCAACCAGTATAGATTAAATATTTCAATCTCTGATACACATTTGTATACATTAATAATGTCTAAGATTCTGTCTATTTTAGAGAATTTACACCATAATTGTTTATTATGTTGCCACCCTGCTATTTAAACTGTCATGGCGGCCGTAAAATAACTGACCTGTTCTCGAACACATGGTGTATCACATGATTATCACGTGTCTTTCCGATGCAGCCCATAGGGGAGCTAAAAGGGGAGATTTTCTTTCAAAAAAATACTTTTAATTTAAGAAATATGTACATTTATTTAAAATGCATAAAAAGTTATAGAGTTTTTAATACAAGTGTTTAACAAAACAAAATTATAATAGTAAATACATGTTTTTGACTCATATTTCCGATAATTTTGCGACGATTGTTCAGAATGTTTACCATAGCACCGGTACACATCATCTGATGACATCATACACACTGTGCTAACATTACATGTAAATAGCGCATTAACGAATATGTAAATCGAACGGTCGCCGCGCAGGATTGTAGATGATTACAACTAAAATGTATTGAATAAGGTATTGAGTCAATGCAAGTCGGCCGGCCGCCGCCCGACAAAGGGGGCCGCCCTGGCGATAACTGTACATCGGTTAAATGTACATAACAAACATCAATTTTGGATTTTTAATTGTCCGCATCAAAATCAGTTATCATTCGGACTAAAAAAGCACATGCGTAACTATAAAATGTCACTTAAAGATATGTTTGGAAACATGTATTAAAGACGTTCGCAACGAAAAAGAAAATAATTGGGTTAATTTCTCCTTTTGTTTCATTTTTTCTTGAGTGTATGTAGGTGACAATAAACTAATTTCAGCTCTAATTTCCATTCCAAATTAATATTTTTAATAGTAAAAGTTCATAAAGCGTATATAATAATCAAAACACAGTTATGCAATGTATTTTCAAACAAATTAGTTCAGAAATGATCCATTAAATATATCCATTCTATTGATACGTAGTTTATGTATGTTAAAACGAAACAGGAAAAGGCTACACAGGTACCCTATATGAAATCCAATATTTCCCAAACAAGTTCGGCGAATCATTCTTTTTTTAATGTTTTGGTGTAAGTATACATTGATGCATGTATGTGCGACATTTTAAGAAAATCTGTCGTTTGGAACAAAATATGCATTTGATAAGAATGAAGTTTCAGAAAGCATTATAAGTTCCCATTTGACACACTTAAATTCCCAGTCAAATTCATTATTTTAGCAGTGAATGTAGATAAAGCATTTTTATTATCAACATACACTTGTATATTGCCAAACAAAGCATGTACAAACATATCAGTTGAAAGAACCATAACCTTGTTTGAAAAAATCTATCCTATATACTGAAAACATTGATAAAAATCCAAACTGAAAAAGGGGCTTCGACAGGTACCGTATTCAAAACCCAATATTTCCGGAACAAGGCCGGTGACCCCTATTTTTAAGACTGTTTTAGTTTCAGTATACAATGACGCATGTATGTGGGATCTTTTAACAAAATTTGTGGTTTGGAACAAAAGATATTCGTATATTTGATAAATTATTGATGATTTCACAGCCATTTTTTGCATAATTAACCTCGTTAAGTGTCCTTTAAAATTCATTTGTTAATTGATAACTGTGGATAAAGCGCGTTTTATCATAAAACTGCACTTGTATATTGCCAAACAAAACATTAAAAAAAAAAAGATGCATTTAAAAATCTCCATCTTTGTTTGAATAAAAACGCCTTATATTATTCAACATTCTAAGTAACACAAACTGAAAAAAGGCTTCGACAGCTACCGTATTCAAAATTCAATATTTCCGAAAAAAAGGCCGGTGACCCCTATTTTTTAAGACGGTTTTAGTTTTAGGATACATTGATGCATGTCTGCGCCAATTTTTAAGAATATCTGTCGTTGGAAAGAAATTGAAGGAAATTGTTGCGAACGTCTTTAAACCACACAAGTGTATTTGCCACTAACTGTCTTGTGTCTATCAAATTTGTTGCGAATAATATTATAACTTATTGTCCTACTGAAAAGTTGAACAGGCACATATGTCGGAAATATATATGACATATTAAGGGGAAAAAAACGGGGTGGGGGCTATCATGAGCTTCTCTTTTAAGGGAGATAGCTAATAGTTTGTCAATGCGATTTTAATGCCTTGTTTGAACGAGTACTTTCCCCTACCATTATCACACGAAACACGTTCATACGAAAAAAAAGCCAATAACCGAATGAAGTCATTAAAAACATTTCCATTGCGGATTAAATAAGGCCCAGATATTAGTTGGCGGCTATAATACGCTTGACGTATCACACGTGATTTAGTGGACTAATTTCCTGCTTAATCTCCACTTGAACCTTACCTGCAGGTGCAACATGATTTATGGACACCTTGTCATATCAAAGGGACTATGCCTATAAACAGTACAAGATTTCAATATCATAAAAAAATATGAAGTTATACAGTACTGCTCACGCGTTTTGAGTCTTTTCCGGGCTAACGCCGCGAACGATTTTGCTCTAGCGCGGAAAATCACAGGGTTTTTGCTTCTTACAGCGTATACTTGTATATATAGGTATATGATATAGGTAGAATATGGTATATTTAATGCGAAAGTGGTTTTTAAAAATCGCTGTTTAAATTAGGTCGTGTACGTGTGTTTGTGTTTGTTTGGCTTTTAACTCGTTTACGTTTTTGACGTCCGAATTGTGGGTATATTGTATCACCATACAAACAAAATTTAATGTACAGTGTACTAGTTTTTTACAGGGCAGATTGGCAGATTGGCGCCTATGGTAAGATCGCTATCTACATTTTGTCATTTATCATTGCACATGTCGTGAGATCGATACCCATTGTTTGAATTTCTTCTGCTTCATGCTTTGTTTTGTTTGTATACAGTTATTGAAGTATATTATGGTCCGTCCGTTGTTTAACTTATAAGTGTTAGTTTTATTTCACTTCATAACGGCCCAACAACTGTATATTTATAACACGTGTATGTCCATTCCTTTCATAAAAACATTAATTTGCTTATAGAATATAGACAAAAAATGTATGCTATAATTTCTCCTGACGGCTGAGAGTTAGATGTTGCATATATTTTAATAGAGGTATTTTATTTTACTATACCTAACTTCTTCATTTATCTGTGTAATGCATATAAACTGCAGCGGGCAACATTTTGATATGTCGCCTGGCAATTAATGTCGCCCGCTACCACAAAGTTGCACGGTTCGCAAATGATACGGGAATTAGCTTAAAAAGTCTGTCAGGTAGGGGTATGATTGTTTATATTTTTGTATCAGACGACATTGATCGTCATGGCAAGGTTCGCAAATATTTCGGAGACAGATTTATATTTACTCGAACAATCAAAACGTGATGCACATACTCAACGATTTGTGAAATGAATTGTCTGTTTGCTTAGTGAATACCTTGGTGAGGAAAACGACTTCGAACAATTGTCAAACAGTAAATTAAACCGCAAGTTGTTAAAATACATTGTATTATTGAAAATGAAATATTTGTTAAATTGTTTTCTATTTTATCACACCATGATTTCTTTAAATTCTATTAACTGCATGTTACACTATAAAATGTCTTAAGTTATTGTTGTGAGATTTAATATCTGAGACCGACAGACAATACAAATATTGGACAATATAAAATATTGTTAAAACTTTAAAAAAAAAACAATTAACTAAAGTAATTGATCTCTTTACTTCTATTTTGTTCGCTAAATATTGGCTTCCATGAGGTTGACACTGCGTCTCGTCAACCCTCAACAAATACTGTCGAGTTGTTCGGATTGACAAGACGGACTGTCACACTCAAGGAAGTCGATATTTATATAATCTAGCACTATTGTTCGTTGGAAACAAAACAGATGGATGACACATAGTCAGAAAGGCAAATACGCGAAGGAATATACGAGCATGTTTTAAAGAGCGGTCAGGTTTATTCCAGTATTCCAGTCACTAGTATCAATACCATTAATTTGACTAGATTACATTGTTAGCAATAAGGCTAACCGGGTACGGCAGTGAATAGACCAAAGATTAATCTAGGGCTTGAACGATTAACGCACATAATACATGGTTATCTAACACTCCTTTGGAAGTACGGGCGTAGTGGATATTGCGGTGCCATAGTTGAGTGTAGCCTGCATTGTGGTTCAGTTTTTGACTGGCGTGTCTTATCGCGAGTATGACAAAAACTGATGTGAAGAATGTAGCAGTTGGAATACTTTCGAGTCCGATTCCTTGGTAGAACAAGTTCAACGTGTCGTAGGAAGTGCACTAACACTCTTCCCGCCTTGGGATCGAACTCTCGATCTTCCGATTGCATGCGTACACATAACATTCGATTCACTGCTATCTAAACATAATAGTTAAGTACCATTTCTATATATTTATGAAATGTTATATCATTTAAATGTATAAAACATTGTTTGTTAATAATTATATTGTTTATAAATCTTATGTCTATGTTAAATGATTATTTTCTGCTATGTTAGAGAACGTAATGGCTGAAGCTTCACCGACCACAAATCGTTGAAACATATGCAGTTCAATTAAATTTAAATTTCTTAAACTGAAATCCGAAAGGCTACGCCACTGCTTGATCTCTTCGTAATCTCTTCCTATGTAAGTAGATTATTTACCGGTGTACCCAACTAGCTTTTAAAGCATAAAGAAAGAAAATTAATCATGTTATTTTGTGAAATCAAAAGCTCTAAGTTCAGTCATTTGCGTACGAGGACATACTATGTATATCAACATATTCATAGATTTATTTGGACAAAACTGTAGCAAGAAAGTGAGCAACATCACTAGGGCATCAATATGCCGTTGTACACACGTCGTTCTCAAGCGTCAGTGACGTTCTACGGTTCCGTCAAACCATCCACGGCGGGTAACTCCAAGTGCACCAACATACACAGCTTCCGGGAGCTGCCGTCATACCCAACGCCGCAGCAACGCAAAGAGATTACGTCATCGGCGTCAACGTCATCATTCCAGACGAGCTACGTTCTAAACGATAACGTTAGCACGCTTACCGACGCTGAAACCTCCGACTTGAGTGATATATCTCGGGTATTCTGGCGGGACAGAACACTTATACGAGGTCATTATAACTACGTTGAAAGTTCCGACGATGAAAACGACACTGTCCAGAATGACTCCGCTTCGTGCACGACGTATTCAACGATTGCTGACGTGCCGTACATCAAACGGGAACGTAAGGAGGCCTACTATTTTAACGTTGAAGGCACGGGTGCCCTACTGTGTATAACTCTTCTTCAGCCAGGTCAGTCATGGATAACACGGTTCAACGACAAGAAGATTTACTTGTATCACAGAAACGGAAATAAAAAGGAGGTCAAGTCAATCGGCGAAAAGTTAGGAATGTTAGTAAAACGCGAGGACAAAACTGTTTTTGCCGTACCCGACCGATCGCAGACTATTTTCAAGATGTCACCGAGCGGAAAACTTGCGAAATTCGTATCTTTTGAATTAGAAATTGGTGGTATTTGCTGTACTAGTCGTAGTGAAACTTTAGTTACCACAAGATTTATACAAAAATCTCAGAAGAAAGGACCAAGACCAAGAAAAGTGCCTTCTGTATTGCGACTCAATCAACCGGGGGACATTATTTGGAGTATAAAAGCCAAAGGCGTTAATCCGCTTGTAAACCCATCTAAAATAGCTGTCAACACCAATGGCGATATCTGCGTGATCGATAACGAACCGGCACGAGAACATCTTGTGATTTTCAGTCCAGACGGAGAAGAAAAGAAGCGATATTACGGAAATGGCCATTCAGCATTGACCTACGATTTTGAGCCCAAGGATATGTGTTGCGACTCGAAAGGCAACATCTATATTGCCGATCTTCATAACAGTGTCGTTCATGTTTTAGACAGAAACGGAAACTTTAGTCACTTGCTGTTTACAAGGGATGATGGGTATAAATATCCGGTAGCCATTGCGAGCGAAGCAGACGGATTTGTTTGGGTAGGATTTTCGTCTGGAACAGTTAGAATATTTCAGATTGGTCAAACTGAAAAGTAATGCGTTATTTCAAAAACTATAATCAATGACATGTTTAGGAAAATACAATATACATGTAGTAACGTTGTGTGGGTGACAATACAACGTCAAATGTGATTTGCTTAAGACATGCATGTAAATGCAATGCTTATAAAAATGAAATCCCTATGCATTACAAAATTCAGATTAAGACTAGTGTCTGTATATGGTATTTTTTTTACGTAAAACACATCTTGTCTGTAAGTTACTGTTTTAATAAATATCACAATAAAGAACCAAATGAATTGCCTCATTATTCATATATACTGTTGTCAATAGGCTATGTGACATTAATGTTTATGATATTTAATCCAGAGTATATTATCCGGTCAAGATCGGTAATTATCTGGCTTCAATCGGGTGTTGTGGTGCGCGTTAATATGCGGAAATTATCCGTATTGCTCCATCAATTTTATCACTTCCTTCCTAGTGTTGAACTCGCGATGATAAATCCTCTCCATTAGCACATAACGCACGTCTATCTCCTTGAAGAAACGCGACCCGCCTTTTAAAGCTTTTAATTCATAAGTCTCAATATCCATTTTAAAAAAGACCTGCTTTCCCACAAAACATTCGATGAGATCATCTAAGGTGATTGCGAACGCTCTGTGGTCATCATCCATAGAAACATTTTCCTCCGCCGTTTCCACGAAGCTTCCGCCAACGTTTCAATTTATATCGAACAACGTTGAAGCTTCATCTGGCTATCAAATTCGTCGGCGAAAGCCTCCGGGTATATTGGGTAGACGCCGTTTTGTTGCTTTCCTCATCATAGTCAAAATCGTAGCTGACAGGCGGGTCCGCTTTTCGTTCATTGGCGCGATCTCTTGTCCAAATTCTTGCGATATCTTCTCGGAACTATCATTGATTCGCTTTCGGACAACAATGTCCCTTTGAAGTTTATTTTCACTGTATCGCCTTCGATTGGATTCGTCAAGTTTGGCTATTATTATGAACGAAACTACGAAAAATGTCAGGAAACCCGCAACTAATCTCGACGGACGATTCCGATGGAACCAGATTGTAAAACGCATCGCCGGATGCATATTTAGATCACGTGCGAAACGATGCACGTACCGTCTGCTGCAACTGGCACAAGAGCATCTCGTTGGACCGTCCCAGTCGGTTTCTGTAAGAATAATTATAAAACAAAATGCATTTTTTAGTAGATAACTATTCCATACCAATTGCCTAAAACTGAAATTTGTAAGAATAATTATAACACAAAAAGCATATTTAGTAGACAACTATACCATAGCCTATGCCTGAAACAGAAATACGAAATAAACACTATCATGGTTAAAGTTAAACATACCAAACCCTTTAATAATAACTTCTTTCTCCTTATGAAAATTTCGTATCATACCCCAGTCACCAATAGATATTCAACACGTGTAACAACTGTTATTTACAACACATTATAATGAATGTTGACAAATTCAGAGACGTTTCTTTTGTATTAAACATCATTTAAACAAGACTTGATTCACGGTGAAAGCATTTATAATTAATACAGCATATGGATATCCAAGTTAACTTGACAACGAACTTCGCTCGTGTTTTTAGAATCTGCGAGCGATATTGATGATGCGTTTGATAAAATTCAGGGCCAGGGGGTGAACGTTAATGATGCACATGTCAATTTTAAGTGAGACCGCAATGTCTGTGCAATAAATATGGCCGTTCTCTGTTTATGTTTTGTGAAAATGTGTTACAATTTCATTCAGGTGAGTGTTTAATTCTTAAAAATATGTATTTCGACCATGACCCTTCTATTCCAACATTTTTCCGCTGCACGTACACACTGTTTGTTGTGAATAAAACGCTCTAATAAAAAAGTTATTGAAGGGAAAGTTTGTCAGCATGAGGTTAAAATAAACGGTTACTGAAAGAAAATATGTTATTTTCTGTTAATAATTCCCTTCAATATCACGGAACATTGTCTAATTTATGTATATATTGATATCTCTTCTACTTTGAGAACATATACATGCCTGTTCCATAGCAGTTATAAAATATAATCACAGAATAAACACGTTTAAGCCATTATAAATGTATGTGGCTAATTTAAGTTAAATTTAATGCATAAGTAAGTGAACACAATACTACTCGTAGTTTCATACAATATTAGTTTCATACCACGGTTTATTACAACATTGTAGGTTCTGGACTAAGATTTATTAAGCTGAAATAAAAATGCTTATATTTTGAGATTAAAAGATAATCGTTTTAAGCGATTTAAATTAAGTTTCAGTAAATGCTCATAATTAATAAATACAGCAGCGATAATAAAAATTCCTTCAAATATGCCATTTTCACGATTTTTTGCAGCCAACATTGTGATATTTCTTAAGGTTATAGAAAGCAAACTTATAAGGGGGGGTCCGTCTTTCCTTTTTATTCAGCCACCCCTGTATATTCGGCCACCCCCTGAATAATGGAAATTATTTTTTATTTCTTATTGAACTTGTTTAATCAGTAATTTGGTGTTTGTTTGTCTAATACACTATGCTTTTAATGAATTAGATCAAAATTGGTACAATACATAAGTGCTTTCCTATCAAAATGAAGACTGAACCAAATGATAGGAAACATCTGAACAATTCAACATTGGTCATATAACTAAATGAATGGTCTTTATTTTGTAGGAGCGACCTTAAATTTCATGATAAAGGTCTCACTGGTGTTGAAATTTTGCTCTTAAGTGGCCAAATATACAGGAAAAGAGGCTGTCGTCCTTTAAAACAATAACTTTTTTTCTAATCTGTTTGTTGGATTTGAAGGGAGGTGGCTCGATCAATTTTGCGAACCGTTTCGTTTGTACTTTTCTTATTTTAGTTATTTTGGAAGGTGTTGTTGCAGCATATTTCCTATTTCTGTTGGTTTCCTGTCCTTTCTTTGAATTTAAAAACGATGTTCTTTTCATTCGAGGCATATCTGAAAAATTAAATTATATGGAGCGTATAATAATATAGTCATTGACATACATGTATATACAAAATAAACGCTAACGCTTGTACGTTGTTTAAACGGTGTTTCTGGTCATTTACAATACTGGTGCATTAAATCGACTGAAAAAGTATCCACATGCATTTTAAACGGCTTAAACCAGAAAAATATGGGACGTAGTTCAGGCGTATTTCAATAAAAAAACGTTCATATATGCGAAACATTACTTCAAAGTAAAACCAAAAGAGGTTTGATGGACATGAGTCTTTAAAGAATATCTAATCCCTCAATTCACACATGGGCATCATGCTGTCAAACATTTCCTTGAATGTTTTTTATTAGTGCGTTTTATTCTCAACAAACAATGTCTACGTCCAACGGAAGGATGTGGAATGTTTTTTATTAGTGCGTTTTATTCTCAACAAACAGTGTCTACGTCCAACGGAAGGATGTGGGAATAGAAAGTCATTGTCGAAATACATGTATTCAACAATTAAATACTCTCCTGAATGAAAATGTAACATATTTTCGCAAAACGTCAACAAAAGACGGCCATATTTATTGCGCAGATATAGCGGTCTCACTTAACATTTACATGTGCATCATTTACGTTCACCCCCTTGTCAGTGGATCGATTCAAATGTATGTGCATGTTTGTTTAGATGTTCAAGATTAAGAATCACCACTTTGCATCATCAGCACTGTAGAAGCTTATGCCCCAGTCACAAATAAGGAACTGCCGCCGGACGGCGTCGGTTTTACCCAAAATCGGGCAAAATCGAATTGTGCCCGCCAGGCAGCAGTCTCAATCAGCTAAACGTTAACGACGACCGGACGATTTGTTCGGGGTCAGGAAGGTCGAAAACACGTCGGCCGGGCATCGTCCGATCGCCGGAGGGCATTTTCTTGGATCGGGCGGTGGCCGTATGATTTTTCCACTTTAAAAACATCGTCCGATTTCAATGGCGACCGTGCGGGCGGAGGCCGACCGACTTGCGTTGACTCGCTACCCTTTTCAATACATTTTGGTTGCAATCATCTACAAAAAGCCTGCGCGGCGACCGTCCGATTCACATGTACATCGCACGGGTGCCGTCCGGGCTCCGGCCGGTCGCCGCCCATTTCTCATACTGCTCTTCCCTATGTCAGCCAGCGAAACCGGTCCGGCGCCCGCTTGAGTCTGTGACCACGCGAGGCAAAACATATATACATCGCGCGGCGCCCGCCAGATTCCAAAATTGCCGATGCTTTACCCGTTGTTAAAATCGGATGGCGCCCGTTCTATTTGTGACCTAGGCATTAACCTGTCATACTTTAAATAATCGATTAATGCCTATATAAAATAGAACGGGCGCCATCCGATTGTAACGAACATAATTGCATCGGCAATTTGCAGAATCTGACAGGCGCCGCGCGATTATATATATATTTTTTCCCCTCGCGTGCTCAGACATTCGAGCGAGCGCTGGACACTTTTGGCTGACAGTCATGGGAAACAAGCAGTTTGAGCAAGGGCGGCGACCGGCCGATGACCGGACGGCGCCCGTGCGGTGAATATGTAAATCGGACGGTCGCCGCGCAGGATTTTAGATGATTACAACTAAAATGTATTGAAAAAGGTATTGAGTCAATGCAAGTCGGCCGGCCGCCGCCCGACAAAATCTGTACGGGCACCGCCCGATACCATGGCGATAACTGTACATCGGTCGGTGCCTTTGCGGGCGCCTATCGGCGTACAGTCGCCGTTGAAATCGGATGATAATTTTAAGTAGAAAAAACGTACCACTCCCGCCCGATCCAAGAATATGCCGTCCGGTGATCGGACGGTGCCCGGCCGACGTGATTTCGACCTCCCTGAACCCGAAAAAATCGCCCGGTCGCCATTAACTTTTAAGTATTCCTAAAACTTCGACGGGCGCTGTCTGATGCTCAAATTTTGCAGCTGCCACCGCCCGATTGCAACTGCTGCATGGCGGGCACTGTCCGATTTTGCCCGATTCTTTGTAAAACAGACGCCGTCCGGCGGCAGTTCCTTCTTTGTGACTGAGGAGTAGTATATATGGAGCACTATCAGCCCCAAATGGGCATGGGCTGTGGCCGCCATTTTGGATGATGTCATCACGTCCTTGACCTAGTTGACGTAAGTGCACGATGACTTGAATGGATTGAGAATGTTAATTAAGTAATTAGTGAATGCCAGATGAGGACGGTTTAATTATATAATGCCACGCGATAACGATTTAGACGGGTGTTTTTCTTGTCTTCGAAGAAAACGACCGGAAGAAAGTCTCCCACTTCCCGCCGCAAACGCGCTTTATAATTACTTTATAACGTAATGACTTAATATCGTAATGGGCTAATTACGTTAGTCACGAACGTTGAATGAAGCGAATAAAAGACTTTGTGGCACAAAAATGTAAATTGAAACAAAGTAGGGCGGATGCTCTTTGATCGAGTCGTTTCACTGGGAAAATGTATAATTATATTAGTAATCAGAATAATACCAGACGAGTTTGTTCACAAGCGATGTGTTGCGATATTGTATTTAAGAAGAGATAAGAGTTTTGTAGCGGATTTATAATAAACAAGTTGTGGAGAAACAAGCAGTGTTTCTTATTCGTGCAATGGGATTTAAAGAAACATGTACCAGTTGAAAAAGTGATTTTATTCGTAGTGTGGATTAATCACTATGTTTATTCCTGGATATAAATTCACCATTTAAAGTAAGTATTCTTGTTTATAACACCTTTAATAAAGAATGTACTTTCAAATTTGTTGCGACAGCTTTATACCGTAACATGACTACAATAAAAGTATTCCAATATAGTAAACGTAAGCGTGAGAAATACGTATCGTACTTGACTAAAAATATTAATTAATATTAACGTACCTTGAAATTATACTTATTCAATTAAGTAAATCTGTTTTTAATGATTGCAGTTTTCAAGACTGAAATTTGAAGTAAAATTTCAGAATTCAACTTGTTTTGCACAGTTGTAACTTCTTTTCCCGTAACGCCGTTTGACTATATTCGTAAAGAACAATTTTAGACTTCACACGTACATGTAGTGGTAGCAATAAGCTTTTAGTTCACTGCTACAACTTTCTCCACTGCAGACACTTTATTTTTATATATCCTGTTGAATTCATGTATAACAGTTTTAAGACAGAACGTTAATTTGACAAGATCAAAATAATCCACACAAATATTTCCTTTTTCTGTGCGTTTATAAAACGAACTTATTCATGACCAGTTTTGAAACTATTCATCGGTGTTAACCATTTGATTCATAATGTTCATACAAAGTTAACAGAGCGTGCTACCGCTTACTACAAGGAAGTTTTAAACGAGCGAATAAAGCACTAGACGGGCATATTAACGCGTTTTCGCATGGATAAAATGTGTTTTTGCAAGTAACATCATATTGGTAGAATAGCTAGGAAAAATGCGTATACTTTAATAAAAACGCTTCTAAGCTATTTAACTTTTATTAATGATGCGTATGCGCGTAGAAGTGCATTGATATCGATTGATATTTAATTTAACTCCTAATTATTTTCATGTTTATATAATACATACGTTGAAAACTATTTATAGAAAAAGATCATCGCATTTTATAATGTTTTCATTCTTAAAGTAAATTTTATTTTTGCAAATGTTATTGTCGACATACCGCAGACACGCCCGTTTAAAATAAATCCACCGATACAATAAAACTAGCGTATGAATAAATTGTAACGAAGCGGCTTAAACACGTCAGTGTCAAATTCAATGTATATTGTAAGAACGTGACGATGACTCACAAAAACTATGACATTCGTTTGACTATTTTAACCGAATCGATCTTGGTAGCGATTTACGTTTAAAGCTACTTGTTCATTTAAGCATTGTTTTATTTTTCTAAAACAGTATCAGCAATTTATTTTCCCAATAATTAACGAAATTAAAATGTTATTTATGATTAATATGTTTTTTTTTTTTTACAGGAAATGGTGCGGAGCTTTTTTTTTTAACGTGGGCAGGAATTACGTGATCACGAACAGATTCACCGAGATTTGGATTTTCTTAATGGTGTAAGTACTACGTAATCTATATTTGAAAGTGTTTGTATCGTGGTTATTAGATTTAAACCGTTCCCATACTATACTTTATTTATTTTTATATACTCTATACGATTTTTGAACAAGCATTCGTTAGACAAATATGCAATGATCTTTTTCTTTCGCATTTTAGAAAACCGAAGTTGTTTCTGACTACCGCACATGCGAAGAAGATTTAACTCGGCGAGACAACCTGTTGCGTCAGCCAACTAACAGCGTACGAAGCTATGCGTGTACCAAGTGCAACAATACACGGCATTATAATCAAAGGCGCCATAAGAACACGTGCAATGGTAAAGAAAACGTATGCCCCTTTGCCAAATGCGCTCTGCTTCAGTTAACGATCTGAAGAGTCACATGCTGTGTCACGAAAAAGCGAATGTGAATAAGAAGCGTACAACTTCTGCTTCTGAAAACAAACAAGAAATGACCCAACCAAAGGCACAATGCCCCCCATCACCAGCTACTTTAGGTCGCTATAGATGTCGACGGCGCATAAAAGTATTTAACAATCGACATGATTTATATTTACACACTATGAGGGAGCATTTCCAGGTCGGTGGCGCTTTGAATCGCCCACCCTGGGAAAATACTAATGCTCCCTTGCATCGTGAAGGAGGTAATGATGCCTTGCGCGATGTCTACGAGGCGAATAGACCACTGATTCTTGAACCTCACCGAAGAGGACCTGTACAGTCAGTCTATAACTTCCCAGTAGACAATTCTGTCAGCGTAGAGCAGCTTATGGGCTACGCGGAGAACATTTGCAATCAACAACAACGGGCGTTTCGTATAAATATCATTGAGTACCGTTATTTTGTGCCATACACCAACAGTAGTGTCTTTGAACGACCGCTGTACATTTCAAGACGGGATGACCTTCTACTTGAACAAATAGACATTACGACGGAACTGTTGCGGAATAGACCGGATACCAAGTGGATTCCTGTTCTGATGACAAACGTGCAATTTACCGTGTACAGCAGCAACTACCCCGTGGGGCAAGGCGATTTTCCAGAATATCTCCATCGAAAGGATAGCATTTACCCTCTGGTCAAATATAAACACAATGGCGAACTGTACACCGATAATTTATGCGCCTTCCGTTGTTTGGTTTTACATCACGGTCACGATATTGCATCTGTCGAGGGCCCTGCAAAAGGGTTGTATCGACAATGGAGTCAAGAGCCAGTTGACGCGTTTCATTGTGTATCTGTAGAAGAGTTTTCAGAGTTCGAAAAACTTTTTAACATTAACTTAGAAGTATACGCTTTAACGGAAGATAGATTTGCGCAGTCAGTATACAAATCGAGAGGCCAACATGATTCATCAATTTACGTAAACATGTATAAACATCATGTGTCATACATTCGAAACTTTTCAATATACGCTCAGAAATACCGTTGCAAAATCTGCGACCGTCATTTTGACTGTGCGAGCAATCTTCATCGACACCAACGGGTTTGTACCAACAAGACAAAATTCGTGTATCCTGGCGGATTCCATCAAGCACACGACTGCATGTTTGACAAATAGGTTCAATACGAGATTCACGTTCCCGAAGAGGACCGCGTTTTCCCGTGGTTTATGTGTTACGATTTCGAGCCCTCCTGCAAAAGGTGCTTGATCAACCTACTGATAAGCTGCACTGGATTCAAAACCACGTTCCCATTAGTGTATCGATATGTAGCAATGTTGAAGGTCACACGGATCCAGTATGCATCGTTAATACTAATCCAAACGAGCTGGTGCGACATATGGTGGATGCCATGACGGTTATAGCCAACACCGTTTATTCACTGGCTGATGAAAAGCGGGGCTAGACACCATCGATGAACAATAACGTAAAAATGATTGTTGACATTTTGAAGACGAAGATTCGTTAGACACTGAAGACCAAGATAAAGATGAAAAAAAAGCATCCATTAGAAAAAGCTTTACGGACAATTAACAGGATATATGTCGCCGGTTCCTGTACTAGGATTTGACTCGGCAAAATACGACCTTAACCTCGTCAAACAATGCTTAGCCAAGCACCTTTCTATGCATGATCCTGAAAACAAAGGCAGATTTGTAGTCAAGAAAAACAACACGTATCGCCACGGAACAATTAAAATTTCTTGACATGTCCCAGTTTCTGGCTGCTGGTTCATCATTCGCCGGATTTCTAAAGGCTTACCGTGGAGAAGAACAAAAGGGATTTTTCCCTTACGAATGATTTGATCTTGTTGAAAACTGGATTACCCGAGCTTGCCTCACCACGATGACTTTTATAGTTCTTTAAAGGGAACAAACATCGGCGTGACTGAATGCGAGTTTTGTCAAGAGGTGAGGACAACTAATAGAATGGCATCTTTCCCGAATTTTTTAGTATGGTACAACAATTTAGATGTTGGACCCTTTGTGGAGGCTGTAGAACGTTTTCAGACATTTAACTTCGACCAGGGCATTGACGATTTTAAGACTGCGATATCGGTACCAGGGATTGCTAGACAGTGGCTTTTCCGCACTGAGCTAAAATAAAACGTCAATTTCACTCTGTGCCACTTCAACAACAGCGATTTGTACCAAACAATCAAACAAAATATCGTTGGTGGACCAAGCATCATTTTCACACGACTTCATGACGCCAATGAAACCTTACTCCTATGGCAAAAGAAAAGCGGTTCTATTCTAATTTGATTTAGATTTGATGCCAACGCCTTGTACCTCGAGGCCATCGGTCAGCCTATCCCCGTAGGACCTTTTATTCGTCGACGCGCGGATAACAAGTTTCGACCAGAATTACGGGATAAGTATATGTCCGCCTACTATTGGATGGACTGGGTCGCACACACGCGCGGTAGGAGCATTCAACACAAACTTAACACCGGACGAGAAGTAAGAGTTGGAAAGTACCCCGTAGACGGGTATTCACCTTCTATCTACCCCGGCCACAAGCCCACGGTGTTTCAGTTTCACGGGTGTTATTTTCACGGACACCTCTGCGACGTCACTAATGGGATCAAAGATGAAAAGTGGAAAGAATCGAGAACGCAAAAATATCAAAGAACGCAGGAGATTTCTGCGAATTTAAGTCGCGAACATGATGTGGTCGTGATGTGGGAATGTGAGTTTCGACTGTACTGCCGACAAAACGCGGATATTCGCACGTTTATCGACACAATACGCCCCGGATTTTTTCAAGGCAACAAGGGAAACATCACAGAAAATGCTATCTTGGAGGATGTTGTTAAAGGAGTGCTGTTTGGTATGGTAGAGGTGGACATCGAAGTGCCAAAAGAGTGGCCCTCTTCTTTCCAGCATCCGAGTATGTCTCCTTACGAGTATTTCGCAGAGATGTCGCCATTATTTTGCACCACAGACATCCCCTTTGATGCTATTGGCCATCACATGCAAACGCATGTACGTGAGACTCAAAGTAGAAAAAGCGGACGGTAGTGCACTAACATCGGAAAAAGTGGGACCAGCCAACTTGTTTTTTGCAAGCTTTGTTTACGTCGACTGAAGTGAGTTTGCAAAATAAAGCGACGGTAACTACAATCCGTACAGAGCGTATATTCAAACCTTAATCAACAACGGCAGTGATGCTCTGTCGTCTCAGACACAGACTCAGATGTGGTTGAAAGATGATGCCAATTTTCACCCGGAGTAACAGATCCCAGTTCAACAAACAACGGCCTTTTTACGAAAGCAAAATTGATTGAAAATTCGAAGACTTTGGATTTGCAAGGGCCTTTATTTCATGACCTCTTTTCCCTCGAGCGCTATCTACTGTACCAAGTCGATGTAAAGGTCAAGCTGTACAGAAGTCCCGCCAACCTTGCATTACTAGCGGCGGATGCATCAACGGACTTTGAAATCGTTTTCGAAGACATTTACGTCCTGGCTAAAAAGATTCGGGTAATTCCTGCGGTTATCTAAACTCCTAGAGAAAAAACAATGCTCTGTATCAGTACACCAAGGTGGAATGTCGTTCACAAAGCATTGCGACAGGCAGTACTTCGTTCAACTGGGAAAACATGTTTCAAGGACGCAGACCAGAAAAGGTGATCGTAGGCTTTGTCAAAAGCAAAGCATTAAACGGGGATTATACCACTAACCCGTTTAATTTCGAAAACTGCGGAATCAAACACATCGCCATCTATGCGGACGGTCTTCCGGTCGGAGGAAATCCCCTTAAAATGGACTTTGCCGCTGGTGCCGCCGTTATGAGAGCTTACACGAATGTGCTGTTATGTAGCGGCAAATGGAGACGGGATGAAGGCAGTGGTTTAGACGTACAACACTTTATAAATGGAAACACCCTGTTCGCTTTCCAGTTAAAGCCCGACTTTTCTCATCACGGAGAGTTTATGTCCCTGGTGAAGAACGGAAACGTCAGACTGGAAGTTCAGTTCAAGTTGGGTCTTACTGGTAAGTAGTTCTTTTATTTACACCTACCTTAAAAATCTTTATTTTCAGCATGTTTTACATTGGACTTTTGACATGAAAGCGTCATTTTATATATAACCATTCTCATTGATTTCAGAACCAATGGGTTTCATGATCTACACGAAGGTCCAGGATACTTCGAGATCAATAAATAACGAGACATAGCCGTTCAATAATGAATACGTCGCAATTGCAATGTGTAATGGACTTTGACCGTCTTTGACGAGACCACGTCGTTGGTGTATACGCGGCGGATCAATGACCTCATTACGTTCCTAGACAACCATACGGTTTTATCGTAAACACGGACTGACATCAATTACCTGGACAACATTGGTGCGCGTTTTACGGTGATGGACAAGGTCATATTAAATTTCATGGATAGCTATGGAAAATTACCCGGACAAAATAGTGTCTTTTTTCAACACTGGCTGCATGAAAAAGCCACATCTGTTCATGTAAATAGTACGCAAATTCAGAGCAATGATACAACGGTCGGTGGACTTTAAAGCATTATGTTTTTGCGTAAATTTTTGTCAGGCGAGACAACAATGGAAGACTTTGTAAATATGTTTGATTCGACAAAAACGGAAACAAACGATGCTTACGTGACTCATCTTATGACTCACACATATTGGGATTGTTTAAGGAGTGAACAAGGTCAAAGGTATTCGTCACTTTGTAAAAAAGTTGTTTATTAAATTGTGTGTATTGTTTAATTGACACGTTATTACATGTATTAGGATTGTTTGAGGAGTGAAAAGGGTCAATTGTGTTCATTGTATTGTAAAAAAGTACATTATTGAAGTGTTTGACATGTTTCAATTCAGCTTATCGCATTGTAAACAGATGGTTTATTAAATTGTGTTTAATTGATATGCTAAATTTTAAATCCAATTTAAACTGTGTTTATTGTAGTTTTAGACGTTTGTCATTAAAAGCTATTAATCTTTGTTTATTGTCGTTTTAGACGTTTGTCATACATCAAAAGGTTATTAATAAATGTCTTCAATATTTAAAGTAATGTACATGTAATCAATAGAAACAGTCTTTTATAACGGGGTATTTAATTAAAAGGATTAATTGTCCACTGTATAAAATCAGCGCATAAATACATGTCATGCGTGGTATAATCGAAGTGAATATGTATCATAAGTAATATTTCTTAAATAACAGAAGTATATTTTTTAATACGAAATTATAAGGATTTAATAAAATATAAATTATCACAGTATTGTTTTTGTGTATGGCATTGTTAAATGAATACTGAACCAAACAAAGAAACATTCGCAAAGTGTATGGCAAATTGTCATGGTTACGTAAAAGTTGTACACATAAAACGTGTGTTTCTTGTACAATGGTTCTAATTTAGAAAATCGACAGATTCAAAAATAAAAGACTTTCAATTTAGTCAAACGTGAAAAAAAGTGCATTCAAACCTAGAGAATGTTGCTTTTTATGGTTCAGTATAGGAAAGAAAAAACCCCATGTATGTTTGCAATTTTATTAACACACAGTACAAATCACACCCCCCCCCCCCCCGAAAAAGCCTCATTTCGCAGTTCAAAATATCCTTTTCTTCAAGCCAATAAGTTGCGAACATATTCTCAGCATTCTTAGTTTCCACGAGGGCGTTTGCATATCCGTCTCCCTGCAGTCGCGACAGTATATTTTAAGTTTGTGCATGTCCACGAGAACGGGTAGTATATCATCCATTACTGATATGGCTGCGTTCCAGTCGTTTAAAACTAACGAATCATCCACTTCACAAAGAATATTGTCGAAATATAATTCCAATTGATAAAGTTCAGGCGTGTTCAAACCCGCATGGTTAAGTTGTGACAATTGTCCACTTAATATCCCGAGCAGCGCTTTTTAAAAACGAAACGCATTTTATTAAAAATTTCTTCGGCGTACGCTTGTCAAAGTGTCTTAGTGCATGGGCTTCAGCTTTGATTTGACAAAAAAGGTGCACGTTATATGCAACGCAGACATAACGCTGTTGCTCAAGCCGATACATGAAGGCATGCAGTTTTGTTCAGAATATAATTGAGGCGTGTCGTGGAAACACGGGCTTAATGCGTGTGCGTAGTGTCGTCCGGATTACATGTAGTCGGTGCAGTCCGCACAGACTAATCCAGGACGGCACTTTCCGCTTTTATGGTATTTTCTGTTTCAAAGAAGTCTCTTCTAAACATAAATCAACTAAAATCTAAGTATCGTCCCGGAATAGCCCGTGCGGACAGCACAGGCTAATCCGGGACGACACTTTACGTACATGCATTAAGCACGGGTTTCCCACGACACGTCTCATTATATAATGCGCGTACGCATTGTTAGGCCTACCAGGATGTAGAGTGTGTCTATCGTTTGAGTCATTCATTCGATCTCTCATGATAAATTATAACTGAAGTTCCACGTAAGTAAAATAGTTTGGATCAGTTCTACAAAATTTAATGTTTAATACAGAACAATGTATTGACTGACAAATGACCCGCATAAGAGGACAAATGGGCTTTAGATGCAAAAAGGAGAGGGGTAAATTAAGATGTATCTGTTCACTCTACACTACATTAAACTATTTAATTGTAAAATGACCTACCACGAAAACACCACGGGCTTAGGCAATGTATTTTTTAAGAAGTTATCTCAATATTTTACTGAAGAGCTTTGTGAATACGGGCCCTGATCTATACAATGATCCGATCTATAGTAATATGTCGAGAAAAGGTAATACACAATTAAAAGTCAGGGCTATAGAAATAACGACAATGTATAGTCCCTACATTTATTTAGTATTAGTTCTCAACATTATGCAAGTAAACACCTTCACATCACATACAGAAAACATTGTTTCAGGTAGGTTAAATCTACATCAAGTCGAGTCAAGTCAAAGATTTATTAGCATATTCAAACAGAACATTGCCAAGACATACAAAATTAAATAATACACGAAGATGACACAATACAGTGTAAGTTACAAAATGAAATTTCCTATAATGACAAAATGTATAACTTGCATATAAAGGAAAATAATGATTGGAGAAAAGCATGGAATAAATATTGTGTGGCATAAGGTAAGAAAGAAATACAAGCCTACTCGATTACGTTATCGGATCGTTACGCATGTCATTTGCCATATTTAAGAAAGTGGCTATATTTATTAATAGTTTTTCATTATTACACGACATCAAGCGGTTAAATTTTGTAATACTGGGCCATTGGATATAGTATCTGGGTAAGTATTTAATACGTAATTCCCTATACAAAGGACAAACTAACAAAAAGTGATATTCATTTTTTGTAACATTCATAGTACATCAACACTACCTAGCACAGGCACTGGATTAATTTAATCCGATTACAAAATGAAACAGGTGTGGGAAAATTTGAAAGAAACTGAGTTTAGTAAACATGCCTTTCATGATAAAAATGTGTATAATTAAAGCCGCAGTCCATAGAATATAATTCAATGCATCTTAAATTGCCATTAGTTCTAATGAACGTTAGTGCCGTGAATTCGACTGAAAACTGTTTCTTATTTAACAAATGCATTTAATAATGTCAATGTTCGAAAATGCTTGGTACGCACATAATATATACTCTTATATACATCCGATTATACTCCAGAGGCATCACCAGCTAGCGCATACAGAAAATATACCATAAAAAGTTACCAAAACTTTATCATTTTAACGAGTTCAATGCGGTTTTTTGTATTTTGATCGGTAAGATGTCCATTGGAAATGCTTGTTGGAAGGTTGTGAGTTGAATAAAATATTTCTGGACTGCTACTTTAAATGCACATCAAAAATGGGTACACCATTCTATTTATCTTTTTTTATACAACATACGCATGAAGTAAGCTGCATTACTTCCTACTAGATATTGTTTAATTGCACTGAAGTCATACAATAATTATCAAATACAAACAAATTCAATTGGCATGTAACAAATGACACACAGGGATGTTACATGTATAACACTGCAAGTAACACACCCAATATAGCATTATATTTTTTTGCAACGAGGGGCGTACTAGGTTTTAATTTGAGTGTCCTTTTAAGTGAAAATTCTAAACATATATTGAATAAGATTAATAAAAACTGAAATTCAGATCGAAAAACGTTAATTTCTCTCAGATAAAAGGATAATCTGTTAGTGCTGACTGTAATATCTAGTAAGCCCATCTTGGCCCCTGTTTTAAATCCTTTTCCTTACACTTTATCTAGTAAGCCCATCTTGGCCCCTGTTTTAAATCCTTTTCCTTACACTTTATCACATCCTACTGCTATGTATGCTTTCCAATTAATACGCACGTGCGTATAGGAGTATGCGTTGTTACGCCCCTTGCAAATAAGACTCCAGGTTGTTGTTTTTCTTAAGAATATGTGTGTTTTCTATATATAAATCAGGTGGTCCGGGTTTTTTTTGGCATTATTCACTGTGAACATTATGTAGAAAAAATACATGAACAAGTCTCGAAAAATGTAATGACCCTTTCATTTTAATATAATACGTAAGTGCACAATTAGTAATTAACTAAAATCTAAGAAATAATATGTATTAGTAGATATTACACAATATCCCAACGTTTATTTTTACAATTTAGTAAGTTAGTGTTCTTAACCCAATGAAAACAATGATAAAGATGCAAACAATAAAATTAATACACAAAATACACCCAAAGTAATGTAGAGAAAATACTAATATTATTTAATACAAAAGTATAAAAAATGACTAGAATATTGCACAATAAAATGACTGCCAGGATTTCAAAACACAATTAGATGTGTATATAAATGAATGCATTCAAGATTGACAAACCTAAGAAAGTATGCAAGCAACTAATTAAAGGTATTATATTGAACATTTATCGCATTTAGACAAGTTCAACAATATCTTTAACAAGAAGCCAGATTAACAAACACACAGAACAATGTGATATAACATTACCATACATACAATCAATGTATATTGTCAATTTTATCATTAGTTCCTTGTTTTATGCTATCTGTGAAGTCAGGTGTTAACAGATTATTAGTTAAACTAGAACAACGGTTAATGACCAAAGTACATTTACTTAACGAAATATATTATAGCTATTTAACCATATTTTTAGCACGAGTGTGCCAAAAGTCAGAAGTTCATTCTATATTAAGACATTTTTGAGTCAGTTTCCAAGGTAGACAAGTACTAATTTTAGCACCGACAAACAAATGCAAATGTAACTTTGGTAACATTAAGATCTTTTTTTAATTAAATAAAAAAGTAAAGCAACTTGCATGCATTGTATATTAGAGATGGAACATTTAACATAAACAAGTAACGATTTTTACATGTACATATTAAGTCAAGATAAATACATTTGACAAGGCATCTACATTTCGCTAATTCTCTTTAGTGTAAAAATCATTAGTCGTCTCTTGTTAATGTTTGATCTTTAATATGCAATGCATGAAAGTTGTTTTACTTTTGTATTTTAACTATAGATACAAGTATCAAAAGTATGGAAAACAATTGATTTACAAGTACTAGAATTGCATTATATAGACACAAAAGACCAAAAGCATACAAGGAAAATACAAATCCATGTTCATAACTTGAGACATAAGCTTAAAGCTACTAAATTTAATGCATTGTTAACATCAGTCATACACTATAGGTATAAGGCAGGTAAAACAATCAAGAGACATTGTCATTTTATGCCATAAATGTCTATTGGTTAACACAAAAGCAGTTTTGAGATTCTATAAAATGAAACATCTTATGCTAAGGAGTGAACTTGTTGCATTTTATGTGATAAGTACTATATTTTATGCAGCACAACTATATGAATATTTACAAGGCCACATGTACTGTAAATGATGATATTGATGCTATACCATTTTCAAGTCAGATATGTATTTATGTGTTGTTGTTTTTTCTTCCATCTAAAACAACAGAAACATGCTCATATATTGTATAGCGTATGTATAAAAATGATACAATTTTGTAAAATACAGCAGATATTCATCATATATGTAGGAGATACATTATATGCATTATCATGCCCCATTCTTTTAAATAAACACACAGTCATGTATTATGGAAAATACTCTTCAGGTAAAAAGTAAACAATGTTTAAATGAGGTCATGTATTCCTTTAATTAAATTTATTTCTAGAAAAACTGTCAACTGATAATAATTTCAACTTGTTTAAAAGTCTCCACAGTCCCACCTACGTAAATAAATATAAACAATGTGCATTAATATAAAAATGATTCCACCATTTGGCGCAACTACTGCACACACAAAACACACTGATGTAGAGTACATAAACATACAACTTTATTTGAAAATTGTGCCATATCTAACGTAAGGTGAATAGGAGCTTTTTTAGTCCCCACATTCCATAAACACTAGTGCTAGAATTCTGGTTCATCCTCCAATCTTCAAATGCTGGAAAGCTTCATTTATTACAAGTTCAAATTCTTCAGCTGTGTTTCAACACTTTGATGATGACTGGTGCTTTCTTGACTCTTTCCCATCTCTGAAACAAACACAAACTTGATAAACCAGACGTACAATGTATTTACTGTAGTTTTCAATCTTCTTCATCATAATCTAACAAATAGGTCTGGACAAATTTAAATTGGTTCAACAGTTAAGAAATCTACCAGTTGTTAAGTTTATGTTAAAGTTGTTGTTTTTTTTGTTGTTTTTTTTAATGTGTTTGGTGAATTTTTGTTACCATACACATGATCAAACATACAAGAAACATTCGACAAAATTTTAAATTTTTTTATTATTTCTTTCTTTTTTGGCAAACTGTTTCCCTAGGCATCATGATCAAGTATCGCATCACTGCACATGTTGCTTAGGTAGTTTATTGTGTCACCAAACTTGTCGTGACCAAATATCGCATTACCATTTAGGGTGCTTATAGTCTATTTAAATTATGTTGATAATGAGGGGAAAATTGGTTTACTGAAAATAGGGGAATCTTTTCATTGCTAAATGTTCCCATTTTCTATCACTATGCTTTGATTTATCATGATTTAATTTTTCCATGTTTGTAATGATTTTTAATTGCATTTAAACAGACTGTCCGATGTTTTATTTGAAACCAAACTTGTCATGATGAAATATCGCATAACCGTTTATGGTGCTATGTTGTTGTATTGTCAACGAACTTTAATGATGAAATATCATACTACCATTGCTTAGGTTGTTTTATTTGCCACTTTACTTGTCATGATGAAATATCGCATAACCGTTTATGGTGCTATGTTGTTGTATTGTCAACGAACTTTAATGATGAAATATCGCATAACCGTTTATGGTGCTATGTTGTTGTATTGTCAACGAACTTTAATGATGAAATATCGCATAACCGTTTATGGTGCTATGTTGTTGTATTGTCAACGAACTTTAATGATGAAATATCATACTACCATTGCTTAGGTTGTTTTATTCGTCACCAAACTTGTCATGATCAAATTGATGGTTGAAAACCAGAGGTACTGCCATTGAAATCAATAGCAGTTTTCAATCGTCAAAATATCACACTATCATGGAAGTACCAGTTATCAAACCTCTAAGGATGTACCCTGACCTGTGGACTCTGTTGCAAAATCATTCTTGAAAACAACACTATAGATCAATATTTCAATCTCTGATACACATTTTTATACATTAATAATGACTAAGATTCTGTCTATTTTAGAAAATTTACACCATATTATGTTGCCACCCTGCTATATAAACTGTCATGGTGGCCTGAAAATAACTGACATTTTCTCAAAGCCACAGCTATAAATAACGAACACATGGTGTATCATATGATTATCACGTGTCTTTCCGATGCAGCCAATAGGGGAGCTCAAAGGGGAGTTTTTCTTTCAGAAAAAATTCGTTTAATTTAAGAAATATGTACATTTGTTTGAAATGCATAAAGTCATAGAGTTTTTAATAAAAGCGTTTAACAAAACAGAATTATAATAGTAAATACATGTTTTTGACTCATATTTCCGATAATTTTGTGATGATTGTACACAATGTTTACCATAGCACCGGTACTCATGATCTGATGACGTCATACACACTTTGCTTACATTACATGTAAATAGCGCATTAAAGAAAGGTTCGAAAATAGGTGAGGTTCGAGAATATGTACCTACACGATACCGTTTATGGTGCTTAGGTAGTTCTTTTGGTAACCAAATATATGATGAGAATGATCACATAACCATTTATGGTGATTAGGTTGTACTATTTGTCACCAAACTTGTCATGATAAAATATGGCATTACCGTTTATGGTGTTTGGGTCGTTTTAAGGTGGAAGCATTGGAAGAGATCATGGGCGCCAGCTTGGCCTTGATGGAGTGGTAGTTCCTCTCCAACTCCCGCTGGTACTCCTTCTGTTCATGGGTGATCAGCGACTTGTTACGGTGCAACGCATCACAACATCTGTAGACAGGGGCAGACACCATGAACTCATGTTTGTTTTAGTTTGGTTCAATCTATTTAGTTAAGCTTGAATGTGCTGGGCCTGTATTCACAAAGCTCCTAAGGGAAACCTTAACTTAAGTTGTACTCAATGGATATGGTGTTTGCCAGGAAGTTGTGAGATTGTGACTTCTTTCCTACTTCGGGGTTTTCAAATGATCTTTCTTAACAAAAGACACCATGTACTGGTTCTAACCAGTAAACAGAAACAAAAGGGTCTCAATAAGCCTCTGGCTTTGAACCACAACAAGTATTGCCGACAAATACAGTTTATTATTTGGTTTTGTGCATTACTAAGATGAGATCGGTGTTAGCATTAGTCGGCAATACTTGTTGTGGTTCAAAGTGACACAAGCATTAACTATATGTATGAATATTCTGTCAGAAATGTTCAATAAACAAAATGTGTAATATCATTTAAGTTTGCTTTGAAATATGTTGACAGTTCAATAGATGATGATTATATAACTTCAAACATGTATACAAATTGATTTGAATACCTTGCTTGTCTAAATAGATTTTTTTTTAAATTCTCTTTAAGTTAGCTTTTGTTTTAGATACTTGACCAGTAAATGTTTTCACAAAATTGTACATTGATGTTCAACTACTATCAGTGTTTTTTTCACCTTTGGGGGAAAGGTGGCAGGGTCCTTCAGATGTGGAATTTTACGGCAAAAGGGGAATTATTTTTGTTCTTAAAAGCATTACTACATGTTTATATTCAACTTTGTTATAAAACATTATCAATTGCTTTGCTACAAATGATAACTTAATATTATGTACTTACTTGGTTTGATGAAAAATTGCTGGGATTAATTACGAAAATGCCTCATAGTCAAATTTGTCCGATTTTGGTCATATTTGTTTCAAAATAAAGCTTACATTCTCAGGGGAATTTTAAAGCAATATAGGGAAAAAATATATACTTTTTAGCAGGGAATGGGGCCAAAATTCGGCCCAAATTGGCCCTAAAAAAAACACTGACTATACTAGATCTATTGTATCTCCTCTGGAAAACACCTACTTCTTCAGGAAGTCTTTAAAACAGAGGCGCAGCTTGTTGTGATGCTTCATTCCGATGGTCTTGCCCTCAGCAACGTCCTTCAAGAACACATTGGCCACCTCGAAGGGTCCCTTAAGACAAGAATATAGATCTACATAACAGCTCGCTAGCAAAAAACATATTTAGCAAATGCAGAGTTTGGGCAAACAAATCGTAGGCTAGTCGACACAGAGTAGACCTGTGCACTACGCCAAATATCACAGAGTAATTACTACGTGTAAACTTCTATGTTATACATCAGCCTTGAAGTCAGTTGTTTAGAATCATAACATTTCTCTGCGACTGTTTTATTTAAATTTTATTTTGTATTAAACCACAGCTGTCAGAGGACAGCGCGCTCGACTTTTCGAAGTATTTCAGTTGGTATATTTTTTGGAAAGTGAAAGGGGCATAACTTTGTTGAAATACAAAACTGAGTTATGGCTATTACTTCATCAATGTATTCCAACTTTCAAATGAATACCTTATGTAGTTTAGAAATTATAAGACTTTGAAACAAAAACTTTAACCCCAAAATCTATGTGAAAAGTGGGCATATGTCTGTCAAAATACAAAACAGAGTTATGGGGATTGTTGCACCTGATGCTGTAGTTGAGGATGTGGTTAAGACTATTAAATACAATCTTTACACTGAAAATCTATGTGAAAAGTGGGAATACGTCTGTCAAAAAACAAAACAGTGTTATGTGAATTGTGGCACTTGTTGCTGTAGTTCATGACAAAGGTATATTCCAAGTTGCAAATGAATAACCTATCAGTTTTGAAGTTATACCAACTTTTGAATAAATACTTAAATCAGAAAATCTGTTCAAAGGAACACAACTATGCTAAACTACAAAACAGAGTTATGGGGAATGTTGTACCTTATGCTGGAATTGATGACAAAGTATATTCCAAGTTTCAAGTGAACAACCTATTAAGTTACAAGACATATGTATAAAAACTTTAACCCAAATATTTATGTGAAAAGGGGCATAACTCTGTCAAAATACAAAACAGAGTTATGGAAAATGTTGCACATGATGTTGGAGTTGATGACAAAGGTTCATTCCAAGTTTCAAGTGAATAAGTTGTGTAGTTTTGAAGTTAAAAGACTTAAATATAAACTTTAACCAGAAAATCTATTAGCGAAAGGGGCAGAACTGTGTCAAAATATAAAACAGAGTTATGGGAAATGTTGCATCTGATGCTAGAGTTTATTCTTAGTTTCAAGTGAATAACATTCCGGTACATGTATGTAGTTTTGAAGTTACAAGACTTTTGAATATAAACATTAACCAGAAAATCTTTGTGCGAAAGGGGCATAACTCTATCAAAATACCTAACACAGTTATGTTGCAATTGATGTTGGAGTTGATGACAAAGGTCCATTCCAAGTTTCAAGTTAATGACTTATGTAATTTTGAGGTTACAATACTTTTGAATATAAACTTTAACCAGAAAATCTATGTAAAAAAGGGGCATAACTCTTTCAAAATACAAAACTGGGTTACGGGGAATGTTGCATCTGATGCTGGAGTTGATTACAAAGGTATATTCCAAGTTTCAAGTGAATAACTTGAAGTTACAAGACTTCTGAATATAAACTAAGATCAGACGATGACACCAAAGCCCGGGCGAGTAGGAAAGCTGACCTATTCTTCGAATAGCCGAGCTAAAAATGTATATGGTATCAACAAATGCTTCTTTTTTGCCTTATTTCAAGCATAAAAACTATCAGGTTGCATTGATCCTGAGTTCCATTGATAATTCCATTAGCTATGACTTTTTGTAAACAAATTCACAGTAATGAAACGTATTACTCAATTTGGATATATACTAACAAAGTTGCAACTGCAAAACTATTTATTTGTAAAGGCATATTTAATAAATAAAACTTTGTTTGCTTTTGGAACCATTTGCTTAAAGGAATGCTGACAAGCCAATTGCAATAACCACACTGATCGGTCATTAATGCTTTTTAATGAGCTGCTTAATAAGTCAAGACTATGAATTATAACGATTTTTAGAGAACAAATCTAAACTTAATAAATTAAATAATATGACTGAGTATTTACAATACTGCTTTTCACAATGAAATTATGATCTAATGTTTTAACTTAAGTAAAGCCAAAGTTAAGATTTCCCTAAGGAGCTTTGAGGATACAGGCCCCATGTCCCTACACAGTGCAAGCCTTACCTGGTTGACAGTGGTTCCCAGACAGCCCTGCATGACCATCTGCAGCATCTTGGTGTCAGGTGGGTCCTGGCGTAGGGCAATGTCCAGCTCTCTCGTCTTTTTCATGATGTCCTCTATAGCCACCTCTATGGGCAGCAGAATCAACTGAAAGTGTACATACACATGGTGTCCTATATTGCCACCTCTATGGGCAGCAGAATCACCTGAAAGTGTACATACACATGGTGTCCTATATTGCCACCCTCTATGGGCAGCAGAATCACCTGAAAGTGTACATACACATGGTGTCCTATATTGCCACCCTCTATGAGCAGCAGAATCACCTGAAAGTGTACATACACATGGTGTCCTATATTGCCACCCTCTATGGGCAGCAGAATCACCTGAAAGTGTACATACACATGGTGTCCTATATTGCCACCCTCTATGGGCAGCAGAATCACCTGAAAGTGTACATACACATGGTGTCCTATATTGCCACCCTCTATGAGCAGCAGAATCACCTGAAAGTGTACATACACATGGTGTCCTATATTGCCACCCTCTATGAGCAGCAGAAATACATGCAAGTCAGATTTACCATAATACTACCAGTGCATATTATTATTATTATTATTATTACGCTTATGCCCCTTTTCAATAAGCATGTGCAAGTTTTTGAGTAAAAAAACTTCACAAAACATCCTGTGATGATCATTTAAATAAACATTAACATGAAACATTGCCATATACCGGTAAATATAAGACATAGTTTTGGGGTATTGAATAACATATTGTAACATGACAAGTAAAGATTAACTAAAGTTAATAGCAATTTACCAACGTTTAAAGCGAACGTCTTTGACGTTTAATTACTACGCATCAGTACTATAAATAATTGCCAATAAAAAACTATAAATTGGAAATTATTTCTTAAACATAATGATAAATTGGAAAATTTGGAAATGCTAAATAACAATGTTTTTGCTCATGTTTGTTTGCCCATACAAAGCAGTCCTTATTAGAAGAGGTTAGGTCATAAAATGGGATCACCTAGTTGACATATTATCATACCCCATAATTCTTTTAGCACAACTAACGATACATTTTGAAGTGTCCAAAAAGTATCTAAACATCAACACAAGAGGAATAGCCCCCTCGTACCTGTTCTCTGTTGATGACGGAGAGGCGAGTTTTCACATACGGGAAAAAGTGGATGGTGGTGAGGATGGTCTTGCGTTTGTACTGCTCGTGAAGCTCACCATGCGCCCTGCCATCCAGCGTGAAAGGGGTCGCATACATGAACCGCTCTATAAATGGAGGTCAATTCGTACAAAAGACAGACCAAAATACCAGTATACCATATTTACACAAAGCTGTATTATGACCTAAATTCATGGCTAAAAATACATGCAAAAATGCTTGAAATGTACTTGACCAACACCCAGACAGACTAACAGAAAATGTAACTGTAGCATCTTTTCATGAAAATGTTACATATAATAAGTCTGCATGAGCACATTTTTTATTGTCTATTTAATGTTGTTTTTTACAAATGACAATTCTACACAAAACATGGATACATGTGGAAGAAAAATTATATAAAATACATCTTTTGAATAATAAAAAGTGTATCAGAACATTAGGAACTACTTGCCAGTGCCAGGCATTTAACAAATGCCGGATCTTTAACAATGGTTTTTATTTTTATAGCATCATCACTAATTTGTACAGCTTATTTAAGAACAATGGTTTATTAAAATATTACCAAATATTACGTTAAGTCCTCAGCTGAACACCTTTTAGTCATCTTGCATTTGACGTAAATGTAAACAAATATGGATTAAAAATATTTACATTACAATGTAACAGACTTACTGATGTTGACATTCCTCTCGTAGTAGGTTACACGATCTCTCACTTCATAGGAGTCAAAGTATGGCTCTACGTAGGTTATCTGTATATATGCCTGTAGTGGTCAAAGAATCAGGTGTTTTAATGATGTATGTCTAACTTAATTACAGTTACAAATTAAAACCTAGAAATTAAACTGTGAGTTTTTTTTTCGGAAAAATAGGCAATTTTCTAGCATTTTATTTTATTATTTTTAAATTTTAGCATTACTACATGTATATTAACACAGTGTATCATCAGCAAATTTTTTGTCATAAAATGAAAGAACACACATTTATACAAAAAAATCATAATTTGAAAGAAAAAACAACTAAGAATCATTTATTTCGGAATGTTTAACATTAAAAAAATCATGCAAATATGCAATTTATTGTACCTTATTAGGGTCTAGTTTTTCTTTTTCTACAGTATTTGAGTCTTTAATTATTTCCGTAACATCGTGTCCGAATCTGTCGCCATAAAAACTCTGCAAAAATGGGAAAAATAAAAATCACAAAATGATATTTGATATAACAATACCACAGTAAACAAACAGATGCAGTCTAAGCTGTTAAGAAGATCTAGTAAAATCATAAAAACATTTAATTTTAAATTGACATGTAAAGCATGCCAATCCAAAAATGTCTTACCAACATAGACACCAAATATCTATTGCTAAAACATATAAATAATAAGGCATATATCAATTATTACAATGTTAAAACAGAACAACAGACCGTACCTCCAGTCTGTGTGAGATCTCTACCAATTTTGTTATTGAAGGCTCCTTGTAGACAAATTCTTCACCATCAAGATCACCAAATTTGTGACCGTAAAATCCAACTCGGAAATATGTGCCAAACATGCGTTTTCCTTCCTGCAGAAAGTATTGATAACTTTTAAAGTATACTGCATATATGGTAAAACTTGGAGCAGATAAAACTCAAGATTAATGAGGCAAATTGTCACAGACACGGATGCCCCAGGACACATGTTTGGACACAGACAAAGGGCATGTTGCCAACACTTATTTTTGCCTCCACCGATTTATTTTCATATACATTCTATAGTGGAGAAAAATGACAATGGGTCATAATTTGGCTAAAATTGGTCACAGCCAGAATTCCTTCCTTTATGATCACCTACACATTTAGGTTCTTTAGCTGTGAAAGTTTGAGCGAAATCTGCCAACCAGTTAGAGGAGTTGGTTCCACAATTTTTGGGACATATGCACGTATGGACAGACAAATGCAATGCCTCCCACTTTGTGGAGGCATAATAACTGATTGGACATTTTCTCTTAAGTAAATGACTTTGATAAAATGTTAGCACTGAAGTAAAACTTAAGATTCTTCTATTAATACTAGCCCCACCTGCTTGATGACTTGACTGAAGGACTCCTGCAATTTGCCATGTAGTTGTGCCAACTTCTTGAAGTCGCGATTGTGCTCATGTATCGGAATAAGCACCCGATACACATAACTCAGGGTTTCATACATACCCGCCTGAAAAAAGGTCAACAAGAAAGGCTGAAAAGCTTGAAAATCGGTTATTTGATGAAAACCTCAACAATTGTAACAATGAATGCTTTTTATGACCTCACTATTTCAGGCCCATAGTAGCATGCAATTTAACAGTCTTCCTTAAAATTGATTTTTACAGACTATAACAATAACAACCAAAAGAGGCAGTTTCATAATGAAATCTCAATTTAATATGCTATTTTAACTCCACTTAAAATCATGCTGTAGATGAAATAACCTTAAAAGAATTTAACAATACACGACGACACAAAGTAAAGTTAACTGCTCTGGGAGATGGATCTTTGACTGTAGTGTGTGTTCATGAAGTAGTACAAACTCCAATATGTATGTAGAAGAACAAGATGCACTACAACGGTAAAAAACCTGCCTGCCTGTTCCATCAGTAAGAATGGTTTCTGCAATCTTTAAAAAGGCAAGCCTAACAAATGCTAAGTCAGCTGCTATGAGATATTTATCTGTCTTTTTTTATTTTTTTACTCTAACTGGTGATAAAATGAAGTACAAGGCACACCGTACCATGGTGAAGCAGCTAGCGGCCTGTTCCAGCAGTCCTACCAATCCGTTCTCTGTGAAGTACATGCCTGTACAGATCCCCTCCTCATCTGGTGACACGATGTCGTCAGACACTGCACTTTCCTCCAGAGCATTGGGCGTGATTTTCTAAACGAATTTCACATCTCAACATGAGAAAATCGTATTAACATTTCAGCGACTTTTTCACAGTTTTGGTAAATTAGTCTGATACCCATCAAATTGGGAATTTTGCTTAATCAAATTTTGCAAAAACAAGAAATTTAAGAAACACATTTAATTATTGAATTACTTCAAATAGTGCTATACTTGATATACCTGGTATTTTAATGGTGTTAATCACTTCAGATTTGGGATTGAAATGCAAAAGGATAAATTGCCATTCAATATAATAGGATAAATTGAATTGCAATAGAAAAAAATTGTCAAGAAATACAAAAAAAAATTGAATTGTAAAAGAATAAAATAGGATAAAACGATCTGTAGCTGGATAAATTGAATTGCAATATAAGCAAGATTCTGTGTTTGATAAACACACATGCCCCTGGTTGGTGCTGGGTAGTCCATTTCTTAGTCCAAATTAGGTCAAGGTCAAGGTCAAAGTGAATTTGAATGATATGGGTGAATTGAGAATGGTCTTAAGTCAAAACTGTGTAAATATCCAAGTGTTGTAGTGAGCGGTGTTGGTGCTAGACGAAAAGGTAAAATCTAGTTAACCAAGAAACAGCCCATTTGAATTATTCTAAGTGCAAATTAGGTCAAGGTCAAAGTGAGGTTGGGTGATATGGGTGGAATGGGAATGGTCATAAGTCACAACTGTGTAAATATCCAAGTGTTGTAGTGAGCGGTGTTGGTGCTAGAGGAAACTGTAAAATCTAGTTAACCAAGAAATGGCACTTTTGAATTATTATAAATCCAAATTAAGTCAAGGTCAAAGTGAGGTTGGGTGATATGAGTGGATAGGGAATGGTCATAAGCAACAACTGTTTAAGTATCAACGTGTTGTAGTAAGCGGTGTTTGTGCTAGACGAAACGGTAAAATCTACTTAACCATGTCACGGACGGAAGGAAGGACGGACAGAATGATCACCATATGCCTCCCACATCAAGATGCCGGGGACATAAAAATCAACCATTTTTGGCATTGGGAATGGATCCTTACCTGTTGTACAATAGGAATGCATAAGCACATTGTCAAGGAGGATGAGTGTGATACCATGAACAACCTAGGTTGTAATCTAGTGAATTATTGTGTGACACAATCAGCAGCCTAGCACACTGGTAGTAGTTATCTTAGAAGAGCCTGCCATTTATTAAAGAATGGTGCAAACACGAGTACTCAACAAGACCACCCCCTCAACATGACCACCTTTAAGCAAGACCACCCCTAAACATGACCACACCTAAACATGACCTACCCAAAACATGACCACCCCTAAACATGACCACACCTAAACATGACTAACCCCTCATTACCTGGAACTCCACACAGCCCACATGCAGCTATGTCTTGTCCTCGAGCATGTTGAGATACTAGGTTATGAGAATAATAGCACACAGACAAACATAACCACCCCTAAACATGACCACCCCGAAACATGACCACACCTAAACATGACTACCCCTAAACATGACTACCCCTAAACATGACCACACCTAAACATGACCACACCTAAACATCACTACCCCTCATTACCTGGAACTCCACACAGCCGACAGGCAGGTATGTCTTATCTTCAAGCATGTTCAGATACTCCGCTATGAGACCCGCCGCATGTACCAGACAGTGGGCAGCCTCCGCGTGGTTGCCTCTCTGAATTGTGGCAGATAGAATTTAGTGCATTTGCAAAATGAACTGATGAACTATGCATGTTTAAGTTATCAAACAAATGGCCATGTTTTTCGGCTATTTTTGCAATAGAACAAAATGGTGAAGCATACTAGCTTTTTCATTCTAGATTTATAACTGATAAATGCGTTATGGTAAACAGGGTTTTTCAGACTTTAACATTTTTGCTTATCTGCCAATATTTATATGCTAATTTAAAAACGAAGATCATAATTAATAATCAAACTGCTGAACTCTATGAAGTTGTATAAAAGCGAGATCAGTTTCAAAACATCTCCAGCCAAGTTACAAGCTTTCATGGCAAATAACATTTGCAAATTATTCATTTTAAAGCAGAAAATAATAGTTCACCATAAATTATTCTTAGAGGTTTATGTACATTTCTTGGCCCTGTATTTCTAAATAACACCCATACAGCAAGCAGTATCTACCTCGCTATGCTTGGTGGCCATGTTTTGCAGCCAGGTGAGTCGGAGGTCAGGCGAGGTCTGGTAACCCTTGGCTATGCGGTACATTAGGTCGAGCAACATCTCCGGGTCTTCCTGAAACTCCTTCATTTTCACTGTGTCTGACAGGATCATGTGCAGGTTGAAAACCAGGTCCTTCACCTGGAAAAGGGCGCACAATTTCTAAACTACCAAAAATGGATACCTATAGAAGACAAGACATAACATCTTGTGGTGCACTTCATCTGGAACATGTCGGTAATTACATGTTTTTACAATAAAATAGACAGATAACGAGACAGAACATTTTGTGGCGCAGGTTAAATCCTATTTCTTAACCTTTACAGTATGGCATAATTTCTAAATTACCAAAACATGGACAGAAAACAAGACATAACATCTTGTGGTGCACTTCATCTGGAACATGTCAGGTAATTACACATTTTTACTATAAAATGGGCAAAAACAAAATTTAGTTAGATGTTAATTATTAATAATGCAGTATGAATAAATATATTTCCAGTATTTCATCACACTTGATTAAGTTCTAAATCTATAATTAAAACATTGCTAATATTGCTGATTTATATTATAAACTGACAAAATACTTGACTGAAAACATTAACATAACTGGGGTGGTATTTAACAAAGCATCTTAAGTTAAATTTTATCCTTATCCTTAAATATGGAAATTTTCTCAACTGTATAATTCCATAAAGAAACAATTCAGCACTAAGTAACACTTTAAAATAACATCATTACGAAAGTGTTATTTGAGGAATATCTACAACATATGCATATGTTTATTAGGTACAGAAATATAATACATTCAAATTTTGCACTTAAGTGAAAATAGTTAAGAAATTACTTAAGGTGCTTTGTGAATACCAGCCCAGTACCCATTACTACAACACATCTAGATCTCTAACTTAGTCTCAGCTTAAACTATCAACCAATGAGAATGCTTGTTACTTTTGAGCTTTGGTTTCCAATGGTTGAATGTTTAAGCTTAAGACTAAGACTGAGCTTAAGAATGTTTGTAGTCATGGCCCCTGATGAAATACAAAAGACTAAACTTAGTATGTTACATACTGAAAAAAATACTACACGTTTGAATATGTTCATGTAGCTGATGCAATACAAAACATTTGACAATGTTAACTTAACTGATGAAATACTTCAAAACAGTTGGCTGGCAATGTCAACCATTAAGCCAGGTTAAACATCATAGCTGGCAATGTCAACCATTAAGCCAGGTTAAACATCATAGCTGGCAATGTCAACCATTAAGCCAGGTTAAACATCATAGCTGGCAATGTCAACCATTAAGCCAGGTTAAACATCATAGCTCCTTCTAACTGTAACCGTCATCGTAATGCTTTTGATTTTTTGTTTGACTATATTTCAATGGATTTGATCATTTTTATGCACTTACAGGCACTTCAAGGATACATTTAAACTTTCCACGACAATTTTTGAAAATTCCATTATTTTTCTATGACCAAAACGAAATTATCAAGATTCCATGATTTTTCCAGACAAAGCTCATTTTCCATGACTTTTCCAGGTCTGTACGAACCCTGTTTATAAATATGAGCTCAGTACCTGTTCAGGGAAAGTTGTCTCCTGCAGTTCAGTGTCTGCCTCTGCGTATGTCAGTATGGTCTTGAGGGATTTACGCAGGTACTCCTCGTTGAAGTTCTGGTTCTGGCCGACCAGAGAGCTCAGCGACATTGTCACTTGCATCTTAACTCTCGAGAAGTTCTGAAAATGCAAATATGATAAGGTTAAAGTTTGCAGATCAAATTACTTCTTTTTAAATACAGTTGAGATATTATATTTATTTTTTTTTTTTATGTACATGCAATCATAGTCTTAGACAGAAGTTTTGCACTTAGTGGATGGAATGCAGCAATTTCATTGGCTCTAAATCTAGGTTATATGCAAACTATAAGAAAACTTAATAGCCAATTAAATTCCTTGTCAATATGCAACAACAATTTTTATTGGCTAATATGTAAGGCTTAAACATGGTTTCCGAAAACTGTGTAGATACAACAGTAAGGATAAAAAACTGAACACAGCTGAAAACTGGTAAGAAACCAGTTGATATACCTTTACTGACACCAAATCAGCCAAATTTAACTTACTGCATTTTGGGCATTTTATAAGGTTATGGAGAGAAAAAGGTAGCCAAATGGGGAATAAGGTAGCTATTGGCTAATTTGATGAACGGCAGAGTCAGATCTGAATGTAATTGTTATTTCCCTTACGTTTCCGAGCTCAAAGTTCTGTCTCATGAGCATATAGAGAGATGCGCTGGCCTGGGCGCGAGTGTTGCCGATACAGGAGCTACAGTGGCGTAGAAGTCTCAAACACAGGTCTGCACACTGCTCCGTCTCTTCTTCAAACAACAGCTCCAGAAACTGAAGCAGGTAATTAATGATCAGGGCCCGTATTCACCAACCTATTCTTAGACTTAAGACTTAAAAATAAAGAGTGGCACGTCGTGAGAAAACCGGTCTTAATGCATGTGGGTAAAGTGTCGTCCCGGATTAGCCTGTGCAGTCCGCACAGGCTAATCCAGGACGGCACTTTCCGCCTACAGCAGGACGGCACTTTCCGCCTACAGTTGATTTATGTTTAGAAGAGACTTTCTTGAAACAGAAAATACCATAAAAGGTGAAAGTGCCGTCCGGGATCAGCATGTGCGGACTGCACAGGCTGATCCGGGATGACACTTTGCACACATGCATTAAGTCCGGTTTCCCTACGACGCGCCTCAAGAATATTCTTGAAACTGTTCTGTTGTAGAGGCCATTCATTTGAATCTTCCTTGGTATTCACTAACTCTAATTATAGCGTTCATTATTTACAACAATTTCGTTAAAGATATTAGCAACATTTGTACAAGCATATTTACAAACACAACGATTTTGTCTGGAGTCTAAGTTTATTCTTTATTCTCAAGTCTAAGAATAGGTTGGGAATACGAGCCCAGGTTAAGTAGGGATTAACTATTTAGCAGGCTAGTAGTTCCCAAAAACCTTCACTTGGGCTGTGATACCCCCATTGTTAGCAAAAAAACTCCCTTTTTTATGCAAAACCATTTAAAATAAAGATTGAATTTATAATTCCCATATGAAAAAGATGCACAGTGGGGCTAGTGAACCCCCATTTATGAAAAGAAGTGGGAACAGTGGACTAGTAATAAATAATAATAAACAAAGAATGGTTCAAACATCTTACCCAGAAATGGGATTCATTTAGTATTATATAATATGCACTGCCAGTTTAGACAACTAACACAGAACTACGAAGAGTTGGAATATCTGGTTTAGAAACTGAAATTCTGGAGCAATAATGAATAAAGAAAGGCTCCAACAGCATCATTTGCATCTAAATATATTGCAATAGTCTATTATCAGTATAAAGAGCAATGAAAAATCAATGGCTGCATTTTACTAGGAGATTCAACTACTGAATTAACCATTAAAACCATTTCTTGTAGACTAAAAAGAAAACCTACTTGAAACTAATACACGTGTATGCTATTGCATGTACAACCTTGGACAAAAAGAAACCTCTACAAGAATGATATGCCACAAATCTAAACAGGTATAGTTTAATTTTTACATAGAAAACATGGATCAGGAGTCATATCCACAAGGCTCCTTAGGGAAATCTTAACTTAAGTCATATTTAAGTGAAAAACTCAAATACAATTTTCTTTGTGAAAATAAATATTTTAAATTTGCAATATGGTAAAATAAGAAGCATCTGTTGATTCTTTACCAGATTGAAACCACTTTATACAAAATAAACCTTAAATGAACCAGCAACAGTCTTGAGGAATTTTATGAAAGAAGTTTTCACTAAGGAGCTTTGTGGATATGGGCCCTGCGTTACCTTGGTAACCAGTGACCTCTGCGTACTAAACATGTGCTGCAGTACATATGTACTCTGGTTGAGCCTCAGACTGTGAAGCAGTACCCTCAGTGCACTGCTCAGCAATGGCTGCATGAGCTCTGAGCTCTGGGCAATCTGAAACAAAAACAACAGGGAGTTTGCAGTGACTAATCCAGGGCTTCCCCTGGCTAAAAATTGTCTTTAGCCAAATTTACCTGACTGTGCCAAAATTGTTTAGATTTTGGATATTTTTGGGGGTTTTATGAAGAAAAAGTTTGAGCCAAATTGATTTTTCACTAGCCAAATTTGCTAATTTGTAGCCACTGGCTAATTTGGCAAATGGCAGAGTAAGCCCTGCTGATCTGGTACACTAACAGGTTATTAGGTAAATCTGCATAGTACTAACAAAATGATCATTCAGTTATTACATAAATTATCACAATAGAATTAACAATCTTCATCAACATAACCATCATCAGTATCAGTATGATGATGATCATCATCATCAACAGCAGCAGCAACAACATCATCAGTATCCTCACCAGAATCATCATCACCATCATCATCAACTAAACATGTGTCTGTAGGACACAGATGCCCCCATATTCCGCTTGTTGTCACAAAACTCCGCTGTCAGAAATAATTGCACCAAAATACCCAGTTCACATGCTGATGAATATGTTTATGAAGATTCATCACTCTAGCAGTTATAATTTTTGAGTAATACGCAACACAAGTCCAAAAATGTCATTTTCTGGTAAAAAAGGGCTATAACTCCGCTGATGTAGGAAAAAAATGCACCAAAATACCCAGGTGCACAAGCCCCGATGCTGATGAACATGTTTAGAAAGTTTCAGCACTCTAGCAGTTATACTTTTTGAGTTACTGGCGACACAAAAATCCAACTAACGGGACAGACGGGACGGACGGACAAGGGCAAATCTATATGCCCCCGCTCTGATAGTGGGGGCATAAAAAATCACTTCTCAATCTGTATGACTAGAATGCGCCATGTGTAATTGTGTTTATAATTATGATCTGGCCAGAATGAATGACAGAATGATAAAATATTTTCAAAAATTGGTACCCTTTAAAACACTCCCATAAATTCCTAGGGAATCTTGCAGTGTGCGCCTACCTGTATAATGAGTTCCAGAGTGTCCAGTGCCACCATACTGACTTCAGCTGCCAGGTTCCCCTCTATGTGGGCGTCGGCCTCCACATCACGAGGCTTAGAGCTGAAAACACATCATATACAAATAAAATACTGCAAGTAGATCTACAAGTATGCCTCATTACTAGTTTTAACCTATATATTTTAGCTCAAATATGTTGAAAGCCTGTGGCTTTCTGAGACACTTTCGGGTCCATTTCCTGGGTAGAACTAGTGCTTGGTGTAATTTGTAATCGCAGGAACTTCTCCTCAGTGAGTGTCACCATGTAAAAATTGAAATATTAACAAGATGTTTGTAAAATAGAAATGCCCCCTCTAGGTTAAAATCAATCTTCAAAATACAAAGTTTGGTGGATAAAGTGTTTGACATGAACGTGGAAAATGCTAAAATCGCTAAGTTTAGATTAATCAATGGGGCATAAATATGCAGTTCCTTAGGCGATTTAGTGGATCATCAAACATGGCTAAGATATTATACCCTCAAACATTTTTATCAGGTCTGGTGAAGATCTGATGAAAACTGTTGGACTTAAAGAGCAGAAACAGCTAAAAAGGCCAATTTTAGATTATTCAAGGGTCTTAACTCTTCTTTCACAATTCTTGGGGATGATTTGGCTGATTATCAAACTTTGTTGAGATATATTGTCCACAGACATTTTCATGAAGTTTGGTGAAGATCAGATGATAATTGTTGGACTTGGAGAGTGGAAACAAAAGTGGTTTGCAGACGTTCCAACTGACATTAACAAATCAATATAACCCACCATTTTTGATGGCCGCATAATTATTCATTAAATATCACACAATGCACATTAACAATTGCAGTTACTGAAGAACATTAATCTCCCAAAGACTAAAGACATATTAATTTTAAAAAACTTATCAGCTCAGCAAAAATAGGTATTTTCAGTACCCAACTGAATTCAAATTTGCGATATAATTAGGCAGATCTGTTAAAGAGTATAAACTCATATACTTTCTGTACTACATAACGTCCCAAAACATGCCTAGGTATGAGCTGCACCATACATTTCAAGTCATTAACCATTTCCCAAAGCTAACCTCTCAAAGGGTTCATGTGGGGGCCTCCACTGCACCTGCTCCTTCCGCCATCGAAGCTTGCTGCCATTGTCCATTGTAGACATAGGGCTCACACTCGGTGGGGTATGCTCACCTGAAACATTGTTGTAATTCTCAACCATGCTACTCTTTACCTTTTGAGTATGTGGAAGGACAAAAACAAAGTTACATGGTAAAATTGAACTTTGATGATGAAACAATAATAATTTTTAAGCATTAAAAGCAAGTCGTCAGATTTAAGAAGTTTGAAACGAATGTGAAATCCATTACTATTACCAGTATTTATTCACTGTAGTTAAATATGATGTTGCAGGGCAAAAACAAATTTACACGGTAAATGTTATATCATGAAGAAAACTTCATAACCTTCTAGCAAATTTTCTAGCTACCATTCTCTATTAAAATGCGACATAGAGTACTCTTAGCTTTTTAAATATACATAGTAAGACAAAGTAAGGAACACACAACTTTTTAGCACTTGCTTTTTAGGCTAAAAAAAGTTAATGAATTGTTTCTCAGGCACTTTTTCCCAAAATATCAGGAGGGAGGTCGAATTTTTTTTTTATTGAAGTATTTTTTTTCTCCTCTTTGGGCTAAAGCCATGGAGCCAATATTGCCAAAGCTGTGTCGATACGGCCTAAAGGCGCACCATAGCTTTGTATTAACCTATAAATTATTATTAAATCAGACAGGAAGAAAGTTACTGGAAATACCGAAATCAAACAATACCGGGTTACTTTTCTTCCGCTATGTTAAAATGCAGATTCGTTTAAAACAGCTGTCCATGGAATATAATTCAATACATCATAATTTAGTAATAGTTCTTATAAACATTTATGGTGTTTATTCGTCTGAAATCTATTTCTTATTTACGAAAGGCATTTTAAACTTTCTTTGTTCAAAAGCGCTTGGGACAAACAGACTATACAATAATGTACATGCTGCATTACTCCAGAGGCATCACAAGTTATCGTATACAGAAAATAGACAATAGAAATTTACCAAAATGTTTTTACACCGATTTCAATTGTGTTTTTTCATATTTTGATCAGTAACATGCCCGTTAGAAACAATTTCTGCCAAGTTTTATTAACATATTTCTGAACTGCTGCTTTAAAATGTGTGGGGGGCGGCCATCAAAAAATGTTGCAGCACCGCCTGAGAAACAATTCATTAACTTTTTTTAGCCTTACTAAAAAAAAATTGTTCTTTCACTACTAGGAGCAATTCTTTGATCTGTACATAACAGTTGAAAAAATAATACTGAATGACATTTTGAAAATGCTCTCCAATTGAATGCAGTACTGTTGTCATGACAGTGCAATGTCATATGTGCGAGGCTTAAACAGAGGCATAAGAAGTAAACTATCCAGAACTATCTAGCAAAAAACACATCCTAACACTAACCAGTAAGACTTGTCATGGAGCTTAAGTTCGCGCTCTGTCGACGTCGCATCATCTCTGCTCTAGCATTAACTCCGCCTAAAATGGCCTCCTCAAGGCGGGATTTCATGTCCACGCTTTTCTTCATCGTTTGCTGTGAGAACTGAGCCATGCTCTTTTTGCCCTGTGAAATCGAGTGTAAAGCATCTTGCAAACGGAACAGAAATTACATTTTGTATTAATTTTTTATTACAGAAACACCGATAGTATATTCATTCAAGTACACAACAAGTAGAAAAAAACACAATTGGTAAAAAGAATAATAACAGACACAATAAATGTACAATATATATCAGGTACTCATCCATACAATAACTAGAATTTCAGTGCTTAAATATAGGGTGGCCTTTTTATTTTATTTTTTAATTCTCTATCCTGAATGCATTAAAATATCCTAAACAATTTCAATAAATCTGTGAAAATTGCATTTGTATATAGGATGTTTTAAACACCTGGTCAAGTTTAAGCAAATAAGTAAACTAGAAGTGTGTCAGGCACGGATGCCCCCACCTATGCAGCCTGTTCTACGTGACATCGCTTTGTCTATATGTCTATAAATTATTTTGAAAAAGGAGAATTGTCATTTTATATTGTACGTTCTGCTAATGTATTCTCTTATTCTGTGAAGCAAGTTGAGGTATCACATAATTCAATTAATAGTTTTAGTCCTGACAAAATCAATAAAGAGTAGTAATTAAAATTTTTGGGCAATTATGAGTTTTGGTTCTTGTACGCTTCACTTACTCTTGCTATCTTAAATAATTCGATGAAGAATCAATAAAATGCATTTAATCATTTTTGATTTATGCTTTGCACACTCATCAATAAAGGGAAGTAAGTCACTAACTTCACAAGTCAGGTTCTTGCATGTGACACACCATCTGGTGATGGTGATCATTTCTGCCAATTTATCTGAAAATCCCTTCATGCATGACAATATTATGCTCCAGAAAATTATTTGACCTTTGACCTTGATAAGTGACCTTGACCTTTCAGCTACAGACCCCGTTCTTGCACGCCACATGCCGTCTCATAATGCTTATCATTTCCGTCAAGTAATCTGAAAATACTTCAATGCTGGACAAAATTATGCTCCTGACAGAGTTCATGGTATTTACTCTTACATTTGACCTTTGACCTTTAAGTGTGACCTTGACCTTAGATCTAGTTCTTGGTACATGACATGCTGTCTTATAATGGTTATCACTTCTGCCATGTTATTTGAAAATCCTTCAATGCTGGACAAAGTTATTGACTGGACAAGAATCTTAACATTTATACATATACTTGACCTTTAAATGTGAACTTGACCTTGGACCAAGGCACCTGGTTCTTGCACGCGACACCCCGCCTCATAATGCTTATCAGTTCTGCCCAGTAATTTGAAAATCCTTCCCTGCTGGACAAAATTATGCTCCGGAAAGGGTCTATGGCTTAAATTCTTATATTTGATGTTTGACCTTAAAGTGTGACCTTGACCTTGGACTTACGGACCTGGTTCATGTGCGCGACACATTGTCTCACCATGCTTAACACTTGTGCAAAATTATTTGAAATTCCTTCTATGCTGGACAAATTAAGCTCCAGACTTTATGGCTTTAATTCTTATATTTGACCTTAAGTGTGACCTTGACCTTGGACATAGGGACCTGGTTCTTGCGCACGACACACCGTCTCATTATGCTTAACATTTCTGCCAAGTTATTTGAAAATCCTCCAATGCTGGACAAAATTATGCTCAGGACAGGATCTTGCACGCGACGCATCGTCTTACCATGCTTAACACTTGCGCCAAGTAATTTGAAATTCGTTTCATGCTGGACAAAATTATGCTCCGGACAGGGTCTATTGCTTAAATTATTATATTTGACCTTTGACCTTTAAGTTTGACCTTGACCTTGGACTTAGGGACCTGGTTCTTGCGCGCGACACACCGTCTCATTATGCTCAACATTTCTGCCAAGTTATTTGAAAATCCTCCAATGCTAGACAAAGTTACTGTCTGGCAAGAATCCGAACATACGTACATATGTACACACGTACAAATGTTTGTACCAATGGACAGAGTAAACACTATATCCCCCCCCCCCATCATTGATGGTGGGGGGCATAAAAATTATTATAAAATTAAAATTGAACTGATATTACCAATTTAAATTCAATCTACATTCTGTTTTGTTTCCAGTATGTATTACTGGTGCAGTGCCTAAAACCGCCACTTGCCTAAATCCGCCACCCCATCCGAATAAGCGTTTATTTAAAGGTGATTTCTATTCTGTTGATCTGGATCAATCAGATACTTTACCCTTACAACGCTTACGAGTTTTCATCTTGATTTGTGCATTAATGAGTATTCAATTCAATTATTTTGTACATAACCCCTAAATGCAAACAAACTGCATGCGGGGAATCTATTTCATACTGCGCATGCGCAACTCTGAGGCCCCGCATGGTGTCCATGATAAAATTAAATTATAATGTTTTAATTTTATGTCCATGTGAGCATGTGCAGCATAAAATTAACCATTATTCATTGGCATTACATACAATAAAATGTGGAAAAAACTGCTTATTAAGAGTGCAAATGTCTCGCTACTCAAAACCCCCATTATTTGTCCCACGTGCATGCAGGGCCTCAGTTTCAAAACTATTTTTAGAAACACAAACGAGTATTTGAAGAAATTGACACTTTGTATTAACAACAGACATCGAGCTGCTTAATATAGAAAATTTAATAAGAACAATAGTCAAATGTGGAATAAGCATGTCATGGGTCGTGATCTACGATTTTCACCAAGCATATTCGGACCACCGTGTTTTATATTTAACACTATAAAATGAACCTTAAATAAACAAAATTGGGAGTTTTGTCAATAGAAGTCAATAAAATTTGCTGTGAAAATAGAATTCATCAAAGAAATATTACTTTCGAGCAATCAGAACATTTTAAAGAGGGGTGGCGGATTTAGGCACTCCCACGCTCATTTTTTTACACTGTTTAGGCCTTCAATTTCAATAATTATTTTTCATTTGCCAAGTATTTGAAATGTAACAAAAACATGACAGCAAATGCACATTAAACCTAACTTGATTTATGTGAATTTTTATGTCAATCGGTATACAACTTTTGAAAATATCGCACAAATACCCCCCAATTTAGGCACTGCGCCAGTAAATATATTCAATATTGTACAAAAAACCCCACATTTTAAGGGTTGAGCGTGAAACTGTTGTATCTGCTTAACATTTCTAAATCAGATACAAATGTTGCACACTTAACCCTAGATTTATAAGACAGATGCAACATTTGAAATCACTGTATGCACCCTGTATCCTTCTGTTAAGAACATTTAATAGGAAAAGATGCTTATTTTTGCAAAAAAGATCCTAATATATAAATGTTACAAAACAGTTCATGCAGGCAAAGAAAAAGTTTTTTCTTACAAAATACAGATATACAGGGACAGTATGCCCACAAAATGTGATTAACAATTGGATATTGTCAATAAATCAGAGCAAACACTGCTGAAAGAAAATGTTCATAAACAGTTTGATAAAACAGTAACGTGTTAACTGTAAGTCTGCAATCAAAATGCTGTATTAACGTGAACTCAATAACTCAATCATTTTCAACCAATCAAATGCAAGCATGCTATTTGCTGCCTGACGGCCAAGTACCTGCTGATTGGCTGAGTCATCTTTACTGTTGGAGCGAATGAGCATTCCAGTGCCTTTGAAAAAATCTTGCGAATTCTTCTTAAACCCTTCCCAGAGGTCACTTTTCGAGAGTGACTTCGGGAGGCTAGCGCTTTTTAAACGAGATAGCGTGCTTGTCGGGCTACCTTTCCAGTCCTCCAATGTTTCTTGGGACTCGGTCATGTGGGACATTACGGCCAAGTTTTGCTTAGTCCAACTGGCCTGAAGTCGCAACAGAAACAAAATTCTTGCGTCATACTAGTATTTTATTATTACCATCACTGACTACAATTTTAACTATTAAATTGTTTTGAACAAAATTAATATTACCACTGAAAAAATTGTTATATGGATGCTGTGTTTTCAGGTATTATATTAGTTCAACATTTCAAACTCTGTAGTACTTTTTTTAATTAGTACATGCAACGGCATTCTGTTAATCTTCTGAATTTGGCTAACATGCAAAATAAAATGGACTTAAAAATGAGCGCACACACAAACACACTTGATTTTCCATGATGATGATCTAATCCTATCATTCAAACAGCCACAGTTTTTTTGCAAACAGGATCCGGAGTCTAACATTCAACCTAGCACATGACATTTTCCCTTCTTTTGCCATAAATAAGTGGGTAGTTAGGTACGACAGATAGTTTATATAATGACTAAATATCTGCTTTTGTAATGCAATAGAAACTTTAGGGAATTTAATCAGTCAGAAAATGTACATTGTTTTCCAAAACTTCAAAAATACTTATTTGATTTAAAATTGAAGAAAATTAAATGGGGAATGTAGATTTAGTTTCAAAAAAAAATCTGCAGAATCTCTAAACCACTACCACGAGTGAATGTTTGATGCATTTTAAATACCATGTATTTAAGTATGTTTTATTTTTTATAAAATATTAAGCCTGAAATGATTGTTTCAAAGTCTGATATCAAAAATGTATAACAGCAAAATATTATAGTAAATGTAACACTGGTACATGTACGTGAAATACATGTTGATTCTGATTATATGAGATTCTACCACGGCACTCGGCTAGTGGTCCATAGATAAAGAAGGAAAATAACAGTTGGTTATTCTGCAACAAATTATGGGCAGAGCCTAATGTTTTGAAAATAGTTCCGGAAATTCGAAGAAATTGTTCCGTAAAATGCACGTGCTTAAACGCGCGATAGCAATTGTGACAAACAAATAATTTCTGCATTATGTAGCTCAATAAAACCACACCTGTACTACAAATGTTATACTTAAGTTCACAAAAACGTTTACGTTTTGTTAATATGCTTGTAATTTGCGCTCTTTAGCATCATATTTTCACTGTATTATATCGATAAGTATGACGTCACTCGCTCAATGTTAATCAATAAAGCTGACGTCATTTTGAATTGTTATGATTTATTGACGTCACTGAAACGCACGTGTGAATGCACTTCTCAGAAAATGGGCGGAGTATAGATAAACATAGTTCTCATTCATAACCTTTAAAAGTACGAATTTTATATTAGATCGTGTTAGAATCAAAATAATTAACGGGTAACAGTTGGTTATTGCGGTAATAACCAACGGTTTATCGTTCCGATGCTTGTTATCTCCCTCGTGGTGTAAAATCCTACGCATCGGAACTCCAAACCGTTGGTTATTACCGCAATAACCAACAGTTAACCGTCAATTATTTCTTAAGTAATACATGTATAATATTCCTTTAGATGTTAGGGTATATGCATAAGTGTTAAATATATTGCATTTAGCTCCACAAAAACTATTAATTAACAACAAGCGCCTGATGTGTGTTATTAGAAGATACCTCATGGATTTATTATTATTGTAAAACTATGTAAATAATACATTTCACACTAATACAAGCTTTGTACTCAGGATGAGGTTAAACAAGAGCTTCTGCATTTCCCATGACCTTACGAAAACAGAAAATTGGTATTATACATGTATATTGAACAGTTTCTACAATGTGAAAAACCCAATGAAAATTATGTTAAATTCTACAATGAAACAATATCATGTGTAGTACCTATTAAAAGGGTGAACAATGAAATCAAATTCTAGATAAAATATAAAATTATCACTACTAAAGTAACTATAAAGCTCCCATATACAGAAGAAAATGTTACATACTACACTAGTTTCCAATTAGTATTCAGTGCTTAAAACATAGACACTTAATAAACATGTTGATACAAGTCATAAGATGATATTATACTATAAAATATTTTTTTATTTCTGACTCATAATTGAATTCACGGACCCACATAAAATATAACAATGGAGAGAGGGGAATACCATATATCCATGTAAATTTCACGAAAATAACGAAAAAGGCATTTTCGCATTTTCAATTTTCGAGATTTTTGTGTTTTAATTTTCATGATTTTTGTGTTAGCAAATCATTTATTAAGTATTTTGAACACTTTAAACACATTAACAGGATATGTTGATGAACATATTTAAATGTACAAAAATGGAAAACTTCAACATAATTTGGGTTTTAAAAAAAATCGATGTTTTTAAAAGGCTATTCAAATTATTAACAGTTTAAACTCGATAATTATGCATGCGCTCATCAATCTTCCTGGTTTGATAAAATGCTTAATCTGTTTTATCAACAAGTCCTGTATTTTCGACTTGCCTGATTATAGTCCATTTTAGTGTGAAACCAATCACAATCTTGACTGAGAACTCTTGCTTTGACGGTTTGCATCAACGAACGTCGCTAATTATTAGCAAATTTAATTTTCGCCATCCCAATGTGACCGTGAACATTTTATGACTGCGAAAATTACCATTATATGGTATATAACTTTTATTCTCAAACTCAAAAATTGTATGACTGCGAAAATGTTATGACTGCGAAAATTACCATTATATGGTATATAACTGTTATTCTCAAACTACAAGATATTTTTATAATTTAAGGAATCTTATTTCTCAATTCTTGTACTCATGTTCTCTTGTTTCTGTCCTGTGCACCCAAACCAACGTAAAAAATCAAATTAGAGGCATTCAATAATTCTGTTTATATATGTATACCAATGTTAATAGAATGTTGCTCTGAGTGAAAATATTTAGTCTGGTTATAAGTTCAATTTGAGCAGGCTGAATAAAAGATAATAATCAAGGTCAGGGGTCGAAATCAAACTGCACCAACCCAGGCGTGTAGTGGGAAACCCGGGCTTAATGCATGCGCGTAAAGTGTCATCCCCGATTAACCCGTGCTAGTCCGCACAGGCTAATCTGGGACGACACTTTCCGCCTAAAGTGAATTTATGTTTAGAGGAGACTTCCGTGAAACATAAAATACCATAAAAGCAGAAAGTGTCATCCCGGGTTAGCCTGTGCGGACTGCACAGGCTGATTCGGGTCAACACTTTACGCACATGCATTAAGCCCATGTTTCCCACAACACGCCTCAACTAAATGACACTGGAATGCTCTATTTCCACCAACAGAAATGCATACAATGTTACATTCGCAACTATGCAACAAAAGATTAAGATGCTGAAGTATTAAAAAGCTAAAATTAAGTCAAAGCAGTAGATAAATTTTAAATAAAAGCATCATCAGATATTAGTCATTTCTCCCAAGAATTCTGGGTTTCTTATTTTTATTATTTATTAATAGGCTATGAACGAGAAGCAACAATGAAAACATTTCAAACGGAATGCGTGTTCTTTTTAAATTGAAAAAATTGCACATAATAAAATTATACTGAATATATTTTATCTACAGCTTTCACTTCAAAGATGGCTAGCTCTATAAACTTCAAACAAGGTGATCGGTGCCAGTTATAAAAATTACTTTATATGTTAATTCTACAAGAAAATTGCATCAGCTTGTGGATTGAGTAAGAAGATTAACAATTATTTAAAATTGTACATGTTATATTAAGTAGAAAGAACAATGTTAATGAAAATAATATACACTTAAGGCTATTAAAACTGGAAATTTTTGGAGACTTTACATTTGTTTACTTTAAAGTAAATGGATTATTTCGTGCTCATCAACGTGTTGGATTATTGTTTTATGAAAGATAAACCAGGGGCCGTATTCCAAAAGCATCTTGAGTGCATCTTAAAATATTTTCACTTAAGTCAAAAATTTCAAACTGTTATATTTTAAAAACTGTGTATAATTATGTGATTGTTTTTATGTTTATATGTACAAATGTTAACACTATATGTGATAATTAATAAGCAGTAAGCAATATGCACTGTACAAAAGAAATAAAGAGTTAAATAAAATGTTGATTTTAAGGTTAAGAATAAGATATTACTTAAGATGTTTATGGAATACTGCCCCAGGTGCCCTGCCTATATTTTGATGCCATATGGCCAAATGAAGCCAAAACTTGTGAAATCATATATCCTTTCTGTGCCAACACGTGTACTAGAAAACATGCTTGAACCTCAAGTTGCGTTTTTAATGGCCTTAAGTATATATTAAGTATATATGAGGCATGTCGTGGGAAACCGGACTTAATGCACGTGCGTAAAATCATCCCGGATTAGCTGGTGCAGTCCGTACAGGCTAATCAAGGACAGAACTTTCAGCTTTTATGGTATTTTCTGTTTCAAGGAAGTCTCTTGTTAACATAAATCCACTGTAGGCAGAAAGTGCCATCCCGGATTAGCCTGTGCACAGGCTAATATGGGTCAACACTTTACGCACATGCATTAAGCCCGGGTTTCCCACGACACGCCTCATATGATGTTTTAACTTTCTAATGTTTTGCCAGTTACTTTTTTACGTATATAATAGTGCCGAAATTTCCATGCAGTAACGCATTCTTGGAACTCACTAATGAAATAGTCAAGAAGCTATTAAGGCAAACATAATTGATCAGGTTATCTGTTCTTGTTTTGAATTCACACATTAATATGTATTCCAATAATTATAGAGAAACATACACTTATAATACTACGAATTAAACCTTTTCAAAATTTACCATCAATTGCAATAAAGGTGAAACAATGATCACAGATATTATATTGTGAATTCAAAACAATTCATTAAAATATATGATACATGTATGTATACACACATCAATAACGAGCAAAACAAGGGGTAAGGTGTAAATAAGTATGAGGCGTGTCAAGGGAAAACCAGGCTTAATGCATGTGCGTAAAGTGCAGTCTGCACAGGCTAATCCAGGACGGCACTTTCCGCTTTTATGGTATTTTCTGTTTTAAGGAAGTCTCTTCTTAACATAAATCCACTGTAGGCGGAAAGTGCCGTCCCGGACGACACTTTACGCACATGCATTAAGCCTGGTTTTCCCACAACACGCCTCGTATGTTTGTTTCAGGTTACATACCCAAAAAAATTAGGGTAGGTAGGTAGGGATTTATTTATTTACTTTGTTATATATATTTGGTAAATGGTCAACTTCAAGATTATAACATATTGGTAATATCCTAAAATATTGTTTATAAGTGGATGCTAAAAAAAACAAAAACACTTGTTTATCCAAAATACATTTAATTATTAGAAAAAAATCAATAAAACAAACTCAATAAATGTTCTAGGGTCAACGCATTGTTTTACGGTATGTCGGGTAACCTGAAACAAACATGGTTATAAACAAACATCTGTTTTTTTATCCCTAACATAAAATATTGTTTGCTACCACTTTCATCAAGCATACATGTTCAAAGTGGCTGGCATATTTGGAAACACCAGTAACTGTTTACAGAAAACTTGTTGTTTATAAATTTGCTTAAAAATTGATAACAAACTTAACATAATTACATTATAGTTCAGATTTATCTACAATAATTTGTGGCTATACCAAAACTGACAGGGCTTTTTTGAGTAACACACACCATTAATTAATTTTGTTATTTTGGCATAGATACAAATTGTTATCAATTCCATAAGATCTTCCATGTTTTCCTGAAGCTGATTAATTATAGATACATATAGATTACAGAAAATCTTCAGCTTAAACATACATACAATGTATTATCATATTCATGGCTGCTTCATCACTATTTGTTTGACAAAAACGTCAGGCTAGGCCATTTTAAATTTAGCAGCAAGTGTTAATAAAGTTAAAACAAAGAGTCTTTTCTCTTGGCCTCATGACTTTTCAAATGGATACATGTTTCAAAACATTATCGCCACTAAAAAAGTTTGTTGTCAATTTTTTTTTATTTTAATAATTTCCATTAGATAATAATGGATCAATTAACACTTAGATCAAGTTTAAGAATGTTTTTAGTCATGACGTTTGGGCTAATGACTACGAAAGTTGTCAATATCAAACAAAGTCTTAACTGAAAATACTGACCAATGAAACTGGTTGTTACATATCAGCTTTGAATTTCATTGACATGTATTTAAGTAACGACAAAGTTTGGGACAGAGAACATTGATATTCGGGTCCAGGGCTCCACCTGGCTAAAATTGTTCTTTAGCCATTTCCCCAAATTTACCATAGAGCATATAAATTCTACTAGTTCGAGGCATTTTATAGGGTTATATATGTATGATAAAAAAGTTGTATCCGAATGGAAATTTCTTTAGCCAAATTTTGAAAACTAGCAATTGGCTAATTTGGCGAGGGTTATACATGTATGATGAAAAAGTTGTATCCGAATGGAAATTTCTTAAGCCAAATTTTGAAAACCATAGCAATTGGCTAATTTGGCGAAATTGAAAACTGTAGCAATTGGCTAATTTGGCGAAATTGAAAACTGTAGCAATTGGCTAATTTGGCGAATGGCAGAGTGAGCCCTGCAGGTCCAAGGTACAAAAAATGCTGTCCGTAAATTCAATTTGAAAATAAAGAAAACAAGGCAAAATGTGAAAAGATAAATATAATACAAAAATCATTCAAAAGATGCAATAACATGTCCATGGGAATGTGTGCAGTCATGCTATGTTAATATGTTATAAGTAAATCCAGGGTAAAACTGAAAAAATAGTATGAAGTATGCTATGAAGTATCAAATGGGTCAAAGTCAAGTGTGCGCATGGCTAAGAAATACAAAAATTACATTTATTTTCTAATAGTTTCTGCTCAGGAAGTAGTAGAATATGGAATTATTAAAAGAAACTTAAAATAAAAACAGATGATATGTACATGAATTTATGATAATGAAGAATACTGGTAGAAAGGAATGTTCAAATCTGTTACGACAGAAAAATGTGCAATGAGGACTTTAAAAAGACATTATGCAATAAAGGGGAAAACTTTGACCAAATGCCAGGACATCCAAACGTTCAAACCAATTCAGAAATGAAGAAAGAAATCCAATACACCAGAATCGAAACAAAATCTTACTCGATACTCGAAATTGGACACGGCAAAGTAGACAATCTCGAGGATGCAGTTGAGCCTGTTGATGGGGATGTCGGACCACCAGTGTCGCAGCACGGACTTGTCCACGTTCTTCAGCACCCAGCTGAAGCAGATCAGCAGGTTCCTCGTGTCCTCCGCATTCAACTGGCATTTCCGGATCTACGACAGAGGGTGATTTCAAAATGAGATTAAAGGTCTGGTAGCGAAATTCTAAATTGTTCTCGCAGACTTGTAGTGTCATGAAAAATAACTGCATTCAGCTGACATTTCTGGGACCATATTCCAGAACCATTCTAAGTTTATCTTAACACATTTTCACTTAAGTGCCTATTTTCATAATGCAACACATTGAAAACTGCATACAAATGTGTGAATCCCTTTTCTGTTCTGTAAACAATGAATAATTATAAACTGGTATTTAATAAACATTTTACACATGGAATGAAATGCTTATGGCAAAAAGAGATTTTATGGTTAAGGATTAAGAATTTTCTTGTGATGTTTCTGGAATACAGGACCTGGATCTACAACTAGAAGGGGATTTCATTTCAAAATCTCAAATTTCAAAAAAAAATGTCTAGTAGAAATAATGGAAATATTTGTCACACACTGGTAGTGTCATTACTGGAGAATGATTTTAGTGATGGCATTCTGCTGGATCTACAGATGTATAGCATGCAATTCAACGGTTTGGTTGTGTCTTTACAGGGGACTGTTTCCAGTGATTGTAATCAGCTGGCATTTCCATTTATCATGCCTTAAGAAAACGAAACAAATTGGTAAAATGGTTCTATTGCGCAAATATACCTGTCATTTTCAAACTCTTATCACTATAACTTCAGATGGGGGTAAAACAAATAACAACCACATATTTAAGTCCATAGATCCTATCAAAAATTATATCCCAAATTCCTACACACCTTCGCACTTATATCGCCTTGGCTTTGACCACTATCCGAGAATCGACCAAACAAATTCTGTCCGGCAATTGCCATGGCAACACGCTGGTTGATGGTGTCCATTTCTTCATCACTACGGTAACGACCCTCTGTGTTGGGGTCATACAGTTGTGGCAATGCTGAAATACGGTTCATAAAATGTCTATTTATGACAATTGATTCAGACCATAACCCAGCAAATTCTGAACTTAAGTGGTGAGGAATATTCAAAGCCTTTTTTTAACGATTAATAAGCAAAACCATAAAGGCGGAAATCTTCTTTTTTTTTAACCTTTAATAATGCTTGTTAATGAATCTATTGTAACACATGCATACAATAATGATTGTGCCAAGTGCACAATATATATTTAAGATTTCTTTTTATATTCTAGCAACAGACTGGTTTGATGGGAAATGTAAACAAAAATTGATACTAGCATGTAATATTTTTATAATTATAAGTTAATACACAGTTTACTAACCAATTACAAAAACTAATTAACACTTGTCCCTTTATGATTAATTCTCAACTGCCACTTCTAAAAACTTGCAAAGGCAACTTCAATATGAAAAACAGCCAATTCAGGGATTGAATTTGATACTCTTGGGCTCGCATACTCACATATAGGGTTCGCGCTGGCGATTGCCACTGTTGCCAAATGCAACAAAATCGCAAAAGTGGCGACAAATTTTCAAGTTTGGCGATTTTTCTGGCGACAGCATTCTTTGTCCGAATTATTTACTATTGAAAAGATGTAAGCGCCATTTTAGCCTAAGCGGTCTTGCTGACTCGGTTAACCTTGACAGCTATCGTGCATGTATTGATTTTTAGTGATGCAAGCGGTACGAATGAATTAACTGCAGCGTGAAAGTGAATGCATATCGATAAGGTGATAACATGCGACTGATTATATGGCCCAAGGCAATTAGATTGGCATTTTAATTGCTTTTTCTTTAATCGTCGATACCGGCAATTAATAGACTAGTGCAATGTTTCTAACAAATTAAGGACGAGATCAAACGATAATTAGAAATCAAAACATAAGTATGCAGTGTTTTCAACACGTTGACGTTCATGACTAAACAGGGACCTATAACAACAAATAGGTCGCTGGTTTAAATAAGCAAAAGTCCATAATTTAACAGTTTGTTACGACAATTGGTATAAAATGTTGAATTTGAAAATGAAAATTCACTTGTCAAAATAGCTAATTCAGACATAAATACTCCTTGTAAAAAACGTTTGTTAGATTCTGATGACGTCTCATCTCCATCTAACATGCTCAAACTTCAAAATTCTGCAGTGAACAGAAAATTTAAAGACTTGGAAATTGGAATTCTTTTAGTCTATGATCATAATATATATAGAATTGCTGATAATTGATGTCTTCTGTATATTTTCAGTTTCCTTTCCAGTGTAACTTGCCTTGCCTAATTTGTGCCATTGTATTTATATGTGTATATTTATGTATTAATATGTATCATATTTATAATAAAAATAGTAACATTTATGCATTGTTAAATGTCTACTTTAAAAACCAAATTTTAATGATGTTAATACACATACATGTATTAATAGCGCTTCTTGTTGCAACCATTATGCTCCATGGACATATTTTACTCCATTTGTATATGAAATACATGTGTGTTGTTTTGTAACTTATAAAATTGATTAAAGAGATATATGGTGTTTTGTTTATTTATTGTATTCTTCATCAGGAATAATTATTAACGCATTACAGCAAGAGTGAAAATATAAGTAATATATAGTATAGTTATATATAGTATGCCACCCGAACGTCTCTTACTAAAAAAAATATGTGCGACACCTAATGGCTCCAAGTTTTCAAATTTGGCAAAAAAAAGTGGTGACAACTTTTCATAAACCAGAGCGAACCCTGACATAATGCTAGAGAAAAATAAAAAATGTGCATAATTTGTGTCCAAGCATGCACAATTGTGCGAGAAAAAAAGGCATGTAAAATTGCTCAAATTCTCGAAATATCTATGGTCCAAAGTACCGGTAGATCCTGCTTATGCTATGGACAAAGGTAATACACTGTTACATGTATTTCTTGAAAAGTTCAATAATAATATATAACACTGGTATAATCATATTTTCAGGTAGTATATTTATCATTGAACCTTAAATAAATATATGTTTTTGTGAGTTATATTTATCATTTTGCGAGTTCACAAAACAGTATCTTGCAAAATATGACCAGTGTGTTTTATAGGCAATTTCAAACTCTGCGTTGTTTTACCTTTAATGACGATACCGATGAGGGGCAGATACAGTGCCGCGAGCCTTGCCTTCATTTCAAGGTCAGTGTACCTGACGTCTAGGTCGTGATTGTGCAGTAGGTTACTCACGACGTTGATTGCCTTGTGGTGCAGTGTGGGATTGCTAAGGAACAAACACAACGTAAACCAAATTTGATGTGAAAGAAATATATTTTGCTCTTAAAACACAGTAGGTTTAATTATTCAATAATGAATAATGATAAGGCAAATTGTTATATGTTACTAAGTTATTAAGATTTCTTGCATTAAAATTTGTTATAATCAAAACTATATTTAGAACACCATGACATCAAAACCAAACAATATCCAACATGTCAAACAAGCCTGACTACTCTTAATAGACATGAATACTGATTTTCAAATACATGTATACATATTTTACTAACATACATTTTTACTGACTAATCTATAATTTCTAGAATGATAGTCAGCTTAAGAAGGAGATGATTATTTGTAGCCTTACTTTGTTTTTACAGCATACACTTATTTGTATCTAGAGCATACACTTAGATTGTATCTAGAGCATACACTTAGATTGTATCTACAGCATACACTTAGATTGTATCTACAGCATACACTTAGATTGTATTTAGAGCATACACTTAGATTGTATCTAGAGCATACACTTAGATGGTATCTAGAGCATACACTTAGATTGTATCTACAACATACACTTAGATTATATCTAGAGCATACACTTAGATTGTATCTAGAGCATACACTTAGATTGTATCTAGAGCATACACTTAGATTGTATCTAGAGCATACACTTAGATTGTATCTGGAGCATACACTTAGATTGTATCTACAGCATACACTTAGATTGTATCTGGAGCATACACTTAGATTGTATCTGGAGCATACACTTAGATTGTATCTGCAGCATACACTTAGGTGGTATATAGAGCATACACTTAGATTGTATCTACAGTGTACATTTTACTTTGCATCTAGAGCATACACCCGGTTTGTATCTACAGCAAACACTTACTTTGTATCTAGGGACGAGGACAGGTCCTTCAGCACCAGGCCAACAAGGTAGTGCTGGGACTGAAACTCTGGCGTCAGCTCGTAAAACACGCCCTTGTTCGTCAGCGTGCTGGTGGACGTGTAGGAGGACGCGGAATCCTGGGACGTGATGCTAGCAACGCTGGGGGTCGGGCTGCTGCTGCTAGCCGACGGTGTCAATGGGGTTCCAAATGGAAGGTTCATCGTGAAGAAGTGTTCGTGCGCGCAGACGATTCGTAGGAAATCGAGGTGCAAGATGCGCAGACTGGTGCTGTCCGGAAGCGCTTTGACCTTCAGCTGTACCTGATATGCAATAAATGGTGCAAATAGTGCTAGAATGATCAAAAATTATGCAAAACATTTTTGTAAAGCACATTCACACACAGGTCTTTTTACGGATATCTTTCAAGAGGCAAAGAAGGCAGAGAAGAAAACAACTAGTAAAATGGTTATAAAAATTGTTATAAAAATGAGATGAGGTCCAAAAAATAATAATAATGACGTAGAGGTTACAGAAAAAGTATGCTCACCTCCAGAGTGTAGCTTCTGATTAGCTGGAACACAAAGCCCCGATCCATGTACGACAGAAGGTCTTGGAGGAAGAATGCTAGGCTTGTGTTCAGGCTGCGAATCATAGGCGGGTCCTGCAAACAGCAACATGGTACAGTTCATGATGAAAAAGAGATGTCGGAGGACAGCACTTGACTTTTCTTGTACTTGTCAAGAGTTACTGGCATTTTTCCCACCTGCAGGAATGAAAAAACTTGAAGTGTAAAATGGCCTATGATTTTGACATATTTCAAACTAGATTTATCAAAATTTATCTATGGGTTCATTTTAATATAGGGAAGAAGTGTTAAGTTTGAATTAAATTCCTGAAGCCATTCTTCAGAAACTAGCTTACCGAAAAACCTTAACCTATCTTAATAGCATTATGTAAAATTTCTAAATGTAACAAGAGTGCCATTGTCACAAAGGAGTATTTTTAGGGGTAAAGATTAAACGACTAAAGATACAAAACCCATCCATGCTTGACATATATGCTCCAGACTAAGTGGTAAGGACTGATTTCTTATATTTGACATTTGACTGAATTGTGACCTTGACCTTGGACCTAGGGACCTGGTTCTTGCGCGTGACTGTCCAACTCACCATGCTTATTACTTATGCCAAGTTATTTGAAAATCCATCCAAGCTGGACAAAGATATGCTCCGGACAAAGTGGTAAGGATTTATTTCTTATATTTTACCTTGAATTGTGACCGTGACCTAATACCTAGGGACATGGTTCTTGCGCACGACACTCCGTCTCACCATGCTTATCACTTCTGCCAAGCTATTTGAAAATCTATCTATGCTGGACAAAGATATGCACAGGATAAAGTGGTAAGGATTTATTTCTTATATTTGACCATTGACCTTACATTGTGACCTTGACCTTGGACCTAGAGACCTGGTTCTTGCGCACAACACTACGTCTCATCATGCTTATTACTTCTGCCATTTTAAAATCCAACAATGCAGGACAAAGTAATGCAGCAGACAAAGTGTTAACGATCGCTTTTCTGTATTTGAACTTTGACCTTGAATTCTGACCTTGACCTTGGACCTAGGAACCTGTTTCTTGTTGCGCGCGACACTCTGTCTCATCATGCTTACCACTTCTGCCAAGTTATTTGAAAATCCATCCATGCCTGACAAAGATATGCTCCCGACAAACTGTTAAAGACTGATTTCCTATATTTGACCTTTGACCTTGAATTGTGAACTTGACCTTGGACCTAGGGACATGGATTTTGTATGCGACACTCTGACTCATCATGCTGATTACTTCTGCCAAGTTATTTGAAAATTCATCCATGCTGGACAAAGTTGTGCTTCCGACAAAGGTGTTAAATATTGATTTCCTATATTTGACCTTTGACCTTGAATTGTGACCTTGACCTTGGACCTAGGGACCTGGTTCTTGCGTCCGACACTCCGTCTCATCATGCTGATCACTTCTGACAAGTTTGAATGAAATCCCTCAAGCCATTCCTGAGAAAATAGCTTACCAAAAAACTTTAACCTAGCATGGTCGGCGACGACAACGCCAAGTAGAATAGCTTGCCTTTTCTTCGAAAAGCTGAGCTAAAAATGTTAGCTAAATTATGTTAACTTCAAGCAAATGACATTAAACTCTGCTGAAATTCAAATTGTGTCAATTTGGAAGAAATTCTATTATTTTGTGTGAATACTCATTTTACATTAAACTGTTATCTTGTCACTTCAAGCACAGTACAGGCATGACCACTACTTTATCCATTACGAGAATGCACAATAACACATAAGCTACATGCACGACATGCAATTTCTTAGAATAAAAGGGGAAATAATCACTGTTTTTGGTCTGACCCGGCCCACTATCAACTTCATCTGAGATCTCACGCTCATTTGCATTTTTCCAAGACTATTTGAAAGAAGTCTCTTTGGTATGAAAATTGTGGAGGCCAGACAATGCAGAATAGGTCTCCTATACGAATAGCTCTTGGAGCATCCTTAAAGCCGATAGTTCACGCACCCTGTTGTATCGTTCCACTATATCCTTTATCAGCATCTGCACGAGGGACTGGACGTCATCAATGAAGCAGCTGGGGAAGCGACACTGTCGGGGGGCACACAGCTCCTCCATTTTGGACAGGTGCTCGGCCATGCTCTTGATCTGACAAACAGAATGGTTAAACAGACCATACTACACAAACTAGCATAAGGAAGATAACATTAATTTGGGAGGAATTTGCCAAATAAAAAAAATTAAAAGGACTTTTACATATAGAATATCGGTATGTCAGATTGCTGTTGTATTGCTTATATTGAAAAAATAACACACTAAACTGGTGAACAAATTTTATTACATGCTATACCTTGTTATTCGTGTAATACAGCCATTACCAACATTTTTATCTAACACATGTGTAAGATGGCATTTTGAGCCTTTTAATTGGCTACATATTTTGTGACTGACCAATTGCATGACGTTATTTTGGTGAAATGACATCATCAACATGAAATGACATCACATCAGTACACAACTTTGAGGACTTACCAACTTATTTTGGTAAAATTGGAAGGCTTGCTTACTAACAAAATTTCTGAAATCGCTTAATCAAATATTATATGAAATGACAACTCACGTCAAATCATATACATGTATATACTTTTTTTGTAAGTTTACCATGATTTCAAAGAAGAACCAGGAGTGTGCCAGCGCTGTCTCCCTGGTCTGTCCACTAAGAACCACCCACTGCAGTGCCAACTCTTCATGTACAAGCTGAAATAAATAGTTAATGTTTTATTACATTTTTCGTTTACTTTCAAACCTTCTCAAAATTTCTAAAGGGCTTTTAAGTTGCTGTTAAGAACTTTTCGGGAAGGGAATAGAAGGGCCATGGGTCGCTCACCTGAGTTTCATTAGTCGAACAATTTTCCATGTGTTAGATTTTTATACGGATATGGATATACTGATACGGACTGATGGAAATGCGACCTTAATCATCATGGTTTGGTAAACTAAAGTGACAACAGACTTTTTTTCAATTTGACCTAGTGACCTAGTTTTTGACCCCACATGACCTAGATTCGAACTCGGCCAAGATACCATTTAAACAAATGTTCAGACCAAGTTTCATAAAGATTGGGAAAAAAATGTGACTTATAGAGTGTTAAGAGGCTTTTTCTTCAATTTGAACTAGTGATCTAGTTTTTGACCCCACATAACCCAGATTCGAACTCGGTTGAGATATCATCAGAACAAATGTTCTGACCAATTTTCATGAAGATTGGGCAAAAAATTTGACTTCTAGTGTTAACAAGCTTTTTCTTCAATTTGACCTAGTGACCTAGTTTTTCACCCCACATAACCCAGATTCGAACTTGGCCGAGATATCATTGGGACAAATGTTCTGACCAAGTTTCATGAAAATTGGGCAAAAAATGTGACTTCTAGTGTTAACAAGCTTTTTCTTCAATTTGACCTAGTGACCTATTGATTTGACCCCACATTACCAAGATTCGAACTCGGCCGAAATATCAATTAGACAAATGTTCTGACCAAGTTTCATGAAGATTGGCCAATAAATGTGGCCTCTAGTGTTCACAAGGTAAATGTTGACGACGAACGATTCACGACGCGCGACGGACAAAAGGCAATCACAAAAGCTCACCATGAGCACGTTGTGCTCAGGTGAGCTAAAAAATGCAAAACAAAATGACAATAAATAATATCCAATTCTTGTACAAACTTATGCATTTGCTCTTAATGTTTCAGTGATAATAAAATTAAATTAGTGTTACGTCCAGTCATTGTACCAATACTTGGATATCACTTAATTTTGTTGTAAATCTAGTTTAGGCAGAAAGGATTTGGTAGGGAAAGATCTAGAGCAAAATAGCAGGGTGCTGCACCTTGCTCCTTTTTGGTTCCCCTGCTGCCCCTCTGGACTGGTCAACACAGAAATGCTGAACATCTTTTGAAATTCAATAGCTTTTTGCAAATATTCAATGAAAAAATGAATAGACTATGATTAAAAACCTTAGTTAGCTGCATTAGACTCATAAAAATCCTGGATTGAGCAAATTATTAATTTATGTCAACAAACTGACCCGGCTTTCCAACCTGCCCTTTTTCAGCAGCTACCTGTACCTTTTTTTATCCTATATCTTTCCTAAATATGGTATACATGTTTGTGATGCACTTGTCAAAGCAATAAATGGACATAAACGGATGGAAATAAACTGTCTAGCACCAGCTCGGGAGGAGCTTAAATTGCTAGCAGTAAAACTGGAAAGGTCTGTTGTTTACCTTTTTGTTTCGCGACCTTCCCACTGCATGGGCGTACTCGTCCATTCTCATACTTCCAGTTCTGTTGGCTGATTAAAACGAATAGAAGATGATAGTCCTCAACATTTTTAAACACATAAGGAACATTACAATATTACTATTATAATAAATATACAAATTGACATGACTGACATTATTCACATAGAAGAGCTGTCTCTGGACAGCGCACTCAACTATTCAACCGCTTTGTCAGAGTTTATGGGCCTCTATAACTACAAACAAGAAAAATATTGAGTGGAAAACGTTTTTCTATTTTTAGTAACAGTGACCTTGACCTTGACCCCACCCACCCCATATGCAATACAAAGCAATATATAATAAGGTATAACCTTATTACAATAGCTCAATCGGTTCTCGAGTTATAGAGATATGGAGTTTATTGCATGCAAACTTTGACCTGAATTTCTAAGTACAAAGTGGGGAATAATTCTGCTAAAATGCTGGTCACAGTTATGGGTCTTGGCCAGTGACCGTATATAATTACCTGAAGGCATGTGTGAAGTTCCAATTGAATATCTGTAGTAGATATAGATATATGGAGGTGTTGCTTTTGTAGTATTGAAGTTACAAAACTTTTTAATATTAATTTTAACCAGAAAATCTATGTGAAAAAGGGGCATAACTCTGTCAAATACAAAACAGAGTTATGGGGAATGTTGCCCTTGATACTGGAGTTGATGACAAAGGTTTGTTCCAAGTTTCAAGTGAAAAACTTATGTAGTTTTGAAGTTTCAAAACTTTTGCATATAAACTTTAACCAGAAAATCTAAGTGAAAAAGTGGCATATATCTGTCAAAATACAAAACAGAGTTATGGGGAATGTTGCCCCTGACACTGGAGTTGATGACAAAGGTTAGTTCCAAGTTTCAAGTGAATAACTCGTGTAGTTTTGAAGTTGCAAAACTTTTGAATATAAACTTCAACCAGAAAATCAATGTGAAAAAGGGGCATAACTCTGTCTAAATACAAAACAGAGTTATACAGAATGTTGCCCTTGATACTGGAGTTGATGACAAAGGTTAGTTACAAGTTTCAAGTGAATAACTTATGTAGTTTTGAAGTTACAAAACTTTTGAATATAAACTTTAACCAGAAAATATAAGTGAAAAAGGGGCATAACTCTGTCAAAATACATGACAAAGTTATAGGCAATGTTGCCCCTGACACTGGAGTTGATGACAAAGGTATATTCCAAGTTTCAAGTGAATAACTTATGTAGTTTTGAAGTTAAAAGACTTTTGAATAAAAACTTCAACCAAATTCAGACGCGGATGTGGACGCTGGGGGTAGTAGGAAAGCTCACCTATTCTTCGAATAGTCGAGCTAAAAAGGGGCAAAATTCTGCAAAATTGCAGGTCAGAGTTATGAGCCTTGGTCAGTGACCTAACATAATGACCACGAACACATGTGTGAAGTTTCATTTGAATATCTGTAGTAGTTACAGAGATATGTACTTGTTGCACACAAACCTTAACCTGAACTTTCTCTTGCACGCAAACCTTAACCTGACTTTTTTAAGTACAAAAAGGGGCATAATTCTTCTAAAATGCTGGTCACAGTTATGAGTCTTGGCCAGTGACCTTATATAATGACCCTGAAGGCATGCAAGAAGTTTCAGTTGAATATCTGAAGTACCTTAACTGTCCTTATTGACGTCCATGCCCTAATAGACGCGCATGGGGTATTTTTTGGTCCCGAAATATTTTTTGTCGATCAATATTTTCGAACATTAACGAAAAACTTAAGTTATTTTCGATAGAAACAATTAAATTGAACGCCATATTTATGTATATTTAGGAATTGCCTGTATATAAATAAACCTATGCCCCACTATACGGGTGGGTTACATGCCCCACTATACGGGTTACATGCAACCATATATGACGCAAGTGAATGGGACCACCTAACAGTGCCACTATTGAGTGAGCTCGTCGTGTCTATCGACAATATTAATTTAGACAATACCATCGTGAATTTTCTCATGGGGGCAAAGCCCATCGACCGTATTTAGACTGTACCAATGTGTACCAGTATTACGTCATTGGAAAGTGCACATACATGAAAACTTGATTTCTGGATAATGGCAGAATTAAGAAATGGCTCCATTTAAACGCGCACGGGTCCTAAAATGACACGCGCCCTATGCGTCAAAAAGGACATTTACGGTAGATATAGAGATTTGAAGTTCTTGCATCAAACCTTAACCAGACATTAACGCTGACCAGCAGGTGAGTAGTATAGCTCGAACTAGTTGGTGAATAGTCGAGCTAAAAATGATCTATGTATATACAAAATAATTTACTCATGGTGACAGCAATTAGGAAAGTTCACTGGAAAAAACACAAGCTATTTTTCCTATCCTTCAGGAAAAGGCCCCTAGATAACTTCCTTTTGCAATGTACAATGTTATTGACTTAAGGTTTTGTAAGATACATGTGGATGTATCTTTGCATTTGGAATCTTGTGTTTATCACACAGCTGTCTGTATCACTAGAAAGACAACAATGCCATAATGGGGCTCTATAAATACCATTTGCAACCCCTTGTTTTAATTCATTAATGATTCTACTTGGACGTCTTTTGTGATTTAAAAAAACATACCCATAGTTTTTTTTTACTGTCGGGGGAATGGTGGCGAGCCCTTCAAGAGGAGAATAAAAGGGTAAAAGGGGAATTTTCCAGAATTTTATAAAACCATTATTATATATTATACTATGTAATATAAACATACATACATTTTTATATCATACAGTTCTTATATTTAAATGCATCCAGCTGGGTTTCTTGAAAAAAAAAAAAGTAAATATTTAAAAAAATTCCTCTATATTGGCCAATTTTTGTCCGACTTTGGTCAAACTTTTTTCTTGATAAAGAATATATTCTGAGGGGACTGTTTAGGTTAAAATAGGGAAAAATATATACTTTTTAGGAGGGGAATGGGGCCAAATATCAGCCCCAAAATGGCCATGAAAAATGACTGCCATATTTGAGGCGCGTCTTGGGAAAACTGGGCTTAATGCATGTGCGTAAAGTGTCATCCCGGAAAAGCCTCTGTAGTCCGCACAGACTGCACATACTTATCTGGGATGACACTTTACACACATGCATTAAGCCCGGTTTTCCACGACACGCCACATTTATATTCATGATTGGGAGTCCAGATTCAGCCTGTTGCTACCTACCAAAGAAGCCTGCTATTTCAGCGTCAGGGGTGGTGGGTGTGGTGAGGTCAGGGTTGCTGGTGCTGCGCTGGTAATTTTGGGTGTTGAGGGGCAGGGTGGAGGGCCGGCCCATCGTGGAGTAACCACTGCCGATGTTCATTGGAGCTGCTGGGGGGATGGGATACGATCCAATACAAATTTCTTCAGTGTTCTAAATGAACTATATTTTTACCTGTGTTAATAGCCACTGCATATGTTCATTGAAGCTGCAGGGTGGAAGGGATGTAAAGGTATTACTCAGTACAAATTTCATCAGTTGTTCATAAATTAGATAAAGAGGTATTACTTAGTACAACTGTTTTCAGTAGGCCTTTTTCCTCATTTATTATTACATAATAAACAACCAATATTCTAGCATATAATTTATATTCTAACATATAATGGTTGTAGTGGATGTTTTTATATATTAACCTGTTTTCAGTAGGTTACCACCTTAGCAGTAATGCTCATTACAATTTTTATCAGTGGTTAGTGATGACTTGTTGTGTACCTGTCCTTATGGGTCTGTTGTCATCAAGGACGTGACAACAGATTATCATTATTAGCAATATACTCAATATACAGTCTACACAAGTGTGCGTTAAACATTGTGATTAATGCCTGTGTATAAAACATACAGCACAAATATTTCAAATACAAAGGACTTGTAAATGCTTGAGACACATTAAAATAATCTACTATCCAAAAGTATTTTAAGGCAAATTTCAGAGGACAATGGATGGTGAAATATTAATAAAAGTTACAGCACAATGACATTGTGCGAATAGTTATTAAAAAAAAATAAAAAAATATGCTATCCGTAAGGTTTTTATGGCAAATTTCAGGGGGCATTGAGTGGTGGAAATACTGTTTAGAGGTCAAGTACAAGGATATTAAGTGATTAGTTATTACTGACCAGTATTTACGACACATTTAATTAATCCCTCATCTAAAAGCAGCAGGGAAGTGATTTTAAAAACAACTCATAGAATTCCAAACAGATCTAGCAAATGTAAGCATCAATTCAAAGCAATGTTCTCTTTGGCAAAATTGTAAAAGGCAATGGGGGTGTGGTGGTGAAATATTGTTCAGAGTTGTAACACATGTCTTAGACCAGAGCAACAGATAAGGCATGTATTTGCACCATTTACCCAATCAAGTTGGAATTTAATGATTAACATACCCAATTCATATACTGAATACTCAAACAATGCCAAAGGGATTGCGTAAAGATTGGTCAATTTTTAACTGATAGCCATATAGTGAAAACATGAGTGTTCAATGTATGCTGAAAATGACATGTAACCATTAGCATTTAGATCACACGATTCATGCATGGTTGTAAAATAGTGGGCATATTGGTGGAATTTGTGTTAAAGGTTTACTCAATTTTGGTATTTCCAACAATCAATTAAACATAATGTCGTAATGTTATTTTTAAATACTCAATTAAATCACACAGAACTCAATTATTTTAAATATGATGGGGTAATACTCAATTCTGGCAAAATCCTGATCTGTTGCTCTGCTTAGACATGATCTGAATGCTTCTCCCTACTCACCCATGCCTTGGCCAGGGTGGGGCAGGGTACAGCAATACTGGATGTAGGCAGCGAGAACTGAGTTGCGACCGTTGGCGTCGTTCTTGTCCTCCAGCATGTCCTGAACCTTTTGAACGATCTGAGCCATGGAGTCGAACGCTGGCTGACCCGTGTTCACTGAAATTGTAAATAGAGAATACTAGGTTAGTGATGAATACAGATACATTTATTTACTGAGCAGAAAACCTGAAAACGAGCCTTGGCTAGTGGTTCACATTTTCGTGCCGAGCAAATAAACTTATCTTTAATCAACACTTACCTGGTATTCAATTTATCCTATCATTTTCTGTCTTTATTTTGAAAGAAAAACACTAAATAAAATGAAAAGCATAAAATGACGTCACAATAAGCAACCCAATGATGTCATTATACTGCACGTGTTTGCTGTATTCCACAGTGCGGAAATACAGCTAAGTTTATCCCAAGGGGTGTTATTTCATCAATGTTCACACGATGATGGGATAAATGTAAACTCATCATACAATTTACTGACCTACAAGATTTGAATGAAAATATGTTCAGCCATTCAGAAAACCAGGAATTTATTGTTCGACGGGAAAGTTTTTTTGTATTCAGTAATTCACGTTTTTGGAGACAGCCTGGAGTAATATTTAGCATCCAAGTATGCATGAAAATATTGAAGTAAAACAAGAAAAAACTGCCGAAACCGCATTAAAGCCGTATTTTTAATTTTGAAAATCTAGCCATAGGTTTAGAAGAAAATGGCATTTAGACATAATTCTATTTTTAGCTCTAACAGCCATCTTGAGCAGTGAAGCGGAACCATTTTCACAGGTTTGGTAGAGTACCATCGGAGGAACATTTCTGTCAAGTTTCATGAAGATTGACCAAGAACTTTAGAAAATATGACAGGAATACGAAACTTTAATGCAAATTCTATTTTTAGCTCTAGTGGCCATTTTGTGCAGTGAGGCGGAACCATTTGAATAAGTTTGGTACAGGAACACTAAGCGAACATTTGTGTCAACTTATTTGAAAATCTAGCCATATATTTAGAAGAAAATAGCGTTCAGACAAAATTCTATTTTTAGCTCTAACGGCCATCTAGAACAGTGAAGCGGAACCATTTTCACAGGTTTGGTAGAGGACCATCCAAGAAACATTTCTATCAAGTTTCATGAAGATTGACCAAGAACTTTTGAAAATATGACATGAATACGAAACTTTAACGCAAATTCTATTTTTAGCTCAAGTGGCCATTTTGCGCAGTGAGGCGGAACCATTTTAATAGTTTGGTAGAGGAAAACTAAACAAACATTTGTGTAAAATTATTTGAAAATCTAGCCAAAGGTTTAGAAGAAAATGGCGTTTAGACATAATTCTATTTTTAGCTCTGGTGGCCATCTTGTGAAGCGAAGCGGAACCATTTTAACAGGTTTGTTAGAGGACCATCCAAGAAACATTTCTATCAAGTTTCATGAAGATTGACCAAGAACTTTTGAAAATATGACACGAATACGAAACTTGAACGCAAATTCTATTTTTAGCTCAAGTGGCCATTTTGTGCAGTGAGGCGGAACCATTTGAATAGTTTGGTAGAGGAAAACTAAACAAACATCTGTGTAAAATTATTTGAAAATCGAGCCAAAGGTTTAGCAGAAAATGGTGTTTAGACATAATTCTATTTTTAGCTCTGGTGGCCATCTTGTTAAGCGAAGCGGAACCATTTTCACAGGATTGGTAGAGGACCATCCAAGGAACATTTCTGTAAAGTTTCATGAACATTGACCAAGAACTTTTGAAAATATGACACGAATACTAAACTTTAACGCAAATTCTATTTTTAGCCCTAGTGGCCATTTTGTGCATTAGGCGGAACCATTTGAATTGTTTGGTAGAGGAACACTAAACGAACATTTGTGTAAACTTATCTGAAAATCTAGCCAAAGATTTAGAAGAAAATGGCATTTAGACATAATTCTATTTTTAGCTCTGGCGGCCATCTTGTAAAGTGAAGCGGAACCATTTTCACAGGTTTGGTAGAGGACCATCCAAGGAACATTTCTGTAAAGTTTCATGAATATTGACCAAGAACTTTTGAAAATATGACAGGAATACGAAACTTTAACGCAAATTGTTATCAACATCGTAATGCCCGCCCGCCAAACCGACCGGTTTTCGCATATCTATAAGCCGAGACTTTTCGTTGTAAAATCCGGCTTACTAGTCCAACACATTATTTTCATACATTGGAAAAATGAGCAGAACCAGTGAAATAAAAAAAGAACAAGCCTTGAAACTTTCTGTTTTTTCTTCACTTGAAATATTTAAAGCCGATTGTAATCTGTGTCTATATTTCAAAGAGTATTACACCAAGAACTTTTGAAAATATGACACGAATACGAAACTTTAACGCAAAATCTATTTTTAGCTCAAGTGGCCATTTTGCGCAGTGAGGCGGAACCATTTGAATAGTTTGGTAGAGGAAAACTAAACAAACATTTGTGTAAAATTATTTGAAAATCTAGCCAAAGGTTTAGAAGAAAATGGCGTTTAGACATAATTCTATGTTTAGCTCTGGCGGCCATCTTGTTAAGCGAAGCGGAACCATTTTAACATGGTTTGTTAGAGGACCATCCAAGAAACATTTCTATCAAGTTTCATGAAGATTGACCAAGAACTTTTGAAAATATGACACGAATACGAAACTTGAATGCAAATTCTATTTTTAGCTCAAGTGGCCATTTTGTGCAGTGAGGCGGAACCATTTGAATAGTTTGGTAGAAACACTCAATGCCCCATTACCTATCTGTCCCTTAATGGTTGGAGGCCGGATCATCAGCAATAGGAGCTTATCGAGGATCAGCGATAGGAACTGCACCAGGTTCTCTCCCTTGGCCAGCATTAGACTGGCCAGGCTGTGGTGCAGTTCGTTCTCAAACTGGACCTCGTTCTTCATAGCAGGCAGCTTCTGTTCCTGAGCCATCCTGCACAGCGATAGGAACCGGTCGATCCTCTCATCCTAGTGGAATGTTGAAAATATACATTGAAATATTCAGGGATGTGAATTTCGAACCCTTTAATTGGAGGAAATGACCCTATTCTCACATTCTAATGGAGTGAAGAACAAGTTTAAACTTATTGGGTGTAATTTGTTCAAACTGCACACGTTAACCCAGGATGACACTTTACGCATGTGCATTAAGCCCAGTTTTCCTATGACACGCTTCATATAATGTATGAAATACAAGAAGACACAACATGCACTGCCTTACCTGGGTGTGTATAGTAGTGACAGCCTGTATCTGAAGACTGAAAACACCTTTGTGGTTGTCCACCCACTTCATCCCAGGCAGAGTATGAATCTACACGAAATTAAACACAATGTCAACTTACATGTACGCTGTTCTTTCATTTCTTGAAGATTTTTTAATAAATGCAATGTTTTGCTAAGAGTGATAGACGTAAGGACAGAATCCATTACCAAAGCTGATGTACGCCAAAGTAGCTTTTTTTGCAGAGAATCTTAAAAGCATTTTAACTCTCATGATGTGACACTAAGGTACACAGTCATGTTAAACATTTGCATTTTGATTATGCACTTACTATTATGTCTTAATGTGCCATTGTGAATATGCTCTAACTATTACGTTTTTGTGTGCCATTTTGAATATGCTCATACTACTACATTTAAGTATTACATCGTAGTGTGCCATTTTGGATATGCTCTATTACATCGTAGTGTGCCATTTTGGATATGCTCTTACTATTACATCATAGTGTGCCATTTTGATTATGCTCTTACTATTACATCATATTGTGCCATTTTTAATATGCTCTTACTATTACAGTGTAGTGTGCCATTTTGAACATGCAATTACTATTACATCGCAGTGTGCCATTTTGATTATGCTCTTACTATTACATCGTAGTGTGCCATTTTGATTATGCTCTTACTATTACATCGCAGTGTGCCATTTTGTTTATGCTCTTACTATTACATCGTATTGTGCCATTTTGAATATGCTCTTACTATTACATCGTAGTGTACCATTTTCATTATGCTCTTACAATTACATCGCAGTGTGCTATTTTCAATATGCTCTTACTATTACATCGTAGTGTGCCATTTTGTATATGCTCTATTACATCGTAGTGTGCCATTTTGTATATGCTCTATTACATTGTAGTGTGCCATCTTGATTATGCTCTAGTGTGCCATTTTCAATATGCTCTTACTATTACATCATAGTGTGCCATTTTCAATATGCTCTTACTATTACATCGTAGTGTGCCATTTTCAATATGCTCTTACTATTACATCGTAGTGTGCCATTTTCAATATGCTCTTACTATTACATCGTAGTGAGCTATTTTCAATATGCTCTTACTACTACATCGTATTGTGCCATTTTGAATATGCTCTTACTATTACATCGTAGTGTGCCATTTTGATTATGCTCTTACTATTACATTGAAGTGTGCCATTTTCAATATGATCTTACTACTATGTTTTAGTGTGCCATTTTGAATATGCTCTTACTATTACATCGTAGTGTGCCATTTTCAATATGCTCTTACTACTACATCGTATTGTGCCATTTTGAATATGCTCTTACTATTACATTGTAGTGTGCCATTTTCAATATGCTCTTACTATTACATCATAGTGTGCCATTTTCAATATGCTCTTACTATTACATTGTAGTGTGCCATTTTCAATATGCTCTTACTATTACATCGTAGTGTGCCATTTTGAATATGCTCTTACTATTACATTGTAGTTTGCCATTTTCAATATGCTCTTACTATTACATTGTAGTGTGCCATTTTCAATATGCTCTTACTATTACATCATAGTGTGCCATTTTGAATATGCTCTTACTATTACATTGTAGTGTGCCATTTTCAATATGCTCTTACTATTACATCGTAGTGTGCCATTTTGAATATGCTCTTACTATGACATCGTAGTGTGCCATTTTCAATATGCTCTTACTATTACATCGTAGTGTGCCATTTTCAATATGCTCTTACTATTACATCGTAGTCTGCTATTTTCAATATGCTCTTACTATTACATCGTAGTGTGCCATTTTGAATATGCTCTTACTATTACATTGAAGTGTGCCATGTTCAATATGCTCTTACTATTACATCGTAGTGTGCCATTTTCAATATTACATCATAGTGTGCTATTTTCAATATGCTCTTACTATTACATTGTAGTGTGCCATTTTCAATATGCTCTTACTATTACATCATAGTGTGCTATTTTCAATATGCTCTTACTATTACATTGTAGTGTGCCATTTTGAATATGCTCTTACTATTACATCGTAGTGTGCCATTTTGAATATGCTCTTACTATTACATAGTATTGTGCCATTTTGAATATGCTCTTACTATTACATCATATTGTGCCATTTTCAATATGCTCTTACTATTACATCGTAGTGTGCTATTTTCAATATGCTCTTACTATTACATCGTAGTGTGCTATTTTCAATATTCTCTTACTATTACATGGTAGTGTGCCATTTTCAATATGCTCTTACTATTACATCGTAGTGCGCCATTTTCAATATGCTCTTACTATTACATCGTAGTGTGCCATTTTGAATATGCTCTTACTATTACATCGTAGTGTGCCATTTTCAATATGCTCTTACTATTACATTGTAGTGTGCCATTTTGAATATGCTCTTACTATTACATCATAGTGTGCCATTTTGAATATGCTGTTACTATTACATCGTAGTGTGCCATTTTCAATATGCTCTTACCATTACATCGTAGTGTGCCATTTTGAATATGCTCTTACTATTACATTGTAGTGTGCCATTTTCAATATGCTCTTACTATTACATCGTAGTGTGCCATTTTCAATATGCTTTTACTATTACATCATAGTGTGCTATTTTCAATATGCTCTTACTATTACATTGTAGTGTGCCATTTTCAATATGCTCTTACTATTACATCATAGTGTGCTATTTTCATTATGCTCTTACTATTACATAGTAGTGTGCCATTTTCATTATGCTCATACTATTACATCGTAGTGTGCCATTTTCATTATGCTCTTACTATTACATTGTAGTGTGCCATTTTCAATATGCTCTTACTATTACATCATAGTGTGCCATTTTCAATATGCTCTTACTATTACATCATATTGTGCCATTTTCATTATGCTCTTACTATTACATCGTAGTGTGCCATTTTCAATATGCTCTTACTATTACATCCTAGTGTGCTATTTTGAATATGCTCTTACTATTACATCGTAGTGTGCCATTTTCAATATGCTCTTACTATTACATCGTAGTGTGCCATTTTCAATATGCTCTTACTATTACATTGTAGTGTGCCATTTTCGATATGCTCTTACTATTACATTGTAGTGTGCCATTTTCAATATGCTCTTACTATTACATTGTAGTGTGCCATTTTCAATATGCTCTTACTATTACATTGTAGTGTGCCATTTTCGATATGCTCTTACTATTACATTGTAGTGTGCCATTTTCAATATGCTCTTACTATTACATCATAGTGTGCTATTTTTAATATGCTCTTACTATTACATTGTAGTGTGCCATTTTCAATATGCTCTTACTATTACATTGTAGTGTGCCATTTTCAATATGCTCTTACTATTACATCATAGTGTGCCATTTTCAATATGCTCTTACTATTACATTGTAGTGTGCCATTTTCAATATGCTCTTACTATTACATCATATTGTGCCATTTTCAATATGCTCTTACTATTACATAATAGTGTGCTATTTTCAATATGCTCTTACTATTACATGGTAGTGTGCCATTTTCAATATGCTCTTATTATTACATCATAGTGTGCCATTTTCAATATGCTCTTACTATTACATCATAGTGTGCTATTTTCAATATGCTCTTACTATTACATCGTAGTGTGCTATTTTCAATATGCTCTTACTATTACATCGTAGTGTGCTATTTTGATTATGCTCTTACTATTACATCGTAGTGTGCCATTTTCAATATGCTCTTACTATTACATGGTAGTGTGCCATTTTCAATATGCTCTTACTATTACATCGTAGTGTGCCATTTTCATTATGCTCTTACTATTACATCATAGTGTGCCGTTTTCATTATGCTCTTACTATTACATCGTAGTGTGCCATTTTCAATATGCTCTTACTATTACATCGTAGTGTGCATTTTCATTATGCTCTTACTATTACATCGTAGTGTGCCATTTTTAATATGCTCTTACTATTACATCGTAGTGTGCCATTTTGTGTATGCTCTATTACATCGTAGTGTGCCATTTTGTATATGCTCTATTACATCGTAGTGTGCCATTTTGGATATGCTCTCTATTTTACATCGTAGTGTGCCATTTTCATTATGCTCTTACTATTACATCGTAGTGTGCCATTTTGAATATGCTCTATTACATCGTAGTGTGCCATTTTCAATATGCTCTTACTATTACATTGTAGTGTGCCATTTTGAATATGCTCTTACTATTACATAAATCAGTGTGCCATTGTGAATGTCACGCTTGGGAGACAAGCAGTTTCGATAGCTTTTGTTAGGACATCATGTAATTTAACAGCTTTTGTGAATAAAGCGTTTGTAACTTGCTTCTGTCGTGCTCCATTTATTTTAATGGGTTACACGACACTTACATCAGGGAATAACACAGAGTAGTTTGGCGGCAGTTTCTCCACAGACACTGGCAAGGAGAAGTCACCAACATACAGCCGGCCGTCTTTCATCAATGGCAGCCACTGAAACAGGGAAGTGAAAATAAACTGTGGTTGAAAAATAACACGGGATTTACATGCATTGTGTGTTTTGTTGACAGTATGATGTTTATTTCATTTAGCTCCAGTGATTTTTTCAAAACACATCCCGGTAATAATATAAATTAAAATTTCTGAAATACATGTACATATCTTCATTTCTACTTTGATAATTCTTGAAGCTAACCACAGTTTTAAATATTTTGTAATACACTTCTCATCATCGTCACAATACATGTACATGCTTATAATTGAAATAAGAAGCCAACCCATTATAAAGGTTGATCGATATGATCATTAGTTCATTTTTTGCTGCTGATGTTCCTAGCATGCAACAAAATATACCGGTAATTCTGTAAAGTTAACCTACACTGTATCCCACTGGTGTTTCCACGGGGGTTTGCTCCCCTTTCTTGGCCTGACAGGAGATATGGTAGAAAGTGACCAGCAAATGATGGTGCTCTGTAAGATTAGCTGGGAGCCGAATCTTCACTTCTTCGTAAAAATCTGGAGACCTAGAAATAGGTGTATAATGATATATAAATTATAAACCTTCTAAATAAATCAAAATGGCTCAAATTAACATGAAGTCCTGAAATTTGGGGAAAAACAAGTCTCTTTGGCTTAATATTAATGGAAAATGGTTCTACACATATATCACAGGGAATAAACAGTGTGGTTTCTGTTGATGTGAGACAAAAGGCTGCTACATGTATGACTTGTTTGACATTTGTTTCAGTTTGGCACCCTATACAGTTTTGTATTTATTGGGTAGGGAATGCATATCTTAATCCAGAAAAAATGCTGATTAAACAAGTATTGCTTCATCCAGAGAAAAATGCTAATTAAACATGTATTGCTTCATCCAGAGAAAAATGCTGATTAAACAAGTTAAGCTCTTACTTGTTGTGGTATGTCACAGAGCTGTATGCTTCCCTCGACAGCTCTGGACAGTTGGATTTCCCAAAGATGGCCTTGAAATATGAAAATGTGGCGTGTCGTGGAAAAACCGGACTTAATGCATGTGCGTAAAGAATCGTCCCAGATTAGCCTGTGCAGTCCGTACAGGCTAATCCAGGACGGCACTTTCCGCCTACAGTGGATTTATGTTTAGAAGAGACTTCCATGAAACAAGAAAATACCATACAAGCGGAAAGTGCCGTCCTGGATTAGCCTGTGCGGACTGCACAGGCTAATCCGGGACGACACTTTACGCACATGCATGAAGACCGATTTCTCACGATGCGCCACAAATTATGTATAAAAACATAAACTACAGTCGACACCCTATGGCTCTAAGTCGCAGGGACTGGCAAGGAATCCTCGAGCCAACAAAACTTCAAGCTTAAAGGAGTTAAAGAAATATGTACTTGTACATGCATGTTTGCCTTATTTTCATATCATCAACTGAAGAGCATTCAGATTTCTATAATGGTTATTAACAGACATCAAACATTAATTTATATATTTTATTAATGTTATTTTAGTTTATGTTGTTAAAACAATTATTGCATTCGCTCAACACTTAAAACTAATCAAGAGCATCTTATCCATTAACGACTTGTTGCAACTGAAGCGTGTTCAAGCCAAACAAAAAAGGAATGTGTTGAATTTTTAACTGGGACGGTGAGCCACCCGAAAAATTGACCCTCGCAAATTGGAGCCAAATGCCAGAAATTTACAGGAATATATAGCAATAAATTAAAATATTGGTCCCTCAAACAAAATTTAAGCAAACGCGACATTCGAGACATGCGAGTTTGAGGCATCAAGACTGGACTGTATATACAAAAGTAAAGATAGGAATCTAATCTAAACATGTAAACAGAACCCATTGTTTAAAATATATTTTTAAATGACCATTTTAACAATTTGCCATCCAGATGTAAAAGCAACTAAAAAGAAAAACTGAAGCCTTTTGGGAAAAGAATAATTTTTAATATGGCAGTTACCAAGATTCTCTCACTTGAAATTCCCAACTTTCAAACCAAGAGATCAAAATAGTTAATAATAGTCTATTCTAAAGTCATGGGAAATTATTTATATAACAGTTATCTAGTTTCTCTCAAATAAAATTCTTAATTTCAAATTAAATCAACAAACAAACGTACAAAACAAAATCCCAAAACTGTATCAGAATATTCCGCTTACTGGTACAGCTGGCATGTCTTCTCCATACATAAGCTGCACCTTTACAGCGATGTTTCTAGCAGATCCTGTTCGGTTGGCAAAGTTCAAGCTTCGTGGATACAAGTACAAAAGATTTCTGAAAATAGAGCATAGTGATATATGCATAGGTCTGCTACATACATTCCTAGCTAATCAAACAATTACTGTACAACTGCAACTCAATTAGATATAAATTATGAAGTAGCTGTACATGTACCAGGATATCTCTCAGTAAGAGTTCAGCCTAGTTAGGCCGAAAAAAATAAACTGTGTTTTGGGCAAAGGTCCCAAAAAAGTAGGGTTGGGACCGAGTTGGGATTTTTTATGGTCTGGGGTTTTAGCATGGTAGGGTCGGGTTGCCCAAAACACATTTGTGGCGCATCATGGTAAAACCGGACTTAATGCATGTGCGTAAAGTGTTGTCCCGGATTAGCCTGTGCAGTCCGCACAGGCTAATCCGGGACGGCACTTTCCGCTTTTATGGTATTTTCTGTTTCAAGGTCTCTTCTAAACCTAAATCCACTGTAGGCGGAAAGTGCTGTCACGGATTAGCCTGTGCAGACTGCACAGGCTAATCCGGGACAACACTTTACGCACATGCATTAAGTCCGGTTTTCCCACGCCACGCCGCATGTTTTTTTTGGTCCTTATCACTGAAGAACACACTACTGGGGAAGATTTTAAAATGACAGTTTTCTTGCAAAATCATACATTAAGTCTAGCATAATTTATTTTGAAGCGCCAAACTACATGTAGCATGTTACACTAGTAATAAGATATAACAGTTCTTGCTGTGTGAGCATAAGCATCATCAGATACCACTCTGTATATACAAGTGTCCAGCTTCTATACAACTCAGGCATGTGTTGAAACTACATGTAACCTATCCCTCTAAAAGGGTTTTAAAAAAATTGACTATTCACAAACTATTAACCAGTAGGCCAAACATAGATCGCTCAGCATTTCTGTTTTTCTACGGTTGTTTATCCAAGGATTTGAAGTAAATTGATTGGATAATGCAACCATGTGCTATTATATACATGTACCACTGAAATAAAAACCCATTGGTCAAATCAATCCTTGACTGACGAGTATCTACTGGTCAATTGCTCACCTGTATGTGGTTGCCATGGAGAAGACCTCGCGGGTGGGGAACTCTAGCACCTCCTTGATAGGTTTGTTCTTGTCCTCTGGGTAGGGGTCCACCTTCCACAGGTCTGCAGTCAGCACCTGCCTCGGCTCCTCGGGGCACGGAGAGATGTCCAGCTTCAGTGTGCCTGAGTCACAGAATGTACATGAAGGCAGCTTAAAGCATTACCTCAAGTGTTAGCTTCGACTTACCTAATTAACATGTTAAATCTGGTGGACATGGTCTTCAAAAATCGAAATGGTTACGAAATTTATAAAGGGTAACCAAATTTGGGTTAAATATTTTTGAAATTGGGTTTAGAAACAAAGATTTAAAAGTTTCAATAAAGATATACTTGGACAACAGCCCCATTAGCGGAGCAGGCAAAGATTCTTTTTAGTTTTGGTTGCCATGACAACCAGATTCCTACCTGATAAACTACACTTGACGTAAGTGTTTGATAACCTTCTAAGCCATGCGCTGGTCAATTCCACATGGAGGTTTCAAAGGAGATGTTGAAAGGTTAATGCTGATTGAGATGAAAGAGGAGAAAAGGGAACCACTTACAGGGCTTGAATTTAGCACTCGCAAACTCACAAGATGCAAGTACAAAATTAGTTTTGCTAGTTAATCCTTCTGTTGCTCGCAAAAACTGCGAGTAAAGAATATGTGTATACCAAAACAATGCATGCATGAGGGGCCTGTTTTTTCCACCTTTTCTTTCACATAAATTATTGTATTGGCCACCATATTTCTTTCACAGGAAGTACCCATATATAAATATATTGACAAATGCCCCGCTATTAATCCATGGGTTACACACAACCAGAGAGGTTTTGCTAGTACTTGATTAAATTGAAGAGAAGAAAGTAATTGTTGCTAGTTAAAATATAAGCCACTCGCATTTATTTGCTAGTTGCATAAATAGCCCTGACCACTAAACTCTGCATATTTAAGTGAGCTTTTAAAGATCCCTTCAAAATCGAACAAAAACATTTACCAGGTATGCATTTGACTCGCTTCAGGACATTGGAAGGCCGTTTTATATCTATCAGGTACTTGTACAGGTCTTCATCACTCAGCTTGTCTCCCTCCTGAAAGACAGGCACAGTTCAGGACCCATATCCACAAAGCTCCTTAGGGAAATTTTAAGTAAATTTCTTAAAATCATAAAATTCCTTAAGTCTCTGGCTGTTTCATTTAAAGTTTATTTTGTGTTAAATTGTTTAATTCTGGTAAATAATCAACAGATGCTTCTAATGGTACCATATTTAAATAAGAAAATAAAGATTTGCACATAGAAAATGGTATTTGAAATTTTCAGTATAACTTAAGATAAAATGTTCGTAAGGATCTTTGTGGATATAGTTGCAAAATGATAGGTTAGACAAGACAGAAAAATTCTGCAAAGGCCCAATTATTGGAATATGGATACCACAGCATATATTTGTATAGGTTTCACAAGAATGTATGCAATACATGTATTCTAACCAAATTCAATGGAAAGACTAAATGGACAAACTATAGTTTTTATCACACATGATATAAGTAATTCTAGTTTACAGAAATGTCTAATTTAAAAACAGAAACGCAAGTACAAGCAGAAAATAGTTAAAATTCCAGAAACCTGTTTAAAGAAGCTGGACACAGTCAATGTCACAGGCCTGAAGTTTGACAGACTGGAACCGTAGTCATCGGGGGACCAGCTGCGGCGTTTCTCGTATCCCGATCTTCCACGCTCCGTGCTGTATGCCCTGCTCGCTAAGATGTCGTCCTTTGGGCGCTTTCTGAAGCTTTCATACTGCCCTGGTGGCAAGCCACTTCTACGGTCTACACAGAGGAAATGAAGTTCTTGTTATGACTAAGATTGTCGACACCGAGGAAAGGAAAGTTTTCTTATGACTAAGATTATCTATCTGGATTGCTGCAAAAAAATGCTCAATATTTAATATAAATTTATCAAGATTAAAATTTGAATGAGTGATTATAAAGTAGTCACATAGGCCATGTAATCAGTTAACATGTCCTATCAATGTTTACTGGCCAATATCTGAGCTAAAGTTTGCTGACATAGCCATTTATCAACGTTACTCAAATTTAAAATGCATTTTATGTATTTATTGTACATATATATCCATTGTCAACAACAAAATGTTGAATACACAGAAAAAAACATAATAAGTAGAGAAATAACTGGAGTAAAGTCAGTATACCTTGTACATTAAATCTTAGACCTTGTGACAACCTACCAAGACTTGCTGCTCTGGACATCTCAGATTCGGACCGGATGGAGTCTACCGAGGTCTCCCTCTCCACGCTGTGGGCCCCATTAACGATGTTCATCAGGTAGATAGCCGTCCACGCAAATGGCATCCGGTATTTACCAAGTCTCTCGCTGAACTGGCCCGCGTTGGATTTGTACTTGTCTTCTTTATTCTTCAGATGTAAAATATATGTGTGACTTTCATGTGAAAATGATATCATTTTTGTTACTGTCTTCTTGATTTTACGCTGCATGTTAAATCATGTGCACAAGAGAAATTATTTATTCAGGGCACTGTTTCTATTTTGCAGGAAGCCACCCGCAGGTTCTCAGATGGGGGAATGTTAAGATACTTTTTTTTCTAATGGGGGAATTAAAAGCTACATAATAAAAATAATACAGTCAACAGAGTAGATTCTCTGCACCATATGTTTTTTTAGACTTTTTTGAATTGATTCATATATATAGGATCTGACATGAGTTGTCATTTCATTCCATTTTATTAAATGAGTTCAGGAATTTTGTTAGTAAGCGAGCCTTTGGCGAGCTTACTAACGAATTTCCTGGACAAGTTTAATGAAGTATGGTATGAAATGACAACGAGTGTCAGATCTTTTTTATCACGATTTAAAACAAAATAAAACCCTTCACCAAAATAACGTCATGCAATTGGTCAGTCAAAGAATTTGTTGCCAACGAAAATGCTCAAAATGTTATCTTACACATATGTAAGATAAAAATATTCGTAATGGCTGTAATACACAGAAAACAATTAATAGCATGTGATAAAACATTAATACAAAATATATCTGTGTTAGGTTATCAATCTCTAACCTAGTCTCATTTTAAAATATTGACCAATGTAAAGCTTTGTAACATAACGAGCATTGATCTTCATTGGTTAATATATACACAAGTACATGTGTGAAAGTATAGCATTTTGAAAATACTGAAATTGCTTTCCTTAAATACTGAAAACTTGCAACAATGCAACTTTCAAACTTGTTAGTAAGACTGTTTATAATCATGATACCTGGGCTACAAAAAGTGGAGACAAATCAGACAAAGTAACAAGAGCACTGCCTACGGGTGCTGGACGCTCAACTTTCTCGTATTTGATAATATTCTGGCCTTTTGTTAATAAAATGGGCTCATCACTGAGATGAAGTATGTTGAATTTCAAGTCAATACCTCTTATAGATATGGAGATATTTGACCTAAAGCTTAAGTTCAAGAAAGGGCAATAACTCCACCAAAATTCTTGATATAGTTACTTCTTCTTGTCTACAGAATGGGTTCATGACTGTGATCAAGTATTTTGAGTTTCAAGTCAATACCTCTTATAGTTACTGTGAAATTTGACCTAAAGCCAAAATTCTAATTTGAAAAAAGGGCAATTACTCAAGCGAAATCTTTGAGAGAGTTACCTCCTCTTGTCTACAGAAAAAAATCATCACTGTGATCATTGAATTTCAAGTCAATACCTCATACAAGTATTAAGAAATTTGACATAAAGCGAAAATTGTAAGTTGAAAAAAGGGTAATAACTCCAACAAAATCCTTGAAAGGGTTACCTCTTCATGTCTGCAGAATGGGGTCAGCACCATTAACAAGCATCTTGAGTTTCAATTAAATGTATTTGATAGTTATTGAGAAATTTTATATTTAACCAAAAACATGTCAAAGCATTCAAAGTTGTAAGTCCAAACAAGGGCAGATAACTCTGGAAATACAAATCACAGGGTTACCTGCCTTGTTGTAATGAACTACCCTTTTGATAGTGAACAAATATTGAAAGTTTCAAATGGATACCTCTGATAGTTTTTGAGAAATGGACAAACAACTTAACCAAAAAACTTAACTAACGCAGATGCTGACGTAGATGCTGACGCAGACAACAGAGACAGGACAATAACTTTTTTTTCGACTTTTTTTCTTCCAAAAGTCGAGCTAAAAATGTGGCATTCCACATTTCTCTCACCTTCTCTTCTCTAATGTAAGGGTCTGCACATTCTGATATATCCCCTTGTTGAAGAACCTTTTCAAGCTGCAAAAATAAAGTGGCATGGCTAGACATGATTAAATAACAAATTTCACTATCTTATATCAATAACTTGTCATTAGCAAAACATGACACACATGATTACCAACAGGACAACTGCAAAATACCGGTAGATGTATTTAGATAGAGAAAAAAAAATTCTGTGTTTGATAAACACAAATGCCCTCGGTTGATGCTGGATAGCCCATTTCTTAGTCCAAATTAGGTCAAGGTCAAAGTGAGGTTGGGTGATATGTGTTGTAGTAAGCAGTGTTCTGGCAAGGCAGCAAAATTGCGATTTTATCGCATCATTTTCACAAAAGTCGCAACAAAAATAGGTTTAGTAGTGATTTTTGTCGCATAAAAAATTCATGGGACAAATCGTCAAAATTGCGAAACAATTTCATGGATATCGAATCTCTTTAAGTGTACTTAGTACGAACCAAATTTCCGATTCAGGTCTGCTTTCTGACTGGTTTAATTAAATATGGCACTACAATCTTAGCCAATCAATACACAATGCGTTGAGGTTTATCTCCGTATTGAAGAGTATTAGCATTGTTTTCCAAGATGGAGTCGTCTGCTGTGTCGCCTATGAATTAATTAATAACGTTCTAGGCTTTTTTTACACTCGAACGTTCTTGAGTAATTCCTTTTCGCAAAGCATCAAAACAGAAGTGTTCGTTGGTAATGATATGCGTCTGTCCGTCGCTTTGCATGCTGCCTGACAGTGTCGGGTGACAGTCTAGAAGTTTCTTTGACAGAAACTAATTGACAATGTAAAAAATGTGACGAAAAAACCTAACGATGTGTTAACTTTGTATTTTGCACAAAAATAAAGTTTTAACATCTAAAAGCACTAATTTTAAGTTTAATAGTTTATCAGTTATTTGTGTTGAACAGTTTATATAAAATTAACATTAACTGTATTTCTGATATTAACGGCTGTTGGCTGAACTTATTCCAACAACTGAGACTTACAAAAGACACAACTACCCAAGGTAAATAAAATATTTTCATTTGATTTTATTAGTTTTAGGAAATTGTAGGTGTATTTTGTTTGTGTCTCCAAAAAATTGGAAATGTTCCCAAGTTTTCATGAGCTGTGAGACATATGTCTCACCTTTCGTGATACCTCGCCAGATCACTGAGTAAGCAGTGTTGGTGCTAGACGAAACGGTAAAATCTACATGTAGTTAACCAAGAAATGGCAGTTTTGAATTATTATTAGTCCAAATTAGGTCAAGGTCAAAGTGAGGTTGGGTGATATGGGTGGATTGGGGATGGTCATAAGCAACAACTGTGTGTGTAAGTATCCAAGTGTTGTAGAAAGCGGTGTTGGTGCTAGACGTAACGGTAAAATCAAGTTAACCAAGAAACAGCCCATTTAAATTATTCTAAGTGCAAATTAGGTCAAGGTCAAAGTGAAGTTGGATGAAATGGGTGGATAGTGAATGGTCATAAGCAACAACTGTGTAAGTATCCAGGTGTTGTAGTAAGCGTTGTTGGTGCTAGACAAAACTGTAAAATCTACATGTTCTTAACCTTGTCACGGACGGACGGACGGTAAGACGGACGAGAAAATCACTATATGCCTCCCGCATCAACATGCAGGGGGCATAAAAAGCATAAAAAAGCCTTGGATTTTATTTATGAAGAACTTTATACCAACTTCATGTATCAGTGGTTAAAACATAATTATACCGTAACATAACAATGTACAAAAACATTGCTTTCATTTATTTTTAAGAAATGTTCATAACTGAAAAATTAACAAGATAAATATTAACATTGAATAGGCATTTTCATAGGGAAGGGGTATTCATTCTTAATCGTATGAACGCAATGCCTTATCACCAGCATAGTAATATCTGTGTGTCCTATTTTTATGCAAATTATATTTCGACAAGAATATTTACATGAACTAAGGTGTCTTGTACTGTTTAATGTTACTCTGTTTTGCATTTATTGTTAACCTTTGATTAAATGTTTTAATAATTAATCTACATGAACATTTCGTTCCAGTTCTAATTCTACAAAAATCAAAATGCCATTTTTTACACTTTTGCTGGATATGATTCTACCATGCAATGTCTACAAGTGTTATTATTAAACAAAGCCATTTCATTAGCATGTAATGTGTAAATGTTATGGTATTTTAGGTAAACATTACTTTTCTTAGAAGCGACCACAAAAATTTTTCATGACGTATCATCGGTTCATGAACGTAGCTTTAAAATAGATTTGATTTCAAATTGATGTGTCTATTTGCTAGATCCATGTAGATCGTTTAATTTATTGTGCATTTATATCACAGGTAATGATGAATTGTTTAACATGTACAATAAGAAAAAAAACGCATTTTGAAATTTACATTCAATGTTATCTTTTCTAAGACAAGTTATGCCCAGGCAAAGCAAAGAGCTTAGATATGCCCGTGTGGTTGCTATTGATCGATGACCTAGCTTACACATCATCACTTGTTTAGAGATGTCATTTGTGGATTGTTTTGCATTTTTCTCACCAAGTGAAAATTTGGATACACCTGTGTAGATTTAAAGCATTTAAGTCTCCATCTGTTGTGTTAATAATTAAACAGGATTATCCTGGATCTGTTTAACTATCATCCTAGAAATTGTGTGATTTTAAAGTGTCAGAACTCAGCTGTGGTATAGAAGTATTCATGATGTGTATCTACTGTAATCTTACTAACAAATCACCTCTTATGTCATACAAAACTTTCTAAAGCATTATTAATGTTTGGTGCTTGTTGGTGATACAGTAACGGCCGAAATACTAGTTCTTCTTGATGTCAAAGGTATTTTTGCATCTGTTTAAGTTACTTTTTTAGTTTTGTAGTGATATGATCTATGCAAGGAAAATAAAACTGTTATGACTTATAATGTGTTTACATTAAATTTCATTTGTCGCAGCAAATGTCAAATAAGGAGAAAATTAAATTTTTTAAGGGAACTATTTTATTAATTGTAGTTTGCATTCTATTTTGTGTAGTTTGGTTACAAGGGGCGGTACTTTGCTGTTCCGTTAAGAAAACTGCTGTGCGTGATATTTCTTTTAGAATGGCAATAAAATGCTTGCGCGCATCATGGATTTGCCAGTTTGACCATTGCGTTCATGATCGCACAAATGCAACCAAAATTAAATTAAATTCTTAATTCAAACAAACCTTTATCACACACTTGTCTTAAAAAGAAAAAAGAACTTTGTATTGCAGTTTGTGTTTCTATAGAACTAAAGTTATGTTTAACTTTCATGTAAAATTGAGACACTGTGCCTGCGTTGTGAACCTTCCTAATAGCAACAGTAACCAATGGTTACTACTTACAGCAACAGTACCAATGGTTACTACTTACAGCAACAGTACCAATGGTTACTACTTACAGCAACAGTCACCAATGGTTACTACTTACAGCAACAGTACCAATGGTTACTACTTACAGCAACAGTACCAATGGTTACTACTTACAGCAACAGTACCAATGGTTACTACTTACAGCAACAGTACCAATGGTTACTACTTACAGCAACAGTAACCAATGGTTACTACTTACAGCAACAGTACCAATGGTTACTACTTACAGCAACAGTACCAATGGTTACTACTTACAGCAACAGTACCAATGGTTACTACTTACAGCAACAGTACCAATGGTTACTACTTACAGCAACAGTACCAATGGTTACTACTTACAGCACAGTACCAATGGTTACTACTTACAGCAACAGTACCAATGGTTACTACTTACAGCAACAGTCACCAATGGTTACTACTTACAGCAACAGTACCAATGGTTACTACTTACAGCAACAGTACCAATGGTTACTACTTACAGCAACAGTACCAATGGTTACTACTTACAGCACAGTACCAATGGTTACTACTTACAGCAACAGTACCAATGGTTACTACTTACAGCAACAGTACCAATGGTTACTACTTACAGCACAGTACCAATGGTTACTACTTACAGCACAGTACCAATGGTTACTACTTCAGCACAGTACCAATGGTTACTACTTACAGCAACAGTACCAATGGTTACTACTTACAGCAACAGTACCAATGGTTACTACTTACAGCAACAGTACCAATGGTTACTACTTACAGCAACAGTACCAATGGTTACTACTTACAGCAACAGTACCAATGGTTACTACTTACAGCAACAGTAACCAATGGTTACTACTTACAGCAACAGTACCAATGGTTACTACTTACAGCAACAGTACCAATGGTTACTACTTACAGCAACAGTACCAATGGTTACTACTTACAGCAACAGTACCAATGGTTACTACTTACAGCAACAGTACCAATGGTTACTACTTACAGCAACAGTACCAATGGTTACTACTTACAGCAACAGTCACCAATGGTTACTACTTACAGCAACAGTACCAATGGTTACTACTTACAGCAACAGTACCAATGGTTACTACTTACAGCAACAGTACCAATGGTTACTACTTACAGCAACAGTACCAATGGTTACTACTTACAGCAACAGTACCAATGGTTACTACTTACAGCAACAGTACCAATGGTTACTACTTACAGCAACAGTCACCAATGGTTACTACTTACAGCAACAGTCACCAATGGTTACTACTTACAGCAACAGTACCAATGGTTACTACTTACAGCAACAGTACCAATGGTTACTACTTACAGCAACAGTACCAATGGTTACTACTTACAGCAACAGTACCAATGGTTACTACTTACAGCAACAGTACCAATGGTTACTACTTACAGCAACAGTACCAATGGTTACTACTTACAGCAACAGTAACCAATGGTTACTACTTACAGCAACAGTACCAATGGTTACTACTTACAGCAACAGTACCAATGGTTACTACTTACAGCAACAGTACCAATGGTTACTACTTACAGCAACAGTACCAATGGTTACTACTTACAGCAACAGTACCAATGGTTACTACTTACAGCAACAGTACCAATGGTTACTACTTACAGCAACAGTCACCAATGGTTACTACTTACAGCAACAGTACCAATGGTTACTACTTACAGCAACAGTACCAATGGTTACTACTTACAGCAACAGTACCAATGGTTACTACTTACAGCAACAGTACCAATGGTTACTACTTACAGCAACAGTACCAATGGTTACTACTTACAGCAACAGTACCAATGGTTACTACTTACAGCAACAGTCACCAATGGTTACTACTTACAGCAACAGTCACCAATGGTTACTACTTACAGCAACAGTACCAATGGTTACTACTTACAGCAACAGTACCAATGGTTACTACTTACAGCAACAGTACCAATGGTTACTACTTACAGCAACAGTAACCAATGGTTACTACTTACAGCAACAGTACCAATGGTTACTACTTACAGCAACAGTCACCAATGGTTACTACTTACAGCAACAGTCACCAATGGTTACTACTTACAGCAACAGTACCAATGGTTACTACTTACAGCACAGTACCAATGGTTACTACTTACAGCAACAGTACCAATGGTTACTACTTACAGCAACAGTACCAATGGTTACTACTTACAGCAACAGTACCAATGGTTACTACTTACAGCAACAGTACCAATGGTTACTACTTACAGCACAGTACCAATGGTTACTACTTACAGCAACAGTACCAATGGTTACTACTTACAGCAACAGTACCAATGGTTACTACTTACAGCACAGTACCAATGGTTACTACTTACAGCACAGTACCAATGGTTACTACTTCAGCACAGTACCAATGGTTACTACTTACAGCAACAGTACCAATGGTTACTACTTACAGCAACAGTACCAATGGTTACTACTTACAGCAACAGTCACCAATGGTTACTACTTACAGCAACAGTACCAATGGTTACTACTTACAGCACAGTACCAATGGTTACTACTTACAGCAACAGTACCAATGGTTACTACTTACAGCAACAGTAACCAATGGTTACTACTTACAGCAACAGTACCAATGGTTACTACTTACAGCAACAGTACCAATGGTTACTACTTACAGCACAGTACCAATGGTTACTACTTTCTTTAGCAAAACTTACAGAATTGCATTGAAATAATGCACATTTTTCATGTTTCATAGGGTGTTGTTTTTTTCTAGAAAAAGTTGTAGCTAAATGGAAATTTAGCCAAATGTTTCAATTTGTAGCCACTGGCTTATTTAGCCAATGGCAGAGTGAGCCACTAATATGTTACCTTGACAACCAGGAACACGTCAGGGGAGGGGTATGTAATACTGAAGATGGCAGCCTTGCTGGTGGTGGAGGGGTCAGCATGAGGCACGTGGGAGCTAACCATGTGTCTCATCTCATCTGAGTTCAGGTCGAAATAGAAATTCTCAGATATCTGAAACCATGAAAACAAGTACATTCGTGTAGATGTAGTTGAGAATATCTACAATCCAACAGCTGTAAACATGTGACTGGGAAAGGATTTTTCCATATTATATAATTTCTCATCTCCACAAAAATCTATGGGATAATCCAATTTCCTCTGATATTTTATGGAATTTACAGCAATTACATTTTGTGAACGTCTAACTTTAAACTTTACGTGTATGAAACATAAAAGCTGTCTATCTTCTTATCAGGAAATATGATTTATGTTCAGATAACATCTCACCACATAATGACAAAACTGCAAAGCAGACCGAGCATTTTGTATTGTACTGCAGCCTTTTTCGATTAGTACTCAAAAATGTTGATGCGATGTAAAATCGCATCGATGAACATTTCTATGCAATTGTTCTCAATTTGAATTATATGCGCAAATTTCGCATGGGTTTCCCAGTCGCTGGTAAACATGAGCAATGTTGTGCTTTGTTGGCAATCACATGTCCAAATGTAAATAACAAAAATATCATATTTGGCGAGGTAATTTATGAATATTCAATTCATATACAGTAGTCTTAGAGAATACTCTCAATACTCTCAAATGTTTTTTTTTTTTTTTTTTTCTCATTTATTTCTCAATCATTTTTATAATATAATATACATCGACATCTATCGGTAAATGGTACATGAGAATGTATCTGAGAGTATGCACTTTTGTGTACCTTTAACACATAGCAAATGTTTAGCGCATGCGTGAAACATTTTCAAATTATTGAGTTATATATCTTGAGAAAAGGTTAAATAAAAGAAAATACTTTTTTAACTATGTGTACTTTTAATCAAAAACAAGTATTTTATTTTCGTTTGAGATGGATTTTTCATTTAATTGTTTTGCCATAAATGTGTCTATATAGTATAAATGATGGTTCGTAAAATTATAAATCACCTGAATTGATCCCATTTTTTTTGGTGTTGTTCATATTTATTTTTTATGAGAGCCATCTCAGATTCAATTTTTATTCTATTATTTAGGTATTCAATAAAGTATGCAAAGGTTGGTATGCATTTTTTGTATTTCATTTTAAATATAAATGATTTTAATAGGATAATAATGAAGTTAAATACATCTGAGTGTAATTTATTTTCAGTGCATCCAAAGAAAGCATTGGTTTTATTTATTTTAATTGATATGTTTTTATTAACAAGAAATGTTTCCATCTTTTTCCATATTATTTGAACATGTTGGCACTCCCAAAACAAGTGGTCTATTGTTTCAATATGCGATTGACAGAAATCACATAAAGTACTGTTGTTAAGTTTGCATTTAAAAAGATATATATTTGTAGGGACAATTCGCATAATAAATTTGTATTGAAAGCTTCGTAAAAACATGTCGATGGTTGAAAAATGGGGCACAATATAGATTTTTTTCCAAATGGTCACGTCTATATCAGTAAGATGTTTGTTCCATTTATTTTCAATATTTTTATTTTCCTCGTTTTGCAATTGAATATTGTATATAAATTTATTCACGTATTTTGTTTTAGATACTGCTTTTGACAAAGTTTCTTCTGGTTGATTGATATTCATCTCTTGAATGGTTTCTTCGGTTTTATATTTTGTTGGAATAGACGTTAATAAAGTGTTGAATTTCATAACATCGTTGGTATTGATGTCGTATAGGTATTTAATGCTTTCAAAGTTATACATCATTTTATTTCTGAAGTCATAAAGTTGATATATGTATTTTACACCTTTGTCATACCATTCGCGGTAAAATAATGTTTTGCCGTTGGCAGTTATTGACTTGTTATTCCATATTATTTCCTTTTTGACGTGTTTTTGTGAATGTTGTGATTTGTATATTTCATTTGTAGAAGACCACGATGATATAACATCATGGAGAAACGTGTTTCCCCTGCTTATTTCTGTTATAATGTTTTCACTGAGTTCACTGTCAAAAATTAGATTGTTTCCATATTTGTGTAATTTTAAGTCCCATAAAAGTTTCCATTTACCACAGTTTTCTGAGTCTAAGTATCTTTTTATCCAACTACTTTTTATTGAAGTTAAGAAATTTTTAATGTTTGTAAGGTTTAAACCGCCATTTTCATACTTTTGATATAGTATTTTTCTTTTAATTTTGTCCGGCTTGTTGTCCCATATAAAGTTAAATATACTGTTTGTTATATTATTCAGTATTACGCTAGAAGGATTCGGTAGAACTGAAAAGGGGTAGATTACTTTTGGCAACGCAAACGTTTTAATTACAGTGATTTTGCCCATTAGGGTTAGTTTCCTGTGTTGCCATTGTTTTAAACATGTGTTAAACTCATTTAGTTTTGGGATTAAATTATTTTGTACATTCAATTCACTTTGGTTGCAAAAACTTATTCCTAAAGTTTTTGCTTCTTGAGATGTCCAAATAAAAGGTATTTCATTGCAGAATTTAATGTTTGTTTTATTCAAGGATCCAATTCGTAATATCGTTGATTTCGCGGTATTAAGATTAAGGCCTGATACATTTTTGAATTCAGCCAGGGTCTCTACTAATGTTTTGAATGAATGCTCGCATCCATTAATAAAAAAAGTTGCGTCATCAGCGAAGAAAGTTTGTTTTATTTCGTTTTCAGATACTTTTATGCCCTTAATTTTGCTATTTTGTTCAGTATAGTTTGACAATAGTTGCAAACATATTATAAATAATGTTGATGACAGGGGACAGCCTTGTCTGACTCCTTTTTTTATTTCAAAACTATCTGTAAGATGCCCATTGTTTATGATTAAGCTTTTTATGTTAGTGTAAAATACTTTGACCCACTGGATAAGGTTTGACCCAAAATTTAATTTTTGAAGACATTTCATTATAAATTTATGGTTTAAGCTGTCAAAAGCTTTTTCAAAATCTGCAAAGAATAACAGTCCGGGTTTTTGTGTTGCATTTAAATATTCTATTACATCAAATATCAATCGGACATTTTCTCCAATGTATCGATTTTTCATAAATCCTGTTTGGTCAAAGGATATAATTTGAGGTAAGCATTTTTTAATTCGGTTTGCGATGGCTTTTGTAGCAATTTTATAGTCTGTATTTAATAAACTTATAGGTCTCCAGTTTGCGAGATAATCTAGATCTTTTCCTTGTTTTGGTAGCAGTGTAATTATGCTTTGTTTTTGCAACTCAGTGAGCTCGCCTTTATCAAATGAATAATTAATTGAATTTATATAATAGGGTTTTAGTGTATTCCAAAAGATTTTATAAAACTCGACAGTTAAGCCATCTGAACCTGGACTTTTATTGTTACTCATTTCTAACAGTGCAATACCGCATTCATATTCGTTAAGTTTTCCTTCACACGATTGTTTGCTTTCGTTAGTTAATATTTTAATTGGAGTGCTGAAAAAAATGTTGTCATCGTTTATTTCTTCTGACAAATCACTTTTAAAGAGGTTTTTATAGTACCTAACTTCTGCCTCCAAAATTTCATCTCTTGTTTCAAGTGTTTTACCATTTTCGATGAGTTTATTAATTGCCTTTTTTTCAGCATTTTTCTTCTCCAAGTTTGCAAAATAAGCTGTATTATGTTCATTGTTTTCTATTCTGATAGCTTTAGATCTTAGTATGGAACCATTTATTTTTGTTTCATAAATTTGTTCTAGGTTCAGCTTTTTTTGTTTAATTAATTCTGATAGCTCATCGTTATTATTATTTTTATTATTATTATTATTATTATTACTACTACTACTATTACTACTAGTGTTATTATTATTATTATTATTATTATTGTTATTATTATTATTATTATTATTATTATTATTATTGCAAATTTGTTGTTTTTCGAGCAGGCGAATTTCATTTTCTAGTTTATTTTCTTCTATTTTGTTTTGTTTCTTTTTGTAAGATGTGTATTTGATGGTTTCATTTCGTACGGTACCTTTTATTATTTCCCAAAGTGTATTAGGATTTGAGTCTGAGTTAAAGTTTACCATATCATGTATGCTTAATTTAATCTTTTCTTGATATTCAGTATCTAATAAAATAGAGTTATTTAATTTGAAATAGCCTGGCCCTTTTCCTAATAGAGATTCGTTAATTGATATATATACTAGAGAGTGATCTGTTTTATATCCAGGTTTAATGTTACATATATTAATTAAATTACACAAGTTATCTGATATCAGGAAATAATCTAATCTACAATGTATTGGTGGTTTTGAATTTGAATGCCAGGTATATTGTAATTTTTCTGGGTGTTTAGTTCTCCAAATATCTGTAAGTTCACATGATAATAAAGTATTTAAAAGAATTTTTCTGCACTTTGGATGTGTTTTATTACTTCCATTCTTTTTATCTATATTTGTGTTTAAGACAGTATTGAAGTCTCCTCCTATGATGTATGATTTATCATTGTTCAATAGGAGATAATTTTGTAGTGCATCAAAAACTGCTATGTCGTCAGAGTTTGATCCGTAAACATTTATAATTGTGATGGGTTTATTTTGAATTTTTATATCGGCAGAAAGTAACCGACTTACTATAATTTCTCTGCTTTGAATAATTTCTATATTACTTTTAGGATGAATAAAAATGCCAACACCCTCGGTATTTGTTTTATTTCCACTATAAACGAATTTTCCAGGCCAATCATGTTTCCATTTTTCCAAATTATCTTTTGATAGATGTGTCTCTTGTAGCATGTATATTGAGTGATTTAACCCTTTGAGCCATTCAAAAATTTGTAATCTTTTTTGTTTATTGCTTAAACCGCGAACATTTACTGTTGATATTAAGGTTTCCATAGATGAATGTTTATAGGGTGTTCATAGTATTTATGGCAAAACAATTGTTCTATTAACGCATAATGAGTTTTGTTATTGAGAAAGAAAAAAATCATTTTGGATTGTGGTCTTAAAAAACGTAGATCGTCTGATTTGGTAAAATGCAATATTTACTGGCGCAAAAATTTATTGTTTTACAATTGTTCGAAAAATACACGTGGACTTTTTTTAAGATTATATAAGGAAGTTAAATTTTTTTATGAAATAGAGATAGAGATTCTTGTAGTTAGCAATAAAACAATAAAAGAGAGAAAAAACAACAACAACAACATATTAATTAGACAAAAAAAGAGAAAAAAAAAAACAACAACAAGATTGAGCATTGGAACACATTTAAATATCCCTTTGTCCTTGACTAAATACGAAAACAAAAGTGGACAAAGAAATATTATGTGTTATGCTAAAAATTAACATGCCTATCTATACCTATTTTACACTCATTTCTTGTTAAAAGTTTTTGTTTTTTTTTTAGAATTATGCTATAAATTTATCCAAGAAAGGAATGTCTAGGTAATAAAATGTCTAGGTTAAATTTTTATATGAAATAGAGATAGAGATTCTTGTAGTTAACCAAAAAACAATAAAAAGAGAAAAAACAACAACAACAACATACTAATTAGACCAAATAAGAGAAAAAAACAACAACAACAAAAAATGAGCATTGGAACACATTTAAGTATCCCTTTGTCCTTGACAAAATACGAAAACAAAAGCGGACAAAGAAATATAATGTGTTATGCTAAAAATTAACATGCCTATCTATACCTATTTTACACTCATTTCTGTTAAAAGTTTTTATTTTAGAATTATGCTATAAATTTATCCAAGAAAGGAATGTCTAGGTAATAAAAGGTTTAAGCTGACATATAATTTAGATATGTAGCTATTATATTTGATAGTGCACATTACACTTTATGCTATGGGTTAAATTATATCATATAGTTGCATTAATATAAATATAAGGGAAAGGTGTTTAATCGGTTATTCGTATCTGTAAACAATTAATTTACTTAAAATTTATAAAAGTATTTAATTTGTGTTTTCATTTCATATATAATTATTCTGAGTGTTTACAGCTACAGACATATTATCAACATACAGCATCATGTTGTTGTTTTTTCATTGTCTGACATGTGAATATTTTGTTTTAGATAAACTTTATCATCATAATGTTATATTTGTAACCAATTTTATAGCACATTAGATGATTCATTAAATACAACAAGTTGCTAACAATATATATTACATGAAGGTTACACCTCATGTAAAGTATCACATTATATAACAGTATTATGTTATAGCACAATAAGGTTCAGTAGATACAACAGTATGTTGACAATATTGTAAACTGTAAAGGGTTTAAACTACAACAGCTGTACCTCATGTGTAATACCAATTACTATTATTTTGTTTAAAAACTATATGTGTATCCTCTTGCGAAGTTCGGAAGATAACAATAGATTCATTAACCATGTTAAGTGGATATCGCATACACGTTGTAAGCTAAAATGCAAAAATATATCAGCATCAAAGAGGAAACACCAAAATACTATTTTGTTTGAGTTTAATCTTTGTAAACCGTATTTTGAAAATTTGATACATTCTTTTTAAGAACATGTATTAGAGGTATAAAAGCTGTTGCGTTAGTGCTACAGTGAACGGGTATTTGATTTTAATTCAGACATATTTAACATTTCAAAAATATATTGTTGTGATAATGTTTCTAAATTGATATATCTACAACAACAACACCATGTCTATTCGTGTAATACAAACATACAGGCATATTAAATTGTGATCAAATTAAAATCAAGTTGTAAACAGCTTGTTTCTATTTAGTTAAAAGAACAACTTACTACCTGATGGTAAAACATTGATAATATTTCTAATGATTTACTTTCTGCGTGATAGTTTAAAGCACAGTTTAAGATATTTTTACAACATAATTTATGTTTATATAAATGGAGTAAATAAACATTTGTATTTGACCATACCCACCTATTAACAGCTACACATTTATATATACATTAACACATATACACGTTTATATACTCATACCTTTAAGTTGAGTTAGATTTAATAAGTGTTACAATTTTAATTTTTTTTTTTTTTTTTTTTTTAAATTATCATGATTTATGTAAACAATATTAATCGAATTCATTTTTATTATATAGATTGACTAAATAAACATTTGTATATGACCATACGCACCTTTTTACAACTTCACATATATCTATAAATGAACAAACATACATGTTTATACAAGTATGCTTTTAAATTGAATTAGATTTAATATTTGTTACATCTTTAATTCATTATTACAATTATCATTATTTTTATAAACAATACAAATCGAAATCATTTTTATTATATAGATCGAGTATATAAACATTTGTATATGACCAAACCAACCTATTAACAACTACGCATATATATATACATGAACACACGTACACGTTTATACACATATGCCTTTAAGTCGAATTAAATATTTGTTACCAGTTTAATTCATTATTACAATTTTATCATGTTTTTTGTAAACAATATTAAAATAATTTTATAGGATATATTATATAATTAAAAATGTTGCTGCAATCGTATATGCGCACTTTTTCGTTAATGTACTTACATGATTCTGTTATGTTCATAAAAGGACGTTCGATTAAAAAAGGTGTACACAAGATTTGTATATACTATGCTGAATGTTTTTCTCTCATAGTACAGCGATATTTCTTCACGCTTGACTTGTGTGTCTGTTCAACGTTCTGCACTGTTGATTTCAGTTCATATGTATACTTCACCACAAAGATTTGGTCCGGTTTACAGGTTTATACCAATTAGGTTTTTATATTCATCAAACTGTATCACTCGTATGTCCCCTCTTGCATGTTGGCAACTTTTTTTTTTACAGAATTATAAGAGAAGATTAAGAATATATAAATGATAATTCATGTCAAAATTATTTATTTTAGAAAACATCTTATTTCAAAGCTAATGACAGTTATAAGGGAACTTATTTGACATACAATTATATACATGTATCAATGTTCACACTACTCAAAATCATCTTAGCTGACATAACTCTGTAAAGCTAACAATATATGTCTTTACAGACAATCAAGAAATTAATTTACTAATCAAAATACCTTCTTTCTTTCTTTTGCATCATATAAGGCCATGGTAGCAAAGATGGGCTCTATTTCCAACTCCAATCTGCCACGAAAAAATAAATGAAAACATAGTTACATGTACATTTTGCGATTCTTCTAAAATCTGCCTTATTTGAAAATAATATCAAAATATTATGATGGGAAAATTGCTACTGGTAACTCCAATCTTATATGAGTTTGTACAACAAATACCGACTAACTTCAGCTGCAAGCATTTGACAAGTATTCTGTGTCCAAAGTGCTCAGTGGGAGCCATCACAAATGCACGCTTCTCGATTTGGTCCTCCTGAAAAGAGAAAGAAAGAAAATTGGCTCAAGGAAATTCTATTGGTAACAAATTCTTCATAATCTTTATAAAATATCCAAATTAAGTAGTATTTCAACAAAATAAGGTAATGTGGCTAAAGACAGTGGGTGCTCTAGTATAATTTTTTAAATGCTTGTTTTGTTGTTTTCTATTCAAGTGTTCACTTTTGTATATATAAATTTAAGGACTTGCATATTTCTTTTTAAACAAATACAGGAAATGAACTCCATCCTCAAATAAATCCAGAATTACATTTATTATAATTATACTTATAAAAAAAATTGATTATATCCCCTGAACAAACCTCGTCCTGTGGTGGATACAATGAGAACAGCGTGTCTTGACGGTGCTGCTGACGCTGTATCTCATTTCCACGGTCAATCTCATCATGCGTTGCTCGATCAAACAGGTTTGGAAGCTGTGCGTCGGCCTGGGACTGCTTCAAGTCAAATATGCTGCTGGCCCAGCTGCCTCGAGGTGTCTCATTCATGTGGATCGACTGACGCTTTGTGGGTGGATTCTATTGGGAAGACATATGGTTCCATTTTTATGAATGTTTAGAAGAAGACATCTGAAAATGCTAGGTTGGCGCTAACAAATGAAAAATATTAACCAAAGTTTTCTTTATTGCAAAAATACCTGTCATTTTGATTTTTTTTCCCCAGAAAATGTGAAAATAAATCATTTTCAAATAATTTCCAAAATTTGAGCAGCCACTGGCCACTTTGGTTACTGGTAATGCAAACACAGTTGAAGGATATTTTTATGTCAAATTCGCATGCATTCACAGATTTATGGGTCACGATTTTCAGTGTCAAATATGCACACATTTTAAGCACAATAACCTGTCGTTATTGACTGATAATGTTTGGAAGTATACTTTAGCCTAAATATCATTAAATATTAAAACACATTTCTGCCCTAAAGTTTAGGGCAGAAATTTGGTTTAATATTTAATGATGTATAGTAAAGAAGGCATTTTTCCGTCATATTATGATGCCAAACTCACATTTGCATGTAAACAGTCATTTAGTTTTTCATAAATATTGTCTTAATGAAGAATCCTTTTAGAGAAACACCTTCTAAATTTCTTTGCGAACCTAGTCAGATTGAAGGACCAGACAATATCTTGTTCACACATACATTTTTCAGTAAGATGTGGTCTCTAAATTGTAAATTGCAAGCCTAAAATTTTACAAGAAAGGTTTAATCAATTAGGTTACACAAAATAGTTCACTGCAAGACCAAACCTTATTTTGCTCACAGACATCCTGCATATGAACATAATATTCCAGCTGTTCAAGGTACAACAAATTAAAGCACTATTTGGACAAATACACTATGTTAGCACTAAGAAATAAAAATTAGTAGCCACAATGTTGGATTTTACCAAAATAGGTGTCATTTTGAAATACTTCCACCAGAAAATTTAAAAATTACTCATTCTCAAATAATTTCCAAAATTTTAGTAGCCACTGGCTTTTTTTACTTTTGTTAATACTAACATAAATACAAATCAGCATGCTGCCATTCAAATTTCAATGGTCGGAAATCAGCTGAAAGGAGGAATTATGACACCCTTGAGTTTACATCAAAACCAGACCTTGTCTTGTTCACAGATGTCCTCCATATCCACTTCATACTCCTGCTGTATACGGCACTCCCTATCTGCGACATGCTTGTGGTTCGTGTACTGCTGGTACCGCCGGCTCACTATGGTGTAGTCCGCTGTGTACCGCCTCACGCAGTCCAGAACGTGTGGATCAACATCTCCTCTGTGGAACAACAAAAATATTGTTTTGTGCCGTGTGAGAGTTTTTGTGTGTGTTTGTTGATGCTTTTTCGCTTTTTCGTTTTTTGGGGGAGGGGGGAAGGAGGGGGGAGGGGTTAATGAATAGGTCAATTGCCTATCATAAAGGACAATATTTTATAATTTTCACAGGTTTAGTAAAAGGTTTTCTGTATTTCACTAAGTCCAACTCATTTAATTTACTACTATATGTATTCTTACGAATATAATGATACATTTTAAAATAAATACCTCATCCATATACATTTAATTTGAAAGTCTACAGACACGTTTATACATTTTTTAAGGTCACAAATAGTCCTGAAGTAGTGGTGAAATCAAGTACCCTTATTGTGACTTATGTCTTGCATTTGATATTCAAAGTCTCCAAACTGTGTTTTAGCGAAGTTGGTTGTACTGGGATTAAAGGTGAATTTACCCTATTTCGGGAACAATATGCGAGACAGTGCGACATCTCTTGGGCAGTTTCAGGACGTCGATATCATCATCATCAGGGTAGAGCAGCCTATCTCTGTAAGGATCTCGCTCCACTAGGGACTGGTTCTGCGTGATAAACTCCTCAAAATCCGGGGGCTGAGCCACATCAACATTTTCTGCATGCTGCAAACATGTAAGAGATACAAAAAGGTTGAAGTGTTTGTGGGACTGACATGATTTAACTATGAAATTAAACAAATTAACATTAAGTTGAAATGTGAACTCAGTTGTGCATGATATTTTACATACAAGCTGCTGAAACAAATGCATGTAAACTGGTAGGCTGAAATAATTTTGTAACATTCAAATTCAATAAAGCATATTTTAATGTTTTTTTTTTTTTTCATCTTACAATAAATAAGATAATTATAGAAAACAGAGACACAACTTCATTTGAGTAATTTTAATACTACACAAAAAAGCCTTTTACTATGAATAGTCTAACATGATACTCGATAATCGTTCTATAGACAAAGAAAAAATTATCGTTGTTAAACTACCCATAAACAACGCAAAAAGAAGATCCGATTCTGAGCTGAGCATATTAAAAAGTAGTTCCAATTACTATTGCAAAAATACATGTTAAGTCATGTTAGAATCAAAATAATTTTCGTATCATCGTTGTTTATTGGCTAATAAACAACTCTTTGTCGTTTTGATGCATCATGGCTATTAAACAACTAATAGCGCCCTCCTGGTTTAACTCCAAGCTTCAGAACTCCAAATCGTTGTTTATTGGCCGATAAACAACGATAAATCAAAATTATTTCTTAATTATAACGTTTACCTCAGTAAGGTTGACACCACTCACACTCCTAGGGAGTTCTGTGAAGATTGTGGAGGAAATCTGCTTTCTAACTTCAGCAGCATTTCCTTGCCTGAAAGACAATGATATGGTAAAAAAACAATGTTATAGTACTCAATACCGGTATGTATAACTTATTATACTAATTACAAAATTACTTGTATTACTGTCAGTGTTTTTCAGTGTGGATTTCGCAACAACCTTGAGTTTATTATACAACATATTTCTGCTATAATGTGTTGAATGTCCGACCTATGCCTTTCCATTAGCCCGTTTTTGTTATGATTTCGGCCACCTTATTTGTTGAACATGCGCATGACGTTCATTGAATGTACTTAATTATACATTCAATATCATATTGTATAGTCTGGCTTTTTTACAATAGGGAATGGTTTTTCATATTTACCAAAAATGTATAAGCAGGGCTTTCATTAACTTTTGACAACTGGAAGTTTAAACTTCCTGGCCTCTGGTTTTGGAAGTTTGCTCACAATATTTGGAAGTTTTGACAGTATTGCGCGACATAAATATACTGAACATTACAATTTTCACAGCATATTGTCTTAGTACACCTATTATTTTACAGTCATGTTTACACTCCATTTTTTCAGACCTATTGTAAACTTTGAATTATAATTAGGACTTGTACTTAGGTGAAAATTTTGAAAGTCCTCACTTCTAAGTGTTGGATATTGGAAGTCTTAAGCATTCTTTTGACTTTTTTATACTTCCATGGCTGCCATTTTGGAAGTTCTGTGACAAAAACTGGGAATAAATTACTCCCAAACATCCTTTAATGCAACCCTGTATAAGTCAAACTTTTCTAAATTAAATTTCATGTTTTTCATCTGATGTGTTGCATGGAAACGTTTGTTTTTACATGCCGAAATTTGGAATAAGTAAAAATGTTAAAACTGGGTAATTGATACAAAATTAAATAATTAAAACCTTTCTTATCTGGATATATTTGTAAAAAGTTATTTCGATTATTTATGTAACCAAGATAAACAAACTGCATGTGAACTTCCGGAAATAATGATTGAAAACAAATGCAAATTGCATCATTTTACAAAGTGTTCGAAAATAGGCTGTTTGAAAATAGGTTGTACCGGGATATGGTATTACAATATATATGTCTGTCGCCCAAACTTAAGTTAACTCGATGTCATTAATATAGTTTTTATATTCTAATTATCAATTAGTCTAATTATATTCAAAACAACTCTATCTATGCAAATGGGTGCAAAACGACCAGGGTGGAAACGACTTGGGAGAGAAAAGACAAGGGAAGGAAACAGATTGGACGCAAAACGAGCAAAAATCCTTTAAAGTATACTTTATTTTATGTTATTTTACTAAACAAATCATCGTAAATTGAATATCTAATTGTTGTGTTAATGTCTTACCCATGTAAACTCAACTGATTAAAAGATCAAACAATCTATTAGTGTTGTTAAATTAATCAGCGCAACAGATAAGGATTTTGTCAGAATTGGGTATTACCCCATCATATTTTTAATAACTGAGTACTGAAAGAAAATAATTGAGTATTTTAAATAATGTTACACCATTAGAATAAAAATAATTGAGTATTAGACGAAGATGATCTCCAAATTCTGTACAACAGCCATAATATGCGAATGGTGTTAGTTTTTCTTTAATTTATTACAAACATAACCATTTCTCTTTGCACAACACTAAACCTGCATAGTGTTCTAAACACATAAATATCTAAACTCTTTTCAAGGCGCAGTCTGATTAGTAGACCCAATTTTGACATAATATAAAACATTGCCACAAAACATTTTCACTGATAATGTAATTCTTGTCAATTTTTGCCTGTGTGTTTTTGTGGCCTAAATGATGTAGGAAACCATCTAATATGTGATTACCCTGGTGTGTCATCAATTCTATGTTATTGTAACCTCAATGCGACAATGTTTTGATACTACTTAGAATATCTAATGCGGGTGTGAAAAAACATTACTATTTCAATGGTTTCCAATGAAACTGCTTCCTATTATAGGAGTCTGTCCTTTCGTAACATAACAATTTCAAAACCATTTTCGGCTGTTTAGTACATATCTATCGGTCATTTTTCCCCATGTCAGTCACTTTAGTACACACCGAGTTTGCCGTTTTTTGCGTATTTTGATTGAGTTTAGTTACTCATCAAGTATAAAATTAAGTGGGTAAAAGTGGTTTCAGAATTGCGTATTTACGCAAATGCGCGCCTTATATGTTGCTCTGTTAATTATAAGCAGACTATCCGTGATTCCAGATAGTTTCAAGATGTTGATTAAAGGCATTGGATGACCCACATTATTAATTAATTGTACCATAAAAACATTTCGTAATTTGATTATAATGTTTGAAAATAACAAAATTACTATGTGCACATGATTAAGGTACTCGATATAATATACATACTTATTTAATTTCTGTGCAAAAGCTCGTTGGCCGGAGCCAGACATTCAGATTTATTTACAGTTTATTTACATGTATAAAACATCATTTCCGGTCTGCGTCTTCGGCTACACTCAACTATAAAATAAGAAAAAAAAATTATGTTGAATGACCCAAGGACATGACAATAAAATGTTTTACATGTATTGTATCACTACACATCTTGTCTTCATGTAGCTGCTATTTAATTATTATTAATAATTAACCTTTATTCAATTGTTAAGTTATATAGTGATTTTTTTAAAATAATCTATAGTGTACCCGGCCTTGGAACATATGAACAGATATATAGTACTTCTAACATATGATTATAAATTACAAATTCAAATTACTATTAAAAAAAACAACGAGCACATGGCAAAAACTGGAAGCTCGAAATATTAAATACAAATGAAATATCCTTTAAAATTTGAGCGGATAGGTCGCACGTGGACTAGGCCCGGTTTTACCGAGTGAGAACAGGGGGCACGTGCCCCCAGCTGACCTCCACGCATAATTATGTAATGTAATTATGTCTGGCATGAAATGTTAAATTTCGAAAAAAGAATTGGAAGAAGATTGTTGAAATATGTGGTGCCCTAAAAACTACCACAAAGAAGATCGCTTATCCAAGACCAACGCCAAAGGCATACATTCAAAGGGAGTGAGCACATGGGGCATGCACTTCCAGCTGGACACAAATCATATGCTATGCTTTAACTTCTTAATTTGTAATGTATAACAAGGCACCAGGTGGTGCCTCTAAAAAGATAGTTATCGCTAATCTCAGAAAACAGCCTTGGGCAACTTGTAGGACACGGTTTCACGGTGGCAGGAGGTGTGCGCACTAGGGGCATGTGTTCACGGCTGACCACCAAAAGATCCTTACCGCAAATTCATAACACCGCTTTAGTAACATCGTAGCACCGGTGCTAAAATGATGTGTCGATTATCGCTTTAAAGGGACTGAATTCCAGATTGTCCAATCGTAAAAACGAAAGAAAATTGTCACAAATACATGATTTTCGTACATAATCGTATAGGACACATTACAAAATTAGACACGTATGTTTTTATTTACCTGAAAACAATGATTTTATATAGATTTTTGTCCTTTTGATAGTTTTAAAATCTATAGTTTCTGCAGACGCTATAACCAATCGAGTAATTGTGTGTATTTCGAAGTTTATGTGGTCCTTCCGCGCCTGAGGCTGCAGTATCTGAGGACCCGGATTGTGTCCCAGCACTCCTACCTAATTAGAGACTCAAGAAAGTTGGGACGAATTTTGAATCACTGCTGCAATTTCCAGCTATTTATTTTTTTTACTGAAAGATTTTAATTTTGGTGTGGCCTTATGCTGTGGGGGGAAACCGGAGTACCCGGAGGAAACCCCACCTGTCCGGTATGGTGACCTCCAACCAAACTCACATGCGCCGGGAGTGGGAAGCGAACCCGGGACGCCTAGGTGAGAAGCGAGTGCACTGCGCTAGCCGGACAGCCAACCATCGAGTAATTTGTGTGTAGTACATTTTTATCGAGTGCACCGGGATTCTCTCCCATATGGCCATCGCCCCCAGAAGACTTGTTAGTTGGTTACAGGGGATCGTGCAAGATACAGGAGATGCCCAGTTTCAGAGGCGATCCTGGGTCTTTTAGTGCCCGGTGTGAAGCACCTAGTACACTGCACCTCGGTTTAACGTTTCATGCGAAAGATGAGTAATTTGAAAATAGCGCCTTTTATATTTAGGATTATCACGTGACAGTTTAGTTTTGTCGAGTCGCTTATGTGCACACTTGAAAACAGGTGCGTGTATTGGGGAATGCCGTGGCATTTTTAAATCGGTAATACCGGGTCCAAGGAAAGTACGAGCTAATTTAACTTGTATTTTTCAATGAAATATATCGTTTGTGACAGTATTTGATCATGATCAATACAAATAGTGATGATTTTACATATGTTTTTACCGTTTATACATAACTACAAAAAAAGCGTACATTTTATGCCTATCTGGAGTTCAGTCCCATTAAGCCCATTCGGGGTCAAATTTATGGTCACAAAATTCTCGAAAGCGTGGAAAAATCACTATAGCCCCCATTTTCATTACTGTTATGAATAGGTTAAACTGAAATTTATTAATATGACATAGAGCAGTCATCTGTTTATCATCTTCTATCTTTGAAACTAACTCCTTAACTGCCTAATAGGATATTCGCTTTTTTAAGCCTTCTGAAGATTCATGCAAGTGGTCCGAATTGCATTAAAAGTGTGGTCATATATGTGTATATTATTTAGTTTACTAGGTTTTCCGCGGAAAAATCGACATACGGAGAGTGACATATTTCAACTTTTGAGGCACATCGAAATGAGGTTGAGGCAAATTTTGAATCATAACTGTAGTTTCCAGCCTTAATTAATTACTTTGAACTGTTTTTAAATTTGTGTGTGGTCTGGTGATGAGGGATAGGGGGGCCGGAGTGCCGATGAAAGTCCACCACCAACTTAACTCTCCACGTATATGCATGATTGATGGTTGGATGGATTTGGGTTGATTCTGGATGGATTAATTAATTGATTCATGAGTAGGTGAATGAATGAATGAATGAATAAGTAAATGAATGAGAGTATGAATGAATGCATGAATGAATGAATGACGGAAAAACAAATAATACCCCGATCCCCTCAGACTCGTGCCCCGCAGGACAAGCATGTCTGGAACCGGCCCTGTGGACAAACGATACATACAAGCTGGAGCAATACTTTATTTCCCAAAGATATTTCAGTCAACCGCGTTCGCCCAGCATAATCTATGACACGTGCTATTTTAATTGTAAGTGTCTGATGGACATCAGCATTTTAAGGTACCCACCGAGTGTATACATTCCACAGCAACATGGGGAAAAACGGAGAACACCGTGATGTATGGTTCGGATGCCGCACTGTATTATTAAACTTCGTAGTGGTATTAAACACGCGTGTGTTGTTCTTCACATTAGTGAATACTCATTTCAGTTCACCATTATGAGTTAATAAAATAATCATATACACAATAGTGTAACAAACACAAGACAGTTTATAATACAGTCTTTACCTGGTGTACTGTTTGGCGCATCAGTAAACTGATAAAAATCTTCGCTTTAACTCTAAAGGCCACGTACGTACTATGCGCATGCGCAAAATATTTTTGCTGGATTTATGAGTTGCTATGTAATCTGCAGAAAATGGTATTTTGCCTTTTATTGTCACTTGTTACCCGACACTTATTAAGTTAAGGAGTATTCATAATAAATTTACAGGACAACAAATATAACTTCTGTATTTTTTTGTAGATGCATGTATTTGTAATTAACCAAAATGACATGTACAATAATACTTTTTTTTTCACTGTGTATGTCGCACTTATTTAACTTTCCAGGGCCCATATTCACAAAGCTCCTTAGGGAAAACTTAATTAAATTTCTTAAATTCATAAAATTCCTCATGTCTGTGGCAGTTTCATTTATATATCATTTACACTAAAATGTTACAAAATAAAAAATATTGCTTAAATGCTTCATTTTACCCTTTAGTAAAGTGAAATTATTGGATTTCACATATAAAACTGTAACTGAAATATACACTAAAGTTCAACTTTAGTTAAGATTTCCCTTAGGAGCTTTATGAATACCAGCCCAGGTAAACGTCCAACTTTCAACTACCTCGATGTTCTTTATGGTAGCTTACAAGATTTCTACAACATCTGTTGTTATTTATATCTAAATATATGCACAACAGTAAAAATATGTTTCAATAAGTTTATAGTTTGTTTTTAAAAAGTAATTGTAAATTAAGTGCTGGAATTATACATGTACAACTATTAAAATGGCTATGCCTATACCTGATCAACGTAATTTTGGGAAAATTCAAAACAGCACGTGGTGCACGTATATATAAGCAAACGTGCATCAGATTTTTTGCACAGTTTAAACGTCTTGTGTCATGAAAATTATAGCATAGTATAATACGGGTTGCATCACCATTGCAACAATGATTTTGAATTTAACATTTGCGGTATGTCTTTATCTATGTATGCCATTCACTTCCATGTATTTTATATAATCTATACAGATTTTGACAATTTATTAACATTTATTATTATTATTTCGATTGTATTCGTTAAATTGCACTTTTATAAAATATTTGGTTCACGATATTTTAAATTTAAATTATGTTTGCGTTATTACATAAATAATTTAATACATCAGTAATAAAAATTGTAAAATGTATGCATACATATGTATCTGCATTCTGTGAACAATTATAATAAAACGTTTACAAATCAAGTACGTCTGCATCAAACTCCTCGCAGCGGTTACCTCCGATAGCGGTTAACAGTAACCAGTGTCATCGCAAGTAAAATCCTTCCTGTTCTGGAAGGATTTCGTTTTTGTAAGTTTTACTTATTCAATGCAACTCATTGCGATTTTCTACATTTATGGGATTGGATTTGATCTATGCTCGGAACCAGGTAAATCTCTGCGCGGAGGTTGCATACGTCAATCCTGTAAATTTGGTGTCTTGTAACCTGTCAAGTTAAGAACGTAAATTTTGAAATAAAGTGTTTGATTGCCGTATTTTTGACTGCAAAATCCAACACCAACCGTTCATTGTGTGGCGTCTTCTTGTTCATGTATTAGCTGTTGTCATTCAATGGCATTGCTTAAGAAATTATTTTGAAACAAATGCTGACCGTGCATAGTATTCGGATTCATGCTAATTCGTGTCACCAATCAATACATTATCATTTTGGCTGTAGAAAATTGACATGCATCACAGTTGTGGATATTAACTTAAACACAATGTTTCTTATTTTTACTGATACTGTTATTTAATACAGTAATAAGAAACATGCTAATTAGCATCTAGAATACTGTGTTCCGATGGAGTCGTGACTAACCAAAACGGAAAGATAACACTTACAACTTTTAATAAACAATTATAAGGTGTAAAAATATGTTACACATACATGGCAATCATCAAATAAACATTTTTATTTATTTGGAATCCTGCAATACACCAAATCACACAACACGGTCTATAAATTAAAGTGACAACTTGCACGACAGAGTTGTTGTACAGGCCTTTTTCTGACCTTTTTGGGAAAAAGTACCTTGGTTAAATTAGGAAATCCATGACGTAAAATTTTCAAAATTGGGAAAAATTTGTATCGCTAAATCGTAAGTATAATGAAGAAATTTACAGTTGTAAATCAATAAATAAGAATTTAACAGCACTAATAATTTTAAGTTAACTCTAAATTGTGATAAATACCTAAGTAAGTTATGCAAGCAAGAGTTTGTAATCATATGCACGTCTCATTTCCTATAAGTATGTGTATATTTCTAAAAAAGCATCACCAAATCTGACCAACTTCACCAAAATAAAATTGTGGGATCTACTGTCTACATGATTTAGTTTTAATGATGTGTTAATAAACATCGTGTAGTGCCTACACTACGTAGGCCACGAAAATATGTGATAACTTGAAATGAAATCTTTACCTCCTTATATTTAAATCCTTCCATTAACGGACACATCCACTTGTGTAAATAACAAAATATTTGCCCATAATTCATGTTAAATTTCATCATGATAGAGGACAAACAAATCGTTTTTCTTTGTGTTACCCATTTTATTACACAGCTATTAGAGTGCTCTCTCCTTGTAAACAATGTCAACGATAAAATTAAAGGATATCCAAATGTAATGCCAGTGTGAAAAAACGGCTGTAAAGTATTGAACAAATCGTATTTTCACTTTCATTTTCGAAAAACCCCCAGATTTTTTACAATTTGGAATTTTTGGGTCAGAATTGTGAAAAATAATGCATATTTGGCATTGGGAACGGGTCCGACTCTCGGACCCGTAAGAGCAGTAGAAAAGGCCTGTTGTAATATGTAACAAGGGAAGCAATCCTTCCCATTTAAAAAAAATAAATTGTACAGTATAACCTTAATTACCAGAAAGAAAATAACTTGTGTACAAAACTTACAAGGACACTACTACATACATGCCATAATTTTTTCAGGCCAAAACAGGACATTGAAAAAAAATTGGCGGGACATTTGACTTCAGCGGGACACCTTAATATTGTTATTTTGTCGCATGGTCCGGGTATGGATCGTTATAATCGTATTAATTGTCCTATCGTTCATGTACATAATACATGTATTTAATACATGTATACGCTTACTAAGGCTAACACATTTTCATTTTATGAAAACGCTTAAACAAAATAATATAAACGAATCGTCACCGTTTATACGGTATACCCTAGCCTTTTAAAAGCAAAAGCGTCATTGTTGTTGCAAAACTGAAAGTAAAAATTATTTCCAGATGTTTATATCCAGTGCGCATCCGACTCGCGCAATGACGTCACATTCAAACCCACTTTTCTTGTTCTCGATTCATAAGGTTACACACAGTCTAGTTATGAGGCCTTTTTTATTCGATAAATAATGTTCATACGAGTATTTGTTTAGTGCTTTAATTCTTTTTAATCGTTACCACTGTTGAACTCATAGTATTGATTGGATAATTAATGAAGAATAAAAATCTTGATTTAAAAACATGTATATTATATATGTTTTGTTCTTGCAAAAACGTCAGGAAAATTTCCTCGTGCGCATCTTGCCAACGTGCGTCGAATGTTAAAATTCACACATACATTTTGCACTTTGTGTAAATCTTTTGTTCTGCAAGAAAAGTGCCAGAAAATTATGCTGACATGTTCGTCACGTCATACGCATGGAAAGCGTGGGTGTATTAACTGCCATATAAAAACTTTGTAGCGCAGAGAACTGTGGGATCTTTACTTTTGAAAAAAAGTTTCGTAGCGCATAACATAAAAATTAGTTATTTGTATGGCGAACATATGCAGTTGACATTTCCTCTTTAACAATGAAAAACAAAACAGCCGAATCGATAACGTAATTGTCGTTCAGATAGGTCAGTATTGATCTATGACATACAGTTACACCCTCCACATGATGACTAACAGCAATTAGCAACTGCGGATTAGAATTATGACCACCATCCCGCGAAAGCGTGACAAAGGATTAATAAACCACTGTTTGGGTTATCATTACTGCTCCTCGTCGACACGCGGCTAGCGGGCATCGTTGTCATAGGGACCAATTAAGGATTTAACGATAAGAAGTAAATTGTTGGCCCAATGTAACTTTTATTGCATACTAATATTGATTTTTGTGATTGACCAGGACAAAATGCATCTGAGCGGGACGCCGGGACAAACCTCGCGAAAGCGGGACAATCCCGGCAAGACCGGGACGTATGGCATGTATGAACTACTACTACTTTGGCACAGACTACAGAGTAAAAACAATATCTTATTAAATTTTGCAATGAAATTGGATGAGACTCTAGGCAGAAATGGATTACACAAGTAAGTTTTAACAAAACAAATTGTACTTTGCAATATTCTATGAATTTTCAGATATTTTCATGATAAGAAGCCGATACTAGAAAAAGGGGTGGGTTTTGTTTACAAGAAATGGCTGCTAGATAACGTTTATTGTTTACCGCGACACCGTCCATACTGCGACTCCATCCGAATAGAGTATAAGACTAGTATTATGCTCTGTTTATTTAGATACCATTCCTCTTAATCACACTAGTAGAAATTGTACATAAAATATGTTTGATCATACTTGTTTTAAAACATACAAAATACCAACAAAATATCTATCTTTAATTTCAAAATACAAAAGCTTTAAAAAATAACTTTGTAAACAAATGACAGCACCAAGAATAGGTCAACTATTATGATCTCCCATAAAAAACAAGTGTCTTTTGATACTGTTTCTTGTCTTTGTTAAGGTAATGACATCATCTTAGGCTGGTGCACGTGCTCTTTTTTTTTTATCAAACCTATAGAGCAATCTCTTAATCTAAATTTTAAAATATTTTTCATTTAAAGTTTGCAAAATCGAGTCTATGTCGATGGAAAAGGGGTACTGGCACTGCTTTTAAACCCATGACCAGAATATGTTTGCCCTGAAAGTGGCACATTAAAATAGTAATATTTTTGCTTGTATAACATGTTTTTGTGGCTTTATTTACTTTACGACAATGTCTACATCAAACGCATATATTTTCGAGCAGTCAGGTTAAGGAATGCATTTTAATATACTTATTATTTTTGAGCATCTTTTAAAAAAAAAAACAGTATCAAAGATATAACAGTATCTGAAGAATTAGGGATATATAGTAAATACTCCATCAAATGAATATATAATTAATAATTAATATATTGAACTATATTGTATTTGTTTTGGCTTTAATCACAGTAGTAAAATTAAGTGCCACTCATCAAATATGAACTATTTTTAGGAGATATGACAGACAACGAAGAATATCAGACAGATATTGCCATGGACATCAAAGGAGAAAACACAGAAGATGACAGTGTCGTGAATATGGGGGCAGACAACAGTAAATACAATGGCTTTGGAAATCAGGTAGAATTTGAAAATAATGAAGAAACGTTAAATTCAACATGTTCCACTGTTGAAGGGACTGTAACATCAGTTCTAGATGAAAGCATCGGTGGAGAATCTCTCAAAGTTATGGGAGACCAAGAAGAAGTATATGAATATAATGCAGCCGAGATTAGCTTAAAAGTACATTCTTCAGAACTAGACATGTATTTGTCAGATTCTGATCAGTCGGACCACACTGAGACAGAATGTCCTTCACACACCGAGGAGCTACCAGTAAATGAAATAGACTCACCGCTCCATTGCCCTCTATGTGGCAACATGTTCACAGATCCCCGGATGTTAGACTGTCTTCATGCTTACTGCTATCAGTGCATTGATAAATGTTCCATCGATCAGAAGACTTCGGCGAAAACTTTAAGATGTCCTAGCTGCGGTGCTTTTCAGATAGTGAAGTCATTTGATAACCTTCCAAAACACCCCGTCGTAGAAAAACTTGTACAGATGAATGGCAGCGACATGATGGGAATGCATTGTGTCGTGTGTGCCCTGCACGAAGAGCAGAGAGAGCCTACAGGGAAATGTGTGGATTGTGGCGATCTTCTGTGCGACCGTTGCTGCGAGAAACACACTTTCTCCAGACTGACTGCAAAACATGTAATTGTTCCACTTGATAGTGATTCCCCAATTCCTAAGCGTAGTCAGTACAGCATATGCCCTCAGCATGAAGAACTGTGTTCAAATTTTTGCACAAAGTGTAGTTCTGCTATTTGCAAAATGTGTGCTAATGAGGAACATGCAGGGCACACATGCATCTCCTTGGACAAAAAGAGCCAAGAAATCAAGAAGGATATTGATAAGCAAATGTGTGAGTTAGAAGAGGCCCTTGTGTCAATGGAAAAGGATGCTACATGTGAAGAAGACATTAATATGCTAGATAAGCTGGAAGAAGAGCAGCTTAATGTTTTAAGAAATGGAAGAGAAAAATACATTGCATTGGTAGAGGAAAGTTATAATGCCGCTACAAAAAAGCTCAGTGCTGGGTATAAAAGAACTAAAGAGCGATGCATCCACAGACATGCATTTATTAGAAACAGAAGAAAAGATGTTAATAGCATCAACAAGATAGTCAATTTCATTTTTTCAGAGGGACGTATTGAGGAAGTTATGCAAATGGAGGAGCTAGTTGTGCACAGAATTGACATTGTGAAGAGAAATGTGAAGAAAACATTCCACAAGGTCACGTCAAAGAGTAATTTACCAAGAGCAGAAATATGTCATGAACTTTATGATGAACTGAAAGCTGAACCTTGTTTTTTTAATGTTGGATTTGCAAATCGCAAATCAAAAGCACCGTGTCACCATGACGCAAAAGCGGTGAATACTTTATGCCCACGCCAGTACAGTCAGTCCAAGGTACACGGTGACAACCCAGGTAAGGTCAATTATGGAGATTCACCTCTGTTGCCAAGCAACCAGCCCAGAGTACCACTAGGACGAGGGGCTCTGTTAATGAGCAGAAGAAACCTTACGCTTGGAGCAACATTGAGGTCCCAGGGAATGGAAGAAAGCAAACATCCATCAAGAACCGCCATAAACGAACACTTTGTGAGCTCTCAGAGAATTGAAGAAAGCAAACATCCATCAAGAAATGCTGTCAGCGAACACTTTGTGAGCTCTCACAGAAATGCACATGCTGCCTCCTTTCGACAGGTTGGTAATCAGTCCTCCAATTGGCTAGGGTCTGCCAGACAGGGGTCACTATTGGGGGACTATCCGGGACCTCATGGGGCCATGAGCGCCAGCTTGTCGGCCACTCAGCAGAGGATGTTTGAAGCTGCCAGGGTATCGGTCAAGAGTGAGAGAAACGTCTTTGCCAACTTCACCGATGATCAGTTATCTGGTTATGAACTTGGGCCTGTCTCATGTTCTGGTTTGTAGATGGTTCCGTAAAGTTCAAAAAACAAATGTATTAAGAAATTATCATTACATGTATTGTACACGATGATTATTACAGTCCTTATTGATATTAAACATTAGATTGTTTGTGGTTGGGTTTGTTGATCAGTTTTTTATAAATAATTTTGAAAGTAAATTGTTCGTGTTTTTAAATTATAGTATAATGTTGATTTGTAATAGATATCAGGATGGAAGTGTAGTACTAGTTTTCACGAAATGACCATTCACAGGTGTGGACATTGACAGACAAACAATATTAGCGTCATCATCAGACACTCTACCAGACCGCCACATGACTGTGCCCGTGTTCAAGCAACGATTTGCAGTCTCGGTGCAGATCGACTCAGACAAGAAGATGCCTGAAATCGGCGGAATAGTTTTTACTTCTCCAGTAGGTGGCCATCATAATTTGGTTGTTATACTTGACTTTGTGCAAAACTATATACATCGCATGTACAATATAGATATAGAGGATATTTGTTTAATGCAGTGTAAGATCATATTTTATTTCATGAGTGGTCATAGAAACAATATTTTCACGAGTGGCAAGTAGGTTATTTCAAAGACTGCATATGTTTTCAGGAGAACTTTGTGGTTTCTGACTCCCGCAACCAGATGTTGAAGGCATTCAGCGGCAAAGGCAACTTCCTGGACTTCATTGCGGACCCTGGACCGATGTCTTTGACCTTCTGTAATGGCTGGCTAATGTGGAACAGCCAGTTCTCCAATATCAAGGTATCACTTTAGTGTTCAATACAGCGAGTTCTCCAATGTCAAGGTATCACTTTAATGTTCAATACAGTCAGTACTCATATATCAAGGTATCACTTTTAATGTTCACTACAGCCAGTACTTGTATATCAAGGTATCACTTTAATGTTCAATACAGCCAGTACTCGTATATCAAGATATCTTTTTAATGTTCAATACAGCCAGTACTCCTTCAATATCAAGGTGTCACTTCAATGTTTAGTACCATTAGTACTCATATATCAAGGTATCACTTTTATGTTCAATACAGCCAGTACTCTTATATCAAGGTATCACTTTAATGTTCAATACAGCCAGTACTCCTCTCCAATATCAAGGTTTCACTTTAATGTTCAATACAGTCCGTACCCGTATATCAAGCTATCACTTGAATGTTTTATTAAGACAATACTTTGTAATTCAGTGACTTTTTTTCTTCTTTGGCACGGACCTATTCCCATCTCTTAAAATTAATGAATTTAAGACTTAATGAACTATTACTTGTTATATTAGCCCAATGCTTAACTTGTAGATTAATTAATATTCTGATAGTTGGGTGAAATTTATTAGGGCCCCGCAAATTTTTTGCAGGTGCCCTATACTAATCACTGTCCGTCCGTCCGTCCACATTTTTCATGTTTTTCTTTCATAACTTCAAAACCGTTTCAGCTAGTAATTTGAAACTTCATGGGTGGATAGATCTCGTCAAGGAGAAGTGCAGTGCTCAAGATTCATTACTCTGCACTTCATGGTTTTGGAGTTATTGCCCTTTGTCAATTTTTCATGCTTCGTTTTTGCCTGGAGCATAACTCTTAGACTATAACTTGAACTTCATAGGTGGATAGATCTCATGAGGAGAAGTGCAGTGCACAAGAACCATTACTCTGCACTTCATAATTCTGGAGTTATTGCCCTTTGTTAATTTTTCATTTTCAGGCGGAGTCGACTTTTGGTTTCAGCTCTCTAACTTGAGAACGAATTGAAATATTTTAATGAAACTTCTTCCATAGATACCTTATATCGAGACCTGGCTAGGGATTACATAGGGGGTGGATGGGGTCACTGTCAAGGTCACCGTTACAAAAAATAGAAAAACGGTTTCCACTCAATTACTTGAGATCGAATTGAGCTATTGTAATTCAACTTCATACATAGATACCTTTTATCAAGACATCGCTTGGGATTGCATTGGGGATGGGTGGGATCAAGGTCAAGGTCACCATTACTAAAAATAGAAAAACGGTTTCTTCTCAATTACTCAATAACAGACCCTCACCTTCAAACATGCTATCGTTCGGGGCCCGCTGCCACTCCTGTGACAGAGCTCTAGTTATAGATTAGTCATATAATTATATTCGTTTGACGGTGATTGCTGCCCAGTAAGGTTGATCACTTGGACGCATTTTCAGTTTTGAAGAAAAAAAACATTTTCCTGATGTTAATTTAACTAATTCCCAATCCCACCTATATGCACTATGAATGTTCAACAGTTCCTGTCCATTATTACCAAGACCGCAGCCTTAAATGTGTTCGTGTACAGAACTTCTTCATTTCCAGTTCTACAACACACGGACACAAGAGGTGATTACCAACCCGAGTCTGAGCCAGTCAGCCCAACACCCACTGACCTCCTGTCGAAACCAGACCTACCTGGTGGGCAACGTGAATAAGTCCTCCATAGAGGCATACACTGTCGACGGTTGGTAGATTTCTTATGGTGCACAGGGAGGAATTATGTTGTTGAAACTAGTGCTGTTGTAATGAACTACAGCCAAAATACGGTACTATGAATATAAATAACTAAGGATATCAACAGATATCTGAATATCTGGATATCTGTATTTAACATTAGTATCTGAATATTCGTATAAAAAAAACTGAATATTAGATTTTTTCTCGATTTTCTATAAGGCATAAAAACGCCCGTGTTGTGTGTATATTAACCAAACACAGCTATTGGCCACTTTCGACTCTACAGGGGGTCTCCACCTTGTACTGCGGAGTAATCATAACCTTGGTTGGTATACGATTATCAAAAAAACAAAAGCAGGTGTTTTCACACTACACTTACTTTGACATGACTGTTAAAAAAAACAATATTTTAGAATCTATTATGCCAATTAGGTACCTCCCTCTTGATCTGAGATGGTTCTCTACCAATTAACAATGCAATTAATTTGAATAGACCCTTTTCACATTCCCGTTATCGAGTACTATAGGAGTTGTCTCCCTTGATAAAGCGAATCGAGAACGAGGCTAACAATGTATTGGCTGTAATTGTCCATAAAGGAAAATAATGTTCAGTGGAGAAAATGTCAAATAAACTTATAAAATGTTGTTGTTTTTTTTCATTAAACTTGTCTCTGTTTTATTCACTAAATTATATATACGTGGATATGTTTCAAATACTTAAATTACAATGCAAATAATGTAACAATCACAACATAACCAAATCTGCTAACGAAACTATATTTGACATCAATTCATGATTATGTTACTTCATATTCAGATCTGAATTTTTAATGATTGAAATAAGTCTATAATTGCCGAATTTATTGCAGGTTACATAATTAATTAATTAATATTTAATTAACAGTTCGTTTATTCCGTATTCAGTGTCATCTGGGGTAATTATATAACAGCTTGACAGTTACAAATAACATAATAATAATAATTATTATTATTATTATTTTATTATTATTATTATGCAGTATGAGCAAAAGAAATTGATATCCCGGAGTATGCTTTTTTGTTCATTTGAGTGAAGCAACTTAAGACTTCAGCCAAGTTTACCAGAATTTATCAAAGTCGTTTTTTCTTTGTACTCTCTGATGATAGAGAACCAAAACAAACAAAAATATGACTGCGAAATAAAACATCATTATTTAATATCAAAATGTCGAAAAGCAATGTTAACTATCGTTATATGTCTTCAAACTTTGTGTACAAACAAATGTATAAACTATAATTATTTCAAGCAAATGATCAGGATAATTGCCAATAAATTTCAAATTTTGGCTTAAATAAAGGTATTTCTTATTTTAAATGATGGTTATTTCACTGGTTATCAAGTAGATTCAGGAAGTCAGTGGCACATCTGCCTAGACAATAACCTGTACGTGTATTACTTCACTAATTGGGATGCACTTTGATTACATAATTGTGCCACATGCTATTTTAAAAATTAGGACCTATATATACACATTCTGGTTACATAATAATGGTCAGGTGTTTATAGAAGATTATGATCTTATAATTGATAAGACCAGGTTTGTACAATACGAAGTCTGTCAGTCTCCGACAAATTCCCTAAGTCTAAATTGCGTTTTGTTTCCATTTTTAGTGGCGATATACTAATTAAACTGACAATCTCTTGTCATATGTCATTATTATATTTTATTACACCTCACGTGACCAGGTATATATTTTTTCATATCACTCTCACGCAGAGCTAAAAATACAACAATTTGTTTTTCAAAACAAAACAAACTTGAAAGACTATACAACTTTTACCTCCAAAGTGCTGACGTCGATCCACGGTATTTATACAATTAATATTCAGCTACAAGCATTTGCAGTTCCTTTTTGTATCCACAAAGCATACATTTTTTTTATTTCAATTTTTCTCGTGAACCGCGCTAACCAGAAACGCGATGTGTTTTCGAAATCAACCATGACTGGTCAAAATGTATCTTTAAATTCGTATTTGTCTCCAAACCTGTATCCGATTATCAATATTGGTGTCCAAAATAATTTTAGACATCACCGCTGGATGGTTTATTTAATTCAGTTTTTAAATACGACACAACTCAACCCTATGTAATAATATCAGTCCATTGAAAACTGGTTTGTGTCGTCACTGAACAATGTGTTTACAGATTATGCCACACATTTATCCGTTATGTGATCTGAAAATCCATTAAACATCAATTGTATATTATTCTTTTTTTAATCACACGATAACGTTCGCCCGTACTTTGCCATGTTTATAACCAATTTAATCTAACGCGCTGTAGAAACTTCATATCGGTCACGCATCTTTAAAACTGACACGTCTAAATATAGCTACATACACACTCAATGGTCATGCCAGTAAAAGGTTAAGGTCATGTCTGCGAATCATTGGAAAGTACAGAAGGCTGATTCTGCAATGTTTTAACTAGATAACTATTGTATTGTGAGATGGTAATGTCAAGCCTCGGCTTGCGTAGCATATATTACTAGTGTCTACATTAAAGTAATGGTGAAACAAATCGTGAAGCTTATCATTTCAAGGTGGTATACGGATTGTTCGGTGTAATAAAATAAATAACACATGGCTGAGAGGGTGATATAAATACTATCAACCCTTGAAAAGTTATATCAACCTCAGCTACCACCTCCTTTGATATAACATTTCTCCGGTTTATTGTATTTTATATCACCTTCTCAGCCATGTGTTATTTATATAATGTATATCATTTATATAATGGTTATTAAGAAGAAAACTAAGTAAATATTCATAACATTTTAAAAGTAATATACTGTAAATGCCCGCTATGCAAGCAGTATTAACCACTATCAATACATCGCCAGTCGCATTTTTGATTTGCCGATAAATTATTGTGTAGTGATAATCGCTAAAAATGGGAATGTGAAACTTGTCTATTATCAATGTCCAAAACTACTATTGAAATCTGATGAATCACTTGGTAAAGAATTATTTTTTCTGATCTGTAAAACTTAAAAGGCTATCTTATCCAGTCAGTTTGCTTCCAATTATTACTAGCATTTCACTTAGTTTTCTTACTTAATTATTTTACAAACCATTGTGTTATGCAGATTCAAAATAAAACACAATGTTACTAGTAAATCCAACTTAGCATATAAACTTTGCCTCTTACACTGATTGCGCAAATTAAATGTTAAATTTGGGTACTTAAATTGAAACAATTGTTGCAAAAAACACAAAACACAACAAACAAAAATTGACATAGTTTTAGTTACATGTACTTAAATAATTTGAAACTGTTTAGTTTTCAAAATACAGGTATTGTAATTGAGAACAAAAAGATGTGTCTAGATGTGAACTTAGTTTAGCAACTTTAACAAGCTCCAGATTCTTGTCTGTATATACAGATATCTGGATAATACCCAAATATTACATACGAATATCCAGATAGCAATTACTACAAAATCTAGTAATACAAATTCAATTTAACTCAAGATTTTATCATTTTCAGTTATTCAGGAGCTTTCTGTTTAGTTATCCGACATTATATAAATATCATATGGCAGCGTGTCTGACATTGATATTGTCAGCCTGAGGGCAGAATGTCGCCCGAGGCGAAAGCCGGGTTAATAAAAAGGTAAAAATTCATTAATTCATTTAATTCTGCCCATCAAGATTCAAGAGTGTTTAAATATTCTTCCTTCTTCAGAATTACTTGCAAATCTGTACTCTTTTTTTTTCTGACAGTTACTTCCGAAGAGAATCGCTTGTTTACACATTGAATAGTAATGTCATGACATGGGAGGCAAACAATCCATAATTTGGTTAAAAAAAAATTGAAGAAGTCACTTGCCCTTATTTGACATTCAAAATGTCAGTGTGGTCACATGACCTGACAGTCACTTTCGCTTGGTCACATGTCAAAAACGTCGAAAATGTTTTGATAGTCAAAATATCTCTTTCTCGGTTAATGGGATTTTATCATTGTAGACAAAAGTGAGGTATAATAATGCTATTTACTAAATACATGTAGCTTCAGAGAACACATTGAAGGTATATCTCAAACATAAGAATGTTGAAATACAGGAAAGATAACATGGCAAGTTAACCTTCAGAAGATCCAAGCATTATTTGACCAGTTCCAGGCAAGTTGGTGCTAACAAACATTCTTTGACCAGTTTCAGGCAAGCTGGTGCTAACAACCATTATTTAACAAGTTCCAAGCAAGTTGGTGCTAACAACCATTATTTGACCAGTTCCAGGCAAGTTGGTGATAACAAACATTATTTCACCAGTGCCAGGCAAGTTGGTGCTAACAAACATTTTTATTTGATCAGCTCCAGGCAAGTTGGTGCTTACAACCATTCTTTGACCAGTTTCAGGCAAGTTGGTGCTAACAACCATTATTTAACAAGTTCCAAGCAAGTTGGTGCTAACAACCATTATTTGACCAGTTCCAGGCAAGTTGGTGATAACAAACATTATTTCACCAGTGCCAGGCAAGTTGGTGCTAACAAACATTTTTATTTGATCAGCTCCAGGCAAGTTGGTGCTTACAACCATTATTTGACCAGTTTCAGGCAAGTTGGTGCTAACAACCATTATTTAACAAGTTCCAAGCAAGTTGGTGCTAACAACCATTATTTGACCAGTTCCAGGCAAGTTGGTGATAACAAACATTATTTCACCAGTGCCAGGCAAGTTGGTGCTAACAAACATTTTTATTTGATCAGCTCCAGGCAAGTTGGTGCTAACAAACATTATTTGACCAGTTTCAGGCAAGTTGGTGCTAACAAACATTATTTGACCAGTTCCAGGCAAGTTGGTGCTAACAAACATTATTTGACCAGTTCCAGGCAAGTTGGTGCTAACAAACATTATTTGACCAGTTCCAGGCACGTTGGTGCTAACAACCATTATTTGACCAGTTCCAGGCAAGTTAGTGCTAACAACCATTATTTGACCAATTCCAGGCAAGTTGGTGCTAACAAACATATTTTTGACCAGTTCCAGGCAAGTTGGTACTAGGCCTAGAATATAATATTGTTTGTTTCCCCTCCGTCGACCGACCCAGCAAAATCACGCGACCCAAACAATTTTAAGGACCAAAGAAAACAATTTTTTTTTTTATTTGTGTGTGAAAATGCGGGTTGCGAATCCTTAAAAAGAATCCAATAGCGTGTACAAATCTTACTTTCAAAAGACGCTTATAAAATGACTTTAAACGGACAGTTCGAGGTAACTTGTAATTCGTCGTATTTTGACGCATGTTTTTACGAAAAGGACGCCATAATATTCAGTGTAAGATTCTAGAGGGCAACCATTTCCGCTTGCATATGCATGTTTTTTTAAAGACAAAGAACGCCCACCGGCAATGAACAAACTCGCCTTTATGCACCAAGTCTCCATTATCGATAAAATCTTGACGCCGGAGGAGTCAGCTTAACAAGAGCCAAACAGTAAAATGAGCGTCGTTGTTAGAAAGTTTATCACGCCCTCATTCGAATTTTAATTGGAAAAGGTGCAAGTCTTTTGTAACACATTTGCGTTAGGTATATGTTTTGTTATAGATGTTAGATGCGTGTTTTTAACAGCCGCGTTTGTAATAATTACTACAAATTAAAATAGTAAATAAATAAATAATTATAAATAAATATAATAATTTTGGTGAATTTTGGTGAAAGGAACCGTTTACTAAGAATATGAATTATGACGTCATTTAACTCGACAAACTGATCGCGTCAAACGTCTTATTTTGTAAAAAAAAATATAATTACTAGATCTATTCAAACTCATCACTGCACACGGATTAGAATTATGCAAAAACTTTGGCTGTGGTAACATTTGAATGAAAGTTAGCGGAACTAAAGTCCTTGTCAAAAATGAAAGTAAATAAACTTCAGCGCCTTTTCTTGTTATTTTAATTTATCCAAAATGTTGTGTTGCTTTCTTTTTATTTTAATGAACGAAGTCCTATTTGTTTTTATTTCCATAGAATGCTAATTCATTTATGCGCTAGCATTTGCGTTGTTCAGATACAAATTACAGATTGATGCTTTTAAACACTATCCATGTACTAAGCGTGTAACACGCTTTTCAGCTACAAACTGCTAGTCGCAGTTTGATAGTTACCATTGCTATGGCTGTTGCTAACAGCGTTCTGTTTTGGATGCCCGGCAAATTGCAACGTCAGGCTATTACTCATTAGTTTTAATAGGTTTTTATTACTAATGCTCTTGTTTTTAACGTGTGTTGTTGTTTGTTAAATTTTGATAAATTATTGTAAGGTAATTAGAACATAGTATTACGTAAATAAGCAGAACGTTATGAATCTACTACAACGAAAATAATCAGAATTAATACTATAACGTAACATTTTGAACACAAGAAAAATATGAATGAAAATGACTATAATATTGTGTATACAAATAAAATATTTTTTCGACCTACCGACCCACCCGTCATTAGCATGGGTCGCATGAGGGTAAACAAACAATATTTTATTTTCGGCCAAAACAAAAATTATTTGACCAGTTCCAGGCAAGTTGGTGCTAACAACCATTATTTGACCAGTTCCAGGCAAGCTGGTGCTGTACATGGTGCCGAAGGGTTATGACGGGCAGGTGATACACGATGTCACTGGGATCGCAACGAGAAGCAAGAACCAGCTGGTCGTGATTGACAACTACAACAAGAAGGTGGTCGTCAACGATCTAACGGGAAGATTCATAGGTAATTAATGTTATATTGTGTGCGTTTGTTATCGAGGTTTATTACAAATGTGATTAAAGACCAGCAAGTCAAGAACATAAGCATGTTCATTATGTTTCTATGACCTTTATTTTCTATCTCAAAACATGGCTTATGCTGGGTATTGGTCAGTTATGCATGCACAAAGAACATATAGACAAGTGTTCTAAGATATATTACAATTAACGAGCAGACTCGGAGTGGGTGTGTACTATCACTTAATGATGTTTTCTCAATGATATTGATCATTTAATGGCTGTTTTTAACGTTACAAAAAATAAGCTGCATATGCTTTAGCTAAATAAAATAATCCCTTGAATGGGATTATGCGTTCTTTAGGTTTTCTTTGGCACATGCTTAGCATTCCAAAGTTTGTTTGTTTGATTTTTTTGCCATTTTTAACAGTATATCATGGCGGTCAGTTAACCTACTCACACTTTTCCTGGGCAAGCTTAGCCGATCTAAGCGGTTTATCAGTACTAAGTGCACATACCCATGCCAGTAACTGACAACTGCCCTACTTGAATCAGAGGTAGCGGGAGAATGGCCGTAGAAATAATTTCATGACCAGTCACCACACAAGTTATGTGGCCGGGCTGGGGTTCGAACTCACGATCCCCGGATTGACCGTCCAGCGCTCTACCAACTGAGCTAGCTGGGCCGGCTGATAATAATGCTTTAGATTGGAGTACAAAACAGGTTACAGCCGTATGAAAATACAGTCATGCATTTATAGTTTCATTGCAACAGTCGACAAGCGTGTGTGTTTGTTAAAAACGCAGACGATGGAATTCTTTCTTCATTTCATATGAAGCACATCCTGAAGATTTCCAGAAAACATACCGAGGAATCACTTGAATTTGTGGGGTACAAATTTTGCGCGCTTACAATCGCGGGCATATTCGCGTGGTCTTAAATTCGCGCAACTACGCTTTTTGAAAAAAACAAACACGAGAATTTGTTTTGACACAAAATATTTGCCAATTATTCAATTATGCAACCAGACAGAATGCCAATGAAGGGTCCTATTGTGACAGCTTGTCTGTTCCAACAAACACGTATATTAGTACCGGATTATGCTCTTAATTTACAACAGTGGTCGCAGATTTAGGCAAGACAATAAATACAATATCTCACGTTATGTCAAACTGACACCTTGTTTATTAAGCGCCGATTAAAATACTCGTTTCGGCTCAACATCGAGGGTGCTCATTCTTTGCTCAAAAGATCAACTTGTGAAAAGTAACATCTTCATGATCATTTTACTCATTGTGTTACGGGTGTTCATAATCGTGCCTTAGCGTAACTGTGTTATAGAAATACAATTTTGTTGTTATGCGTTAAGAAATTTTGACGTTCTGCGTGTCGGCATAATTTTCGGACGCTGTTTTTAGCAGAACAAAGGATTAACACGTGCAGTTTAATTGTAAAACATAATTCGTGTTAACATCACATGAACAGTAATATTCGGAAAGGCGTTTCGGATTTGGAATTGATTATACGCGATTTGAAATTAATTACAATGAATAATGGGATATTTTACAGATGGATATAACACGTTAAGGATGTTGACAATAATGGAAAAGTCAAGATTATTACATTTATGTTTTGAAATCACGAAAATGGGCTGTAGTGTATACATGTATAATTATATTTATGGAATCAGTGAATCGCGATATAGCAGATCTGCTGTGCATGACCGCATTTAAATGTACGAAAACACCAGCAATTTAATTTAAAAGAAAGCAAATGCATTCATTAATCAGAATGAAGCCGACGAAGAAAACTTTCAAAAACATTCATTAAAAACACTGCATCGTAACATATAGGCCTATCTGAGCATATTTACGAACGATTGGCGACATACATTTTAAGGAACGAGTAAGCTCCCAAGGTGTTGCTACACTACCAAATCGGTAAATATTTGCGGTGGTCATAAATTCGCGCAATGGCGGGAGCGCGAAAAGCGCGAAAATTAGACCACCGCAAAAATTAGTGATTCCACAGTAGTTGATGTACAGTAAATTTAATTTTTCAAAGACTGACTCGGAAACGATCAAACAGAACACTAGCATGGGAAATCATTGCAGCAGTCATTGAAATGTTCATGTTTAATCTCAAAGATATAATCATCAAATCCCAAAGTACTTCCTTTCTTAATAATTATTTCAGCAAGCGTCAAGTGTCGGGAATTGCTAAAAATGAGGTCAGTCAGTAAATCAAATAAATAAAAAGATGATATCAATTTATTCTTCAGACAAATAATTTGATGAGAATTACAAAGGATTATTTTGTATCACCATCAATCAATTTTTGAGGAAAAGGTGATAGAAACAACTACAGCAGATCTCTGTACATTTCCTGTGACAACATTGATGTTACATTTTTAATTCAACTATAGACGAGTTTTACATTCCCATTTTTAGCGATTATCACTACACAGTAATTTATCGGCGAATCGAAAACGAGGCTCGCAATGTATTGATAGTGGTAAATACTGGTTGAATGGCGGTCATTTAAAGTTTATTACTTATAAAGTGTTATAAATATTCACTAATTTTACTTCTTAACAAACAGAATTGATTTGATACATAATGAAATTATGATACGATAAGCGAGTGTCAGTTTAACTAGTAAAAATGCAATTAAGACTGAGGTACTTTCTCTGAGACAGATTTCTAATTGTCAAAACCTGGTCTAATAAATTATTAGATCATTATCTTGTATAAACACATGAGCATAATTATGTAACCAGAATTCAGGTCCGTATCTTAATATAACGTGACACAATTACGTAATCACAATTACGTAATCAACATGCGTACCATGTCCAATTAGTGAAGTAATACACCAGTTATTGTCTCGGCAGTTGTGCCATTGACATCAGGAATGTACTTGATAACAACTATCAAGTGAAATAACATTATCATTTAAACTAACAAACTAACTTTATTTAAAGACGTTCGCAACAAAAAGAAAATAATTGGGTTAATTTCTCCTTTTGCTTCATTATTTCTTTATTGTATATAGGTTACACTATAGTAATTTCAATCAATAAATATTAATCTTTGTTAGTCATTAAGTTCCAGTCAATGGTTAAAAGTTCATAACGCATTATAATAATCAAAAACACACGTTTACAATGTATTGGCAAACAAATTAGTTTTTAAAAAAATCCATTAAATATCTCAATTCTATTTTGGCAATTGATGCATTGTTTACGTAAACACGAAACATAAAAAAGGCTATACAGGTACCCTACTTAAAGTCCAATATTTCCCAAACAAGTTTGGTGACCCATTGTTTTTATAAATATTTTAGTGTCAGTATACATTGGTGAATGTATGTGCGAACATTGAAGTAAATCTGTCGTTTGGAACAAAATATATTGATGCATAATAAATGAACTTTCAGAAGGTATTATTTGTACCCGTGTGACCTACTTCAATGTCCAGTAAAATTCATTATTTTAACAGTAGTTGTAGGTCAAGTGTTTTTTATTACCAAAAGACACTTGTATATTGCCAAACAAGACATGTGGAAACATATCAGTTGAAAGAACCATAACCTTGTTTGACAAAAAGCTCTCCTATATACTTAAAACATTGATAAAAAATCCAAACTGAAAAAGCGGCTTCGACAGGTACCGTGTTCAAAACCCAATATTTTCGGAAAAAGGCTGGTGAACCCTATTTTTTAAAACTGTTTTAGTTTCAGTATACAAAGGCACATGTATATGGAATTTTATAACAAAATCTGTCGTTTGGGACATAAGATAGTCGTATATTTGATTATTTATTGATGTTTTCAGAGGCATATTAAATGCATAATTAATCTCAATAGGCGTCCATTAAGTCATTTTAATAAATGGTAACTATAGATAAAGCGAGTTTTATCGTTTAACTAATGCAAAAAAAGATGCATTAAAAAATCTCCGTCCTTGTTTGAATATGAACGCTTTATATAATTGAACATTGCTAGTCACACAAACTGAAAAAAGGGTTTCGACAAGTACCATATTTAAACCCCAGTATTTCTGGAACAAGGCCGGTGACCCCTATTTTTTAAGACTGTTTTAGTTTTGGGATACATTGACACTTGTTTGTGCAAATTTTTAAGAAAATCTGTCGCAAAAAAATGGATAGAATTGTTGTGAACGTCGAAGACAAAAATATTATTTTATTGGCAATAATCCTGATAGTAGCTTGAACTCATGATAGCTTATGATGGAATGTACATGTTTTTGTACACAAAGTGTGAAGCCATATAACAATAATTAACACTGCTTTTGGAAGTTCTGGTATTAAATAATGATGTTTTATTTCTCAATTTTCATTTCTAAACCGTGTTTTTGTTTTGGTTCTCTAGTATTAGAGAGTACAAGGAAAAACGTATTTAGGTATTTGATCAATTCTGGTTCACTCGGTAGAAGTTGTTTCACTTAGATGAACAGAAAAGCATACTTTTATCTTAATATCATGTTAAGATCTTAATATGAAAATTTTTGAGAAAGTAAAATAATTATGATGTCAAACATAGTTTCGTTCGCAGATTTGGCTATGTTGTGATAATTAATAACTTAATAAATTATATTTTTGTTTTATAAATTAACAATTTGAAACCTATTGACGTATACATAATTCATTTAACAAGAGATGACTTTAATGAAAAAACAACAACAACATTTTAATAGTTTATTCGACATTTTCTCCGTTGAACATCATTTTCCTTTATTGACAATTACAGCTGATACATCAACCTCGATTCACTTATCAAGGGAGACAACTCCTTCAGTACTCTATAGTGGTAATGTTAAAGGGGTCTATTCACCGAATAGTTCGAGGTATACTACTTACCCGTTCGTCGGCTTCATCGTATTGCTCTGGTTAAGGTTTGCATGCAACAAATCGATATCTCTGTAACTACTACAGACATTCAATTGAAACTTCATATGTGTCTCCTGGGTCATTAAGGTCACTGAACAAGGCCCATAACGCTGACCTGCAATTTAGCAGAATCATGACCCTTTTTGTACTAAGAAAATTCATGTTAAGGTTTGTGTGCAAGTAAATATCTCTGTAACTACTACAGATATTCAGCTGAAACTTAACACGTCTTCAGGGTCATAATGTAAGGTCACTGGCTAATGCCCGTAACTTTGACTAGCATTTTAGCAGAATTATGCCCCTTTTTGTACTTAGAAATATTCAGGTTAAAGTTTGTGCAAGTAACTACCTACCACATATATTCAATTGAAATTTCTTATACGTTTTCATGGTCATTATGTAAGGTCAATTACGGAATACACATACATGTACTATCAAAGCGGAGTGAATTGTCAAGCGAGTTGTCCTGAGACAGCTCTTGTTGTACGTAGAAATTCAGGTTAATGTTTGCATGCAACGACTTATATCTCTATATCAACTACAGATATTCAATCAAAACTTCACATGTGTCTTTAGTGTCATTATATACGGTCACTGGCCAATGCCTGTAACTGTGATCAGCATTTTAGCAGAATTATGCCCCTTTTTTGTTACTGACAAAGGCCCAAAGCTCTGACAAAGCGGTTTGAATAGTCGAGCACGCTGAGACAGCTCTGCCGCTTTGTCCGTCCGTCCTTCAGTCTGTCCGTCCTTCCGTCACACTTTCTTGTCCGGAGTATTTCTCAGCAACTACGGGCGGGAATTCGACAAAACTTCATGGGAAGCTTTATTACCAAGAGGAGGTTTGCATATTACCAGGATGTTCCGCTTCAGTGATTTTTCTCAGAGTTATAGGACTTTGCATATTTCTGAAATTAGTATATAGTGCACAATTCTTGACTTTCTTGTCAGGAGTATTTATCAGCAACTTCTGGCCAGAATTCAACGAAACCTCATGGGAAGCTTCATTATCAAGAGGAGGTGTGCATGTTACCAGGACGTTCCGCTTTAGTGATTGTTCTCAGAGTTATGGGACTTTGAAGATTTCTGAAATCAGTATATAGTGCACAATTCTTGACTTTCTTGTCTGTGCTATTTCTCAGCAACTACTGGCCGGAATTCAAAAAAACTTTATGGGAAGCTTCATTACCAAGAGGAGGTGTGCATACTACCAGGACGTTCCACTTCAATGATTTGTCTAAAGTGGGACTTTGAAAATTTCTGACATATAGTAAATAGTGAACAATTCTTGTCCGGGCTATTTTTCAGCAACTACTGGCCAGATTTCAATGAAATTTCACGGGAAGCTTCATTGCCAAGAGTAGGTGTGCTTATTAGCTGGATGAGATCCACTTCAATGATTTTTCTTAGAGTTATGGTACTTTGAAAATTTCTGAAATGTAGTACTCAGTTCTATTGATATTTAGTTATGTTAATATATTTGCCCTTCTCATTGCATTTATATTGCTTAACAAAGGACATTGGGGAGCATCCATCAGTTTTACTGATATCCTTTTTAAATTAGAAATCAATATTGCTGTTTCTTGGAACACTTTTAAGATTCCTACCATACCCTATTCCCAGTTGTCTGGATTTCTCAGATGAAAAAACAAACATCTTTGAAGGACTAAAGGTATTGTTGTTGATATTTGTGAAATAAAAGTCAATTTGTCTCTGTGGTGTTTTTGTGGACGTATTTTAATTTGTTAAACTTACTCCTATGGGACTGATCTCTGTTTATATTGCTGAAATACTCAGGAGATTTTGTAGCTTTTTTCAGTTTTAATTTCATCCCCATGTCCTCATCCCAATATTCAAGTTTTTGAAATGCTTGTCTCTAAAAAGCTAGAAAATTTGGTGCAACTGCCTCTTATAACCAGATTATATGGTGTAAAAGATTGTTTTTATTGATGTTTGAAAAGATTAGGTTTATATTTTTCATACACATACAGAGCAGATTAGCTCAGTTTAAACTTTAAACCTTTTTATTTTATGTGGATAATGTTACAGCCGAGGTTCACATTCTCGAAGTTTCTTGAAAATAACAGGCTTTATGTCCCTTGTATATATTTTATCACTTGAAATTGTTGTTTTAAATTGATGTTACAACAAAAAATATGATAAGTGTCGTTGGAAAAGCGGGCTTAATGCATGTGCATAAAGTGTCGTCCTGGATCAGCCGGTGCAGTCCACACAGGCTAATCCAGGACGGCACTTTCCGCATACAGTGGATTTTTGTTTAAAAGAGACTTCCGTGAAAAAGAAAATACAATAAAAGCGGAAAGTGTCGTCCCGGATCAGCTTGTGCAATCAGCCTGTGCGGACTGCACAGGCTGGTCCAGGACGACACTTTACGCACATGCATTAAGCGTGGTTTTCCCAAGACACGCCTCATATTATCTATTGTTGTGTTCTGAAAAAATACAAATTTCATTGAAAATGTAATATGTCTTTCAATATGATTTATGAACTCTGTATTGTAGTGTGAAAATAGAGACTAATGAGCTTAGGCTAATTCTTTTATGACATGCTTAAGAGTGTTTTAGAAATTTTGGGCCTGAGACTTCAGTTGCCAATTTTGAGTCCATGTACTGGGTAGAACCTGTGCTTAGCAACTGTTAGAAAGATACTTTGATGCTTCCAGGGGCAGGGCTCAGCCTTACGACTTCCTGGGCCAGTGTTAACCAACCCATTCTTAGACTTTAGAATAAAAAAACAGACTAAGACTCAATAAAATATTTGTGCTTTCACAAGTATCCTCTGTGGCAATGTTGCTTATAAATGTGGTTTCTTAGTCTAGAGTCTAAAAATAGGCTGATAAATACAGGCCCAAGTTGCAAAGGTTTTGTTATACACCACTGCTACATTATTATCTGTTTACTTTCAGGGGAATTTTTCAAGGAAGATTGTGAGCCAAGTTCAGTGTGCATTACCGAACATGATCAGATTTTTGTGACGGACATTTACCGAAATAAGATCATCCTTTTGAATGCACATGGCCGATTCATTAAGGAGTGGGGCACCCTTGTTGAGAGACCCAACGCCATAGCAACCAATGGACAAGGAATTCTGGCAGTAGGGGGCGCTGGCCGGAATGTAATTATCTACGAATACAGGGTGAATTAATGGGGGAACATTGTGGTTTGTAAAGGTTATGAGATAATGAGGAACTTCGTACAGGTTATGAATTACTGAGGAACATTTTAAAGGTTATACGAATGAAAGCCTCGAGATTATGCATTTTGAATATGTTTAGGTGAGAATCTACATTTTGTTTCAATGATTTACATTGTTTGATACCTGTTGGAAGATTGACACCTTGTACGAGCTGAAGTATTATTACGCATTTTTCTGCATTCTTAGCTCGACTTTTGAAGAAAAAAAGTGGAGTTATTGTCGTCGCTCTGTCGTCTGCATCAGCGTCTGCGTTATTTAAGTTTTTTGGTTGAGTTTTTTGTTTAAGTTTTTTGGTTAAGTTTTTTGTCCATTTCTAAAAAACTGTCAAAGGTATCCATTTGAAACTTTTAATACTTGTTCACTATTAAAAGGGTAATTCATTGCAACAAGGCAGGTAACCCTGTGATTTGTATTTACAGAGTTATCTGCCCTTGTTAGGACTTGCAACTTAGGATATTGTGACATTTTTGTGTTAAATATAAAATTTCTCAATAACTATCAAAGACATTAAATTGAAACTCAAGATAATTGTTTATGGTGCTGACCCATTTTTCTGAGGAGGTAACTTTCAAGCATTTTGTTGGAGTTATTGCCCTTTTTGTGCCCCCGGCATCTTGATGCAGGAGGCATATAGTGATCGTCCTTTCCGTCAGTCCGTCCTTCCGTCCGGGACAAGGTTAAGTAGATTTTACCGTTTCGTCTAGCACCAACACCGCTCACTACAACACTTGGATACTTAAACAGTTGTTGCTTATTACCATCTTCAATCCACCCATATCACCCAACCTTACTTTGACCTTGACCTAATTTGGACTTATAATAATTCAAAAGTGCTGTTTCTTGTTTAACTAGATTTTACCGTTCCGTCTAGCACCAACACCACTTACTAAAACACTTAGATATTTACACAGTTGTTACTTATGACCGTTCCCAATCCACCCATATCACCCAATCTTACCTTGACCTTGACCTAATTTGCACCTAGAATAATTCAAATGGGCTGTTTCTTGGTTCACTAGATTTTACCATTTTTTCTAGCACCAACACCGCTTGCTAAAACACTTGGATACTTACACAGTTGTTGCTTATGACCATCCCCAATCCACCCATATCACCCAAGTTTACTTTGACTTTTACTTTGAACTAATTTTGACTTATAATAATTCAAAAGTGCCATTTCTTGGTTAACTAGATTTTACCGTTTCGTCTTTTACCGTTTTGCTTTCTACAACACTTGGATATTTACACAGTTTTTACTTATGACCGTTCCAAATCCACCCATATCACCCAACCTCACTTTGACCTTGACCTTGACCTAATTTGGACTAAGAAATGGGCCACCCAGCACCATTCGTGGGCATGTGTGTTTATCAAACACAGAATCTTGTTTCAACTTACAATTTTCGCTTTAGGTCAAATTTTTCAATACCTGTATGAGGTATTGACTTGAAACTCAAAGTACTTGATCACAGTGATAAATTTATTCTGTAGACAAGAGGAGGTAATTCTATCAAGGATTTCGTTTGAGTAATTGCCCATTTTTCAACTTAGAATTTTTGCTTTAGGTCAAATTTCACACTAACTATATAGGTATTGACTTCAAACTCAAAATACTTTATCACAGTTATGAACCCTTTCTGTAGACAAGATGAGGTAACTATATCAAGGATTTTGGTGGAGTTATTGCCCTTTTTTCAACTTTAGAATTTTAAAGTGATTAAAGTCAAATTTCTCATGATCTATAAGAGTTATGGACTTTAAATTCAACACACTTAATCACAGTGATTAACACATTCTATTAACAAAAGGCCAGAATAATATCAAATACAAGAAAGTTGAGAGTCCAGCACCCATAAGGGGTGCTCTTGTTTTAGCTTGACTATTCACCAAATAAGAATTCTGCCCTTTTGTGTACTTTGAAAATTCAGGTTTAAGTTTGTGTGAAACAACTTTATATCTCTATATCTACTACTAATCAATTAAAACTTTACATGTCTTCAGGGTAATTATATAAGGTTGCTGGCCAAGGCCCATAACTGACCATCATTTAGCAGAATTATGCCCCTTTTTGTACTTAGAAAATTCAGGTTAAGGTTTGCGTCCAAGTACATATTTCAGTAACTACATTAGATATTCAATTGAAACTTCACACGTCTTTGGGGTCATTATGTAAGGTCACTGACCAAGGCCCATTACTCTGACAAAGCGGCATGAATAGTCGAGTGCCCTGTCCTGAGACAGCTTTTGTTAACATGTACAATCTAGACTTTGAGTGGGTCTGTTCATTTAAAGTAGCATTGAAATAAGCTGTTCTAACTTCTGTTCTATACATACACATAATGAAACACATGATGCCATGATTTTGCTTGATATTTTTCATATATAATTGTTATTTCTAGCAGTGTCAGTTGAAAGTTTTGTTAATAACTGGTGGTAAGTGTTTAGTTGGTCTTACCCTTTTGTGTTTATATTTGAAGTTAACTTTCTGTTCGTATTTGAAGTTAACTTAGCTTAAACTTTGCTTTTTAAAACTGCTTAAGATACACGTAGTATTTACAATGTGTGTACTATTGATGAACATCTTTGAGCTGTATTGTGAGCTGTAATGGGGATCCTTACTTCTTTATATATATTTGGCGCGTCGTGAGAAACAGGTCTTAATGCATTTTCCGCTTGTATGGTATTTTCTGTTTCAAGGAAGTCTCTTCTAACCATAAATCCACTCTAGGCGGAAAGTGTCGTCCCGGATTAGCCTGTGCGGACTGCACAAGCTAATCCGGGACGACACTTGACGCACATGCATTATGACCGGTTTTCCCACGACGCGCCTCATATCATCTCTAGTACATTTAATTAGGTCATGCTTTCTATCTAAATAATTGACCAAGCATCTTATTGCATTATAATTAAGCTTGTTCTACTTCATTGTCTTGTAATTACAGCATACTTAGCTGCTGTAAAAAATAATTTCCTATAAGAGGATTTTGATCGGTTTATACATGGTTACGTGAACAGTTGCCTGTAGAATTGGGTTGGTGCTTTTTTGATGTAAACCTTAAACCTTTACGTTACCATTTCAAGGCACTTGTCAGATGGCATTTTGTTATCTGGATTGAGATTGTAATGAAAACCTATAATCAATTGTCGATCAGTTTTCATTAACTCTCTGGTTTGTATTAAAATCATGCATTTTTTATAATGATACATGCTTTGTTATTCGATTTCCTTTCATAATATTTTTTGTGCTTTTTGACTGTCATTCTTGTTTTATGTTTAATTTCAGACTAAATGATGTTTCATTTTCATTCTCTAAAATTCATTATGACCATATATAGAAAGTGTAGACAGTAGCACTGACACTATGCATTTATCATACATTTTCTCATGGTTTGAGGTGCATTCATGAAATGTATCAGTACATAACAAAAGCACCATTATAATTATGCTTTTATTGTTGTTCTCCACTCATATTAAAGGACTTGTTATCAAATTTTTGCATTTTTTTAAGTATGCCATTAAATATCTTAAAGTGACAGATTTCAGCAGTGTAACTAAACAGCTCAAGTATTAATTATTAAATAACAAGAAAAGTATTTGGAAAAAAAAAAATTAATAAAAAAAACAGATCCCACTGGGGTTCGAACCGGGGACCTCCGGATTAAAAGGCTATCGCCTTAAGCACTTGGCCATTCCGACTTCTATATTTCACCCTGCATTTTTAGCTCACCTGAGCACAACGTGCTCATGGTGAGCTTTTAGGATCGCCTTTTGTCCGTCGTGCGTCGTGTGTCAACATTTTCATTCAAAGAACATCTCCTCCTAAACCGCAGATTTTCACCAAACTTCACAGGAATTATCCTTGGGTGACCCTCTTTCAAAATTGTTCAAATCGTTCCGGTCCGCTGCATATGTAGGTCAGCAGAGCTAAAAATAGATTTAAAATCTTAAAACTTTAAAAATCTTCTTCTCTGAAACCACAAGGCTTAGAGCTTTCATATTTGATATGTGCCATCCTCTAGTGGTCCTCTACAAAGATTGTTCAAATGATGCCCCTGGGGTCAAAACTGGCCACGCCCCGGGGGTCACATGGTTTATATAGACTAAATAGCAAAATGACTTTAAAAATCTTCTCTGAAACCGCAAGGCCTAGAGGTTTCATATTTGATATGTAACATTGTATAGTGGTCCTCTACAAATTTTGTTCAAATGATGCCCCTGGGGTCAAAACTTGCCACACCCCGGGGTCAAATGGTTTATATAGACTTGAATAGCAAAATGACTTTAAAAATCTTCTCCTCTGAAACCGCAAGGCCCAAAGGTTTCATATTTGGTATGTAACATCGTATAGTGGTCCTCTACAAAGATTGTTCAAATGATGCCCCTTGGGTCAAAACTGGCCACACCCCGGGGGTCACATGGTTTATATAGACTTGAATAGCAGAATGACTTTAAAAATCTCCCCTGAAATTGCAAGGCCAGGAGGTTTCATATTTGGTATGTAACATTGTTTAGTGGTTCTCTACAAAGATTGTTCAAATGATGCCCCCGGGGTCAAAACTGGCCACACCCTGGGGCTCACACAGTTTTATTTTCACTTAAATTGCAAAATGACTTTAAAAATCTGCTTCTCTGAAACAGCAAGGCCTAGAGGTTTCATATTTGGTATGTAACATTGTGTAGTGGACCTGTACAAAGATTGTTCAAATGATGCCCCTGGGGTCAAAGCTGGGCACACCCTGGGGGTCACATGGTTTATATAGACTTAAATAGCAAAATGACTTAAAAATCTTCTCTGAAACCTCAAGGCCCAGAGGTTTTATATTTGGTATGTAACATTGTATAGTAGTCCTCTACAAAGATTGTTGAAATTATGCCCCTGGGGTCAGAACTGGCCACACCCCGTGGCTCACATGGTTTATATAGACTTAAAGAGCAAAATGACTTTAAAAATCTTCTCCTCTCAAACTGCAAGGCCCTGACGTATCATATTTGGTATGTAACATTGTATAGTGGTTCTCTATAAAGATTGTTCAAATGATGCCCCTGGGGTCAAAACTGGCCACAACCCGGGGGTCACAATGTTTATATTGACTTAAATAGCAAAATGACTTTAAAAATCTTCTTTCCTGAAACCGCAAGGCCCAGAGGTTTCATATTTGGTATGTAATGTTGTATAGTGGTCCTCTGGAAAGATTGTTCAAATGATGCCCATGGGGTCAAAACTTGCCACACCCCAGGGCTCACATGGTTTATATAGACGTAAATGGCAAAATGATTTAAAAATTCTTCTCTGAAACCACAAGGCCCAGAGGTTTCATATTTGGTTAAAGCATTATATCGAGAGCTTGATTGGGATTGCATATGGGATGGGTGGGGTCAAGGTCACTGTTACTAAAAATAGAAAAACGGTTTCTGCTCAATAACTTTAGAACGCATTGAGATATTTTAATGAAACTTAAATACATAGATACCTTATATAGACACCTCGCATGGGATTGCATATGGGCTAGGAGTGGTCAAGGTCAAGGTCACTCTTACTAAAAATAGAAAGACGGTTTCCGCTCAATATCATGAGAACGCATTGAGATATTTGAATGAAACTTAATACATTAATACATTATATTGAGACCTCGAATGGGATTGCATATGGGGTGGGTGGGGTAAAGGTCAAGGTCACCATTATTAAAAATAGAAAAATGGTTTCAGCTAAATATCTTGAGAACGCATTGAGCTATTTTAATGAAACTTAATACATTAGTACCTTATATCGAGACATTGATTGGGATTGCATATGGGGTGGATTGGGTTAAAACGGTTTCTGCTCAATAACTTGAGAACGCATTGCGATATTTTAATGAAACTTAATACACATATCTTATATTGAGACCTCACTTGGGTTTGCTTATGGGGTGGGTGTGGTCAAGGTCACTGTTATTAAAAGTAGAAAAACGGTTTACGCTCAATAACTTAAGAACGCATTGAGATATTTTAATGAAAATTCATAGGTAGATACCTTATATCGAAACCTTGCTTTACGTATGTGGTGGGTGCAGTCATGGTCAAGGTCACTTTTACTAAAAATAGAAAAACAGTTTTTGATATTTTAATGAAACTTCATGCATAGATATCAGGTGAGCGACCTAGGGCCATCGTGGCCCTCTTGTTTACTTTATGTAAGTGTTCCACGTGATGTCACCAGTTTCAACGAAAACAGCAGAAACACTTCAAATTATTCCATCGTTTAGCGTTACACTTGATAATTTTATCCATTTCAACTGATGATTACTCATAAACGAAATGGTTTTTACAGTATATTTCTAGGTCCGTAGTGTTATTTTGCTCCCTTGTATACACTGTTCTTTTATTTTTAGAATTGGGGACCAAAAGTTGAAAAATTTTCAATTAGTCAATATGTGAACATGTCCCTTTAATGTTTTTGATATTATTTTTATTGATGTTCCTTTGGTACTACTTGTAGATCATTATCTGGTGTGTATTGTCACTTTTGTGTACACCTTACCTGTTAGAATGTTTCTGATAGTTTAGTTTTGGATGTGGTTCCATCCTTCTGGATAGTCCTTCTGGATAGTGTTCCTTCAGAGTTTCAGTTAGTTTCAATCATGAAGCAACATGTTCTTTGATCCTGTTTGTTCTGTTCTGTTCTGTATGGGCTTTGAAGTTCCAGGTCCTATAGACAGAAATAATTTGTGTTTTTGTTATGTTTTCTTGTTTCTTAGTATGATAATTATTTTCATTGCTATTAACACCATTAATTACATGTGTATCTCTTTCAACACTATTTTGGAATTCTGAGTTTCAGATCTCTGTTTCAAAAATCTGTAAATCTTAACTTTCAGCATTTTCAAAACTTTCAGCATTTTCAAGAGATCCATTTTGAATCTGATGGACATAAAGTACTGGTCTTACTTGAGTATTTCATTTGGTGTTTTTATTTAAGCAGAGCATACCCCATCTTGAACTTGAGGACGTAAATATGCACTTTTTTAATTTACTGATTGCTATTTCTTCCTATGTTGCTATGCTGTCAGATATGCTTGTTCTTTGAATAATGGAAGTGTGTGCCAACTTACTCTTAAAAATGTTTTTGTTTCATTGCATGAGAAAGCATCCATGACATGCTTTGCTTTTAGTTGGATGTTGATGATATTCATAACGTGTTTTAGTATTGGTAGTTTTTCTGTTGTCTGTAATCTTGCCTTCTCTTTCATGTTGTGTCTGAAAACCATGCCCACACCCATGGGAAGTATTTCACAGCATTAGTTTATTGTGAATACATATTCACTGCCACTATCCGTACAGTTTTGGTACATCTTTTTCCTTTGGCATGTAGCCTGTACATGTACTTGCACAGACTTGAATTCAATACGAGGCTTCACTAGCAATTATAGTTCTATTCCACGTTTTTTCATCACACCAAACTGACCTAGCTACTTAACAGATCGAGCATTCACTGTGTCTTTTGACATGCACATATTGAGCTCTGTTTGTTCCTTCACTGGTCTGTGATTACATTAGGTCATATTCCACTAATATTCTATGATCCTGTGCTTTTACTGATCTATGCTCACACAATGTAACTTATATACTGACTTGCTGATGTGTCTACCTCTCTGCCTATTATGCAGGCGGTTTGAAGAATAACTACATTTAGTTTAACATATATTATTGAAAGTGGTTGCGCTTATTTCAGTAAACATACTTCAAAGTTGGTAGGTCTGAATGGAAACATTAAAATTAGTGTTAATGTAAATATTTTTAGCTCACTTGTGCACAACGAACTCTTCTGAACTCTATGGACCACATTTATTGCCCAATCTTTATGAAACTTTACCAGAACATTTGTTCCAATGATATCTCCAAAGTTGGAAACTGGGTTATGTGTGGAAAAAAACTAAGTCATCATGGCAAATTTAAGAAAAAGCTTGTGAACGCCCTAGTTTCTAGAGGCCACATTTGTTGCTAAATCAACATGAAACTTGCTCCTCAGGTGAGCGACCTCGGGCCTTCTGGCCCACTTGTTCGTTTCATTTGTCACTTTCTGAGAAAGTACCAAGCGTCAACTCCTGTGTTTAAATATGTATATACTTTATTTAGAGAAATATTCAATTGTAATCGTTTTATTTTACAATGAGCAATGATACATGATGATTTGCATTGACCTGCACTAATGGTTCCTTTCGTTCATTGATCATTGACGACGTGGCATTGCAAGAAATGTGCATGTACTAGTCACTTATTTGCTTCATATGCTTTGAATTGTTTATTATAGAAATGTTTGGATTTGCAATTTTTTGGTAAAAAAATGCAGCTAGCCGTTTTTAACGATTCTGTGGGTTAGTGAAATTTTATGACCAACACCCACGTACTGTGTTCATTAAGTATGCCGTTTTGTCTTAAAGTGAATAAATGATTTGAGAAGGCTTTCTGCGTCGTGTTGTCTTTATGCCCATACCATGCACTTTTAGCTTGACTATTTGAAGAACAGGTGAGCTTTGCTACTACCGTCTGCGTCCGCGTCTGAATTTGGTTAGTTTTTAGCTCACCTGAGCACAAAGTGCTCATGGTGAGCTTTTGTGATCGCCCGTTGTCTGTCGTGCGTGCGTGTGTGCGTGCGTCATCAACTTTTCATTCAAACAACATCTCCTCCTAAACCGCTTGGCAGATTTTCACCAAAATCCACAGGAATGATCCTAGGGTAGACCTCTTTCAAAGTTGTTCAAATCTTTCCGGTCCGCAGAATTTGTAGGTCACCAGAGCTAAAAATATATTTAAAAAGTGAAAAACTTAATAAAATCTATGAAACCGCAAGGCTCAGACTTTTCATATTTGATATGTGACATCCTCTAGAGGTCCTCTACAAAGATTGTTCAAATTATGCCCGTCGGGTCAAAACGGGCCACGCCCTGGGGGTCACATGGTTTATAAAGAATATATAGCAAAATGACTTTAAAAATCTTCTCCTTTGAAACTACAAGGCCCAGAGGTTTCATATTTGGTATGTAACATCCTATAATGGTCCTCTACAAAGATTGTTCAAATTATGCCCCTCGGGTCAAAACTGGCCACGCCTCGGGGGTCTCATGGTTTATATAGAATATATAGCAAAATGACTTTAAAAATCTTCTCCTCTGAAACCGCAAGGCCCAGAGGTTTCATATTTGGTATGTAACATCCTTTAGTGGTCCTTTACAAAGTTTGTTCAAATTATGCCCCTGGAGTCAAAACGGGCCAGGCCTCGGGGGTCACATGGTTTATATAGAATATATAGCAAAATGACTTTAAAACTCTTCTCCTCTGAAACCACAAGGCCCAGAGGTTTCGTATTTGGTATGTAACATCCTATAGTGGTCCTCTACAAATATTGTTCATATTATGTCCCTGGGGTCAAAACTGGCCACGCCCCGGGGGTCTCATGGTTTATATAGAATATATAGCAAAATGACTTTAAAACTCTTTTCCTCTGAAATCACAAGGCCCAGAGGTTTCATATTTGGTATGTAACAGCCTTTAGTGGTCCTTTACAAAGTTTGCTCAAATTATGCCCCTGGGGTCAAAAAGTGCCACGCCCCGAGGGTCACATGGTTTATATAGACTAGATAGCAAAATGTCTTAAAATCTCCTCTGAAACCACAAGGCCCAGATGTTTCATATTTGGTATGTAACATCCTATAGTGGTCCTCTACAAAGATTGTTCAAATTATGCCCCTGTAGTCAAAACTGGCCACGCCCAGGGGGTCACATGGTTAATATAAACTTAAATAGCAAAATGTCTTTTAAAATCTTCTCTGAAACTGCAAGGCCCAGAGGTTTCGTATTTGGTATTTAACATCCTATAGTGGTACGCTACAAAGATTGTTCAAATGATGCCCCATGGGTCAAAACAAACCACACCCCAGGGGTCACATGGTTAATTATAGACTTAAATAGCAAAATGACTAACTTCTTCTCTGAAACCGCAAGGCCTAGAGGTTTCATATTTGGTATGTAACATTGTATAGTGGTCCTCTACAAAGAGTGTTCAAATTATGCCCCTGGGGTCAATACTGGTCACGCCCGGGGGGTCAAATGGTTTATATAGACTTAAATAGCAAAATGATTTAAAAAATCTCTGAAACGGCAAGGCCCACAGCTTTCCTATATTTGGCACGTAACATTGCATAGTGGTCCTCACCAAAGATTGTTCAAATTATGCCCCTGGGGTCAAATCTGGCCACCCCCGAGGGGTCACATGGTTTATATAGACTTAAATAGCAAAATGACTTTAAAAATCTTTACCTCAAACCGCAAGGCCCAGAGGTTTGTTCAAGGTTGTTCAACTTATGCCCCTGGGATAAAAATAAGCCACGCCTCGGGGATGCAAATTCCAATTGGGTTACAAGGTCTCAGGTGAGCGTCCTAGGGCCCTGAGGACCCTCTTGTTTATTCAAAAGTCTTGTAACTTCAAACTACATAAGCTGTTCACTTGAAACTTGGAATATTCCTTTTTTCATCAACTCCAGTGTCAGGGGCAACATTCCCAATAACTGTTTTGTATTTTGACAGAGTTATGCCTCTTTCACATAGATATTCTGGTTAAAGTTTATATTCAAAAGTGTTGTAACTTCAAAACTACAGAAGTTATTCACTTGAAACTTGGAACTAACCTTTGTCATCAACTCTAGTATCAGGGGCAACATTACCCATAACTCTGTTTTGTATTTTGACAGAGTTATGCCCCTTTTTCACATAGATTTTCTTATTAAAGTTTATATTCAAAAGTTTTGTAACTTCAAAACTACATAAGTTATTCACTTGAAACTTTGAACTTACCTTTGTCATCAATTTTAGTATCAGGGGCAACATTTCCCATAACTCTGTTTTGTATTTTGACAGTTATGCACACTTTTACATAGATTTTGTGGTTAAAATTTTTGTTCCAAATATGTATAAACTATACAAGGCTTCACTTAAAAGTTTTGTAATTTAAAAAATTTGTGCCCCTTCCACTATCCAAAATATTTACCAACTTAATAATACGAATAGTCGAGCGCGCTGTCCTCTGACAGCTCTTGTTATGTCCCGCAGTGTCTTAAACCGACAAGGTAGCAAAATCTGCTGGGAACATATTTTAAAGTGAGCTATCAGTTTTCGTCCTCAATGAATAATTTGCAAGACACTGGCTCATTTCCCACATGGAACTGCGCAACCACGTTATGTTTAAGAAATAATTTTCGATTTATCTCTATTTATCGGCTAATAAACAACGATTTGGAGTCCTGATGCGTGGGAATTAAACCACGAGGGCGTTAGTCGGAGTGGATTAATATCCACGCGCGTGGGAATTAAACCACGAGGGCGTTAGCCGGAGTGGATTAATATCCACGCATCAGAACGACAAAGAGTTGTTTATTGACCGATAAATAACGATAATGCGAAAATTATTTCGATTCTAACGTGATTTCACAATTATTTTAGCAATTGTGATGAGAACTACTTTTTACTATGCTCCGGTTAGAATCGGGACTTTTTTGCGTTGTTTATTCGTAAATTTCGTTCTTTGTCTATTGACAAATTATCGAGTATCATGTTAGATTAATAAATAAGGGAAAGCAGCAAACATATTTGACAGTAAAATTTATCCATGAAGAATGTGTTAGTTGTTGATGCAACGTCATACATGCACGTTTGACGTAGAATGCAGAAAGGTTGTAAGGTGTATTGAACTCAAAATTTGCAGCGAAACTTTGATCTATTTGTCTTTTATCACGCAGTACAAGATACAAGTTCATTTAACTCGGCCACATAATACAGTATTTAGAGAGGATTAACATCGTTACCTATCTTTCTTGGCGAAGCATACACTGTATTGTAATAGAGGAAACTGCAGTAAATGGAATTGCGTATTGCACGTAATATCAAGTCATTAAAGCAGCAATCTAATTCAGTACTAGTACATTGCAATTTGGCAATAGTTCGTATGAACGTTAATGGCATCTTATACTGCTTAGCTCGAAAACTCTGGTACGAACGAAATATACAACAATGTACATGCTGATTTATTCCAGATTCAATACCAGCTATCGCATACATAAAATATACTTTAAAACGTGGATCATTATTATCATGTAGGGAAAGATCTGGGATCAAAAAAGGTTCAGGGTGCTCAGAATGTTGACATTATCTTATTATTTGCTAAATCCAGGGTTTTATGAGTCTAATTTTTCTATTCAAGTATTTAAACATAGTATATACATTTGTCATTTAATATTTGCAAACATTATTGAATTTTAGAAGGTATTTAACATTTCTGTGTTGATCAGCTCAGAGGAGCTGTAGACGGTAACCACACAGAGCAAGGTGTAGCACCCTGCTGTTTTGATCTATTTTTTCCTAATCATATACATAGAGTTCCACAATTATGTTTATTTCTCAAATAACCATGATGATATGTATAGAATACGAATATCTAGTAACATACAATACACTGTTCCGTCTCAAATAACCATGATGATACGTATAGAATACGAATATGTAGTAACATACAATACACTGTTCCGTCTCAAATAACCATGATGATATGTATAGAATACGAATATGTAGTAACATACAATACACTGTTCCGTCTCAAATAACCATGATGATATGTATAGAATACGAATATGTAGTAACATACAATACACTGTTCCGTCTCAAATAACCATGATGATATGTATAGAATACGAATATGTAGTAACATACAATACACTGTTCCGTCTCAAATAACCATGATGATATGTATAGAATACGAATATGTAGTAACATACAATACACTGTTCCGTCTCAAATAACCATGATGATATGTATAGAATACGAATATGTAGTAACATACAATACACTGTTCCGTCTCAAATAACCATGATGATATGTATAGAATACGAATATGTAGTAACATACAATACACTGTTCCGTCAGAGTGGCTGCCAATACAACTTACGGTATGTACGAGACATTGGGGCCGGGGCCGGCTAGCTCAGCAGGTAGAGCGCTGGGTTGTCAATCCAGGGTTCGTGAGTTCGAGCACCAGCCCGACCACATAACTTGTTTGCGGATTGGTCATGAAATTATTTCAACGGCCATTCCCCCCACACACACACCTCTGATTCAAGTTGGGCAGTTGTCAGTTACTGGCATAAGTATGTGCACTTAGTACTGGTAAACCGCTTAGATCGGCTATTAAGCTTGCCCAGGAAAGTGTGAGTAGGTTAACTAACCGCCGTAATATGACTGAAATACTGTTAAAAACGGCGAAAAATCCAAACAAGCAAGCGAAGCAAGCAACGTGACATTTCAGGTTTTACGTACATTATTTTGTTCAAAGTGAACGTGGTTTGAATTCCGACAATGAATCTGTTTTAATGTATATCACCCTGTGATATATGTTTGTAATAACTTGATTTAAATACGTTATCTTTATGAACGAACACGTATAACTTACAATATATACGAAATGTGACTACATTCAGCTGCAATCAACCAACTACATTATGGAGAAAATCTATAATATTTGGGACGGAAACCATTTTTCCATTCCCTGTTTCCAAAAGAAAAAAAACCGCCTGTAACACCATAACACAACGCCATCGTTTATAACTCTGTGACGATACTATATCATTCTGGTCTCATGCATAATTACTTTCATTCAAAGTGTAAAATAAAAACATAATTAGCAGGCTCCCAAGTGCCTGCGTTCATGAATTTGCATTTAGAGACCGAATGCATGTAAATGCGTTACAGGCGCAAATACAGGATTTTGAGTTGGTGGGGCTGAAATATTCAGCAACGGAAAAAGGCTGTCCAAAAATGCTTTTGGTCACTCTTGCATGTTGGAATATATATCGGAAAGGTACTGTATCTTCACACGGGAACAAGTTAACGAAAATACCGAAGAACGGATTTGATTATTTAAATAAATTGATTGAAGAACACTTCATTGGCAACTAAGTGTATAAATTTTAAGATAGTGTGAGGTTTAAAATTGAATGTTGAGCAATTTTAGAGGGGGCGTACGCCGCTTCTGCCCCACTCTAAATCTGCCTATGCATTACACATGAAGAAAGTCATACAAAGGGATTCGGAAACCTACCATGTGTAAAATAGTCCAGTCCATAGTTTGCAATGATTAATATAATAGCGCTACTTAATTATAACAGTGTTAAACATTTACATTATTATAATCGCTTAATTGTTGTTAAGCTAACAACACGAATCGACAATTGTGTGAAATATTATGGTTTGCTTGCGCTGCACTATTCCTCACATTTCACGTTGAACGAATTTTGCATATCAGCTGATAAGACAGAATTCGAATATTTACTCCTGAATTTTGGAATTTAACTGGTCTTTTGTGCTGTATAGAGAATTTGAATACCAGGCAATCAATCGAGTAGAAAGCGCAATGCCTTTTTGCAGCATACGTACTTGTGTCATGTCAAATGCCTGTAAAATGTTGCGCCAGATTGACGTAACCTCGTTTGTAATTCACTTTCGTTTTGTGTCCTTCGTGTCTGACAAAGAATTACATTCGTGCTTCAATAAATTTGTTATATATCCCACGTTCCTGTTTTCATGCCCAGATAGACTAGATCCAATTGCGATGACAATTAATAATGTTATTTGAAAAACCAATGGATTCGAGAAATAAAACTAGACGTTATTTTAGTTCACTGACATGACAGCTTATCCGTAATTTCAAAGCCAAAAGAAGTTCCAGTGATAATGGTGTGTCTTTTTTTAACGGGTGTCAACAACAATAGTATATTCTTATTTAAGTGCTGATTATCCAGGAATAAAACAAATAATATAAAAATAAAACAACTTGATTGTTTGCGTATTCAATCCATCTTTTTAAAAAAGATAGAAAGAAATAATTTAAAAGCGAAAAAAAACACAGTACCTCATAAAGAAAAATCTTTTGAATATATGCTATTAATGTAATACAGAGTTTTCAAAAGAAAAGGCAAATGACTGACTTGAAACGCGTTGCTGCGCTGCATTTTTATCAGTTTCCTGTTTTAATGAAGGTACTTAAGGAATATCGATACTGAGTACTATTATTTTAGAGAAAATTATATAAGTTGAAATATAATCACAATCAAAATTAAAAATATCCCGAAAACAACCGAAACAGAATGACAAGTGACACGAAACAAAATTAATCCGTACACTGTGCGCCCTGAGTTTCTGCACACTGTTTATTTGAATCTTGACATTTCCTTTCCATGTAACACATTGATTACTTCGGCTGTAATACAACAGAACAAACAAATGCAAAAGTTGGCACTAGAAAGACCAGTTTATGAGTTTTGTGCAGTCCAGAATCTTATCGATTTAGAATCAAAAGATATTTGATTATGCGATTCAGGGATTTTAATAATGATGCATCAATGTTTTAAATGTATCCTTTTACTGTATGTATTACGTTAGCTCACGGACACTCATATTTGTTATTTACGTCCTTTCAGAAGGCACAATTGTACACGTTATAAGAAACCCGTACAAATCCTTGACAGTTTTTTTCATTTCTAACGAATGAAAAAGGTTTTTACATTGGATATTTTCTATGGTGTCTCACATAGTACAACGTCAATATGCATTAGGGACGACACAGGCTTTCCTCATTATATATTAGCTATGTTTCTGTTTCAACTCTACTATGAATTCATATACTTATAGTAATTATATTTCTGACTTGTAGTGTTTAATTCTGTTAGTCATCTTTAAGGCAACTGAATGGCAAGTTTGGTAATATACGTTTGCACAGTAACATGACACACATGGCACTGCCTTATGGTTTTATTTGGCAGACATGCATGTTTTTCGACAGACATGCATGTAATGGTATGATAACCATTGAAACGTAAGACCGGAATGAAACAGTGAAGACATGATTTGGCGTCTTTAAAATGTTTCACTGAACACGTTAGTTCATCTTTGTAACAGGGCAATGAAACAGTAAAATATTGTGCAAATACACACAATTGTCAAATATTAGTAGTTAACAGATCTGTGTTGTATTAAATGTGCGACTATATAACTCAGAAGCGGTTATGCGTTTTAAAGCAGCAGTCCAGACATATGTAATAGAAATAAAACTTTGCAGAAATCGTTTTTTACGGACATCTTACCGATCAAAATACAAAATACCGCATTGAAATCGATAAAGTAATACTAGTAACGTCTTCGTAAAATGCATAACATTTTATCGTATAGTTTCTGTATGCAATAGCTGGTGATGCCTCTGGAGTAAATCAGCATGTACATTAGTGTGTATTCCGATCGTACCAAGCGTTTTCGAACATAGACATTATAAAATACCTTTCATAAATAAGAAACGGTTTTCAGTCGAGTAAACGCCATTAACGTTCATTAGAACTAATGCCAATTTAAGATGTATTGAATTATATTCTATGGTCTGCGGCTTTAATGGTTGTTTGGACAATTTATGTTCTTTGTTTAATTTCGTTTTGCCATTCTAGTGTCTTGACCTCTGGCGCAGAGGTTTCTTCTTGATGGGAATTCGATACGAATCTGCACTTTGTGTCATGGATTTGGTCTAGTTATGGCTAGTACGAACCCCTTGCAGTACACTGCAAGCTGGCTCAGAAACGCTGATGCAGGCCACCTGCCGTGTGGGATGTAAGGTACTGTATTATCTACTTGCAGTCTGCTCTTCTGTTGATGAACACCCCTTTGCGATCCTTTATGGCGTTATGTTGTAGCAAGGACAAAAAGAAAAGAAAACAAAGTAAAGAATACACACAGACAATAACCTATTGCAATCCGCTGGTGATTAGAAATGCCTCGGAATTTGATTTGTTGAAGCACACTATGTTGTGCATGGTCTCTTGGAATATGATGATTACAGGCAATCGTCACGAGCAGTATATTGTTGGTGTAACAATTATTGTTAAACAACACTGGAAGCCGTCCCCGTTTTTAATATTCAACCATGTAATTTTGTTGTTAAATGTAAATAAAACGAACATTAAATGAGAACCTAGGGTAAACAAAAACATGTTTACACATAATACAACAGCATTACGTAATATTATTTCCAAAACGACGTAGACTAAGTACGCAATGGTCACGGTGCAAATAAATAGGCAACCCCAATCACTAGTGGTAATAATGAACGTAGCACGCACATTTACGTAGAATGCAAAAAATGGTGGCGAATCTGTGTATTCAACGGATAATGTGCAGCGAAACATATACGATATACAGGGGCGCGCAATACGATATACAGGGTCTTTTAATTCGGACATTCAAGACGGTATTGTTTCCCGACCTTTTAAATGAATCAAACAAATTTTCTTGATACAAAAATGCACTACCATAAGCCATTACATAGTACCATTAGAAAAGAGTAGGAGAAAAAAAAACCTTCAATAAAAAAAATTCGTCCTCCCTCCTGATTTTTTGGAAAAAGTGCCTGAGAAACAAATCATCATTTTTGTTTAGCCTAAGAGTTTTATGTTCTTCATGTCTGACAAAACATTACACTTGCTCCTCAATAAATTGGTTATACATCCCACGTTTCTGTGTTCATGCCCAGACACAATAGATCCAATAGGGGGCGATAACGATTAATAACGTTATTTGAAAATCCATTAGATTCTAAAAACAGAAAGCAAACGAGGCGTTCTTTTAGCTCACTGACGTGACAGTCCTTATTTCGAAGCCAAATGAACTACGTCTTACGCATCTATCAATATTTTCACCCCGGGGGTAGCGGCGGGCTGACCCAGTGGAATTTGACAAATAATATTTTGGGGGTCTAATTCCCCACCCTAGAGTCAAGCATATTTGTCTAAATCTCCTCAGTGGAGATGCTATTATGTCTATCAAATTGCCCGACAGCCTGTATTACCGGAATCTAAAATCCGAACAAAGCCTATTACCCCAGGACCCGGAATAATTCGGAATGTCAAATTCCCGCATGTCGGGAATCGCTTTCAGTCTAAAGTCCCGTATATGCCCGCCGCTCCCGCCCCCTGGGGGAAATCATTGATAGGTGCATTAATTTTCAACGGTATTATCAACAATAGTGAATTATTTTGTAAGAAATGCTTAATATCCAAAATTGAAGGAAATAAATGAAAAGAAAATAAGTTGATCTCCATTATATATGATCAATTTTGGAAAACAAGATAGAAAGACATAATCTGAAAAAAGTACCTCAGAAAATTGTTTTGAATAATGTATTATTCATATACGTGTTGTTACGCAGCCTTTCTATTTGCTTTTAGTTTTAATAAAAGAAGTTCCGGAAACTAAACAGTATTATTTTGGAGAAATTCTATAATTTAAATTATTATTAGTATTGAGCGTTATTTTGTAGATCTAGATATGTTAAGGGGCGACTCTGAGTCAAACCTCAGTCAATGACAAACGAACGACACAGAACAAAACTTATATGTGCACTTTGAATTTCTGCACACTGTTTATTTGATCCTTTAAGAATTTCCTTCCATGTAACACACTGATTTCACCAGCTGTAATTAAACGCACGAATGCAAACAGGGGCACTAGAAAGACCAGGGCCCGTATTCACAAAGCTCCTTAAGGAAAACTTAAGATAATTTATTAAATTCATAAAACTCCCTGAATTTCTGTTTAATATAGAGGTCATTTTACATTAATATGTTTTCAAGTGAATATTGCTTAGATGTTTAATATTTTACACAATTGTTCACAGAAATAATTGGATTTACATAGAAAAATCGATTTGAAATTTTCACTTAAGCACACATTAAGTTAGGACTTTCCTTATGAGCTTTGTGAATACCGACCCAGTTTATGAGTTTCGTGCAGTCAAGAATCGTATCAATTTATAATCAGAAGATTGTTGATTGTGTGCAGCAGGGACCGAAATAATAATGCTGGAAAAGAAGAATACTAACGCCTATAGGTAAAATACAGGTTATTAAAACCTTAGCATTACCGCTCTTTAATCATCTAATTACCGCTCTGCCAAATCCCGCACTCTTGGTTTTAAACACAATTAACGAGCTGTTTTTTGACTTTGTGTGGAACGGTAAAAAAAAATAATCTAAGGTTAAACAAGCAATTCTTATAAAACAATATAAAGATGGTGGTTTAAATATGTTTGACTTGCCCTCCTGTATTAGGTCTTTAAAAATGTCATGGATTAGACGAATTACAATGGGAAACGGAAAATGGATTAATATTGTAAACACTTTTATTGATCTCAATAAATGATAAAACTGTGGAGTACATTATCCTGAAAGTTTATTATCTAGAATAGATAATGATTTCTAGAAAGACTCATTAGAAGCATGTATGTTTTTTCTAAAAAAAAGAAAATATAAAACATTCAAATGTGCTGTACTACCCATTATTTTACAATCCAAATTTAATAATTGGACAGAAGAGTTTTTTTTCTTCGCTTCATGGTTTAATACAGCCGTACATGCTATCGGAGATATCATACAATATATTAAATCATTGTCTTTTTATGAATACGATGAATTTTGTAAACTCTACAACTTCAGTCCGAACTATCTTCATTACCAAGGAGTTATACACTCTGTCTCTAGCTTTTTAAAGACAACACAGTTCTCAAGGAACTGTACCTATCTTAAACATTCATACCACTATGCTTTCAGAGTATCTTACAATGTTCTAGTGGAACTAAACCAATGTATTCAATTTTAAAAGAAAATGAATCAATACCGTCATGGAAATCTAAATGGTGTGAAACTTTTAAAAACATAAAAGACAATGAATGGTCAACTATCTTCGAAATGCCTTTTATAATAACACAAGATTCACACTTACAGTGGCTGCAGTATAGAATTATTCACAGAACAACAAACTTCTATTTAAAATAAAATATACTGATACTGACAAATGCACTTTCTGTAAAATTGTACAGAAACCATAGTTCATATTTATGGGGATTGTCCAATTATTCACAAATTCGTTATGTTTTTTTTTAGCTGTGTACCAAAATCTTCTTAACCGGGAATGTTTTATTCGTGGTTACAAGAAGAAATCAGATAAGATTCTGAATATGGTTTGCTTTATTACAAAACTGTTCATCTACAGTTGTAAAATGAAATTAAAAGCACCATCTTTTTGTTTGTTTTTGCCAATCTTTACATAAGCAATAACCCAAATAAACAAATGTGAATGAATCTTATCTTTGCCTACAAACCTATTTCATTGTTTCTTGTTGTTGTTCGTTGTTGCAAATGCCTTATAATAAATATATCCAAAATAGAAATAATGTCAATTGATGCTTTATGAATACGTTATTTATGTCTCTTTTTTTGTGTGCACATGTCATTATTGTTGCATACCTTCTTTGCAAAATACGATTACTGTAAGTTGCGGAGGAGGATGCCCTCGACCTTCACGCACCTATTGACGAGGACAATACAGTTTTTACAATGGTAAAAAAAAGAAATAGAAATAATAATGCTACACTGTTTTACATTTATTTGTACTATCTATTACATCACAATAGATGATATTGGTCCGAATGCAGGTGCTAAGAAATGTATATGGACTGACATACTTAGATTATTAAACTGTCTAAAAAGACTAAGTATGTATGGCGTCATGGAAGATGATGATCACTGGCAATCGTCTTAAGCAGTATATATTAATGGTGTTCTATTTATATATAAATGTTAGCGAGGACCATAACTGCTAAAGTGACAATTGTGATAAAGCTCTTTTGATGATGGCGTGTAGGAAAAATGGCTTGTATGTTATAATTAACGATCAATAATTTATCAAGCCTTAGCCGTTTTTGTATATTAAACCATGTTCATTAAATGGACATTAAAAATGAAAGTTACACGAGAACATCAAGTCAACAAAAACACGTTTACACATGATACAACAACAACACGCAACATTCTTTTGGAAACAGCGCAGTGGTCATGGTACAAATAATCATTATACAAACCCAATCAGTAGTTGGAATTATAACGATCCATGAATACTTTGATAGTTGTTAGTTGTTAGTTGATGAAACATCTAGGCAACGTAGCACGCACGATGTTATTTTTAACGCGTAATGTGCATTGAATTTTTGATGATGGTGTCAAAAAGTGCCAGACAAGGGTCACTTAACGCGGGCGCAAATACAGCATTACGGGTTGATTAACATTTCTTATCTTTTCAAAATTAACATACACTTCTTGATACAGGAAATGCAGCAAATGGACTTGTATAAATAGCTACAAGTTCTTTACGGAACGCCAGCTAATAATGCACGTAAGGTCAATCCATTAATTACCATCTTCTCGTTGAAACCGGACGTAATTAACCTCTCAGAAACTTCATTCAGCGAATAGTTTCCTTTTCCGACAATGAAGCAACCAAGCATAGGCGGTTTAAGAGGGGGGCGAAAGCGGCGTACAACCCTCTAAAATTGTCCAACATTCGATTTTCAAACTCGCAATATCTTAAAACATATTATTTTTGTTGTCAATTACACGTTATTTAATCAATTTGTTGTATCAATCAAACCCATTCTTGTGTAATTATGTTAAACCGTTTCTTTTCGATATATATCCCAATATGTGAGAAAGGCCAACAGCAGTTTGTTGGCAGCCTTTTTCAGTGACTGATTATTTCCAACTCCTCTGACTCAAAATCCAGGATCCACCCCTGCCAAGTACAATTCCATTCATCGAGCAAAGTTTGGAATCTCCTTGTCGTTGCCATAACAACCCTTTCGTATACACCGGCTCTAACGGTACACGCCAAAATTCAATGGCATTCTCAATACTTAGAGTGATTGCTTTTCGTAGAAGACTGTAGTCAAAATAATGGAATGAATCACAAAGGTTCATAGCATCAGTCTGTGTAATTTGTTGCAAACAATTTGTGAAGTGAAAATTTGCTCAAGTACTCATGTGAATATAATTTTAAGCGAAGATTATTGATTTCTAGCAGTGAAATAAATGATACTTATAAAATGTGGTAAAACATCATTATCAGTTCCCCTAAAGACGAGTCTAATATAACTTATATATGAGAAGTGTATACTTATAATATTTAATTTCTATAATAATAATAGTAATAATGATAATGATAATAATAATGTTCCTTGTAATGACTTGCACAGGTGGCTAAACTTGAGGAGAATACATTTGCATCGAGCGAAGGTGAAATCAAACTCATTTACGTATCGTATCAATGTGTCCTTATATAGCTAGGCCCTCATTTGAAATATCTTCCAATTAAGTCATACCTGGTATTAGAAACAACATTGATGCAAAGCATCAAAGGTCACCGTTATATATCTATGAAGAAGGCAAATAATTTTAATATCTTGCCACAAATAAATGTTACAACGAAGGTTTAAACTAAACAAATCAGCATCAAGTGTTATGCGATAAACATAAATAACACAAACCCACCGTACGCATGTTAACGGCTACACAGCTGTATCAGCGTCTGTTACTATGCTGTTTTTAGAACCAGTTGTCGGCAAGTTTAGTCTGGTTACCTGACTATCATTCCAAAACAAGAAAGAACAAAACGAAACCTTCAGAACAAATTTCGTTAGGAAATAAATTAAATGTTCAGAATGTTGCCCAGAAGTGCTTCCGACAAAAACCGCATGAGAAGGTCTAAGTACATTATGAAAACGTTACTTTTGCATATGAACGAATTAAGAACCTGAAGTTTATAAGTATTCTTTGGAGTGCTTAAATGATCGAACACATTCATCTGCAATTAAGCATTTACATTATGGAGATAACATATACAACTAGAAACGGAAACCACTATAAAATAATGACAACATATTCAACATACGTAAATAAGGGAGAAATGAATGACAATAATCCAATGAGATAAATACAAATAATTGAGGCGTGTCGTGGGAAAACCGGGCTTAATGCATATGCGTAAAGTGTCGTCCCGGATTAGCCTGTGAAGACCGCACAGGCAAATCCAGGACGACACTGTCCGCTTTTATGGTATTTCCTGTTTCAAGGAAGTCTCTTCTAAACATAAATACACTGTAGGCGGAAGGTGTCGTCCAGAATTAGCCTGTGCAGCCCGGATTAGCCTGTGCGGACTGCACAGGCTAATACGGGACGACACTTTATGCACAGGCATTAAGCTAGGGTTTCCTACGACACGCCTCATTTACTTCATTGATTTTGAATTTCCATTGATTGCGAATACAATCACAACATCTTAATTGTTAACTTGTTTAATAATAATATTATATTTAATGATGCTTTTGGTCGGTATATTAACACATACAAGATGTTAATGCAGGAAGGATTTTAGTTAACTGAACAATGATTGTTGTGTCAAGTCACTCTTTAAAATTAGAAAACATGATTTTCAAATAAAAAGTAAGAAAACCCTGAATGAATGTAAAAAATCGTTCACATTAACATTTAATCACTAAGGAAGGAAATATTAAACAAATACATTGAAGTAAGTCATCATGAAAGAAAGAATAAAGAAGGACAAAATTTTAAAATGAATATGCATACTGTATCGAATATGTAATATATCTAGGGTAATTATGTTGGACCTGTTCCATAATTTGGAGTTCCGGAATTCAACATAAGTATTTCAGGGATAATGTTATACTTTTGAACATCAAACCATAACATAGCTCGCAAACAACTGATTTTTTTTACACAGTGTTTATTTGAAACTGGAGAATTCCATGTTACACAGTGATTAGATCGGTTGCAATAAAATACAAGATACAAATTCAAAAGGACACCAGAGTGACACGTTTATGAGCCTCGTGCAGTCAACAATCTTTTCGATTTCGTTTCACAGAAATATTGTTTGATCCAGAGCAAAGAATTGAACAGTACATACGTTTAAACTTGTTTACCCGGGAAACAGGCATCATAACCCAATCAATGGCATACCAATAAACAATTGCACAATTGTAACAAATCGACATGGACTATATTATACATTTATTGTCAGTTTAATGCAACATTTAGGACATGTACTCTTTCGTTCATAATACGAATACTGTGCTTATTATTACATCATCAGTAGTATCAGTTTCTATCACACATATTGCTATCGTAACACTTACAACATATTTATTTCCATGCAATCAGACTTGCAATCAAACGTGACTGATAGACAAACGATAAATACGAACAACATGATTTAATACTTTTAGAGCGCAGAGCTCCGCCAATAGTTTATTAAATTGTTCAGTGATAGGTTACCGTCATCTCTCAATAATACTTTAAATTCATATACCAAGACGGTACTATTGAAATATGAACGTAAACGCTAAAATTAATATGCAATGTTTGTATTACCATACAATTAACGTAACCTTTTAGTTGCATTTTGAATTAACAACAATTGTAATGAATCTACAACGCAATGCAAACTGAATAAAGTTACAAACGTGCAATAACCCATCAGCAACTGATTTGGCCCTGTCAGCAACAAGAATACTTGGTTATAAAGTGTGGTGGATTATAGAAAATATTAGGGTAGTGTTGGATAAAGATGAAGTTTATCATGCGAGGCTTTGAAACAGATGAGCGCGAGGCTTGCCGAGCATGATAAACTTCATCTTTATCCGACACTCACCTAATATTATATTTATCCTATTATGCTATGCTCATAAAACATGTAAACGGCGAGAAAATATGTAAAAAAAAAATAAGGTTGGTTTCCTAGTTTTAGCACTGGGTTTTTATTTACTACAAACGTCATCAGTTGGAATGACGTCACATTGAAATACATAGCGTTCTAAAACTAACGATCGAATAAACGTGTGCTAAAAATAGCGATATGATAAAGCTAAAGTTTATACGATGGGTTGTTATTCGATTGATTCGGCTGAAGTATAAAATAGTAAATGAACTAAATACAACTGGACTTCTTGAAATTCGGATTCGAAGATAAATAATAAATTTGACATATCCGAAGTTAAACATATACGAATACTGATTGTTTTCTACATTTTAAAGGGAATGTGTCAACGAAAAAATGGCTTCCTATTGCACTATTTGATAGAAATGCGCTTTACTGCGACATGTGCATTAAATAAATACAAATAATATTATACACAATAAGATATTTGATAAAAACAAACCAGAAAAAAACGGAAAAAAAATAAAACCCCATGCGGGTATCGAACTCACGACTTAGAAGCCATACGAACAGAATGACAGTAGGCAGCGCATTAACCAACTGCGCTATCATGCTTGATAAGGAGACGTATGTATGCTATGGTTATTCAAAATGCTCACATTTTTATCTCAGATGCGTACACTCTTTTCCCATTATATCTACCCTGTTTCAACCGTTATTGCGTGCATATGTCGGTATTAATTATCTTAATTTCAGATTTAAAAACAAATTGCCCCTTGAGGCCCTTTTCGTTGACATAGTCCCTTTAAGCTATGATTTTATTTTTAGGGCCTATCTGGCACTCATCGAAAGCAAGCACCGTCGAGAAAACTGGTTCAATATCAACATTTAGTTCAATCACATAGAATTACAAATCTTGTTTAATATAAATGCATTCATTACGAAACGAGTTCACCCTTAAGTATAACTTTCAATGGATTCTTGCGTGCCACAAAACTATCAGACAGTCCATGCACATTAATACGATAATGCTTGCTATGTATTATATAAATCAATAGAATAAATGTCATAAGCAGAAAGTAATGGTTTTGCAAATTGCTATTCCGTTTATGTCATGCTTTTTAAAAATTCATTTCGTCTTGTACTTTTTTACTTCAACATTAAATGTATCTTCTGCGCTATTCCATTAACACTTATGAAAACCGGATTCTTGTTAAGCATGAGTGCTTTCAATACTGAGTTTGGAGGTCATCAAAATGTTTGATCATGTACTAATATTTTGCAAACATGAGCTTTAGTAAACTACACATAAACATATCAGTTTTACATTTGATTTTGCAACTTTCTAATACTTTTCTTATTGTAGAGTTTGATGCGAATTTTATGTCGATACTTTTGCTTTCATTATTAGTTTGATGAATGTTGAAATGTATATTATACACGTATAAATACATTATATTTTCAGTTGCTGAACATAGCAAAGAAAAACGTAATCGATACCATACACCAACACATTCACACATATACTTTTTCGTATCATAGGTTTTCATATTTCGTAAGTTATAACTTAATATTTATTGCGAGCGTTATACATGTACATGTGTTCATTGTATTGTATCTGATATCTTTAAGAACATCTTCATATTTGCCGTTATGTGTATGAAAATCAGGGGTATTAAATATAACACATTTGCTCAGAAGATCCAATTTAGTAGATAATGATATGCCTAGAGAATTAGTTATGGGTGTATAATAATGCAAAACAACTGAAATAAAAAGTGCATCACTTCTGTATTCACATGCAAAATTTCAACATTATCTGACCAAGGGTTCGCATATTAATAACATTTGAACATGTACATATAACTAGGATTGGCCCAGATCGACGTCGACGTCGAAATTTTATGTCCACTCAAAACGTCAAGTGCTCTTTTTCGAAATATCGGCCAGACGCCGCAAACACTTCTTATGTATACGCACCCATGAGGTGAAAACATCATGAAACAAATGTTTATCAAAAGAAGCAATATTTCTCCACTAGTTATTCTACAAGCTGAGTCCAACAATTATTACACTTTGACTAACGGCAATTTTTTTACTTCTGATGTTTGGCTGGCCTGATCTCGGATCATCGCGTGTTGATTCTCTGCCACCCTGAAAACGTTTATACCATGTATAAACAGTTGTTCACTTAACCGAGGATTCCCGAAAATACTTCTCTAAAAGACTTATCGTTTGAAATGGCGTATGCTATTTTTTTCAATTCTTTCAGAATCTATGACAAACACACAAACGCGAACTTTGACACTAACATTATGCACGTGCAATAGCGATGCGTTAAAGACGTCAATATTTTGCTTTTCATGACGTCGATGTATATTTAACGTCATGCAAAGTTTTGCCGCTTCAAACTGACACAATTCCAGATTTCTTTATAAGTAAACACGTTAAAGCTGACTGAAAAATGGCGTAGACCGGGTAGGCCGTGGATCGGTTGCTATTGCAACCATAATTTCTGATCTTTTGGGTGGATACTACTTTCCATCTTTTGTCAATCAATAAATGAAAAAAACGTAAGACTTTTTATACAAAATGGTATTACAATTGGATAATTCAGTCAAAAGATATAGCGGTCATCCGGGTATTAAATGAACAGCCCACGTATTATCATTATTTATACAATATGAATGATTGAATGATTACATAAATCATATTAAATTGCAATGAGAAATAATTAATTTACACATGTTGACGTCAGAATTATAAAAATGTAAAAAATGAGCTGCTAGTTAAATTGTACTCATTTTGTCTACGTTTGTAAAACTTACAGTCGTGATGTAAAAGGAAAGTTTATGTGTGATATAAAAGGCGTAATTCATTTATATAGTAATTGTATCATTATGCGCACCGACAGACGTCGTCTCACAAGCTTTTGATACGAAGCTAGCTCTCACCGTGGACAATTGCCTCCATAATGAGCTAGAGGAAAAATAAACTAAATAAAACAATTTGCTCTGCATGCCCTTCTAAATTCGTTAATGTGCATTCCGCGATATTCTGTATTTAAGATACATACCACCTAGTCACTCATAATGAATTCCAGTACCACGTTTCTAGCTGTAACCAGTCTTGGTAGATATTCTTTTCAAATTATGTTAAGACCGATGCGCAAAGATGTTGCATTCCGTATTATAATCTTATGGAGTTCAGTTTTTATCACACAGAAACATACATTTCTAGATACTAAAACGTCACTAAAACATCAATTACATTTATATGAAATAAAACTACTGAACGATCTTTGTTTTAAGATCTAAATGAGGTACACTGTAAATAATAAATGATGGATACTAATTAACGGGACTCTATTGTTAGTCCGTGGTTTATGCCGAAACAGTAATACAACACATTTATTATCAAATTGCAAAATTAACTACACCGTCGTGCCATCATGCCATCGCTCTATCAACATCGTACCATCGTCATCGCACCATCGTGTTATCGTCATCGTATCATCGTGCCATCGTCATCGTATCATCGCACCATCATCATCGTACCATTGTGCCATCGTCTTCCTACCATCGTGTCATCGTATCATCGCACCATCATCATCGTACCATTGTGCCATCGTCTTCCTACCATCGTGTCATCGTACCATCGCACCATCATCATCGTACCATTGTGCCATCGTCTCCCTACCATCGTGTCATCGTATCATCGCACCATCATCATCGTACCATTGTGCCATCGTCTTCCTACCATCGTGTCATCGTACCATCGCACCATCATCATCGTACCATTGTGCCATCGTCTTCCTACCATCGTGTCATCGTACCATCGCACCATCATCATCGTACCATTGTGCCATCGTCTCCCTACCATCGTGTCATCGTATCATCGCACCATCATCATCGTACCATTGTGCCATCGTCTTCCTACCATCGTGTCATCGTACCATCGCACCATCATCATCGTACCATTGTGCCATCGTCTCCCTACCATCGTGTCATCGTATCATCGCACCATCATCATCGTACCATTGTGCCATTGTCTTCCTACCATCGTGTCATCGTATCATCGCACCATCACCATCGTACCATTGTGCCATCGTCTCCCTACCATCGTGTCATCGTATCATCGCACCATCATCATCGTACCATTGTGCCATCGTCTTCCTACCATCGTGTCATCGTTCCATCGTGGTTTTGATTTTAATTCAAAATCGCGATGGTATTAACGGAACACCGTAAATTTCTGTGGCGTAAAGAAAGCCTCCGTGTGTGACATTAATTGACAAGTAATAAACTGTCTATGCATTTTTTATTTCAGTTTCCCATCCAGTGAAACTCGATAAGATTGTTTTCTACAAAAGCAATTAAATTAGTCAATCTTGTGCCCTTGGAATTTGTTTTTTCTGTTGTATTGCAGCTGAAGTAATCTCTGCGTTAAAAGAAACTCTCCAAATCCAAATAAATACTGCAGAAATTCAGGACGCAAAGTGCACTGATAAATTTTGTTCCGTGTCGTTCGTCATTGACTGACGGTTATTTGCAAGATCTGTTCCGATTAGACCGAAAATATGTTTGATTATAAACTTTGCCTCAAATAAAGTTGTTTTTCGATTTTTTTTTAGATTACATATGGAAGCGGGTCTTAGCAACACAAAACTAAAAACATTTGTTTCAGTAAGTAGTTTCTGCATGACGCAGCATTTTGTTCAGAGTCATTACTAACTTATACAACCTACTTTTATCTTTATGGCTATGTGAATATCGTACATTTGTTTCTTTGTTTACTAACATTTTTTTTAATTTTTAAAATCATTATTTGTTCATGCATTGTGTCGTACTTTTATATGTATCTTTCAAATTAATGTCTTTGTTTCTAACGTTCGGTGTGATGCCAGATATAAATAATACGTATTTATTTCATGGAGAGTAAGTTGGTTCCTTGTTCCTAGTTCCTGTTTCCTGATTCGAATAAGGAAACAGGAACTGGTTCCTTATTCCTTATTCAAGCTAAACATATTTGATATAAGCTTTTTATGCCCCCCACCCCCCCTTCGAAGAAGGCGGCATATAGCAGTCGTACTGTCCGTCTGTGCGTCTGTCCGTCTGTCCGAAGCATTCTTGTCTTTGCTATAACTTTGTCATTTATTGATGGATTTTGAAATAACTTGGCACAAATGTCAACCATCATAAGACGACGTGTCGCGTGTAACACCCGTCTCCCTACCTCAAAGGTCAAGGTCACACTTAGAGGTCAAAGGTCAAAGTGGAGTTTTGAGACAAAAATTCTTGTCTTTCCTATAACTTGGCCATTTATTGATGGATTTTTGAAATAACTTAGCACAAATGGTAACCATCATAAGACGACGTGTCGCGTGCAACACCCATCTCCCTACCTCAAATCTCAAGGTCACACTTAGAGGTCACGGTCAAAGTGGAGTTTTCAGACAAAAGTGGAATGAATACTTTGAATATTAACTTCACATCAACCAAACTTAAAACCTATAAAATTATGTTTCATGTAATTAAAAAATGACATAAAAATGCATTCTAGCACATTTCTACTTATTTGTTTTTATTTATACTCCAGTTCCTTTTTCGCGGCTTAATAAGGAAAAAGGAACCAGTTCCTTATTCAAGCCGAATAAGGAACTGACATTTTCTTACATAAAAATAAATTAAACTGAACCAAATATATAATGAAAACCATTGTATTTGTATGTTTGGATATTGAAAATATTTATTGCATTACATTTCTACTTAGTTTTTTTTAATGATAACCCAGTTCCTTTTTCGAGGCTGAATAAGGAAAAAGGAACCAGTTCCTGTTTCCTTATTCAAGCCGAATAAGGAACTGGCATTTTCTTACTTAAAAAATAAATTAAAATGAACCAAAGAGTACTACATATCAATGAAAATCATTGTATATGTAGGTTGGATATTAAAAATATTAATTGCATTACATTTCTACTTAGTTTTATTTAATGGTAACCCAGTTCCTTTTTCGCGGCTGAATAAGGAAACAGGAACCAGTTCCTGTTTCCTTATTCAAGTTGAATAAGGAACTGGCATTTTCTTACTTAAAAATTAATTAAAATGAACCAAAGTGTACATCATATAAATGAAAATCATTGTATATGTACGTTGGATACAAAAAATATTTATTACATTACATTTTTAATTTGTTTTATTTAATGATAAGCCAGTTCCTTTTTCGCGCCCGAATAAGGAAACAGGAACCAGTTCATGTTTCCTTATTCAAGCCGAATAAGGAACTGGCATTTTCTTACATAAAAATAAATTAAAATGAACCAAAGTGTACCACATATAAATGAAAATCATTGTATATGTAGGTTGGATACTAAAAATATTTAATACATTACATTTTTTATTAGTTTTATTTAATGATAAGCCAGTTCCTTTTTCGCGGCTGAATAAGGAAACAGGAACCAGTTCCTGTTTCCTTATTCAAGCCGAATAAGGAACTGGCATTTTCTTACTTAAAAAATAAATTAAAATGAACCAAAGAGTACTACATATCAGTGAAAATCATTGTATATGTAGGTTGGATATTAAAAATATTAATTGCATTACATTTCTACTTAGTTTTATTTAATGGTAACCCAGTTCCTTTTTCGCGGCTGAATAAGGAAACAGGAACCAGTTCCTGTTTCCTTATTCAAGTTGAATAAGGAACTGGCATTTTCTTACATACAAATCAATTAAAATGAACCAAAGTGTACATCATATAAATGAAAATCATTGTATATGTAGGTTGGATACTAAAAATATTTATTACATTACATTTTTTATTAGTTTTATTTAATGATAACCCAGTTCCTTTTTCGCGGCTGAATAAGGAAACAGGAACCAGTTCCTGTTTCCTTATTCAAGCCGAATAAGGAACTGGCATTTTCTTACATAAAAAATATATTAAAAGGTCGCCGGATGTACCGTTAGCCTGCACGAGCGAGAAAACGCGTTTTCGGACTTAGAAAATCTATGAAGAAAACACGCAATTGCAGCGCGTATGCGCATAGGTTTTTGAATTGAAAAAAATAATAAAATGTTGGGGCATCTCGATGAAACTTTCCAGTCTACTAGAGGCACATCGGCCGCTGCTTCCGGTGCTGTATCGCCGTTATGGTGACATGTTAAAATCGCATTGCATCCTAAATCATATCCCATCGTAACTGTTTACGTATAAGAACAGAATGAGATATCTAAGACATGTCTAGTATTCAGCTATCGGATAATCTTGAGCAAAAGTTAGGGTCAGATAACAATTTAATACTATATCAGAGATCAAAACATAAAAAAACTAACATTGAACATAGCCAATAATAACGAATATAAAGCTGCGCTATGCTAGAAGTCCATGATCCGAATTTAATCGTCCGAAATTAAGGCCTCGGAATCAGGAACTGGCCACAGTTCCTTATTCGGAAGCCTTTATTTCGGACCAACACTTTCGGATATTAAATTTTTAGAGGTTGTGTGTGTTATTAAGCTTATCTATGCAATATGGCTGTGTTCTGTCACATTTCTACTATATATTTTATTTAACAAGAAACACTGAAAACAAGTATTATGATGACGATAATAATATTAATTATAATAATTGTGTCATTTAGCTGCAAACATTGCATGCGTAAATGCGTAGATTGTTTCCGAAGATATACCTGAAAGAATAACATTCGGTCTTACTTCAGCTACGCATCTATTAACAAATTACGATCTGAAATCTCCACGTATATTATACTTAGGCATGATACGCTCAATCGTTAGTCAAAATGTTACTTCAGTCTAATTATCAGGTTGTTAAAAAAAACTTCAATGCATTATTGTGTCCGTTCGTACTAACTTTGTCGTGCACCTTTTTTTTGGGGGGGGGGGGGGGGGGAGGGAGGGGGATATCAACTAATACACGCACCCGAAATTGCGTCACAGTTTGGAATATTCAATACCAAATTACATACATATATGCACCCAAACTAGAACATACATACGGACGTATAATTCACTAACTGCAACATGCTATAAACCACCGTTCCTAAGATCACATTATCGTACCGTATAGTACATTGCCGTTAATTGGTAATACTTTTTATACAATGAGAAAAATATTATTGTCGTGTTTCACATTCAGTTCATTGGGAACATTTGAACACTTTTCATGTGTGAATAATCGTATTTAGTTTATGCTTCACTTAGGTTTATTGGGAAAGAGCAGTAATTTAAAAGTGGGCACAGTTATTTTAATACAGTACATTGTTATGTGGTACTCTTTGGTTCATTTTAATTTATTTTTTAAGTAAGAAAATGCCAGTTCCTTATTCGGCTTGAATAAGGAAACAGGAACTGGTTCCTGTTTCCTTATTCAGCCGCGAAAAAGGAACTGGCTTATCATTAAATAAAACTAATAAAAAATGTCATGTATTAAATATTTTTAGTATCCAACCTACATATACAATGATTTTCATTTATATGTGGTACACTTTGGTTCATTTTAATTTATTTTTATGTAAGAAAATGCCAGTTCCTTATTCGGCTTGAATAAGGAAACATGAACTGGTTCCTGTTTCCTTATTCAGCCGCGAAAAAGGAACTGGGTTATCATTAAATAAAAGTAATAAAAAATGTAATGTAATAAATATTTTTAGTATCCAACCTACATATACAATGATTTTCATTTATATGATGTACACTTTGGTTCATTTTAATTGATTTGTATGTAAGAAAATGCCAGTTCCTTATTCAACTTGAATAAGGAAACAGGAACTGGTTCCTGTTTCCTTATTCAGCCGCGAAAAAGGAACTGGGTTACCATTAAATAAAACTAAGTAGAAATGTAATGCAATTAATATTTTTAATATCCAACCTACATATACAATGATTTTCATTGATATGTAGTACTCTTTGGTTCATTTTATAATTTATTTTTTAAGTAAGAAAATGCCAGTTCCTTATTCGGCTTGAATAAGGAAACAGGAACTGGTTCCTGTTTCCTTATTCAGCCGCGAAAAAGGAACTGGCTTATCATTAAATAAAACTAATAAAAAATGTCATGTATTAAATATTTTTAGTATCCAACCTACATATACAATGATTTTCATTTATATGTGGTACACTTTGGTTCATTTTAATTTATTTTTATGTAAGAAAATGCCAGTTCCTTATTCGGCTTGAATAAGGAAACAGGAACTGGTTCCTGTTTCCTTATTCAGCCGCGAAAAAGGAACTGGGTTATCATTAAATAAAAGTAATAAAAAATGTAATGTAATAAATATTTTTTGTATCCAACCTACATATACAATGATTTTCATTTATATGATGTACACTTTGGTTCATTTTAATTGATTTGTATGTAAGAAAATGCCAGTTCCTTATTCAACTTGAATAAGGAAACAGGAACTGGTTCCTGTTTCCTTATTCAGCCGCGAAAAAGGAACTGGGTTACCATTAAATAAAACTAAGTAGAAATGTAATGCAATTAATATTTTTAATATCCAACCTACATATACAATGATTTTCATTGATATGTAGTACTCTTTGGTTCATTTTAATTTATTTTTTAAGTAAGAAAATGCCAGTTCCTTATTCGGCTTGAATAAGGAAACAGGAACTGGTTCCTTTTTCCTTATTCAGCCTCGAAAAAGGAACTGGGTTATCATTAAAAAAAACTAAGTAGAAATGTAATGCAATAAATATTTTTAATATCCAACATACAAATACAATGGTTTTCATTATATATTTGGTTCAGTTTAATTTATTTTTATGTAAGAAAATGTCAGTTCCTTATTCGGCTTGAATAAGGAATAAGGAACTGGTTCCTTTTTCCTTATTAAGCCGCGAAAAAGGAACTGGAGTATAAATAAAAACAAATAAGTAGAAATGTGCTAGAATGCATTTTTATGTCATTTTTTAATTACATGAAACATAATTTTATAGGTTTTAAATTTGGTTGATGTGAAGTTAATATTCAAAGTAGAATATGCCAGTTCGGTTTGAACAAGAAATCCTATTCAAGCGCGTAGAAGAAACATGAACATTTATCGTAATACATAAAGTAAATGTATTCGAGTTACTTTAACATTCAACTTGTCAATTAGATGTATCTTTCATATTAATAGGGTACTATTAGGTCATTTAGTTACAAAGCAACAGTTGCTTATTCGGTTTAAATAAGGAATAAGGAACTAGTTCCTTATTCGTGAATTAATTCATGAATTAAATAACGTTTGGTTTTGTTTTGATTTACTTAAGCATTGTATGTATTATTTATCTTAACAAGACATGTGTCCATAGGGCACAGATGCCCCCTCATTCCACTTTTGTCTGAAAACTCTACTTTGACCTTTGACCTCTAAGTGTGACCTTGAGATTTGAGGTAGGGAGATGGGTGTTACACGCGACACGTCGTCTTATGATGGTTACCATTTGTGCCAAGTTATTTCAAAATCCATCAATAAATGGCCAAGTTATAGGAAAGACAAGAATTTTTGTCTCAAAACTCCACTTTGACCTTTGACCTCTAAGTGTGACCTTGACCTTTGAGGTAGGGAGACGGGTGTTACACGCGACACGTCGTCTTATGATGGTTGACATTTGTGCCAAGTTATTTCAAAATCCATCAATAAATGACAAAGTTATAGCAAAGACAAGAATGCTTCGGACAGACGGACAGACGCACAGACGGACAGTACGACTGCTATATGCCGCCTTCTTCGAAGGGGGGGGGGGTGGGGGGCATAAAAAGCTTATATCAAATATGTTTAGCTTGAATAAGGAATAAGGAACCAGTTCCTGTTTCCTTATTCGAATCAGGAAACAGGAACTAGGAACAAGGAACCAACTTACTCTCCATATTTATTTCATTGTTTTTTTTTATATAAATCTTATTTATTCTCAGTAAATAATATTTTCTAATTTTAAATGTGTGTCCTCAATCGTACAACAACCATTTCTGCATCATGTTCATGAATCATACAATATTGATTGAATACATAACAACACAAATAACAATACTTATTTAATAAAAGAACATTTTTAACATTATGTCGTGTTATTATCTCCGTCCACACACTCTATGAACAATCATGCATATAGTAGGCTTTCCTTTACCCAAGGATTTTCGCCATTTCTGTTTCCTTGAAATCATGCTGTTATTGTACTAAGTGCCATTGGTGCTTTTAGTATTTAAGAAAAGTATAAGGGTACCTGAACAAACACATTTATGACATAATCGGAAAAGCATTTAATGTCTGCTTATAAAAATTATTTTATTGATTAACATTGTACTAAGAAACAAGCATTACATTCCGTGCGTGGATTGTGGCACGCAAGAACAGCGTTAATAGTTATTCTTGTGTAGTGAATGTGTTCTTATTAATCTTGTAATTCTATGTGATTTCATTGCATTTGATAATTTGAAGACTTCCAAGGTAACCATTTAAAGGTATATTTTTTATTACTTTACTTTTGAATAGATATACTAAATTTCATAGCTAAAATTGTTTTTACAACCGCCCTTGGTTACAAAAATATTTAATATAATATACAATAGTACTATGCATTTAGGTTACCTTAATTTAAATCTAATGCATTAGAAACAAAATTTAAATGACAATATAACCATCCTTAAGTAAATTTGAATTAAGTACCTGTGCAATTTTATTACTTTATTACATTATTTAATTTCAGTACATTTCGTGTCCATTTAGAATACATCTTCACAATGCCACGACGGAATGCTTGCTACAGGGAATAGTTCGTTCATGTAACTACATTTGAGCGAATTCACAGTAATATATGTGACAATTTAAAACTATGTAATGCATCATTACAGTATTGTAATTATGTTCTATTGTTCTGTCGTGGTAACATACTTATACTTAAATGGTGGATTATTATCTTATTGGTAATATCTACATGGCAAATGTCTACTTCAGAATGTCATGTTACGTGATAGTTTCAGTAGCATCTCCAGACGATATTATTTAATACGCCATTTTCATCTTTCGTATCGTTATTGCTTATATTTATAACGCATTTAATGCAAGTATTTGCGAACATTAGACAATACAGGCGACAGATTCTGGAAATCAAGAACTCTGCTTTTCATGTCTCAGTAGTCAGTGCGTACTAATTACAACGGTATTTATGCTGGCAGGTGCAATTCCTCGATCCAATCCATCTATCACGCTAACAAAATGAACGTAACCAATGACGATATTTCATGGTCATGTTTCTGGATACGTCTCTTGAGAAAGGAATCTTCACAGTTTAAGGTTTGTAACGTTTCGCCAGAGCTCCGGGTATGAAAGTATGGCTCACACAGTTTAACAATATAACGAATAATATAACTCATATGTATATATAATTTTCCTCAAGCTATCTTTATGATTAGCTTATTGTAGACAAATGATTGGCGTGGAACAGTAAATTAAATAGATTTAACTACTATTATTATACAATGACCCCGAGCATGACTTCGAGTCTGCTGTGATATCCTGAAGGTGGTCTTTAATACTGTATTGACCTCGAGTCCTTGGTATGAAACATTATCCGATACTCCGGGTCTGAAACACAGGATTGTATGGTGTTATATACCTATATGACCCCATACCCTGGGTATGAAACCTTTGAAGAGACTTGGAGTCTTGGTATGGAGATATGAAACTTTTATATTATCAATTTACTAGCGAACCGAGCTATTGAGGGGAAGGAATCCTGCTAACATGGCCCATATGTCGCAAGAAGAGGATTGCCAACCTCAGAGCACCCAAAGTCTCTAGTTAGTTACTATATCAGCAATTTCGCTTATAAAATATTCTTGCAGCCAAACGAGAATGCATTCTTTTATACCGTTTGTTATTATTGTTAGGTCTTTATACAGAGAAAAATGTACACCACTTCTGATGAATAATATCTTTGCCTGGTGCTGGCAAAAATATGTTAATGATATAAGCAATTATGCGCAATGCGTAAACAAATAATTCAATGTATGCTATTGTGCAATGCGAGGAAAGATCTTTCCAGTGATATGTGGGTAAAAAGTTCATTCTACTCTGCACGTAATAGAAATGAAACATGTCGAAATGGAATCCCAAGTATTTCTGTTTAAGAGGATTTAGAATTTTGATTCTTCATTCTTAGTACAAGTCACACAAATAATTATTTATCTCTTTGAACGAGTATTATACACATATGGAAAGGCATGTTTCATTTTCGCAATTAGACGCATAAAAATGTATGATGTTGCCTTTAGTAAGGTATGACAATATTACACATATGCTGGCAGCGTTTTCAACAATATGTTTTCACTAAACAATGATTCCGTAAACTATTTTATTTTCCATTATAGATAATGATTTCATTTTCATGAAAATTCCATTTTTGTTCACGTAATTACATCTCAGATATATTGACAAAAATCGTCATATGTGTTGTTTTGTGCAGACATATTTTCCATAGAGCATAACATATGGATGGTGTTGAAAGTGGGCGTATTAGCCACAACACTTTTGCCGAGAAGATCTAAGTAGATAGTGGAATGCTAGCCACAACACTTTTGCCGAGAAGATCTAAGTAGATAGTGGAATGCTAGCCACAACACTTTTGCCGAGAAGATCTAAGTAGATAGTGGAATGCTAGCCACAACACTTTTGCCGAGAAGATCTAAGTAGATAGTGGAATGCAAGCCACAACACTTTTGCCGAGAAGATCTAAGTAGATAGTGGAATGCTTGGGATTAGGCGTGGGTTCAATTTCCATTTCCTTATAATGATTTACTGACCTTTTGTTTGTCTCAAGAACAGTTTGCGATTATTACATTTGCTTGTTAGTTCTTTTGGCACATGTTTTCCAGCCAGCAACAGATAGAATATACTTAATTTATAAACATGTTATGGTTGAGTTAGTTTTGTAACGTAAAGAGTTTGCATTTGATATTTCTCGTTATTTTGCTCTTAATGTTCATATTCTTTGAAAATGAACCTATGTTTTATATGTGATAGTTTCTTTATCGTTGCATTTATGTACATCACTTTCTATAAACAATAGAAGCGGTGATACGAAACATTTCAATTAAATCATGTTTAAAACCTAATCGCATACACATATCTGTGATATCATTAGCTGTATGAGTTTTAATTAGACAGTGTCCAGTATCATATGCATCTACTTCGGTAAAACGTTCTCGTCTTATATAGAAAGCGTCATTGATTTTATACAAAGTTAAAATTATGAGTAATTAAACAGACCTTGTAGCGAACGCTATCAATACGAATTGCTCCGCGTGAAACATTGTTTTCACATAACGAGTTCGTCAACACATAAAAGAAATCTCATAACTTTCACTGCATGTACGTAATTATCCCAAAGTCACGCATTATGAAACTCTAATACGACGGTTCCGGCTGTGTCCCATTTTCGATACATATTCTTTTCAAGTAAGGTTTAAGCATGGTGTGCAAAAATGTCAAAACTCTGGCAGACGGAATACTGTTATGTGTTTCAGTTTTACTTTAAAACAACATCAATTCCAAAGTACGAAACGAAACGTAATGGTTATACATGTTTTATTTGCTGTGTGAACATTGTATTTTTTCCAGAACCAATTTCGTCATTCATCAGTAATACATTTACACGTCATAACCGCGTTATGCACCATTTGTATTGCTACATAATACAGTGAATTACTAAAAAAAAAAAAAACCATCACTTTATTTTAACCAAGGTTAGTTACAATATACCAATACGTTATACTTACATTGCTGCAATATGCGATATGAGGACGTAACATATTTAACGTTGAACAGTGTTTGAGATGTGTCCGTAACAATGACTGTCATGTGCATGTTAGTAGACAGCTTGAAACCCAAAATGAAATACTGTCATTCGAGTTAAATTACTTTAAGTGGAAATTATTTAGACGTATATATATATCTGCAAAAAGTAAGCGTTTCAGTATACATGAAGCCATATTTGTTATGTTTGTGTATACAGGACATATATCATTCATGCCCGATTGAATTTAACTCAGTCAACTAAATGTGTGAGAAAGAACTATTGTCTAGTTAATTTATAATGAGAAATAGATGGACAACGTGTACCGAAAGCCTGGTGAAAATCTTATTAACTAGACAGAGAAAGTTTAGGTGAAAAATTGGACACAAATCTACAGAAGTGTTCTTTCGCGGACAAATGATATCTCACACTGCGGTATTCATTCTATAGTGCCTTTCACACATTGCTTTTCCTTAAGCTGTCAATGTCTGGAATAGAGAATTGAAATAACCCAATAACTGGAGTGCCTTGTAATGTTGTAGGACACTTCTACACTTAGACTACCGCTATGGTAGCTAAATGCGTAAAACTAGAAAACTAAGTACACAAATACTTTGGTATGGTAGTATTATTTCTCTTCAGGAAAACCAGTATTAACAACCAATTACGTCAATATTTACAATAAACTATTTCACACTTTACAAATGAGTCATATTTTGATCCATATATTACTATACAATAATTTATTCTGATGTAGGTACTTGTGCTAGTGGTTCTGAATATAAATATGCCATTATTTGTACAAGATGATGAATAAGAGAAGAAACAGAAGAGAAATGTGGTTATTTGATTTTAATGTATGTTAGCACAAACACCGATCTGAAATGAACGTTCGTTTACACATAAACTGTACACGGACACGTTGAAATCATGAACTCAAAGTGGCAATGAACTGTAGTTTGACAAGCAATAAGGCATACATATTTCTTTAAAATGAATGGATACTTGTAGTATAGAATGCAGCAAAAGACAACGCAAAACAAGATTTTGTGTGAAACATCATGTTGCTCTTGATTTTCATTATGTCATATTGATATATGGTTTGCAAAATTGCACAATCTGAAAAGTAACATGACGGTAATACAGGGAATAGAAATGATTTACTCGTATTCCGTTACCAGATTACTATTATTTCACTTTCTGAGTAGATCCTTCTACATACATCCATTTCCACGGAAATAGAAGTTCAAAATGTGTTATTCAATGATTAATTTCAACGAAACAGTAAACACGCAGTTGTTTGATTAAATTCATATTATATTAAGAGAGATGGATATCAAATTGCACTTTCGTTGTGTTTACACAAGTATGGAAATACGACTGAAAATTAAAAGGATGCTTGAACGCGTGCTTCAGGCCAACGTACTTATGTTGAGTTTCAGACCATATCAGAACCATTAACTACAAATTTTATTATGTTTACCTACTTATTGTGTGTACACATTGAACGGTAATGTAACACTAGTTCTGACATACTTCTGTTTCCCACTTAAATAACATCCATTTTCTTTCAAATCACAGTATATGCATTAAACGTTAAATTTTTAATACAATTATACCAATTAAAAAAGAAACGTCTATACATAAGAACATGGACGGAGTAATACATTTGTATTGTTTTCATATGGTTTTCGAGACTATTTCACATACAATCCTTTATTGTTTTTTGTTTTTCATCATAAAATGTGTAAGCCCTCTTTTTATATTCTTTAGTGTAATGTATATATTAAGTTATTAAAAATAATATTTATCTTACGTTAAAATAATTCGAATTTTTAGGATGGTAATGGGCTCGTTCATTGTTCGAAACTTTGTTAACATAGATCTCCTGCTGATTGACAAACATTCACATTTTTTGTGCCGATATTAGTGTACTTTAACTATACTTTAAGAATTATTATATAATGCTTTACTTTGTTTAAAATTCCGTTCATATTATAATGTATTAACGTTACACATATATTTATGTTTAGATATGTTAATATTTCTTATGTAGTTATCAGTAATCTAAATGAAAACATGGCAAATATACGTGAGTATAAAGGAGTAAGATATAACAATGAATTAAACTCTCACATTTACATAAACAATCATAGGCCATACAAATTTGATTCCATGTTTAGCGTCCTCATGATTTATCATAACCTACCATCCAGGCAGGAAAAAACAAACAAATCGATACTAAAACATTTTTCTTTCACAACTTATTCATGGCAGTGGTCCAAGCTAAAGAAAATGTTTATTTGCAAAACTGTTATATATCATCTTCGTTTTGGGAACCTACTTTGACACAGGATTTTACTGTGTTATTTGACTAGTTCAAGTTTTGTTCAAATATTGTATACCTTTTCCAATTTTTCACATTGTCATTTGTTTTTTCGTTCAGGCATCCGGAAACCTACCAGCCCTAGGACGCTTAACATAAAATGAAACGAGGTGGTAGTTTAATGAACACAGTGTGCTGGGCTTTTTTTGCGCCGCATGTCAAACCGAACACGGCTCATCGGAGAATTGTAATCTTTCAGCATGGTTTCTGGCAATTCGCTCCTTTGTCCCTAAAGTCATATATTGTCTGAAATGTTCGACTGTGCCGCATCGATATTGTCATACCTGAATGGAATGAGGCAGAACGGGTATCGCCAAATGTTCGATTTGGACGAAACCGGTCGCGTTCTATGTGTGGATTCTTCCTACAAAGTAGCAGTATGGTATGTTTGAAAGAGTTACGGAAATGTTTCGACATAAAAGCGTACACGATTGGGTTGGTGCAGCTGTTGATGTATGACAGGAGAAAGAACGTGATCCTCATGGGCCTCAGGAAGCCGGTGTGAAGGTCATCCAGAAGACCGAATGATACCAGCAAATTGTTGGTAGTGATTGGTCCCCAGCATATCAGGTAAATCAACACAATAGCGACGAGCATCTTGATGACCTGCAAATGAACATAGATGTGTACCAATTATACATATGAAACATTACGAAATCTCATAAATTTATCTATGACTATTCCTTTAGTATATATGTATTCCTTCACAATTACATGGTCAATAGCAAATATCACAATATGTAAGCGTGTTTAGAAACTTGGTGTTTAATGTATTACATACGTAGGAATTAAGAGAATTAAGAATTAAATTTAATTAAGAATTGTGATAAACCTTATAACGCGATTCTTCAGTATTAACTCATCAATACACGACCTTAATTGTCAGCTTATAGGAAAACGTTTAGATGGTTATCATTATAGTATTATGAAATGCGAATATGTACACACCTGCTGTCGTGTATGCTTATCACTTAATGAAGTCGATGATGTTTTCGTCAGTCTATTTAACAAAGAGTTTTCGCTACCGCCGAGCGATCTGAGTTCAAAGACTTGCGAATTTGAACACCCGTTTTGACTACCGTCTGCCCTCGTTGCCTCTCCACACTGACGGATACTGTGGCAGAAATGAATGCAATATAAATGTACTTTATTGTTTAAAACAACAACAACAACAAGGCAAACATAGATATATATAAATGGCTTTTGTGAATATACAAAATAATGTGTTTAAAAAAACAACCTGTGTCTGCATAATTTTTAAACATTCAACATGATCAGATATGTTACAAATAAAACATACAGACATGTTTTCAATTTATAATATATTTAAAATTAGATATTACCTCTGCTGGGCAACGTTGGGTCGCTTTCTGTGCAATATCCAAACTTTTCTACATATACTGGCGTATGCAAATACCATGAGGCACATTGGCACCACAAGAATTGCCAGGAACATGTACAGGCCATACAGCTGACCGTACACTGGCTTTTCCCAATTAACCGTGCACCAGTAGACAGTGCCATTCTCTGGTCCCACCGGTTTATGTATCTGTAATATAATGTTATTAAATAAGTGATTTCATACAGGCATTGTTTTGTCCAAAGTCTGCTGTATTGGCATGAGCCCGTAGTGCCTGTATGAAATCACTTATTAAATAAGTATTTTATAAATAAACTTTCTATTATTGGCTAAAATGTTATGTGTTTGCTAGGCGTACTTTGTTATTACCCCTGAATTTTTTACAAATCCGATTGTTTGTGTCTTGTTTTATTTATTTCAAGATGGCGTTATTTTTTTTATTTTTTTTCACTTTCATTTAAACAGACCAATCAAAAGCGCTAAATATCATACAGGCACTGTTTTTAGCTAATCATAATGCTTAGATCCTATACAGTAACAGCTGAATTCATACAGGAAGAGTTGATCGTTTTATTTCCTCGGGCTTACTGAACACGTGCATTTTCACTGATATTGTGCGTTATATTGTAAAGTCGATTAATGATGTACACATACTGATGTCGTGTTTATATTGTTTTGCTATACATAGGACCAATCTGAGCAATTGTTCTTTTTTTCTTAAATGCCTTTTTCGTACGTTTATTAACATGTGGATGCATTATTTAAATAAAGTATGTCTTATATTTATTATATCTGTATATATGTCTTATATTTATTATATATGTTTTACTCTTCATTTGTTTATATATACTTTTAGCTTTATATATAAGTAGGAATCGGTTACATATGATAATAGTACAGTTGATCATGCATTAGTATTCCATTATTTTAACTTACATTTTTTGTAAGTATTACTGCCTAGGATGTCATGTTTTTGCCAGGGTTGGTTTGTCTGATTGTTAGCTGCACAACACATAAGCCCCCTTGGGAGATTCTGTTTTCTTGTTATACATTGTATGAACATTTGTGAACATATGTGATTTGTTAGGTGACTAGAAATTGCAACATAAAAATATTTATTAAACCAAAATGTGTTATATTATTTTTTGTACATTTTATCAATATTTTGTAGTAAGTTAACCATAGCTGAATAGCAAACAGGTAAAATGGCAAAAGACTTAATAATTTGACACTATCAACATTTCCTTCAGGAATATTGCATATTTATGTATTACCGAAACTAATTTGAGATATTACATATCCCATTAATGTGACAGGTGGTGTTTAGAACTAATGAATGGAATACTGCGTTGCTAGTTTTGGTGCGGATAGATTCGAAGCAATGAATGGAATACCGCGTTGCTAGTTTTGGTGCGGATAGATTCGAAGCAATGAATGGAATACTGCGTTGCTAGTTTTGGTGCGGATAGATTCGAAGCAATGAATGGAATACTGCGTTGCTAGTTTTGGTGCGGATAGATTCGAAGCAATGAATGGAATACTGCGTTGCTAGTTTTGGTGCGGATAGATTCGAAGCAATGAATGGAATACTGCGTTGCTAGTTTTGGTGCGGATAGATTCGAAGCAATGGCAAGTATAAAACTATCATATCGGACCACATGTGTTTTTCTTGAAATATAAACAATACGTACCCTGCCTATCAAAATTGGCGTTGCCATAACGAAGCTGAGGACCCAAATGACGGCAATTATCTTCTTGGTCAGCGTCACTGTGCTGACACACTTGGCTCTAATTGGATGGATGATTGCGTAATATCTGAGGATAGCAATATTTGCATTGTCATTGACAAGAATACAGATTGTGGACAATTTAATTCTTACACCGCTTCCATGACCTCTTTTGCTAATCCCGTTTGTAGAACATGAGAAAATGCAAACGAATTTTCAAACCTACAACTCAGTTTAATGTCATTATTCCTCGTTTGTACCATTGTCTGTTACTTTACACAAATCAACTGTTAGCGGTCATATTATTTTGTTATAATCTACCAGTGATGTTATTTTACCATGCTAATACTGTACTGTATATTTGGTTACTTGACTATTAAGTGAAGGCCATTTTAACATCACTTGTAAATTACCCTCTCAATTAACCAGTTGCTACGTGTCAATCAAGGATTGAGTTGAACAGTTATGGGTTTATATTTCAGTGGTAAATAATTGCACATGGTTGGATATTCCAATCAATTAACTTCAAATCCTTGGACAAACAACCTTAGACAAGCGGAGCAATCTATGTTTTTTGCAAATGATCACGCGGGTAATACTAAACAGTGACAAATAAAACGTAACATTGCATTACTGTAGAAGTCCGTAAAATTCGTGCCTATATTTTTTTATTTAAATACATACCTCTCCAAGCTAAGCACTGTCAGGTTCATGACTGAGCACAGGATCGAGATGTTCTGTACGTAATGCACGAGTTTGCACATCACAGCTCCAAACTTCCACGTGTAGGAAAAGAATGCGGCACACTGCAAGAAAGACAGCCTACAATTCATCATTTTGTATCATGACTTAATTGTATTGTGTTTTTCTTCCAGGTAGTTTTATCCTGTATTGGGCAAAGTAATAAGAGATACATAAATCATGCTGTAATATTTCTTATCTGTAAAAATAGGTGACTTCTACATCGTGCTCTTAAGTATATAAAGCACATACCCCATGTTTTGGATTAAAGCTCGTATTTAATAGTAGTAACTTCTACTAAGTTATGCTGTTCATACACTGTTTATTTAAATATGCATACATTTTTTTTATGAAACATCATACACATTTTACAGACACAAATACTGAGCAGCTACTTCTTGTTAAAATATTTATTGGCAACTTGCCTAAAATAAAGGACCTTTTGCTATTTATACGAGTTTCTCTATTACTCATGCAGTGGGAGTTTCATTATTTGCTCTTTGTCAATATCCCCAAACGAAATAATTTCAATACAAATACTAATACCATGTCTTGGTAAAGAAAGAGAGTTATTTGGAGAAGATATAAATGTGTTTCTGTGCGTAGCAACTCTGGTTGAATGTATTTGTAAGTATTAGTAATGCCCCATATATATTTACCGAGCACTACATTTATTGTACTATCTAAATAAGGTCTGAACGTACAACATTTATCAATGGCTACTATCAATACACAAACTAATGGAGTTCTGAAATAAATATATATATATAACCTAAAACGATACATTTTTAGAAATCGGCGAAATGTGATACTTTAAAACTGCTTTCCAAACACAAAAGTAATCTGATATGTTATAGACTGCGCACGTGTTGTTACACAATACCACGAAGACCTTAAAATACTTGTCCCACGTTATTAAATTTTACTATGACATCTTGCATAATAATAATAATAATAATAATAATAAAATAATAATAATAATAATAATAACAATAATGATAATAATAATTTTCGATACAGGAAGCACCAAAATATATAATCAGACACAATTGGTTATATTTCACAAACACTATGTTATGGCAAAAACAGCCCATGCGTTTTGAAAAATAGCTTCGCTAGTTGTTGATCAATTGTTATTTTCACTCAATTTATATTTCTTTTTAATGTTTTATGCAATGTGCGATCCGATCAATAAAATTGTTTTCATGTATTATTTTGTAAATCTGTTTAGAAATAGCCTAATACACAGAACCTGAATAACTTTTGTTTCTTGCTTTATTTCTTTAAATAAACGTTTTATTTGATAGTATGTATTTGCATTGACTTTGGCTCCAAATCTGCGGATTCGTTCTATAATGTTTCGAATGCACTGGAGAATGTTAAACCTTTGAGTACTGAGAAAAGTGTTATTCAATTGAATTAATATTCTGCGTTATTAGTATTTAATTTGAACAGCAATGCTATAAGGTTTCATTTTATTTACAATTATGTGTATTTTAATTAATTCTGGGCCAAGTGTTAGGTTCGGCATGTCTTTTAACTGGGTAAAACCCTTAATGCTTTGCTTTGACCGTTCGAAGGCGGTGACCCGTGTTTAAATCATTTTATGTTTTGTGTTGTGTTGTGCGTGATTTACTGTTTTGTATAGGCAATTGGTAAATTGCCTTAAATAAAGGACCTAATGATGTTAATATGAGTTTCTCTCCCGCTGCTGTTTCTGGCGTTTTATTTATCATATATTTTTATTGTTGATGTGTTTTTTGTAACACGTGTGTTATACAGAATGTTTATAGAAGTCAAAACAGGATAATGCACGTACTTTTCGGGCGTTTGCAGTGTTTCCTTTACAGTTCATTTAGTTACAATTCTTTCTGATTGTGTCATACAGACAAGAAAAGCGTTAACCATATTATTAAACTGTATAGTTCATATACAGAATCTCTACATACTTTTGTCTTATCTATCCCCTCTTATTCCTCTATATGTGCTCCACGGAGACTGATATAAGAACAGAACTCGAAATCACAATTCTCTCGAGCCTCATTTCTGTTACCAATCTCGTTAATAAATAATTTTTTGGGAAAAAGGAACGTAAACGAAAATGAATCCGATGAAAGATGACCAATCCTAGATGAAATGTATATGCACTCCGACTTTTATATATGTATTGTAGCTGGATTCTGAAGGCTTCTAAGAAGGTGGAGAATATTTAGAAACTTAAACGATGTTGTCATGGTTTATGTCGGTTCATTTAGCAATACAATTTCTATTGAATTGTATGTTGTGTTATCTTTTAAATTATTAAGTAGCATTTTATTCGTAGTGCAGTGCTATAGTAAAACTCGACACGCCTTTGAACTACACTTAACTTGACAATTCCAAACATCTTGCGTAAAATGAATGACTTTGATATTTAGAATAAAATAAACAAAATTATAATGTTGATGCAGCTGTGGCTCAAAATCTTTTACATCAGACTTAACAATTAGAAAATACTTGTCTGTCTTTACTAAAATATATTATACTATTATCTCACCTCCTACATAAATGACGCAAACCGATTGGCTAAGAGCGGTCACATGACCATAGGGTATATTAGAAACACCATGAGTAAATTTCAATACCCCATATAAATCTAATGACGCAGTCTAATGACGTCATTTTATTTATTTCGCGATGTCATTGTATGTATTTCGTATTATTTTATATTGTTTTCATTAATTTTCAAGTGATATCAATTAAAAGAAAGAAAGGTAGTGGGTGAGATATATTCGTTACTCTGTTAGTAACTGAGGGTGTATGGGATATACACCCTCAGTGGCTTCATACCATACACCCTCAGTGGCTTCATACCATACTCGAGCTTCGCTCTCGTGTGGTATGAAGCCACTGAAGGTGTATATCCCATACACCTTCAGTTACTAACAGAGTAACTAATATTACTACACTTATTATAAATCAAATTAAACCATAACCAAAATTATTTAATTTTCTACAAATTAAAGCCAACCTTTACCAAATATATACAACATGTACAGCTTTACAGCTTATTTGCAATATACACTGTATAACATATGAAGCAGAATGACGTCTCAATGACGTCAAGATGGAACATTTCTACACAAATTTGCGAATTAAACTCCAGTTTTAATACGTTTAGTGGTGAGCACACCCATGTTTTGTTATTGTTCTTTCATATAAAGCTAGGCTACATATTACAGCCATGTGGGGAGTTCCGTAATGTTGTGAAATGAGTCAAACTGCAAATCTCTGTTACTTTGTGTAACACTGCACAATTCATGAGTTCACAAAAATGGTATATAATGTTGTGTTACGAGTTTTCCAACCCAGTAAAATCAGTAGTTATCATGGTGTATTTTGTGCAGGTTTGTGTTTCCTTTGATCAGTTATTATACAATCTATACGGTCCCTTGCATTTCAGAAGCTACAAACTGTTTAATTCAATTGCTGTCTGCTCCGTCGTCTTTGATGTTATTTCCATGCTTTTTGTTCGGCCCCTCTCTGTACCAGGCTGTTTGGCTTACATAGTTATTCTTGAAAACAGTGCATGATAATGTTCACACTTTTAGTAAATATTGATTTAATGTCACAAAATAACAGCATGTTACATCATTATCAAACAGCCAAAATTTATGGATTATATTTAGTTGTGAATTAGTACCATTCATTTGCGATATTCATTGGATTCCAAGTGCTCCATACTTTATACATGGTGTTTACTTTTAAACAATTTATTTCCATTTAAGTTAGTTTTCATATATCAAAGTGTGTGTTTTATTTTCACCAGATGTTCAGCTTTCGTTAGACATAAAATTGTGTTGGTTGCATTGATGATCTATTGCGAATAATATCTGTGTCCACGAATTTTAAGAAAGAGCCTAGTACTTTATGACAATACTTGTTGTAGTTGTTTCTGTTGTGTTGTTTTCTTTTTCTAAAAACAAAACAAAATGTGTCCTCCATGCAAATGATAACTATTCATTTTGTGCTATGTTTTGAAAAAGTGGAATTTACCCGTAAATTATAACGTGATCATTTCAAGAGAAATACATGTACATTATAATAACATATGAACAGTATGCTATATGCAATTACTTTTAAATTTTAGTAATACTCTAGTAATCACGTTGTTGTTTTTTTTATTTATCTGAATGTTCACGTCGGTAGGTTAAAAATTTGCCTTCATCGTGTGACGAATTAGACACACGTAAACGTCTGAATTATTTCTAAAATAAATTCAAAATATTTCACACTTTTTGTAATAGAGAACGACAACTGAATCGTTGATGATTTCAATGTTCGTTAAATAACTCAAACATTTTGTTCGGTTAATTTTATTAAACGCAGTAACATTAAAAGCTGTGTGTCTACGATAGATGATTTCTCCTTTGATTTACACTCAAATTAACGCATTATTTTGTGCAATGTTGCAGTGGGGAAAATAGGTCGAACACACTGTTTAATAAGTCTATTCATTTTTAAGTATTCAGTATTCTAATAGAATCGAATATGATGAACACTTTACTTACCTTGACAGGTACACATATCATGACCAAAAGAAGGTCCGCAGTGGCCAGGCTTAATAAGAAGATATTTGTAACATTCTGCATTTTCTTAAATTTTGCTACCGAAACAATAACTAAACAGTTTCCCACCAATCCGAGTATCATGGTAAGTCCGTATGTTAGAGATACAGGCACCAGTTGCTCGATAGGTATATCGTTAGGATCCGCTTCGTAATCGTATTCCTCATACATATAATAGTATTCATCTGATGTAAACCGAGCCATGGCTAAACTGACGTTTTGTGAAGCACCGTCTAACATATTACTCCATTCCGTCACACTATTATTCAAGACAATTCCTGCTGGATAGAAAGTTTGCACTTCTGCACAATGAATGGTAGTCATAGCAAATATCAGATATCAAATGTGACCTGTGCTGCCAATATCATGATAACAGTTCACTGCTTCATTCCCATGTAGAATAGATTCAGTTCAAAAACTGAATATATACTAATCATATATAAATACAACGTGTGACAAGTTTTGTAGTATTTTGCTATTTTGATTTGAAATATAGTAAATAAAAAAACAAGCACTATCCAATAACTAAATGTCCAAACAACAAAGGGTGACTTCCCTCATTTACGCGTGGCATCACAAATAGTATTAGATTTCAGCTCTTCTATTCCCCGAGCACTTCAATATCAGCTCGCTGATACCGTATGCCTTAGCACTGCCTTAGAAAACAAGTAACTTGATCAAGGGCGGTTCTTATCCAATATTCTAATTTTAATACGATCCTCTTGGAGTAATAAGTAGGCGCTTATAGAAACGCCATTATTTAAATGAGTCCCTACACCACTTGAAGACGCCTGTGACAAACTTTTTCCCAAAGATGATTTGGCGCAACGCAAGCAGATTGCGTGTCTGTGATTATTTCCAACAAAAATAGAAGTGTTCCGAATCCTTAGGCGTTGTAAATGTTTGAAATACTACCTTTCCACCCACTGTATCTTTTAATCTTAACCAAACACATCACACTATCCTTTTGTGACGTCAAGTGAAAACGTAATACGTAATCGGTTTGTATTATTTACATTATTGGAAAATGTATCATTATCGTCCTTATAACAGTAAATGATATGTTAGTATAGTACTTATGAAGACAATACAATAATACATATTGTGATACTGTTTAATATTCAAATGAAATCCAAATACTATTTCTCAGTTATAAGAAGGTAACACAAATATTGCGTATATAACTACTGCAATATCTGACCACGTATGAAAGGGTTAAAAGTGAACATGGAAAATATAAACAAAGCGAAACTCCAGTTGCGACAGCAGGAGAGAACTATTATTAGCAACCCGATGTCCTTTATTTTTGGCGAGTGACCAATTGCCAAAAACAATACACAGGACATAAAAAAAAAACACATAACAAACACAAAACACACATGAATAAAACTGGGGTCACCGCCTTGGAACGGCCAATTCAAAGTATTGGGGGTTTAAACCGGTTTATGTGCGCACGGACCTCACACTTGGCCCATAATTACTCACAAAACATGCAAGTGTAAATAAACTCCTTGCAAAAAACTAACACGCGAATGACCTCTTCAGTGTTTCTGGAAATAGAGAAACCAACAAAGGTCCATGGAAATTAAAGCAATTTGAACCGACGTATTAACATCGGTGATCGTTCATTGAACCACGACCCATATATGTGAGTGCATGCTTAATACAAACGGGCTTCTCTGTGATACCATTTATACAGTTATGGAAATGAATTTTCTTTCACGCCGTAATTCACGCACTCGGTTTCTAACGTATGTCATGAATATTTATATAAATGTCTTGACAAAGATTGCAAGTCTTATATACGTTTACATTTTGCCATTAGATAATGCAAAGTCAGTGTTAAACCTCCGTTTCATAGTTTATAAAAATACTATACTTTTAATGCAAAATCGTTTATATCTTCAATCTTCCAATTATTTCATGCGCTACGCTAATCATTCGTCTCAAACCGATGATGTCCATCTTGGGATTAATTGTTCGTATCATAAAATGTCTGTCGTGCAGAATGATGCGTACAAAATGGTATAGTTTCGCTCAGAATAAAGAAAAATGTAGCTTAATTTTGAAAACAGTTTAGATACAGTCAGTTTGGATACCTCTTGTCAGTAATTATCTTTACAGCAACAGCTATAGGTTCCCGGACGTTTACATTTACAAATCATTTGTGAGTATGAAGCAAAATATATTATTGACAAGCTGCTTTTACCGCAATGTTCCTGCATTCGGATTGATTTAGGATATAAACCAAATTTTCTCGTTAACGTCTTATGCAATTCCAATGGCGGGAAATCGTTTGACAAAGCTTCAATCAATCACCAATGATCCGTTAGTTAGATGAGCTCATTTAACCAAAGCTGTACATTGAATCACACATTCAAATGAACATCAATTTATATAAAAATAATTATGACAAACATACTTAATTATAAACATTTACAGAACAACACAATCCTTTAGGCATATTATCATACCATTTAAGTACCTGGAAAAAGCTTTGTCATGTGTCATACTGACTATTAAGAAAACTGAATGATATATTTTCTTATTTTGCATCAAGACAGGTATGCAATAAACAACTACAACGACGGACGGAGAACGTTTACATTGGTCCTTTGTTGTTCCGATTATTATACACTTGTCAATATAGGATATATCTTCTTGATATACAAGCTCAGATTCAAATGACGTAATGATGTAGGATTTTTGTTCTTGCACCGCTTATAGCTGATCTATTTCTATATTGCTATGAGCGGGATTTTATGCTAGGTTTATCAAAAGATAAACAAATAAAACTAGTAGATATATTGATGATATATTAAACATAGATAACCCTTTCTTTGAAAAAAAATATCCAAAACATTTACCCTAAAGAACTTTCCTAAAAAAATTATCGTTCATGGTATACAGATGCTGCATTCCTAGACTTACATCTTACTATTACTAACAATATAGTTAAGACCAGACTATAGGACAAACGCGATGATTTGAATTTCGAAATTATAAATTTCTCTTTCTTGTATGGTAATATTCCTAGTGGTCCTTCCTTTGGTATATACATTTCGCAATTAGTTCGATAGAGCTTGCTCATGAGTTAAAGATTTCAACTACCGTAACCTTACACTGACTAAGAAATTATTAAAACAAGGTTTTTTATATCATGATTTACGCAATAAGTTTGCTAAATTCTATAGAAAATATAATGTCTTAGTTTCTAAATACAATGTTTCTTTGAAATGGTTCTTATCTAACGGAATATCCCACCCATCATTTTACAGTGATGTTTTGAAACGAGTTCGCAAATGTTAATATGTTTAAGTGAATGCTAAACGTATACTTAATAATTTAATACACACTTTCTTATTGAAAGGATATAATACGCTTATACTTAAAAACACATGCTTATTAGTTTTCGATACTGAATTTCTTTCATCGTTACACATTTGGTCGTTTTAAATGGTGGATAAGTAGCTGTAATTTTTATTTACACTTACATGTTTTGTGAATAATTCTGGGCCAAGTGTGAGGTTCGTGCGCACATTAACCGATTTAAACCCCCAATGCTTTGAATCGACTGTTCCAAGGCGGTGACCCCAGTTTTATTCATGTGTGTTTTGTGTTTGTTATGTGTTTTTGTAATGTCATGTGTAAAGTTTTTGGCAATTGGTCACTTGCCATAAATTAAAGACCTCGGGCTGTTAATGAGAGTTCTCTCCTGCTGTCGCAGCTGGAGTTCCGCTTTTTTTTATATTTGTCTGTAAGAAACATCTAAGCACATTATGTATCAATATTTTAACATTTATTATCGCTTTGACGTTCATTTTGATGTTGATGTTGTTTTTTTTGTAGGACATAGATTATGATATTTTAGAAAAAAATGTAAGAATGCACATGAAAAAAGCAGGCAGGTCACACACAAGCACACCGTGTTTATACAAAACTACAAAGATAGAACAAAGAGACTCAAGAGTCTCAAGACACTAAGAATCGTATAGTATTCGTTAGGATACAGGACAGATATTAACAATCTTTTTATAATTGAAAAAATTAACTTACCAATATATGTAATTATTATAAAAATGTCATCAAAATAGTATATTAAGAGGAAAATACATATTGTTATAATTTATCTTGGGACACGATTTATATTATATCATTCAATGTATGGCAAAACATGTTTATAATCATATTCGAACGTCGGATGGTACAACTGGCTCCAGTAAAGAAAAAACAAGAAATGTCTTTAAAAAATACAATTGGCGTTGACATTAATATTAAGACATCATTTTTACCCTAAACATAATACAAGAGGGCCAAGATGATCGGTTACGTGGCTTCTCGGACCCCAGATTTTTCGGTCCCCACCTATATAAGGAGACTTCTCGGACCCCAGAATTTTCGGACGCCATAAGAAACTTCTCGGATCCCAAAAATAATGTGTGATTAATTCAATAATTATGAATATTTGTACCGTGAATAAACCGATCATACCGCTCCATGATCTTAGACAGCTACGCCGAAAAATATGTTCAGACAAAATTTGCATGTATTTATCAGAATACTGCATTTTTAAGGAATACACTAAGTTCGTCTCCGCAATAAGTATTGTGATTTTCAGAAGACGATTGTGTGTTGTGGCAACACTTAATCATGACGCAATGTGTCGTTATACCGAACATTAAGAATGTGCTGGTTATTTAAGAAAATGGCTTCATGTGATGCTCACAGTGGCGATATGTCTTTACGAGATTATTTTGTGTGTGCATCAATACATTTAATTTACATTGAGCAAATACAACGTTTGTGGTTGAAACATCTGTGTGCACATTGCGTTTCTATGCGTCTGCTTTTATTCAGTTTTACAATTTATAAAATCAGCTTTTAGTTTGAGCTAACTTGTAAGTTGTTGTTTATTTAATTGCAGCTCTACCATAATTGAGGTAATGGCAAAAAAAATTGTTTTACCTACCGACACTCACTTTATAAATGTGTATAGGTTAGAGTATGGCAAGCACAATCTTCTGATTTGTACTCGGAACATGTTCATTGTATGCCGGAGTTCCTGTTTCTATCAGATAACTCGTTGTTTTATGTATAAATTAATGTAAAATAAATAACAAATATATTTTGAATGCTACGATTATGTAAACAACATCAACATGATATATACATATAACTCTGTTATAGTGCACACAACGCACATTAATTGTGTACAAAAAGTGCACCAACGATAATAATTACAAGGTGCTGTAATATATTTAACTTCTTTGTAGGCATATGTGTATAATTTTGACCGTATATACTCAATCCTATCAGTTTTAACTATATATATTATACTAAATACTATACGTATATTTCGTAATTTTATGTTGCAGGATAATACAAGCGGCTGATTTCTATTTTACATTGTGTGGTACAACATATCACAGATACATATACACATTTAACATTCTATGCCTTGTTATACATGTCCACAAAAATAGACAATAATGCACACTACACGACAAATAATGCACACTACACGACAAATAATGCACACTACACGACAAATAATGCACACTACACGACAAATAATGCACACTACACGACAAATAATTATGTGCATTGTTATACATGTCCACAAAAATAGACAATAATGCACACTACACGACAAATAATTCTGTGCATCGTTATACATGTCCACAAAAATAGACAATAATGCACACTACACGACAAATAATTATGTGCATCGTTATACATGTCCACAAACAATAGACAATAATGCACACTACACGACAAATAATGCACACTACACGACAAATAATTATGTGCATTGTTATACATGTCCACAAAAATAGACAATAATGCACCATACACGACAAATAATTCTGTGCATCGTTTGCCGCTTGATATTTTACCCATATTGCTAATGTATTATGTGACTCCTACAAAGACAGTGAACACTTCATTCGATTCATTTGCTTCAAGAAGTCAATATACTTTTACCTGACAGCGCGTCAAGTTTGCTAGCAGTATATACACGTAGGTCTTGCTCTACGTTTTATATGAAACAAAACAATACAAAATAGAGAATATGTTTTTAGATTAGAACTGCATTTTCATAAAAGGGTAGGAAAACGTATGCAAATTAAAAAGAAATGTACCATCATAACGACATCAATTTAAGCATCACCACCCTCTAACTCTATCGATTTGATGACATTTCCCATTAAATTACACTCTCATTGTCTTACGTTGTGAAGCAAATAAATGGTATCGACATCGATCAATAGCATACATGCAAACTCCGTTATATTTTGGAAAAAGCATTGTTCTAGATTGCTCTCTATTTATATTTGCGCTAAATATTTATAAATTAGAACTGTATATAACGTAAGAACTATTAAATGTTGGATATGAAAATAAAAAACGTTATTGGAAAACAATCTCGGTTGTCTTATCTCCAAGTAAGAGAATGTAGGTTTATCGCAGTAGCAAAATTCTCTGCATGTAAGGACTCGTGATTATAACATTTTTGAAAGGGTTTTTGACATTCCAATGCCCCACAGGAAGGAAACAGGAAATACGTGATTATTACGTAGCACGCACATGTTTTGGTGCACTCTGGTTATGGAAGGTTACATCATTGTTGCTGTTCACAACATTAGTCGGTTCTAATTTTAAACAAAGAGGGTTTCCGTAAGTTTATAGATCCGCACATTCACGTTAAAACAATAGTGTTTTTTTCCAAACTTTCAATCAGCCATGTTATCCTATGCAACATGTTTTGTTTTCACAGTTTTAGTCATTGGTTTTGTGGTGTTTTACCATATCCAGATTCGATAAATTGGTACTGGAAACAATATGTCGAATTTCTGCAAGAAACATTTGACACAAATATCGATGTCGAAGTAGTTCGTTCGCCTCACTACGTTATACAATGGTAAGTTAATTAAATACAAGATGTGCTTCTAATGTCAACACTGCAGCAAATATGAACAGAGGCTTCACTAACCTCGTAATGGGTAAAGCCCTACGGTATTTTAACAGTTACGCCCGATGTGATAGCTTTTGATGGGAATGTTTACCAATTGCACACGACTCCTGAGGGTGAACAGCTATTCTACAATATATTTTACCAATTTTGAAATTACTCATTTCATCAGCATTATTTCTATGCGATAAAAGTGTGACCCAGACTGATTACATTGTAATGTCTCAATAGAAATCAATTTCTGATACATTTTCTTAACTTAATGCTCGTATCAAGATAACGCGATGTATTTTATCCAGACCTAGACACTGGTTGCCGTCAACGTTACTATCATGTCAATAAATCTACATGATGATTAATAAAAATAGGTCTTGGATTTTAAACAAGTTAAATTAAAATCAGATGAAAAACACGGAATATTTTTGTAATGTCCATGCTTTTGCAAGTTTTGTTTACAACTACGTGTACGTAAATACACTGAACATGTATATAAAGTAAAGACAAAAAATATTCTGGTACACATCTTATACAGTTTATTCCAAATATTTTCTGAAAATGTTATTTAAACCAAACAAGTAAATCAAGCGTAACGAAAGGGATAACAGGGTCAGCCTGAAAACAGAAAATCACAATTCAATTAACAAATCGTTACGCTTGATTAACATCAAGTGGACGTTTAGAAATGCTGTTCAGTGTATATCAATGAAATTAAAAATAATTATTAACAATACACAAAAAAAATATAAATGTAGTACCAACTGCAAAAATCTTACCCCGTATTCACAGTTTTATAACGCAGATGAAACTTTATTCGGGAATGAGTTGTGGCAACTTGGTTGCGTCTGGAAATCGTCAAACCAAAAAGGTTCATGACATTTGACACAATTTGAGCCGACGGTTTCACATCGGTGATCCTTCATTTAGACACAACACAGATATGTGATTGCAAGCTTAATGAGAGTTGGCTTCTCCGTTACAGTTAACCAAATGGACGAGATATGATTTGCCATAAATGTATAATTTGTATACGTTTATGTTTTACCTTAATGTGATGCAAAGTAATTGTTAAAGCTTCACTTCATATCGCATAAAAACGATATGCTAATGGACACTGTCAACATATTCAATGTTCTGAAGAATTTTCACGTGCAATCTGTTTTTCGTTCTTAATCTTTGCTCCAAGATTCACTAGTTTGAAAGTGAATGCTTGTCATCAAGCACATGCTGTGCCTGCTGTGTACCGTGTTGTGAGAATAAATGATGAATTATCTGTCATTGGTATAGAATACTAGGATATCGTTGAATACAGATACGTTCGACTAGAGATATTAACTTTGACAACCTGAACGACAACCCCTGGTGGATAGTTTACGTTTCGACCCAGGCAATTAACATAATATTCAGCATTACTGAATTCAGCTCGAAGCTTGAAATATATTTATCTCCTTTTTGTTGACCTTATTTGGAATTGAACTGTTGTGTTCTTATTTAGAAAGCAACTAACTCGAAAAGTATACATCAACTAAATATAAATATAGTTTACGGTTGTTGAGCTTATCAATGCACTCATGTTGTCAGTAGGATAAGAACATGCTCTTATCTCCACTTCTACTTCTATAGTTCCATGCACCTTCACATGTATAAATCATTTTTATGTATGATGCAAAATGTATTATTGACAAGCTGCTTTGACCGCATTGCTCTTGCATTCTGATGGATATAGGACATATATCAAATTTTTTCGATAACGTCGTATGTAATTACACTGGCGGAATTATTTGACAAATCTTCAATCTATCACCAATGCTTCATTAGTGAAATTTTCCCTTTTGCCATAACCTGATAATCAAATCACACATTGAAATGAATATCAGATTAAATAAACATAAAATGTCTATATGTTGTTTGAAACCTAGACACATTGTTTTTCATGCGTTAGATTAACTTCCGAGTAAAGAAAAGAAAATTGTATACTTTCTTATTTGCCAACCCAAGCCATAGACAAGCAGTTACAACGGTGAATGGAACACGTTAAAAGAAGTTTGCTTTGTTACTATGTTGTTCCGCTCATTATACACTTGTCAAGATAGGATATATATCCCTGATATACAGGCTCAGATTCAAAGGACGTTATGACGTTCATATTGATGTAGGATTTTTGTTCTTGCTGTAGGAAATATCTCAGCAAATTACGTATCGTGTTCGTAATATTTATTATTTATTATTAGTTATATTATTTTTTATTTAACGTTCATATTAATTGAGGGTTTGTTTGCTTGTTTGTGAACATATATATTCAAAACATGTAAGTCATTTGGAATACACGTATTTTAATAATACAAAACATGGCAATACAACAGAATGACAGTGTAGTTTCTATCATAGGCATTTAAAAAGGGATGCCATTTCGCAGTTTATTATCAAATTTAGGTTTGTTGCAAATGGGAGTTATATTATACATGTGTTATAAAAGTTGACGTTGATTGTCCTACTATAGATTTTATACCTTAACATAAATTACTGTGCTTATCGGAAACCAGGTGCTTTTTGATGTTATACATACGTATACATACGTGTTCACAACAAATATCTTTGGCGAATGACATAGCTTGTTCTACAAGAAATACGATACTTCATTGTGCAAAATCGTTATAGTGTATGTAAGCTTCATTCAGTTTGTACCTTCATTCAGTGGAAGTCTTTCACGGCAAGTGTGGCATTCTTATCTAATTATGGTTTAAACAAAGCAGTTAAAAAGTGTCACATGTTAGAAAAATAGTAGCTATGATGCCAACTTATGACATTACTGATGGTATTTATTACTGGTATATTTAAAAACTTTGATTAGGCGCAATGCCGTTGATATAGTATATAATTAAGGTAAAAGAGTTTTATAAATTGTCTTCGCACATTACTTACAAAACATGTTTGTAATCATACTAGAACGTTCGATGGTACCACCTGCGTCAGCAAATAAAACAAGTTTGGGCGGACAAAATAGTGCACGCATTTATAAGAGTTATGAAAATTTAAGGGGTAAAATGAGTTGTTCTCAACAATAAGTATGATGACTTTCAAAGCCGCTCGATGTGGTAAATAACAGGATTGTCATTTTACAACGCCACATCGTGATGCATTGTGTCGTTATACGGAACATTAAGTATTTGCTGGTTATTTACGAAAATTGCTAAACGGGATTCTCGCAATGGCGATTCATCTTCAGGGGATGCCTTTATATGCATCACTGAAATTAAAATACATTGAGAAAATAAGCCATTTGTGGGTTTTATATGCATTTTAAACATAAACAATACAATATTAGATCTAAAATATACATACATGCTAATTGTTTACGGACTTTTTTTCGGCATTTGCTCTGAATGTACGGTATGAACAAGTTGCATTAAATTTCATTTAGAACATTTAACTTCATTTGAAATTTTGGTCCCAATATAAAGTTTGTCAATCAAGTCAAGTGTTTGAAAAATACTACACATTATTAACCGCTGATAAATGTTATTTTTACATGAAATATTCCCAATAAGTGATCATGAATGCTAAATATACATACTTGGAATAATGCCTTGTTACTGCATAACCAATGACACAAACAAAATCAACATTACTGTGAACCCTTTAACGCATTTTTTGACAAAATACACGCAACAATGTCATCAAATACATTTATGTATATACATTTATAACAATGTATAGTTTAAGAAACTGCATCAATATTGGCAACTCAAAATATATTTGATATTTTAATATTTAATTGAATACAGTTATTGTAAACACAAACACACATCCAACCTTATTACATGCGTATATAAATATTTAAAATGAATAAATATCAGTTGTCCACAGATCTCTTGAACTAAGGTATATATTTAATATAGCCTATCGATGTTTACATGAGGATAATAATGGCTACTTTCTTGTTTACATTGAGTGGTACGTAACTTAACGGCTTACTATTACTATCAATGTTTTGTAAAAATTTAATTCTGCACAAAATAAAAAAAATAACATGACCATTAGAGGACAAGGTTATGCATCATTTGCGGCTTATGTTGTATATAATTCATACAAAAATATTGAACAAAGACTCTTGACTCGATTTATTTGATTCCAGTTGTCAATGGGAAACAAACGACTTTATTCAGACATCATTTATACTTGCAAGTATTTTATGTAGTATGGGTTGCCAAAAATGACTGCGGTGCTCTGCATCCGCTATGAAACATAACTTGATAAAGTGAAGAAGATGTTTTAAATGAGAACTGTATTGTCATTACAACGTAGGAAAACGTCAAAAGAAGGCGTCTGGCTGAAAACTGATAACGACATCATTTTTAGCATCACCGCCCACTTGCTCTTTCAAACTGTCGTAAGCAGCACATGTCCAATTAAATTACCCTCTTATTGTCTTATGTGATGATGCGAACAAATGGTATCGACACAGATAAATGGAAAACTTGAATACATTGTTAATGTATTGAGAAATGGTTGCTCCAGATTCCAGAAACAAAATTATGTGGATGTGTGAACCCGTCGTATTACATATGTCAAATGGTTTATGACATTAAAATGTCCCTTAGAACAGACATCACGGTCAGTATTATCACATAGCACGCACATGTCTTAGTTCACTTTGGTTTTGGTTGATTACACCTACGATTCGATGTGCTTACAATATCACTCAATTTTATGTTTAAACATAATAAGCTGGTTACCTGAAGTAGCAGACACTTTACTTCAGTTGGAAACAGGCTGTCCAGCGAGCGCAGTGGTTGGCACACTCGCTTCTCACCCAGGCTACCCGGGTTTAATTCCTACCTAGCGCATGTGAGTTTGGTCACATAACGAACAGGTGGAGGTTCCTTCGGTACAAAATTGCTGACAATTGCAGCTATTATTCAAAATTCGTCCCAACTTTACATGTGTCTCTAAATATAAATTAGGCAGGCGTGAGACACAACCCCGGATCCTCACAAAATACAGCTTCGGTGCGGAAGGGCCTCATTAACTTCGAAAAAACATACTCACTTCGAAACATTATTTTAAATTTCATTCATGTGATCATACGCAACATGCCTTGTTTTCACAGTTTATACATACATATTGGTGTGTTGGACCAACTCTAGATTGCTAACTTGATAGAGGGTAAATGGGACGCAGACCTGCAAACTGATTTATACATTAAGTATTAATGTCGAATCAAGTTGATAGTCTCACGACGTAAGACAATGAAAATGTAATTAAATATGAGAACTGCTGCTTATGTCAACAATGCAGCAACCGTGAACGGAGGCTTAACTAACCTCGTAATGTGTAGATAAAGCCCTACGGTTTTTTAACATCTACAGCTGATGTAATAACTTTTGATGGGAATATATAATATTTCCATTTGGGACATTCACACCATTCCTTAGGGTCAACAGCTATTGAGATCCTTCCCGGATATATTCTTAATTAAATGTTATCAAGATGACGCGAATGTTTTTATCCAGGCCTAGACACTGGTTGCCGTTAACGTTACTTTCATGTCAATAAATCTCCATGTTGATTAATTGACAAAAATGCTTGAAAATAAATATTATTTTTAATAAAACTGAATAACTTGTAACCGTTGAATTGAATGGGTAATCAAATAACACATTTATGTTTTTATTTAATATAAAATGAAACAAGTGTGCTTTCAAAGGCAAAGTTATCGTGTCACATTTCATTTAACTGCAACGACACACATTTCTATTACTAGATATTTATTTAATTAATCGGTTTTATTCAACACTCGAGGTCTTGAAATTAAGACACGTTAACAATTGGCCCCACAACACCGCATACAGCATTAAAACAGAAACAACGTGTGGTCACCGCCTCGAAACGGCGAATGCACCGCATTTGGTGTTTAATCCGGAGCAACGGCACGCCGATCTGCACCGCATTTGGAGTTTAAACCGGAGTAACGGCACGCCGATCTGCACCGCATTTGGAGTTTAAACCGGAGTAACGGCACGCCGATCTGCACCGCATTTGGAATTTAAACCGGAGTAACGGCACGCCGATCTGCACCGCAGTTGGAGTTTAAACCGGAGTAACGGCACGCCCATCTGCACCGCATTTGGAGTTTAAACCGGAGTAACGGCACGCAGATCTGCACCGCATTTGGAGTTTAAGCCGGAGTAACGGCACGCCGATCTGCAGACTTAGGCCACAAATAAACTGTAGACATAGTATTGTGAACGTGCTGACACAAGCAGCGAATGTGTGCATATTAAAAGTACGAATAATGATTCAAAAATATCATTGTAAATCTATTGCAGATCAAATCATTAAATTCATTATAAGTATACACATATAGGTATATTATCATTGCATTGATTACCATACAACACTCAAAATATATTATATTTCTGATATGCTAGACTATAAAAGCGATATGTAAGTCTAATAGAACAAAGCACGGAATACTTCTTTTTAAATGCCTTTGCCTTTACAAATTCATAAAAGGCTATATGTACGTTAATATAAATTAAATTCAATATTACTGTTTATACTATAATTCAAAATAATAACTTGCAAACATTACTGTGCCGTACCAGCTGCAAACTCTGACCTCGTATTAAAGTTTTAAAATGCACATGCAACTATATGCGGGTATGAGTTCCGTTGCGCCTGGAAATAGACAAACCAACACGGGTTCTTGTCATTTGGCACGACTTTAAAAGACGTTTGAAGTCGTTGATCGTTTATTAAGACACAACGCAGATATGCAATTGCACGCTAAATGAGAGTGGGCATCTCTGTTACAGTTATGGAAATGATTTGTCTTCCTTTCTTCCACACCGTCATATATTCACTATGTTTCTAACCTCTGTCATGAATATTTATGTCTCGATAAAAGATGTAAATGTTTTATACGTTTTATACGTTTACATTTTGCCAAAATGTGACGCAAAATTATTGATACAGCATCACGTCATATCTCATAGAAATAATATACTTACGGACACATGCTACTATTTTCAATGTTCCAATGAACGGATAAGTGTTATCGCCTATTCGTTGTAAGGCGGTGTTTCCAGATTAATTACGTTGAAAGTGAATAGTTTGTCGTAAGCTAAACGCTGTGTCTGCTGAGTAACGTGTTGTGAGAATAAGTGGTAAAATATATTTCATTAAGATAGTAAGTAGGTTATCTTTGAAACAAGATGAGTTTACCGACAGACACTTATATGCAGAAATTCTGAACGACGACACGTGTTGAATAGTTCAGCTTTTTGAACTGGGCAAATTAACACAGTTTTAATGAACACTAGCCTAGTATTCTAGTTATCTCATTTTGTTGCACGTAATATTTGGAAGTGCAACATTGTGCTCTGATTCTGAAAGCACGTGGACGACAGAAAATACCGAAAATAACTCGAAAAGCATAAAATGAAGTAAATATGAATTTGTTGTACTCTTGTTTATTTGTCATTGTACTCATGTTTTACAGTATAAATAGTATATATAGTTCTCTTCACCCTAAAGCCGTAGTTTCATGGACCTTTACATTTATTAATCACTTGTAGTATAATGGAAAATGTATAAGTGACAAGCATCTTTGACCGGAATGCTCTTGCATACTGATTAGTTAATGATATAAGCCAAATTTTCTCTCTATCGTCACATGCATTTCCACTGGCGGAAATTCATTGACAAGCTTAAATCAGTCAGCCATGCTCCATTAGTTAAATTTTCTACTTTTTGCCAAAAACTGGTAACCGAATCACACAATGCATGAACACGACAATATATGCAAATAAATCTTATAAACAGACTAAAATACTGATAAATACGAGACAAAATATACATTTTGGACACACATTTCGTTTTTCAGATTAACTTCCAAGTAGATTAAACCGAATGGTATATTTTCTTATGTTGCCAAACATCAATGCATATATAAAACATTTAGCTACAACGATAGATGTGACACGAAAAAATAAGATTGCATTTTTCTATGTTGTTCCGATCATTATTACACATGTCAAGATAGGAAATATCTCCTTTATATACAGGCTCATATTTAAATGACGGTTTGAGGTACATATTGATGTAGGGCTGCTGTTCTTGCCTGTAGGAAACGTCTAAGCAAATTATATAGCCTCGTTGTAGTATTTATTATCGCTTTGAAGTTTATACTGATATAGTGTTTTTGCGCGTTTGTAGGACATATATAATCAGATATTGTATGGTCATTGCAATACACGTATTGTATTGCAACTAAAATGACATTGCAACAAAATACATGTAAAATCAGTTTAGATTCAATCAGAGGCATTTTAAGACAAGAACGTGACTGGATGAAAATCCTGCACCGTGCTCTACTTGGGTATGTGTTTTAATAAAGTGCAAGCGACATATAACATTTGTAATGGAAATTCCTCAAATTATTCCAACTCATCAAACTGTATGTATAATTGTTATCCGTTTATTACGAAGATAAAAAAGAAATGCCGTTTTGTAAATTATTATCAAATTAGATTTGCAGCTAATAGGTGTTATATTGTAACTGAAAAAGTATTGATTATTCTACTATAGAGTTTACACCTTTACATAGTTTTTCTACATAAAGTACTGTTTTGATCGTACAAGGGCAACCAGCGCTTCGTTTTGTTGTTATTATAGATACGTATATGTTTACAACAAATATCTTTGGACAAAACATAAATTGTTCTACCATCAATATTATACTTCATTGTGCAAAACCTCTAGCCTGAGGGTGTTTGTGAGCTTCATTGAATTTTATCTTCATTCAGTGGAAGTCGTTCGCGGAAAATGTAGCATTCTTATCTAATTATGGTTTGGACAAAACAGTTTAAAAAGTTCACATGTAACAATTATGGTAGCAATTATGCCATCACAAGACATCGTTGCTGGCATTTAAGTGGTCTACACTCTGGATCATATTTGGTTTCTATTTCTGTTGGCTAACATACGTCATTGAAAACACAAATGATATACCATTAACACACACAATCACAGCACAAGCTGTAGAAAACCACTGACCGTCATCACCCATATTATATATGTGGCGCCGAAACAGTAGCGACCAGAATTTGCGCTTTGTTAATGTATGGCCTTTGCTACTAGTGCAAAATAACTGTTTCACAAAAATACAGTTGTCTTTAAATAGTTTATATAATATATAAGGATGGATGTGCTAAAAGGCAGACTGGCGGGCGAGCAGTCAGACAAGTAGGTCGCATGAGAACAAGACATGTTTATGCAAAACTACACGAATAGAAAAAAGAAGCGCAAGAGACAAAATTTTCTATAGCATTCGCTAGAATACAAACGGAGTTAAACATTATACAGATAAGCATCAGGTAACATTCTCAATTTGCATTCCTGATGTTTTATTTTTAACAAATAAATATAAAACACATTAGAAAACGCCCGATGGTTCAACTAACGCAGACAAAATATTGCAAGACCTTAAGGAACGCATTAAGATGTTATCCACAACGAGTATGGTGATTTGTAACGGCGATTGGATGTTGTGGCAAATAACAGATTGCAATTTTACAACGCCAAATCACGATGCATTGTGTCGTTATACGAGATATTAAGGATTTTAGGTTATTTACGACAATGAATTGAATTCTTTGGATTCTCACAATGGCCATGTGTCTTCACGAGTTGACATTTTACATCGAAGAAATAAACTATTAAAATGCGGTTATTCCAATGTTCATCATTTTTTAGTTTCAGCGTTCTAACTTGTCAGTTGCTTTTTATTTAATTGTAGTTATTCCATCTATGAATAATGAAAACAAATAGATGATTTTACCTACCCTCTCACACTATTTGCCAGCGTTACAGGATGAACAGCACAATATTTTGATTTGGTCATGTAACATGTTAATTGAATTCATAAGTTCCTGTTTCAGGTTGTATTATTTGACATGTGCAATCGTATCAAGTCTAATCAGACGTGTTATTAGGGCACAGGAACAAGAGATGATCAAAGAAAAGTCAGCTTGTTTTTCACAGCCTTCACGGAAACAATAAAAGTATCCGCTAGAAGTATTGATTCAAAGACTTGAGAAATATAAACCAAAATGGTTTCCCTCTTAATGTGGCGCAGCTTTCAGATTCAGAAACTTTATTTTTTAATTATTGAAACGAAATGTTTCTCGCATGCGAAAATTTCATTCATCTTTTGAAAGCGCACGCAAATATATGCAAATACATTCACTACAACGTATAGTATGTGTATTCGTAATCGTTTTTCAAATATAAATTGAATCCAGATATTGTGAACACACACACATATGCTTTTTCAACATTAGTGCATGTATATGGCTTATAGAAAGGTTTGCAAATAGTTAACTATCACTTTGCCACATTTCTCTTGAATATAGACATACTATTTTTATAGTCTATCTCTGTTTACACGATGATAATAGCAGTGGTTTTCGATGTTACATTGTATCGTACGAACTTTACGGCTATATAAAATATCAATACCTCGTTTAAATTCCGTTAGACACTACAGAAAGGATTAATATTAACACTAAACGGCTAAATTGTGAAGCGCTCATGTCTTGATATTTAATCTCTATGGCTATTGTAAAAACATTATACAAAGACAGTGAACGATTAATTTCTTCTACCGACAGAAGTCGATGTGAAACAGAAGAAGTTAGATACTTCAATTCATATGCCAGTAGTAGATGCGCGTAGGTGTTGCAAATTACGTCTTCAATGAACTCTGCTAGGAAAATAAGAATGGTTAAGAAGTGGCTTTAAATAAGAAACATTTATATTACAAGTTTAGAATCCTATTTCAAATTAAAAATACGAGTATTACGCATTTTTTGTGCACTACTATTGACATCTTTTAAGAAAATCGCTCATTAGTTCTACATATTTGATATAAGCAGCACATCAATAATAATTCAAAAACGGGACTTATGATGAGAACGCCCAAGGCGGGCCGGGCTGGTTTGAGTACGGGGGGGGGGGGGGGGGCGAGAAAATCTTTGTCCGCAGCATATCTTTGACCAGCACGAGGCACGAATGGATTTTCAAATCACTTGACAATAACCAGGTCCCTAGGTCCAAGGTTAAGGTCGCAATTTAAGGTCAAATGTCTAATATAAGAAATCCATCCTTAACAGTTTGTCCGGAGCATATCTTTGTCCAGCATTGCTCGATTTTCAAATAACTGTGCAGAAGAGATAAACATGGTAAGATGCATTTCGCACGTAAGAACCAGGTACTTAGGTGCAAGGTCCCAATGCAAAGTCTATGGTCAAATATAAAAAACAAACAATACTAAGACTTGAGTCCGGAGCATAGACTTGAGTCCGGAGCATAACTTTGTCCAGCAAGGATGGATTTTCAAATAACTTGGCAGTAGTGATGCACATTGTTAGACGGCGTGTCAAAAGCAGTAACCAGGGTGGCGTTTCATCAATATTTACGATTTTTCTACGATCGTAATTTACGTATCGAGATTTATGTAGTTGCTTACGTTTATACATAAATTCCGTTTCATCAACGAAATCGTAAATGCACAATACATAAATATACGGCTACATAATGTATGGTGTTCGTTTACCGATAAAATCGTGACGCAGTCTCAAAGTTTTACATGACGTCATTTTCGCGCCATCTTTCAATGCAGACGAAGTGTAAACAAACATGGCGGAGAGGAAGCAATAAAAACAAAAACTGGTCTTACCAGGAAACATCTATTTTAGTTTACAGGTGTGTTGACGGAAACGCCAGTTTGATCGGTTCACACAAAATGGGGTTAACTGAGGCCGACAAGGATATATATTGGACTGAAACTGTAGATATGTGAGTTTGTAATATGTTGTGTACGTGTGTTGTTATTTCAAATTGAATATGTGTTATAAAATATACTTACCCGACAGTGAATGGTTTTTTCTTCGATAACTGTGCGAGTCTCACTATGGGGCATTGTCGTTTGTACTGATTTAAAACCATTTTTAATATAATTCAGTTCCAAATGGAATATTCTGCACCTATCAAGATATCATTGTCGTACAACTTAAATGACTGTTCTTTATGTTACTACCTAACAACTGTGGCAATCATTATTACATAGTGTAACGAAGCAAAAGGAGCAGGAGAGGGCAAGAGAGAGTCGAGTCACTGGTGGAGGGCCAGCTCCCTCAAAATTGACACCTTTGCAGAAGAAGGTAGATTACTACAGTTTGTTAAGTTGAACTGGAATTTTGACAGTACAGTTGTAGATCTATGTATCCTAGCATATGTGATGCGCAATCATTTGTTTAGTAAACAAGGTATTGATGAATTTCATATTTAATGGGAAAATTTTCTTGAACGATAATCATGAACCATCAAAATGTCTTTTTGAGTAATATGGAACATTTATTATGCCGTATTTCTTATTATTTATTTATCCTTTTTTTTGGTAGGTTTTGACTATTATTCCACTTTGCTCCCTGTCAGGAGTCACTGATCATGGTGATATATTCCTGGATAACCTCAATGGTAAGTGTGTGACTGCACAACTTGAATCAGAGGGAGAAAATGGCAGTATAAATTATTCAATGACCAATACCCACACAAGTTATGTGGCGGGCGTTTGAACACGTGAACCCCGTATTGAAAATTCAGCGCTCTACCAACTGAGCTAGCTGGGTCATAATCGTATACTACTAATAACTTCCATTTCTTTAATACATATACAATTGAATTCAAGGAAGTTAAATTTTTGTACATTTTCGAAAGTTCAGCGTAATAATGTCATTGTCATCTTTTTCTTTTATCAAGATGTGCACACAGAAGATTTGTCCTCCTTTGATTTGCCTGTGGATCCTGAAAAAGGTATGACCCACTATCTGTTTACATCAATAAGTTAAATTCTTAACTGTATTATTCACTACACCATTGTCTGCAATTATCAGGGGTTCTATGTTACTGCTTTTCTGTGTAACCATTACATGCTGTTAAACCGAATGTGGTCTTTACAACTATGCTTACTAACTCATGTGTTGTAAACATATTTTAAACGTTTTTCCATCAGATCTTGCTTCATTCGAGCAAGTGTTGGACAGTCCAAAAGCGGGTCCCAGTCGTGGTAAAGATAAGTGTCTTCAAGGACAAAAGAGGAAGTCTGAAGGTCAGTTTAATCAAAAAGAAAATTTCAGAGATTAAATAAAATTTGAAAAAAAAAACTCTACATTAATTCAACAAACATAATTTACACGCATATTAAAATATTCCAAACTTTTGACATACTGACTTGTAAGTTTTTGACACTTTGAAGGCCAATTAACCTTTAAAACATTTTGAAGAACATTTTAAGAACAACTACAATCATTTAAAAACATAACAATTGCGACATGTTTTGTAATTTATTTATACACATATATGTATATTAGTATATTAATAATAGCGTAATAATAAAGCTAAAATTTTTACGATTGGTTGTTATCCGGTAGATTTGGTTGTAGAAATAGGATACAATAATTTACCAAAAAGGATATTTTTTTCTGCATTTTTCCTATGCGATAAAAGTGCGACTCAGACGTAGAAATATCATAATAGAAATCATGTTTGACTATATATATGATATTTTTTTTTTTTTTTTTTTATATCATCACCGAAAAGGGATACAATTAATATTTCCATTAGCGCTTGCGCTGATCCGCATACTAAGTCCAGAAGTTAAATTTGTATTAAATACTATTAATTTTGAATGTGCTAAAACACTGTGTTCATATAAATCATTGTAAATTAGGTGTTTAAAATAATTAAATGTAATACCAGTATAAAAATATATGCATGTCATTATTAAATTTTTTCTAATATGCTAGATTTGGAAGTTTTGTATATTTAACCAAGTTAGAATATCAGAGAAAACCACGGAATACTTTTTTGCAATGCCTTTGGTTTTACAGATTTAAGTAGAAGTATATGTACGTAATAAATAAATCAAATTGAATATTACTGTTTAGACTATAATTCATAATAATAAGTTGTTAAATATGTCCTACCAGCTATAAACTCTGACCCAGTATTTTTATAGTTTCAACATGCAAATGGAACATTGCAACTCCATGCAGGAATTGTGACTAATAGAGAAACCAATAAAGGTCCATAGTTTTTGAGAAAATTTGAACCGACGTAATTACATCGGTGATCGTAAGTTAACTGCCACTATATGTGTGATCTTATGCTTAATGCGAACGGGTTTCTCTTTGATATCATTTATACAGTTACGGAAATGATTTTCGTCTTCCAAATCGTCATTTACGCACTAGTTTCTACGTATGAACTGAATATGTATGTCTTGGTAAAGGGTGCAAATGTTATATACGTTTACATTTTGCAATTTGCCATCGTATTTGTTCATAGCTTACACAAATACTAAACTGTCTCATGTAATAGTGTTAATATATGTTTCAATTAATTCATGCTTTACATTGAACGTTCTTCAGAAAAGAGAATAGTATGGTAAAATGATCGAAGTTAGTTCAGAAAGAGTAACGTAAACAGAAAAGGAAAAAAAAGGCAATAGTGAGTAGTTAACAGTTTCAAGCATAGCAGTTTTAACTTAACCACTTACGTAGTTTCTTTTATCTCCAATTTGCTTTTCTTATTTGCAAATGACAAATTCGGCTCTTTTTTGAAAAAAAAAATAGACGACAGGAAACACCGAAAATACCTTTTAAAATATAAAACATAACTTGATGGATTTGATTTCTTAAGTGGTTACAAATTAAATCTCATGTTGTTAGTAAAATAAGTAGCTATCTCCAATGGTTAAGCTATAGTTTCATGAACCTATACATCGGCGAATCATTTGTTAAAATGATGCAATGCATAGGTGACAAACTGCTTTGACCGGAATATTCTTATCTTCAAATTGATTCAGGAAATGAACCCAATTTTCTCGATAACGTCCTATGCAATTCCAATGGTGAAAAGTCATTGACAAAGCTTCAATCAATCACCCGTTAGTTAGATCTCTTATTTTGCCAACAACAATCAAATCACACAGGGCAATGAGCATCACAATATACGAAAATAAGTATTACAAACAGACTGTATTACCAACAGGAACAACACAACAATTTAGGTTACAATATACTAATTCCAATCCTTATGTAATTTAATGTAAAAGCGATAACTTTAACCAAAAATAAATGCAACATTTTGCACATAGGGACCCTCATAACCATACCTTTTATTAAAGAGCATTCTAAGCTGAATTGATTTAAGCAATAAAAAGGGTATGTCATGTATTATGTAAGAAAGAACTCGACACTAAACAAAGTTGACTGTTTTATCACCATCTTTTGAGCGGCTACTTTCTAGTTGAATGTAACCCGCCTCAGCGCAAGTGTAATACTGTAGTCTCCAATCTTAAAACATATCAGTGATTTATTTGTGCATACCAATGCTTACCCTACCAACATCTCCACAAAAGAATATCAAAGCAAGTGTCTAACATAAAAACATGTCTTCGAGTTAAACTTGTTGATCTATTTAGTGAGTACAGCCCTACATGAATTATTTATTTAGTGTGTTGTGACCTAGAAGACAACTTAAAGTTTGATATCGCGAAAAAAACAACAATTCTATATCATTATTAACATATTTCTAATGTGCATGCACAAATTTCAGACCGATCCACAAAGTAGAAATGCTTGAAAACGCATTTGAGAATGATGCCTGATAAGCAATCTGGCTTGCATTTTCAGTGCTTTGATTATATGGGGTGCCTGAGTCAAATTGTGTACTTAATTCATAGAAATCAGTCAAACTACTAGCATATGTTTACATACTTTAATGCAATAGAAATAAATATTGTATAAAACGTGTTCATGTTTGGTTTTAGCATGATTTAGTGTGCTGCAAGATTCACAAGACGGGTTTCCGTACTTGTTTCCTTTTTTTTTTACCTGAAAAAGCCGTTTTCGCTGTAAAATTCGTAAGGCACATTAAAATCATGATATTTATCGCATGTTTTCCATAGAACTTATTACAGCCAATAAAACCAAACAGTAACATGGTGATTTTATGTACACATTGCCTCTTTAGTGCCGCTCCCTGTTTTGTGTTTACATAACAATATACTAATTCCAATCCTTATGTAATTTAATGTGAAAGCGATAACTTTAACCAAAAATAAATGCAACATTTTGCACATAGGGACCCTCATAACCATACCTTTTATTAAAGAGCATTCTAAGCTGAATTGATTTAAGCAATAAAAAGGGTATGTCATGTATTATGTAAGAAAGAACTCGACACTAAACAAAGTTGACTGTTTTATCACCATCTTTTTAGCGGCTACTTTCTAGTTGAATGTAACCCGCCTCAGCGCAAGTGTAATACTGTAGTCTCCAATCTTAAAACATATCAGTGATTTATTTGTGCATACCAATGCTTACCCTACCAACATCTCCACAAAAGAATATCAAAGCAAGTGTCTAACATAAAAACATGTCTTCGAGTTAAACTTGTTGATCTATTTAGTGAGTAGAGCCCTACATGACTTATTTATTTAGTGTGTTGTGACCTAGAAGACAACTTAAAGTTTGATATCGCGAAAAAAACAACAATTCTATATCATTATTAACATATTTCTAATGTGCATGCACAAATTTCAGACCGATCCACAGAGTAGAAATGCTTGAAAACGCATTTGAGAATGATGCCTGATAAGCAATCTGGCTTGCATTTTCAGTGCTTTGATTATATGGGGTGCCTGAGTCAAATTGTGTACTTAATTCATAGAAATCAGTCAAACTACTAGCATATGTTTACATACTTTAATGCAATAGAAATAAATATTGTATAAAACGTGTTCATTTTTGGTTTTAGCATGATTTAGTGTGCTGCAAGATTCACAAGACGGGTTTCCGTACTTGTTTCGTTTTTTTTTTACCTGGAAAAGCCGTTTTCGCTGTAAAATTCGTAAGGCACATTAAAATCATGATATTTATCGCATGTTTTCCATAGAACTTATTACAGCCAATAAAACCAAACAGTAACATGGTGATTTTATGTACACATTGCCTCTTTAGTGCCGCTCCCTGTTTTGTGTTTACATTACAATATACTAATTCCAATCCTTATGTAATTTAATGTAAAAGCGATAACTTTAACCAAAAATAAATGCAACATTTTGCACATAGGGACCCTCATAACCATACCTTTTCTTAAACAGCATTCTAAGCTGAATTGATTTAAGCAATAAAAAAAGGTATGTCATGTATTATGTAAGAAAGAACTCGACACTAAACAAAGTTGACTGTTTTATCACCATCTTTTTAGCGGCTACTTTCTAGTTGAATGTAACCCGCCTCAGCGCAAGTGTAATACTGTAGTCTCCAATCTTAAAACATATCAGTGATTTATTTGTGCATACCAATGCTTACCCTACCAACATCTCCACAAAAGAATATCAAAGCAAGTGTCTAAACATAAAAACATGTCTTCGAGTTAAACTTGTTGATCTATTTAGAGAGTACAGCCCTACATGACTTATTTATTTAGTGTGTTGTGACCTAGAAGACAAATGAAAGTTTTGATATCTGGAAAAAAACAACAATTCTATATCATTATTAACATATTTCTAATGTGCATGCACAATTTCAGACTGATCCACAAAGTAGAAATGCTTGAAAACGCATTTGAGAATGATGCCTGATAAGCAATCTGGCTTGCATTTTCAGTGCTTTGATTATATGGGGTGCCTGAGTCAAATTGTGTACTTAATTCATAGAAATCAGTCAAACTACTAGCATATGTTTACATACTTTAATGCAATAGAAATAAATATTGTATAAAACGTGTTCATGTTTGGTTTTAGCATGATTTAGTGTGCTGCAAGATTCACAAGACGGGTTTCCGTACTTGTTTCCGTTTTTTTTTACCTGAAAAAGCCGTTTTCGCTGTAAAATTCGTATGGCACATTAAAATCATGATATTTATCGCATGTTTTCCATAAAACTTATTACAGCCAATAAAACCAAACAGTAACATGGTGATTTTATGTACACATTGCCTCTTTAGTGCCGCTCCCTGTTTTGTGTTTACATTACAATATACTAATTCCAATCCTTATGTAATTTAATGTAAAAGCGATAACTTTAACCAAAAATAAATGCAACATTTTGCACATAGGGACCCTCATAACCATACCTTTTCTTAAAGAGCATTCTAAGCTGAATTGATTTAAGCAATAAAAAGGGTATGTCATGTATTATGTAAGAAAGAACTCGACACTAAACAAAGTTGACTGTTTTATCACCATCTTTTTAGCGGCTACTTTCTAGTTGAATGTAACCCGCCTCAGCGCAAGTGTAATACTGTAGTCTCCAATCTTAAAACATATCAGTGATTTATTTGTGCATACCAATGCTTACCCTACCAACATCTCCACAAAAGAATATCAAAGCAAGTGTCTAACATAAAAACATGTCTTCGAGTTAAACTTGTTGATCTATTTAGTGAGTAGAGCCCTACATGACTTATTTATTTAGTGTGTTGTGACCTAGAAGACAACTTAAAGTTTGATATCGCGAAAAAAACAACAATTCTATATCATTATTAACATATTTCTAATGTGCATGCACAAATTTCAGACCGATCCACAGAGTAGAAATGCTTGAAAACGCATTTGAGAATGATGCCTGATAAGCAATCTGGCTTGCATTTTCAGTGCTTTGATTATATGGGGTGCCTGAGTCAAATTGTGTACTTAATTCATAGAAATCAGTCAAACTACTAGCATATGTTTACATACTTTAATGCAATAGAAATAAATATTGTATAAAACGTGTTCATTTTTGGTTTTAGCATGATTTAGTGTGCTGCAAGATTCACAAGACGGGTTTCCGTACTTGTTTCCTTTTTTTTTTACCTGAAAAAGCCGTTTTCGCTGTAAAATTCGTAAGGCACATTAAAATCATGATATTTATCGCATGTTTTCCATATAACTTATTACAGCCAATAAAACCAAACAGTAACATGGTGATTTTATGTACACATTGCCTCTTTAGTGCCGCTCCCTGTTTTGTGTTTACATTACAATATACTAATTCCAATCCTTATGTAATTTAATGTAAAAGCGATAACTTTAACCAAAAATAAATGCAACATTTTGCACATAGGGACCCTCATAACCATACCTTTTCTTAAACAGCATTCTAAGCTGAATTGATTTAAGCAATAAAAAAAGGTATGTCATGTATTATGTAAGAAAGAACTCGACACTAAACAAAGTTGACTGTTTTATCACCATCTTTTTAGCGGCTACTTTCTAGTTGAATGTAACCCGCCTCAGCGCAAGTGTAATACTGTAGTCTCCAATCTTAAAACATATCAGTGATTTATTTGTGCATACCAATGCTTACCCTACCAACATCTCCACAAAAGAATATCAAAGCAAGTGTCTAAACATAAAAACATGTCTTCGAGTTAAACTTGTTGATCTATTTAGAGAGTACAGCCCTACATGACTTATTTATTTAGTGTGTTGTGACCTAGAAGACAAATGAAAGTTTTGATATCTGGAAAAAAACAACAATTCTATATCATTATTAACATATTTCTAATGTGCATGCACAATTTCAGACTGATCCACAAAGTAGAAATGCTTGAAAACGCATTTGAGAATGATGCCTGATAAGCAATCTGGCTTGCATTTTCAGTGCTTTGATTATATGGGGTGCCTGAGTCAAATTGTGTACTTAATTCATAGAAATCAGTCAAACTACTAGCATATGTTTACATACTTTAATGCAATAGAAATAAATATTGTATAAAACGTGTTCATGTTTGGTTTTAGCATGATTTAGTGTGCTGCAAGATTCACAAGACGGGTTTCCGTACTTGTTTCCGTTTTTTTTTACCTGAAAAAGCCGTTTTCGCTGTAAAATTCGTATGGCACATTAAAATCATGATATTTATCGCATGTTTTCCATAAAACTTATTACAGCCAATAAAACCAAACAGTAACATGGTGATTTTATGTACACATTGCCTCTTTAGTGCCGCTCCCTGTTTTGTGTTTACATTACAATATACTAATTCCAATCCTTATGTAATTTAATGTAAAAGCGATAACTTTAACCAAAAATAAATGCAACATTTTGCACATAGGGACCCTCATAACCATACCTTTTCTTAAAGAGCATTCTAAGCTGAATTGATTTAAGCAATAAAAAAAGGTATGTCATGTATTATGTAAGAAAGAACTCGACACTAAACAAAGTTGACTGTTTTATCACCATCTTTTTAGCGGCTACTTTCTAGTTGAATGTAACCCGCCTCAGCGCAAGTGTAATACTGTAGTCTCCAATCTTAAAACATATCAGTGATTTATTTGTGCATACCAATGCTTACCCTACCAACATCTCCACAAAAGAATATCAAAGCAAGTGTCTAAACATAAAAACATGTCTTCGAGTTAAACTTGTTGATCTATTTAGAGAGTACAGCCCTACATGACTTATTTATTTAGTGTGTTGTGACCTATACACATAGGTCTATTATTTGTATACCTGGGCATAATTTTGTCTTCGTGTGTCAGGATAACTTCCAAGTAAAGAAAACTCAATGGTATATGTTCTTATTATGCCAACAGCAACAAAATTATACAATATTCAGCTACAACGCTGAAAGGGATACGTTAGAACAAATATGCATTTGTTCTTTGTTGTTCCGATTATTATTCCGTGTCAAGATAGGATATATCTCCTTGATATACAAGCTCAGATTCAACTGACGTATTCACGTTCATATTGATATAGCATTTTTGTTTCTGGCCAGTAGGAAACTTCTAAGCATATTATGAAATAGTTACTATCGCTTTGACGTCCATATTGAATTGGGGTTTTGTTATTATTTGAAGGTCATACTATAATAATAGTGTGTACAGTTATTGCAATAACCATTTGGTTTGTATCAAGACAAATAGAATGCAGAAATGATATCAGTGCAGTTTCATTTCAAGATCAATAAACCGTATGTATTATTTCTGAAATGTTTTAATGTTATTAATAAAATAACTTAGGTAATATACAAGGTTGCTTCTATTCGCACATGTAAAAAAATAAAATTATATACTTAATTCAATGCAATGGTAAATGGGTACGTTTAAATAAGACAGAAATAAAGTGCAATAGTAGATAGTAAAGCTTGAGAATTGTGTTAAAACGGATACATGAACATTTTGCTTTTTGAATAATAGTATTTGTTATAATATTTATACATTAGAACTAATTCGTATTTGTTCTATAATATGTTTTACACCATTAATACATTGAGATAGAACACTTTTATTTGAATTGGCTGGAATGTAAAACAAATATAAATACGTTCTTCGCATGGGATATTTTGCAGCTGGCAAACGCAATAACACAGTCGAACAGTACTTAATTGGCCTGATCAAACTTGATAGGTGAGACTTCCATGTAAAGCGATACAATATGGGTCATTCACGACGATTTGTTGGTCGGTCGAGCACAATCGAACAGTACAAATAGGCACAGTTAATGAATAGGTGAGGCTCCCATGTAGAGCGGTACAATATAAGTTATTCACGGGGATGTGTTGGACGGTCCATTAATTACCCATTATATATGTGTGTACATAAACATGGAACTCGTGACAGTTTATTGTTGAAGTAAACTGCTGCATCGCATAAAAAAGATCGGAGCACCAGTGTTTTATAACAACCGTTTTATTAAATTTTTCAAGATCCGACTGATTGTTGATTCTGTATATCTTGGAGATACCTTGGCGGGTAGCCTTTATTAGAACGGTTCCGTCCGATGACCAGGCACTGTCGATGTTCTTGGAGCGTACTAGCATACGCGCATTGAATAGAAGCTGTGAACGCTCCTTTGTTAGATCTTCATTTACAAAGACTTGATCTCGCCCATCGCAGTTCTTAAATTCGCGCCTTTTCTGGTCTAATTTTTGTCGAGCTCTGTAGCTGACAAAATTTTACTAGGATAGGTCGGGGCCTTCCACCACTTGCCTTTCCCGATCAATGACTGCGATCAATTTCTTCTGCACCCACTTCTTTGCATAATTGCATGACGATTGCGTCGGTGGTTTTCCGTTTGTCCGGATCAGCTTCCGGGATCCCTGAGATTCTCAGGCTATTCCTGCGACTGTATTGTTAAGCGGCATCACGAGAACTTTCAAGCTTGATGACTGTTTCTTTCAATATTTTCTTTTCTTTTGCCAACAATTCATTCCGGTTTTCAACGTTGCTGATTCTATGTGTTAGGCCAGCAACAACACTGTCAACAATGGAATCCACCATACTCTTCAGGATCGTTTCCCTATTTGCGCACACTGATTGCTGCACTGCCTTGGTAATAGTTTCAATAGTAGCCTGGTCTATGGCACGGCATGCCGTATTCTCGGACATCGTGTCAAACGTATATTGATAGTCTTCAGATAAAGAGTCACTTAGAATGGGATTCTTTTTCTGGACGCTGATGTTTTCAGGTGTAGATAGCACAGACGCACTTCGTTTTGTAGAATTAATTGGTGTCGATGAATAAAACTCATTGTTTAATAAGAGTTGTCACTGTTTTTATGGTCACATTATACAACTGTGGTAAATAGCGTAAACGTATATACTAATTCCTGTGTAAACAGTATTTCCCTCGCTGTGTATAACAACTATGTCTACTATGTGCTAAAATAGATTTACAACACAATTCACAAAAGAGTGTCACTTACTTAGTTTATGTCCATTCTTTGAACGCGCTACCACATATTCCAACAGCACATCCAACTCATGATCACATTTCACTTTCATTCATCCCTAGTGCGACACTTTTTCTATCTTAGAACATGATTAAATTCTGATTTCAATTCTCCACTAAAAATTACAATACAGCAATGTCCGCCACCGGAAGTACTTTAGGGTTGAATGTAAAACTATTTAAAAGTTTATGTTAATTATTGTCCTATTTGTCACACATATGCTTTGGGACTTGTGTGGACATTGTGTATTCATTGATACATCGGTAGTTGATCACTGCAAATACGTTTAAACGATCGAACAATTTTGAATTGATTTCCATGTGATTCTTTGGATTTTGCTTAAATGTGTAAACTTTGTATTGCTTAACAGCTATAAACCCTTATTAACTATATACATTCATTGATAACGGATTATATTTGTAATATCTAAGATATTTACCGTTTTATTCAGTCACTGTTAATTTAATGACTATACGCCTAGTTGCGACTGTAAGCAATCATTAGTTGCGCGATTGAAATAAAATTATGTACGCTGAGTTGCGATTAGTGATCGACACAAATTTAAATGTTCGATCTTCCTTGATAATTATTATATAATTTTACGTAAATATTATTTAGTTTACATTTACATTTATTATTTATGCGTAATTAATAGTAACTTTATTCGACAGTGTCAATTCATGGTGACATATCGATATTTATTATACATTTATTTTAATATAATATAATATGATATTTACACACACACACAAGCATACACACACTTACATTCATTCACTAAAAGGGTCTCAATCTGTGTCTGTTCACTGTCTCTCCCTTTAATGCAATCTCCTCTAACTCATCACTAGTGTCCATTGATGACTGTAGAAGTTTATGGTGTCCCTTTTCACAGTCCATTGTTTCATTTTTCTGTTCACGTCGCAGACCTCGCCTATAGTGAGTGATGGTTCCGGTGTCTTCGTCTTCAGCGTTTCTTCTGTTGGGTTGGATTCATCGTTTGATTAAAACCAATCACTGCGTCGTCAAAGTACATGTAATACAACAGGATCAAATTGAAATGCATTTCAACAATAAATATAACTTGTACACTTTCGTTTTCTTTTTCAGTAAAACAACTTCAATGAACTTATCAATTTGGTTTTTAAATTATTACGTTCTTACATATTAATGTATCTTATTAAAAATGCGGACAGAGAAAATGAACATAAATTGACTTTTAACACACTAAATCAAGTTATAATTACGTTTGAGCATAACCGTTCAGATCGTTTTCATGAGTAACTAATCGTACAGACTAATTTTGAAATTTTGTAACTAGTCGTACAGTCGAGTCACGTTGGGCGGTTGGACAAAATGTTTGATTTTTCCTCGCAAATCCTATTTTCTTTCATTAAATGACTTCGAAGTGATGTATTTATCAATTTTTACACAAAAAGACACCAACAACCATCACCAGAATGAAATATACGGCTAAAAACTTATTATTTTTATTTCAAAAATCGAAACACTAAATGATCTTGTCTGCTAAAACAAGTACTCTTTAAATACTAGGCATAACCGACAGAATATATTTACGTAATGTCATTATATGTGTTCGGTGAACTTACTTTGATTTATATTCTGCTTCGAAGTTAAATATAAAATAAAAAAATTGTGTCATTTACTGCGCTTCCTGCTGTTTGCAACTAACTGATCATCGGCGTACAGATCACCAATTTTCGGTCTAGCTCACTGAACGCTTATGCGCTGTGAATACTGGCTATTCACAGTATACGATTTGGTATATACAAATGAATCCAGTCATTGTTAACACGTACACACATGAATTGCCCAACCTAAGAACATGCACATGATTTATTATGTATGTATGGTGTACCATAAAGATTTGCAGATGTCTAAATATGACTTTTCCACAGTATTCTTGAAATTAAACATACATCGTATAAAGACTAATTTCTTCACTTGAGGATAATGCCGACTGCGTTCAATTTTACATTGTGTAGTGCGACACTACACGGTTAAAATAAATAGTAATGCCTTGTATAAATACGCGTTTGCTCAAAAAGAAATGCATTGTCACCTTAGTTCAAGAACTGATTAAGTGCAGATATTGAGTTATTGAACTACGGTGACGACATACTATGAACATTAGACTACATAGGTGGGCACCGTTTAACCTCAATGAATAATGTAGTACCATCATACAAAAACATTGAACGGTTCCATTTACTTCCAAAAAGTCAACTGGAGACAGATGACTTCATCGAGACATCAATTCAATTTGCAATTATTCGAGTCACGTTTATGTGCAAATTGTGTCTGCGGTGCACTTAACGTCTGCTGAGAAAAAATATCAAAGACGGAAATGATGTTTTAAATAACAACTACATTTTCATTAAAGTGTACGATTACTGCTGCAAAACTGGCATTTTTGCTCTACTAGCGACATCTTTTTAGCATCAACGCCCACTTGTTCTGCAGAATTGGCATAAGCAGCACATCTCACATTAAATTGCATTCTGATTGTCTTACGTGGTGAACCGAACTAATGAAATCGACTTCGATATTGTAAATAGAATGTCCAAATTATTATATTATAATGTCTGCACACAGGCTTAGACTACATTTTCAGTAATATATTGTTCCCAACAATCTCTGTTTAATGTCAGTTTGCTCAACATATACCGTTACTTAGAATTACATTTTGATACTTATTAATATTATATTTATTATTATTATTATTATTATTATTATTATTATTATTAATGTATTGTTTGTTTAATAGTGGTAGTAGTAGAAGTAGTAGTAGTAGTAGTAGTAGGAGTAGTAGTAGTAGTAGTAGTAGTAGTAGTAGTAGTAGTAGTAGTAGTAGTAGTAGTAGTAGTAGTAGTAGTAGTAGCAGTAGTAGTAGTAGTAGAAGTATTATTATTATTATTAGTGGCAGTAGTAGTAGTAGTAACAGCAGCAGCAGCAGCAGCAGCAGTAGTAGTAGTAGTAGTAATGCTAGTAATAGTAGTAGTAATATTAGTAGTAGCAGTAGTGGAAGTGAACGTCCAAGGACTATATACGTATCTCTACTAAATGTATGATTGTATTCAAACAGCACAAATGAAACATTTAAATTACACAACTGCAAGCAGTTAAATAATTCAAGTAACTATACCTGTATTTATACATACATAATTTGTTTTTAAACATTTCCGTTGTATTTCTTATCGGTTGCACATAAGCCTATACTTAAATTGAAAGTTTGTTCATGCAAACTAACTAAGCAAACGTTAAAATACGTCCATAAATATGTATTAGTATTTCTAATAGATGACTTCGCCTCGATTGAAATAACTTGTCAAAATCTTTAGTGACCCTTTATAAATTGTGCGTGTACATTTGCATTTACCTGTTATATACTATTATAATTATTATGGTTTTCGGTTACATACATTGTTGCATTAAGCGATATATAACATTTTGTGTTACTTGAAAAATGTTACCGCCCTACTAAAGATTTATAAATGCTGTTAAGAACATAAGAGTTAGTGTTCTCAAAATGGTATATGTGTGCTTACCGTTCTTATAGCCTTTCTATCTTCAAGTTAAACGTCTCTGTTAAACTCAGCAACTTGATCAATGGAGTGCATGCAAAAACTGCTTTATTTTACATTTGCTAAATGGTTTGTGACATTACACTGTCCCTTGAGGAGGAAACTGAAAACACATTGGAGTATTACGTAGCACGCACATGTCTTGCTACACTTTGGTTATGGCTGATTATATCAGTGTTGCTCTGTGTTTGCAACAACAACATGTCTGGGTTTTACATTTTAAACATAACGGTTTAATGTGGAATGTTGACCATTAACTTCACGTCAAAATCACACTTTTTAAATACATTCATAGGCAATATGTCTGGTGCCCACAGTGTTATAGATGAGCATAGCTTTGTTTGGCCCTAGATTCATCTTAGACATTGTTCAACTGACATACAAAATGAACTTGACATGAAATATCGACGTCGAATCCATTTTTTTCGCTACACCAAGTTAGATAATAAGCAATTGGCTACAGGTAATTAAACATGAGATGTGCTACTAATGTCCTAAATAGTTGACGGATGCTTAACTGGGTTCATAATGTGGAAAAAGCGATTGTGTTAAATTTAACAGCAGGGTTACAAACTTATGACATTTATGATATTGTGATATAGATCGCATTAATATTGTTGTATTTTAAAAAGGGATTTTCCACTGAATCCCAATTAAAATGGCCTGTTCTCAGGATATTTATGAACAATAAACCTCATTTTTTTCACTAAATTACCAAACAGCAAGAAAAATGTTCTGCTGGCAGAACAAAATTTCATATTTTTTTCTATAAATTTATAAGACTTTGCAGTAAATGTTTCGCTGGCATTACAAAAATATTTATTTATTCAATTGCACTTTTTTTATAGATGCATTTTGAGATTTGTACAAAGTTCCTGAATGTGAATAAAAATTGAAAGATATAGTTTAACAAATTAGATATTTGGCTATTTTTTCTATGCGATAAAATGGCGTCTCAGAATTGATTGACAACCTAATAATATCTTAATTGAAATCATGTCTCCATATAATTACTTTACGTAATGCAATCAAGATAATGCTGTATATTTTAATGTGAAGCTCCCGTCCTAGACATTGGTTGCCGTTTACGCTGATTTCCTGTCAATAAATCTTCTATATTAATTCGTCTATATTCGCTCTTAAGCATAAGTATTGTAATGTATATGTGTCAAATGTACTGTTCGTTATGTGAATGTTTCATTGCATCTACTGGAAATAGAAAGATCTGAACTTGACAGTTTTATCACGACAACTGTTTCTTATTGCGTTGATGGAGAAGATAGAACACATAATAAATAGCACTTGACTTGCAAATGCTGATATAGAATTTTAAATTTTTCATAAATTCGCATACCATGGAACATGATACTGTCCATTATGTATATTATTATTTTGGAATTTACATAAAGGCCTCCTTTCAGATGAACCTTTAGTTCGACATGTGTATATACACACCACGTTAAACGTAGACACGCGTTCGTTTGCTATGACTGCTCCAAGGCGATGATCACAGTTTAATCAAGTTGGCGGTTTGTTTCATGTTTAATACAGTTTGAACATAAATTTTGCCAGTTTGGTGACGTATATAAACATAAATGACCTATAGATGTAGGAAAAGATCTAGGATGACAAAAGGTACAGGGTGCTGCTAAAAGGAGCAGGGTGGACATCCGGACCAGTCTGTTGACATATTCTAATAATTTGTTAAAGCCAGGATATTTATTTGTCTATTGCTTGTAATTAAGGTTTTTAAGCACAGTATATTCATTGGTCATTGAACATTTGCAAGATATATTAAATTTCAAAAGACATTGAACATTTCTGCGTTGACCAGCCCAGAGGGGCAGCAGGTGAGAACCAAAAAGGAGCAGGGTGCAGCACGTGTTTTTTGCTTTAGATCTTTCCCTAAGATGTTAAAAGTGATTAGTACTGCTGACGAAGCTGTAGTCAAGTTTCTAGTACTCTTTACGTTTCATTGGATAAAACTGAATCGAAACTGGAGCACCCTGTTATTTTGCTTTAGATCTTTCCTAAGATGTTAAAAGTGATTAGTACTGCTGACGAAGCTGTAGTCAAATTTCTAGTACCCTTTACGTTTCATTGGATAAAACTTAATCTAAACTGTCGAAATATTTATCAGATATATGACAACAGAATTATCATTATGTACCATGACACCATACAAATGACAACTATTCAACTGTGGCGGCATCGGTTTTGTATATGTAGGCATCAATGTAGTCAAAATCAAAAGCATCATACTTGTAAGTTATCAAACCTACAACATTTCTACGATAATGGGGAGACTACATGAATACGACTCCTCGTCATTGTGTTAAATACATTATTATATAAACATCTTGATACAATGCAGCTTTAACGTATGAATGAGATGTTCAAATAAAAAGTATTATAGTGGAATGATACATATACTTTGTTGCATAGATACAATATGTATTACTGAATTATTGAGTACCATGTTCAAAATAATTATCCGATATGACGTCAAGGAATCTTCTCCATTCGGTCTGTGTGTCTGGTTATAAAGGTCAAAATGGTCAGTAGAAGATAATTATATATGTACTGCTTCGCCATGTTCTGATAGCTCTAATACATACAACTAGTACCGTTTTTGTAATTTATCATGGACATGAAGAAATCAAATCCGTGTTTACATTCTCTCCAATGCATTTAACGAATATATAATCATCACATTCTGCAAATACGACTTGCCGTCTGGATTAGCATCACCAGAACTGATTATTGTCAAAAGAAAGGATCACGTGTTGAGAATAATTTTGGATCCTTGCACCCTTCCGTTTTCCCTCGAAAGTTTTGCAGCTAAATCCAACAGGAACATATTAATTTCATGTTCAATTTTCTAACATGAAATGAGATGCGTATCGGATTTGTTGTTTTATCGTGTGATGTAAAATATTTATTAAATATTAAACATGTTTTTCATACTCGCCATTTCTAGCTTTGAGCCTTGGTAATCTCACAACATATTAATGTAATTAGCTTCATCCTTCTCAAAGAGAATACATATTTGATACTTGCATATAAATCAAATATTTAATATCACATTGGCTAAAACGAAATTAAACGTAAATTAACAAACAAAAGTTAATTTCACTTTATTGTGTATAAATTTAAAACAATACAATGTTAGAACTACAAAATATTAAATTATTTTATTATGTTTCTACCTGCATCAGTGACCTAATAAAGGGGGCGAATTATTGTTCCTATATCCAGCCAACAGGCATATTCTTCAAGCAAGAAGTGTATTACTACAGTCCGTAAAAATGCAAGTGAGAACCGTTATTAACATGGACTAATCGATACAGGTAAAATAAACGATTTACATTGCAGACGATTACAGCGTGTTTGTAAACAGAAAAACATGATTCCCCCTATTTACAATAAATGGTTGATTCCCTCATTATCAACAAAATTTAAACAGACTATACTCGACGAATAGTAACATAGTCCAGAATGACACAGCATAAAAAATGAACACACCGATATTCGCCCGAGTTTTCATCGATAATAACGTCTTGTAGTCTAGTTTGACAGAGGTTCTAGCTGCCATATTGAGCTGTTAAACCTTTTGTTATTTGTACCAGTCGGAAATGAAATTAATACACGATCACTATGGTAGATCACTATGGTACATAACTGTAAATAATGTGCAGATTGTCCCTGAAAACACATTTCGAAACGTGAGATCAGAATATTTATTTAGTTACTGCCCACAACATGGTAAATTGAATAAGCTTGTAAGATCATATTAAGAATGACATCTTTTAGTGGGATTAGGCGAACACATTACTGAACACTTTGAACATGTTAGTTACTACTAAAAATCTGTAAAATAAACATATTTTATAGCTTCTTTGCTGCTTGCGATACCTTAAAACTGACAATGGGGCACACCAGGCCAGATACAGTTTCTAAGATCCGTATTAAAAAACCAAGAAATAGAGGATATTTGTTGATTTCGATGAATGATCGAATTTTATTTCACGCGTGGTTATTGAAAAAAACTATTTTCACGAGTGGCGTAAATTTTTCTTTTTCTTTTTTATTTTATGCTTGTGGACAACACATAAATAAAATTAAGCTTAAACGTCACACGTTTGCGAATTCGGACGTCATGAAAATGACGTCATAAATGATTCCATAATTGTTTATCATAAGTATGGTGGGAAAAAAGTGCCCTTATTTGTGCGTCGTTGTCGCTAAATTATCTTTGTGTTGAAATGTATCATGTGTTTTCTGTAAACAAATGTATGCAAATATTAAAGATGTATATACATTTGCCAGGGGAGGTAAACCACTACTGGAAATTCGATGCTATTGATAGAATAATTGTGCGTTTTATGTTAAAGTTTCACTGCAGCCAGTGAAAATAATAAATCTTATATTTGCACCGCTCCAACAGTGAAAATAGAACATTTTATTTCACCAAAAACATTGGATATTTCACTGAAAAGCATATAATAAAATGAAACATAAGTCAGGGAAGTCCGCAGCCCAAGCATCGGTTTCACAAGTCATACTAACACTAAAAGGACACGTGCTAATCTAATTTTGATTATAATTAACCAGTGCATATAAATTATTTAAATCGTGTTTAAAGTTATGGTTACTTCATGAAAATCAGCAAACAGGTAAATACGCCGCCTTTCCTTACTACACCGAGTAAAACTAGAATAATAAATGCAATTATAAAAACAAAGATACTTGCAGATAATTGTGTCGAATGCAGTTGCTGTTGTGCTGGCATCGAACGAATATACTGTACAAAAGTATAATTGAGGCGTGTCGTGGGAAACCCGGGCTTAATGCATGTGCGTAAAGTGTCGTCCCGGATTAGCCTGTGCGGACCTGGGACTTTCCGCCTACAGTGCGTTTATGTTTAGAAGTGACTTCATTAAAACAGGAAATACCAAAAAAGCGGAAATTGCCGTCCTGGATTAGCCTGCGCAGTCCGCAAAGGTTAATCCGGGACGACACATTATGCCCATGTATGCAGTCCGATTTTCACACGACATGCCTCATATTATGTAAATATGATGGTTTATGGAATGATTAATTGTTCACTTTTGATTTTTCATGAACGATATGAGGAGAAGCAGACCAATCATGTTTGGATTTATATATCTTATATACATTTAATCTATGCTGCAGTATTTGTATTTTATGCATTTTATTCATATCTTATATGGCATATTATGAAAACTGGACTTGGTATTTATGTACAATACATTATTTTGGAATGCTGAATATAATAATATATATTGTTTAATATTAGATAGAGTACACTTCTTACAAACAGGGCATGTGTTTGCACTTCTAAGTATTATGGTTTAATTACATTGTCGAAACAAAATAATTAACGATTTAAACAAATCAGCATGTTGTTGTTTTTCTAAATATTTACACAGTTAAAGTCTTTCATAAACAAATCAACCAGTCAACACGCGGAAAACTTATCCCAAGGTTGCAATGTGGTTTTTTTAAGAACACATATCGATATAATGTATTCATATCCGCCAAATAGAAACACAAACAATATTACACATTGACATGTCCACTCAGTTATAAAGCAGAAGAAGTGAAATTGCAGATGATGTCACGAATGAGCAATCTCATGCCGAAAACAAAAGTAATAAAAATAACTAAATATGGATAACATCGTTATTACGATTTCGTCGTTTTTACGCTGTTTATAGTTGCTTTCTAATTTGTAATTCGACTTTTAATATTTGATATACCGGTATAAGATATTTGTCTTTATTTGGTTTGTGCGGTTTTCTGAAAGGAATTAGTTGGCATACTTAAAATACAACATACGCAGACTGTCTCATTTGTGATATATTGCTACCTCCGCGCTATCGTTGATGTGCACTCTTGTGAAAGGTATAATAATAATTTGTCAAATAATCTTGACATAGTTATGCGTAGTACATCAGTCTTAAACTAAACACGAATATCCGTATAAATGTTATGTTTAAGGTGCCGCTGAGGTGACATTCCACACTTATTTTTATTTCATAATTACGAGTTGTTTGTCGTAAAACTTATTGATATTTCCTAATTACAAATTGTATTTTGGTATAAAAATAAAGATTTCTAATAACTGTATATCGTAAACCTTAATAATATTTCGTAATTACGAAATGTTGTTTTGTAAAAACGTAGTAATATTTCGTAGATGCGAAGTGTTATTTTCTTATAACAGAAATCATATTTCGTTAAATCTTATATAATTTCGTAATTACCAAACCTATTTCGTTAAATAGCAAGATCAGTTCATACGAAATAATACTACGTTATTGTGAAATATTAAAAGCTCTACTTTCCTTGCGTTATATCTACAATCAGGTACTATAAAGTCATTCATACATTCATTGCATCTTTTTAAAGTACCACGTCTCCTGTTATAACAAGCAGTTTTTATATATGCTTATGCAATTATGAATCGTTATATTTTCATACACAGACAAAAAAACAACAACACAATATTCTTTGATAATTCATTTTCAGATCGACAGACTATTTTCCAGACGAGCAATTAATGGTTTTCGGAGTGTATGTGAAATGAAACAGAGCAGTATAGACGTAGCGTTAATGTCAATTAATGTGTTTGCTATTATTGAAAACTAGTTTATAAACAAGAACTATATTCAGTTACAGTTCCTACCATTATAACGTTTCACGTTGGACAAAAAAAACTAACTGTCTACATTGCAAAGGAAGAGGTGTGTGAACTAATTTAATGAACATTTCAAAGCATTGAGTACCAGGGTAAGAATAAGTTTTTGTTTTATAACTACCACACACACACATACCATGTCGGTATTGGTTCTATTATTTGAATCTTAGATTGTCAATATTATTTCGCGTTCAGTTAACAGTTTTGTTGTTAGACATATACGTGTTCCTGTTAACTTCAGTCGAATTTTGTCTTATTGGTATACAATACACCGCGTTGTATTATCATATATCGTTTCGTTTCGCAGTTCATCACTCGTTTTAAAACAGGAATTAAAACTTTATTTATTAAATTATGATTTTTCTCGTCTCTATAGCAATGAGATCGCCCATTCTGAAGGTGTGCATAAGATACATGTCTGTATTGTCATGGAAGCTTTGTGGTACAATTATGGATCAGAACCGAACCGAACAGAAAATATTTGTATTATGTTTGACAGGTCACAGAATACAAAGTACACATATTGTGACAACATATAAACATATAATTTGCATAAACAATTTTACAAAACATCGGAAAATACTTGAAATGACGGGATAATATGTATGGAAGGAAGGTGGTATATTTTTTAAAATATTATAATCCAATATAAAGCATATTTGATAAATATTGTTGGTATGAAGATTGTGTTAATAAATAAAGAGTTACAAAAAAAATAACAACAATTCAGTCGGTAAGACATGCAAAAAAAGGCAACAATGACAACAACATCTTATTACAAACTCTGTCACCGATATAAATGTCACAAACCACAAATACCTATTATTTATGGACATTGTTTACAAATAAATGCATGAGATTATCGAATGAATTTATGTTTTTACCAATAACATATACGTGAAATATCTTCAGAGAAAACAAGCTATGTCCTCTTATCTCAAAGTCAGAACATTTAGGTTAAACCTAGCAACTAAATGACGTGCGTGACAGTATTCGTCTTTATTACATTTGTCAAAGGGTGTCTGTTATTGCATTGCCTCTTGGGAAGGAAACAGGGAACATATAATTAATACGCAGCACGCACATGTCTTGAATCACTTTGAGCATGGTTGATTAAATCAGTGCTGCTATATTTTTGCAACAGAAACATTACACAGTTTTATTTTTAAATATAACGGTTTACCTTAAATTTGTCAATGTGACAATGTCCATGCGCCATACATAATGATAATTATAGACATGAAATATCGACATCGATTTCGTTTATTTGCTTCACCACATAAAACAATGAGTAGGTAATTGAATGTGAGAATGTCAAACCTGCAGAAAAAGTGGGTGGAGGCTAAACTGAATCGTGTCGCATCATGTGGATACAAATCAACGCCCTTTGTAGCTCACCTGAGCACAACGTGCTCAAGGTGATCACATTTTGTCCGTCGTGCGTCCTCCGTCGTCCGTCGTGCGTCAACATTTTCATTCAAACAAAATCTCCTCCTAAACCGCTTAGTAGGTTTTCACCAAACTTCACAGGAATGATCCTTAGGTGACCCTCTTTCAAAATTGTTCAAATCGTTTCGGTCCGCTGCATATGTAGGTCACCAGAGGTAAAAATAGATTTAAAAAGTGAAAACTTTAAAAATCTTCTTCTCTGAAACTGCATGGCTAAGAGCTTTCATATTTGGTATTTGGCATCCTCTAGTGGTCCTCTACAAAGATTGTTCAAATGATGTCCCTGGGGTCAAAACTTGCCACGCCCCGGGGGTCACTTGGTTTATATAGACTTACATAGCAAAATAAGTTAAAACATCTTCTCCTCTGAAACCGCAGGGCCCAGAGGTTTCATATTTGTTATGAAACATTGCATAGTGGTCCTCTACAAAGATTGGTCAAAGGATGCCCCTGGGGTCAACACTGGCCACTCCCCGGGGGTCACACGATTAATATAGAATTAAATAGCTAAACGACTGTAAAAATCTTCTTCTCTGAAACCGTAAGGCATAGAGGTTTGGTATTTGGTTGATACAATTGTATAGGCGTCCTCTACAACGATTGTTCAAATGATGCCCCTGGTGTCAAAACTGGCCGGATCCCGGGGGTCACATTGTTTATATAGACCTAAATAGCAAAATTACTTCAAAAATATTCTCCTCTGAAACCGTAAGGCCCAGTGGTTTCATATTTGGTATTTGGCATCCTCTAGTTGTCCTCTACAAAGATTGTTCAAATGATGCCCCTGGGGTAAAAACTGGCCACGCCCCGAGGGTCACATTGTTTATATAGACTTAAATAGCAAAATTACTTTAAACATCTCCTCCTATGAAACCGCAAGGCCCAGAGGTTTCATATTTGGTATGTAACATTGCATAGTGGTCGTCTGCAAAGATTGTTCAAATGATGCCCTTCGGGTCAAAACTGGCCACGCCCCGGGGGTCACATGGTTTTAATAGACTTACGTAGAAAAATGACTTTAAAAAATCTTCTCCTCTGAAACCGCAAGGCCCAGAGGTTTTATATTTGGTAGGTAACATTGCATAGTGGTCCTCTACACAGATTGTTCAAATGATGCCCCTGGTGTTAAAACTGGCCACGCCCCGGTGGTCAATGGTTTATATAGACTTAAATAGCTAAATGACTTTAAAATCTTCTTCTCGGAAACCGCAAGGCCCAGAGGTTTGGTATTTGGTTGGTAACATTGTATAGGGCTCCTCTACAAAAATTGTTCAAATGATACCCCTAGGGTCAAAACTGTCCACGCCCCGGGGTCACATGGGTTATGTAGACTTAAATAGCAAAATGACTTTTAAAATCTTCTACTCTGAAACCGCAAGGCCCAGAGATTTTATATTTGGTATGTAACATTGCATATTGGTCCTCTACAAAGATTGTTCAAATGATGCCCCTGAGGTAAAAACTGGCCACGCCCCGGGGGTCACATGGTTTATATAGACTTAAATAGCTAAAAATGACTTTGAAAGTTTTCTTCTCTGAAACCGCAAGGCCCAGAGGTTTGTTATTTGGTTGGTAACATTGTATAGGGGTCCTCTACAAATATTGTTCAAATGATGCCCTAGGGTCAAAACTGGCCACCCCCGGGGGTCACATTGTTTGTAGAGACTTAAATAGCAAAATTACTTCAAGATTCTTCTCCTCTGAAATCGCAAGGCCCAGTGGTTTCATATTTGGTATGTTACATTGTCTACTGGGCTTCTACAAAGATTGTTCAAATGATGCCCCTGGGGTCAAAACTGGGATGCCTTAAACTCAGGTGAGTGTCCTAGGGCCATCGTGGCCCTCTTGTTTATGTTTACAGCTACCTTTATATGAAAACTAGACTTCATTTATTCCACTTCTACGATGATATTTACATTTGGGGCAGTATAGAAAAGCTCGCCAATCTACGTCTATCGACCATAATGCAATTTGATCTTCCATGGGTGTTTTCAATTTCAACAAATTTGCGTCTCAGAGTCGGACGTGACTGACAACTTAAAAATATCTTAATTGAAAACATATCTTAATTGAAATTATGTCTGTATACAAATACTTACGTAATGCTATCCACTAAATGAAATTAGCGAACATTTCCGGTCAATAAATCTTCCACATGTGTTCCTTTTTTGTTCAGTGATACGCACAAATTTTGTTCGTAGCGAAGATGTGAAATCGTCGAAAAAAAGTTATATAACTGATTCACTGCATCTTCTGGAAATATAAACGGGTCGTCTTCCTTTTTGTATATGTTTTGCCTTGAAAACCTACAAATTCCTTGATAATAGTGAGAAGTCATGCATATGAGTTCTCGACATTATGTTAAATACATATTGAACCAACTTGATACTATTTATGAGTTGTGTGTATCTCACATATTCAAATTAGTTAACAATGAAACCGATTAAGTTTAATAATACTTTTCGGATGTATTATGCTCTTATAAAACATTTCTGATTGTAGAGTGGGATAACATTGTATTTATAATTGTCTGATATTTCGAAAGTTAGGCTGTTTTGCCATTCAGAACGTTTGCCTTCAATAAAATGTGAAACGCGTCTAAGAAACGATAAATAACGAGATATGGGATAGTCACACCGAAAATGAATTGTAATTACATTGCACGATTTGAATTCAATTCTTTGTGTAGGAAGTTTTCAAATGCAATTTACATAATTTTTATTTTAAGGTACTTTGTATTCAAGCGGTTACTTGTCTGCAGCACCTTAATGAACACAGTAAGCAAATGAAAAGAGGCGCGTCGTGAGAAATACGGGACGGCACTTTCCGCTTTTATGGTATTTTCTGTTTCAAGGAAGTCTCTCCTAAACATAAATCCACTGTAGGCGCAAAGTGCCGTCCTGTATTAGCCTGTGTTTTCCCACGACACAACTCAAATGGTTTTGAATAGATGTTAAAGAAAGTGATTGGCAACGATTTCTTATCCATGTACTTCTCCAAAAGTATACAGCATCATGACACAAATTCCTACTGCGGAATATACTGCGGAATACTACTTACACAATAACAAATGTTTGAATAATATTAAAACTGATATTATAGTATTGTTTTCAAATATTATCTGGTAGAAACACTTACGTAAGGTGACCTCGTAAGCTATGAGAAATTAATAACAAATAGTTCCACAATAACATATTTTAGGATTTCCTTTTTCTTCTAAGATATTATAAACACTAGGCTGTAGTGCTACACAATATTGTGTCTAAGTAAGATATGTACATTTTAATATGTAACAGATTCCAATAGCATTCATGTTCCTGTTTCATTCATTTGTTTTATTTTCAAAAGAAAACATACAACGTGCCTGTTGGTTGTTAAATGTATATGCACATCTATAAATTAAATTCTTCTTATGCATTAAAATCAGCTTTCTGGTGTGAACCTAAACATTAACATAGCGTTTTATTGTTAAATTGGTAGCCAAACGATGCGCCTTTTTTGATACCTTGCACCCCATTAATTTTCTTGGAACATTTTTCAACTGTGTTCGTCATAAATATATTGACGTGCGTTCAGGTTCCTTGGTTATGCTTTTACATAGACTCAGAGATACATACTGAGTAGTTTCAATTATCGTCTCATGCAATCATGTTTGATTATCCCAAATGTTTTCTTTGTGAATTCCTAAATTAAACATGATACCTCAAAGCTTGAATTGTGTATGGAATTTGATATACTTTCATAAACACTATTTCAAGCTTTGAGTCTTTACAATTTCAGGTGTTTATATATAAAACATTTGGGTTAATAAAACAGGCTACACATGAACATTTGTCATAAAAATTCCCATTCCACCTAAAATATAGTATATTGGATATCAAACATATACACTTAACAAAATTCGTTATTATTCCATTATTGTTGTGTTTTTGTTTTGTTTTAAGTGGATACCAATTGAACGCATTGATGTAAAATTGATATATCGTGTGTAAATTCATTTATATGACGCCTCTTTTTGTTCAGATCCGGAAATTGCAATCGTTTGTTTGATAATTGGAGAATGAAATTACAACTGTGTTTACCATGTTACGTAAGTGTTCCGTAATGTGTTAACTGTCTTCTCTCGGAAAACCCATTTAAAAACGTGTGATAAGTTGAAGATTTATTCAATGACAGCCCACAACATAATCAATTGCTTAGGCGTTTCGAACATTTTAAGAATGGCATGTTGTAATTTGATAAGACGTTTGGAACACATTACTGAACAGTTTGAACATGTCAGTTGCTATTACGAGTCTGTCAAATAAACTTATTTTATAGCTCCCATATTGCTTGCACTGTCTTGAAACGGACAATGGTGTTAACTGTTTAAAGTGTGTTGAGTAACAAAAAAAGATATTTAAATATTGAAATATTGTTAGTGGTAATACCGAACACAGTTTCGTAAAATTGAAGAAGGAAACCAAGTTAGATCCAATATTAGTTAGTCAAGATTTATATTTACAAGCACTGTAACGCCACATATGCGCGTTGCTGCATAAACGTGAGCAAACGCGTTTATGCTGTAATTTTCAACGCATATAGGGAACGGTTTCGTTTATGCAGCATCGCTCTAATACACGCACACTTCTAACTAGACCTTCGCTTAATCAGCTATAACGTTTGTATTTATAGCCCGAATTTCCCCAAACATTTTAAGAACACAAAATAATATATAAGACTTCGATGTATTTAATTTCCTGTATCTGAAATGTCGTTTTCGTATACAACTTCACGAAAATAAAATATAATATCAAAACAAAAATTCTAAAAAATGCGAAAACGAAATAAAAAAATTCAATTTCACTGTAAGAAATTAAGAACAAATAATTTCGTTATTTTCTTTTTATTTTGATTACAAATAATGATTTAATGAATTTCAATCTAAATAAAGAGAACATTTATCTTATAATAATTACTTCATACCTAAGTACGTGGAATCTGGCTTCTAACATAATAATGGCGCGCGCGCGCGCGCCGTGTATACTGCACAGTAGCCATTTCCAGATTTTGACACTAACATTTTAAACTCTCCCTAACGTTTGTTAACGGACCAAATATCACAAACAGAGTAGAGGTTTACCACGTGCTCCTTTGTGTAAAGTAGGCTAAACGTTAATCACGATGTTCAAGTATAGTGCGAAATTATTAACTTGACACTCATTAATCTTCGTGACAAACCGTAAGCGTGTTTGGTTGTTTGCGCTGTTTTGGACGTGTTTCTGATATTGGAATTTATGTTGATATTAATTTAAATACGGGGTAGCGAGAGTGGTATTGAATGGTCGTGTGGTATAAGTGCCCTTGGCCGAGTTTGCAAATGGTTCCGATACGTTGAAAAACATGGCCGCCAGGGGCGGGGCAGTTCCCTTATATGGCTATAGAAAAAGCTTGTGAACACTCTAGAAGTCACAATGTTTGCCCTATCAACATGAAACTTGCTCAGAACCTTTGTTCTTATGATATCTCGGCCGAGTTCGAAAATGGTTCCGCATCATTGAAAAACATGGCCGCCAGGGGGCGGGGCAGTTTTCCTTATATGGGTATAGAAAAAGCTTGTGAACACTCTAGAAGTCACATGTTTTGCCTAATCAACATGAAACTTGCTCAGAACATTTGTTCTTATGATATCTCGGCCAGGGGGCGGGGCAGTTGTCCTTATATGGGTATAGGAAAAGCTTGTGAACACTCTAGAAGTCACATTTTTGGCCCAAAAAGTATCATTTTTGGCGCAATATTAATGAAACTTGGTCAGAACATTTGTCATAATGATATTTCGGCTGAGTTTGAATCTTGGTTATGTGGGATGAAAAACAAGGTCACTAGGTCAAATTGAAGAAAAAAACTTGTTAACACTCTAGAAGTCAAATTTTTTGCCCAACCTTCATGAAACTTGGTCGGAACATTTGTCCCAATGATATCTCGACCGAGTTTGAATCTTGGTCATGTGTGGTCAAAAACTAGGTCACTAGGTTGAATTGTAGAAAAAGCTTGTTAACACTCTAGAAGTCACATTTTTGCCCAATCTTCATGAAACTTGGTCAGAACATTTGTCCCATTGATATCTCTGCCGAGTTCGAATCTGGGCCATGTTGAGTAAAAACTAGGTCACTAGGTCAAATTGAAGTAAAAGCTTGTTAACACTCTAGAAGTCACATTTTTTGCCCAATCTTCATGAAACGGGGTCAGAACATTTGTCTTAATGATATCTCGGCCAAGTTCGAATCTGGATCATGTGGGGTGTAACACGAGATCACTAGGTCAAATTGAAGAAGAAGCTTTTTAACACTCTAGAAGTCACATTTTTTGCCCAATCTTCATGAAACTGGTCAGAGAATTTGTCTTAATGGTATCTCGGCCGAGTTTGAATCTGGGTCATGTGGGGTCAAAAACTAGGTCACTAGGTTAAATTGAAGAAAAGATTGTTAACACCCAATAAGTTACATCATTTGCCCAATCGTCATAAAACTTGGTCAGGACATTTGTCCTAATGGTATCTCGGCGGAGTTCGAATCTGGGTCATGTGGGGTCAAAAACTAGGTCAGTAGGTCTAATTGAAGAAAAAGCTTCAATTTCAATATGTACTTCAAAATTGTGAATGTCTGTTGTCACTTAAGTTTTTCAAACCATGATGATTAAGGCCGCATTTCCATCAGTCCGTATCAGTATATCCATATCCGTATAAAAATCTAACACTTGGAAAATTGTTCGACCAATCAAACTCAGTTGAGCGACCCAGGGCCATTTGGCCCTCTAGTGATAAACAAAAAGAGACCGCAAGTGAAGTGTATTTCTGCATAACAGTCCAGTTGGAGTTTCGGATAAATGACTTGTTTCAATACTATATGAGTCAAATTAATAGATATAGAGAATACATGGTTGGTGCCGGAATGGCAAAAGTTTAACCGATGAGGCTTAGAAAATGAAAATAGGGCGAGCTTTAGCGAGCCCTATTTTTGTTTTCGGGCCGAACCGGATAAACTTTCTCCTTCCCAGGATATTCTATTTATCCTGTTTTCTACTCAACTGCATTTTAAAAGCAGTTTAATTAAAGGTTTAGCTTAAAACTATTGTTTTATGACAAGCCTCGAACCTAATAACTCGCTAGCATTTATTAAAATTTATAAAATTTTAAAAATAATCTAATTTGCTGACGCCAATAATATTCACGAACAAGAATTAATACACAGCAGCCACTATAAGCCAGACATCGATTTTTGCAAAGTTGCACTGCGTCACGCCACCGTCATTCGGTTAAGTTTGAAGTTTACATAGTGTACAAACTAGGACGCGAGTGTGTTGGAATTTAAAATAAAAGCAATCGGAATACAATAGTTAGTGTTTCAGTGTTTTGGATGAATTGTGCTAATAACATTTAAATTGTAGCAGGGTATTCAATTGTGCTATACTGATTTTAATCCTTTTATATATTGTTTTTTTAGCAATTGTCTAATTAGTTTATGAGAGGTGGTCAGCTGGAAATAATTTGTATAGGTGAACTGTTTTTACATAGACAAGACAATACAATAGTTTAATACGAGATTAGTACAAAGTACATGATATAGAAAAAACGAACATATATACATTCTATACGCGGTCAATGCATTCGGAACTTGTTCTAAAAATGTGTAATATATGCAAATTCAAAACGAATCGAATTAATTGCAGTACATCATAAACATAAGTTGCAAATGTATGGAGAGTGATGTACATGTATATTTTATACATTAATAGATTGTCTAATTTCTAAGGCATATTTAATACATTTGGCAACACTTTTAACAACATCAGAGTTAACAGATCCCATTAATGAATTGAACTTATACACTGATGGTCTATCGTAAAATCGTTTATCAAGAAATCGTCGCCTTACTGTTGAGTAACATGGACAAATGCATATAAAATGGTACACATCTTCTAAATAACGCCTTCCACAGTACAGACAGTGCCTTTCATTTCTTGGTATATTATTTGAGCCATAGCGGCCTGTATGAATCCTTAACGAATGTGCACAAATTCTAAAACGTGTAAACAAATTCCCGAGACTAGCAGACAATATATCAAGATAACATTCATACGCAAAAATATTTTTGTAATAAACGTAATCCAACAGAACTGAACTACGTTGTAATGAACCATGCCATTCTTGGATAAAGTTGTCCATCACACGTTGTTTGAAATGAATGGAAAGGAACCATGGATACTTTCGGGATACAAAAATACATCCGAAAAACCAAAATCATCTAAAAGTTTCTTCACAGAGGACACCCAGTTCGAGTGGCCTAATCTACAATCGTCTAAGGCTCTACGATACAATGATGAAATAATAACATTATCAGTTTGCAATACCTTACACCAGTAAGAAATGATGCGTGTATATCTTGATATATATAAGGGATAACGTCCAAGTTCGCCGTATACACCAATGGATGATGTAGACTTTCTTACATTCAAGATAGATTTGCAAAATTTTAATGTACCCGTTCAATATCTTTAGATTTCGTAAAACCCCAAATTTCTGATGCATAATTAAGTGTTGATCCTACCAAAGCATCAAATAATTCACATTAACTTTTTGGAGTAAGTGGGACCTTTTTAAAATTGAATAATAAAGTATTAAGAGCTTTCAGAGATTTACCACTGATGAACTCATTATTTGCAGAGAAATTGCCATTATATTTAAAAACACAACCAAGATAATTAAAGTTATCTACTATTTGTATTGGTTCGTTTTTATAGAACCACTGTTCATCATCTTTTAAAGCACCACGTTTTCTGAACACCATAATTTTAGTTTTTGGAACTATTAACTTCTAAACTCCAGATATTACAATAATCCGCTAATTTATCCATGTGAGTCTGTAATTCTTCGGGGGACTTACCCAAAATTACCATATCGTCTGAGAACAATAATACTAGTAAAACAATATCATACAATTCAATTCCAGCACTTACATTACTTTGTAAAAACATCTCCAAATCTTCTAAAAAATGGGAGACCAGCAAGGGGGAGATAACTTCGCCTTGCCTTAAACCCACAGAATTTTCGAAAAATTCAGAAAAACTAGTACAATGTTTAACGCAGGATTTCACATTAATATACATATTCTTTACAATTCGTAATACTCTACCACGTAAACAAGCATTAAACAGTTTAAACCAAAGTGCATTTCTATAAATACTGTCAAAGCATTTCTTGAGATCTATAAATGCCACATACAACCTTTTATTAGTATTCAAATAATGTTGAACAACAGATAATAATGAAAATATAGCATCCGTAGTGGACACGCCTTTGCGGAAGCCGAATGGTGCATCACTGATAAGGTTGTATTCTTCACAGAACGACACAATTATAAAGTATTTTACAAGAATACTCGAGTCTTTATACAGGTTTAAAACCACCTATTTATTAGTTTAATGTACAGATAAAGTTCAAGTAGCTCTCCGCTCGAAGCCCGCCTTTCGTCTCCCTGCTGTACGCCCCGTCGCGTCCGACAACACCTTCGGTTACGCCTAAATCCCGTACCCGGCTCGCCCGGTATGAATGACGACCGTTTCACAACACTCCTCCCAACTCTGTTGATGAAGGCCTTCTGCAGGGTTGGGAGAGGCTGGAACTGAAGTGGCTGGAACTGAAGTGGTTTAATCCACTGCAACATACAGGAGACGCACAAGCATTCACAATATCTCTAATCGGGTTTGTCAGCAATTGATTACGTTTTAAAATGTATTAAGTTAAACCGTTCTTTGTGGGATTAAAAAACCCCAATATGTTAAGTTTAACCAATTAACCGATAGTCTTAACTCAGGATATGTAATTCAGCATAAATATCCTTACATTAAGTGAAATGTTATAGAGCAAAAAAGCCCTAATTTTTAACATCACTTAATGGTGTCATAAACGTCAAAGGATACTGGATGATCAATATGGGACATAAAATCCCCATGTATACTAGTGTTTATTCCCGGAGCTGGTACAGTGCTTTTGCATTCTCTACCGTCACCGACAGGATCCTTTCCACTGGTACTTGGCGGTGCTCTGCCACCATGGTTGCAACATGGTAGATCTGGTTTGGCGAAGACCAATGCTGTCCTTCTAAAGCGAAGTAGGGGGCATCTGTCTCCAGCAGAAGACGGCAGTCATGAATGGAAGTTAACGCTTCATGTTGGTAACGGTCAAACGTCTTCACTATACTTGTAAAACCAAACCAAGTCTCCGGGAACTGTTCCCGCCAGCGTTCCGCTACATATGAATTCCCCGTAAAACAATGTAGGTGGATCTTTTGCGTTCGGGGAAGACTCTTTAGGAGGTGTAAAAGAAGCAGGTAAGCCTCAGTCCCGCAATTATCCTTCATCCCTCTACAGTGTAATACTAAGACGTGATGGTTTCTCACTAGGGGGATAATTTTCTTTAACATGTCCATCTGCAGGGGCCAGTATCGGGCTGGCTCAGCGTGATCCAGTCCGATTTCACCCACTGCTACCACACGCTCTGACCTTAGCAATCTTGTTAAGCGATCCATCCAATCCTTAACGAGCCGGTCCGACTGACTTGCATGTCGTGGATGAATGCCCAAGGCAACTCCAATGGTGCTAGGAAACGCAAGCATTTGTGCCGAAGTAGGGTAGGTTTGGGGGTCGCAAAAAACCACAACAGACCCCTCTATTCGCACTCTGTGAGTGGATTCCACTGGCCCTGCATAGATCAGGTTGTTAATATTCCCATCCCACGGTAAGGAGGCCTTTCGTGCCAGCCTATCCGGATGGAAATGACTATCTACCGCCACTGGAAGCTCGTTGGTGCACTCTACTCGGCACTCATCTTCGACTTGGAAACCTTCTGGGACACCGTAGGTATTTCTCCAGAAGACGCGTTCGTCCTGGTGAAGGCGAGCACTGATGACTAAAAGTACTTTCCAGTGGAGTAGTGTAGCAACTGAGTTTGCTGGCTCTAGTTGAAACTCATCAGGGACTGTCACACCCAGGTATCGGCATAACTGGCTCATTGCATCTTTCTGTCTAGGAGAGATTTCACTGATGTCACTCCCTCCTAGAAGCTTCTGCATACGGACGAACTCCAGTAGTTCATCCAGAGTGCCGAGACGCCCCATTAACCAGCCGGTCACTTGCTCCAAGGCCTTAATGCGCATTCTACTGATACCTTCATTCCCCGATGGAAGCGTTTCATCAAATATGCATGGAATGTGATCCCGAAAAGCATGGAGTTTCTTGTACCCTATGGAAACAGTGCAGTTGGGAACGATACATCCTTGTTTGGCCCTCCTTTGACTTCGTGTTAGCAGGTGCGTATCTATCTTTTGAACCTTGCGAGGTGGTTGCTCCGGATCGGGATTTGACAAACGTCCAAATACAGTCACCTTCAGAGGCGGCTTTCTTTTTAGTGCACTTTTCAGGGATACCAATTCGCTGGTTCCTGAACTCTGAGTTTTGGGACAATATGCCCCACTGGAGTGTTCATGTCTGTCTTTTTCCGGTGCCTTGTTAACTCTTGATGGAGATATCTGTCTCCGTCGGGACGAGTTAGATAACTTGGGACTCCACGCCCCAGTTGGTTTATCCATAACTCTCCTTTTTGCAGATGGAGATTGGGGACGAGACGCCTCTCCCCGATAACATGTGGCGGTTGCAGTTGAAGCAGATTTGGGACGATACGCCCCAGGAGCAACTGCCTTCGGCTTCTCGTGTGTAAATCCGACTTTTTTGCCCATATGGAGCATGGAATAAGCTCCAATTGATGGTTTTAACAGGGTATCACTGTTGTCTGGAATGTTGCTACAAATAACATCCACGGTGGTTCTCGTTAACTTGCCTTCTGTTAAGATCTTCCCAGGTGAGCAGGGACTAGAAAACCCCAATGGTGCTCTTTGTGGACTAGGCTGAACAGTGAGTTTTCTGATGATTTCAGGGCTAGCTATACTGGAGCTTCCCTTAGAGGGCTCGGGAGTGGCCAACAGTATCTCCGGGTCAGGGCCGATATCCATCGGATCCAGATTGATGGGGGACTTCAACAATTCATCCTCATTGATGATCTGGGTGCCGTGGTAAACTCGTCTATCCACATCCGTACGGATATCCGTGCTACCCTTTCCCGGTTGATACTCCTGTTCTACCGAAGTTTTTATAGATGACAACTTCCACACATTCTCACTGATCCAGTCTCTTCCCATGACCTGGTATGTGTCCAGGCAATTGGCAAACTTTCCCAGCCAGGAACTGAACCTCTGCTTTTCCCTTTGAGATCCCGCTTTCCTCATTGAGTCCTTGGCTAGTTGAGTGATCTCCAACAAGTACTTGTTGGAGAGCTCCTTGTTGGTGCCTGTCAACATGGCCATGTTCCTAGTGAACTGGTCCACATCTCTGGGAAGTTTTTTATCCCAAAGGAGATTCCTAATCTCCTCGATGATCTTATCTGAAGAAGCCATTCCTGTAACAGAAATGTTGTTAATCATAAGTCCATAATCTAAGACAAACGTCCTTTACATAAAGTGCACCTGTACTTGTCAATGTCCAATGCGTCTGTCGGTGTAATGTTTACACAAGATCCATGATACCATTCATCACAGAAATCGCACTGAATCATGAACCGCCCATCCCATGGTTTTCTGCATGTGCAGTATACTTCAACAGTGTCGGTTGAAACCTCTGCTGGGGAACTAACCCTCCCATTGTCTGTGATCCATTTAGGTATCTTCCTGTCCCTGCAGGGCATCATCCTGTCATGGTTCACCACAAACACAGAGTTTTTCAATCGAACACGGTAGAGGTACGCCGACATCTCGCGACATCTTCTGTATTATTAGCGCTGGACCTTTCCATGGGGGACATAATTTCCTGCACTTTCCTTTCATTACGGCGGTGTCTAAAATGTACACAATATCACCTTCTGCATAGGGTCTTTGGAGAACTCTTAAGTCGTAGTTCCTTTTCATTCGTTTGGTGGAGGATTTCAAGGTTTTTCTGGCTGTCTCATGAGCCCGCTGTATATCTTCGATCAACCTTGAAACATATTCTTCCTGGTCTTCATATCTAGCAGAAACATGAGGGAACATTAACTGTGCTGGTGTGTTAACCTCTCTTCCCAACATTAACATATTGGCAGTAAAACTTGTGCTTCTGTTCACCGAAGCCCTGAGCGCACCAGCAATCTGCTGTATATTCTTGTCCCAAGTACTTTGATTCTTGCCTATGAAGCAACGAACAGCGTCCATTAAAGTACGGTTGAAACGCTCTACCTGCCCATTTGCAGACGGTCTATAGGGAGTTGTCCTGGTTTTGTGTATATCTAGTGCTTTACATACTGCCTGGAACAGTTGACTTTCAAAGTTGCGCCCTTGATCGGAGAACAGCTGAAGTGGATAACCAAACCTTGCGAAAAAGGTGTCAATTGCTGCTTTAGCTGTTACTTCCGCTTTCTGGGATGACAAGGGAACGCACTCCACCCATTTGGTAAACTGGTCAACCATCATGAGGCAGTACTCGTTACCGCTGGTTGTTTTCGGTAAAGGACCTATGAAATCAATATGGACTCTTTCCATAGGATATCCTGCTTGATATTCAATAAGTGGGACCCTACCATAGTTCTTGTTTTTCTTATTGTGGCTGCATACATCGCATGTCAGAACGAATCTTTCAATATCTTTTGATAAACTATACCAATAGAACTTCTCCTTTAATTTAGCTTTCGTTCTAGCAACGCCCTGATGACCAGAGGAAGGAATGTCGTGATGAAGTTCCATGGCCACTTTTCGGAGACCGGATGGTATAACCAATAGCCGTTCACTTGTCTCGTCTTTGATCTTAAACAGGACATCATCAACTAATCTGAATAGCTCCTTATTGATCCAAAAGATTTTGGCTTCCGGACTTGCTAAAAAGAGCTCCCCTTCATCTGGGACAGTATTGGATTTCAACCAGCTCATAATAAACTTCATGTTACCATCTTCTTCTTGCGCCTTGGCCAGCTCTAGAAAAGTGAATCCCCAGCATTCAGGCCGATCCGACTGACTACCTTCGGGTACTGTAATCGTACAGGCACAATTTCTCTGCACACTAATGCTGATGGAATCATGCTCTTTATAGGGTCCTTTAACACTTACTGAATATAGATTGCCCGAAATAGACTCTCCGGGACATGAAAGCCCCAACGACGTATAGTCTCTTCTGTTTTCGGGATAAAGAAACCCCGACTGGTCTTCTTTTCTGTTCCCTCCTGGATCCCAACTGGCTCTAACAGGTTTATATTGCTCCTCTGTGCGTTGGTTCAGAGCTTTCTTTGGTTCATATGCACATGGTATCTGGTCAGGAGCTGCCATAGTCACCTGACCCACTCCCGTTCCATCTTCCCATGTAGACTGCATACATTCATCGGCGGTTTCTTCAGTTTCCAGCCCGACAGTGAACCCACCAGTTGTTAAAGGAACTGCTTCATCTACTTCCTCAATAAACTGGCCCCACTGTAGTTCCGCCCTGGTGCAATATGAACAACCTCCACAAGGTAAATCTTTAACCTTAATGCCAGAGATATACGAGGAACAGGGTGACAATCCGTCTGGAACTCGTGAGAGTGCGTCCGCATTTCCATGTTTGACACCCGCCCTATGCTGCACCACCATATGGTATTGCGCCAACTCCTCCATCCATCTGGCAATCTGTCCTTGTGGATCCTTAAAACGCAGCAACCAGGTAAGACTCGAATGGTCAGTTCTTACTGTGAAAACTCTTCCTAACAAATAGTACTTAAACTGTCGGGTAAACCGGACTATCGCCAATAGCTCCTTGCGAGTAGTACAATACTTCTTCTGTTCAGGGGTTAGAGCAAAACTGCTGTAAGCAATCACTTTTTCCTCTCCCCCCTGTACCTGACTGAGCACTCCTCCAAGGCCTATGTCTGACGCATCTGTATCTAGAATGAACTGGTCAACACTATTGGGAAGTGACAATACAGGAGGTTGAACCAAAGCATGTTTCAGTGCTTCAAACGCTCCCTGTTCTTCTATTCCCCATTTAAAGTTGTTCTTTCCCGTTAAACAATATAAAGGCTGTGCATGGTCTGAAAAACCTTTCACAAATGATCTATGGTAATTGGCGAATCCTAGAAAGCGCTCTACATCTTTTGAACAAGTGGGTATTGGCCAATTTGCTACGACCTCTGTGTCTTTTGATGCCATACTAATAGTGTTTCCACTCACAATTCTACCTAGGAATTCGACTTCCTCCTGAAAGAAGATACATTTCTTCGGTTTTAATTTCAGACCATGTTTCCTGAATCTTTCTAGAACACTTCTTAAGTTGTTTAAATGGTCTAGAAAGGATTTTCCCATGACAAGGATGTCATCTAAGAACGCAAGGACCGTTTTCCACGTCAGACCTCTCAACACCAGATTAACGACTCTGGAAAAGGTAGCAGGTGCATTCGTTAATCCAAACCCCATTCGAACGTGTTCAAATAGGCCATACTTGGTGATGAAGGCAGTTTTCTTCCGATCTTCTTCTTTGATCTTCACCTGCCAGTATGCGGAATTTGCATCTAGTTTGGAAAACCAGATATTTCCAGATAACGTGTCCAAGCAATCCTCGACCAATGGTAATGGGAAAGTGTCCTTAACTGTAACATTGTTTAATTCTCTGTAATCAATACACCATCTAACAGTTCCATCACGCTTTCTTATCAGAACAGGAGCAGACGCCCACTCTGATGTCGACTCCTGTATCACTCCTGCGTCTAACATCTTTCGAAGATGCGCCTCTTCTTCACCTGCAAAGCATGCCGGAGTTCTTCTCATCCTCTGCTTGACCGGTTTGGCATTCCGGGTATCTACTGAATGTTCGATATCAGTAAATTTTCCCAAGTCGAACTCATTCTTTGCGAAGACATCTTCATATTCGATGAGAAGATGACCTACTTGTGCTTTCTGGTTAGCAGTTAACTTGTTACAAGATGCCTCATACACATCTTTGAGGTGATCTGGTACTGTTGTAGTGTATTCTGTACTATCCTCATTGGGATTATAAACCCCATTCTTTTTTGAATTTGTAGAAATGAGACGACACGCCCCCACATCTTTGGTAGGTTTGGGATCTCCATTCCTTCCAACATCTTCTTCCGAATTCTGCACGATTCTGCACGTGAAAGCATTTCCAATTAATTTGCCCTTCTTTAGTGTCCGATACTGATCTGTAGGATTTACCAAACAAACTATGGAATCCTCTCCCTTTGACCGAACCACTCTTGGCGCTATAAGGTTCAGATCTTCATTCGGTTGAAAATAGTAGTCGGAATCCAACGGAGATGACATCGCACATTTTAATCTAACTACCGAATTTGGTGGAACTACTGTTCGTCGCAGTATAGTCACTCTTGCCACTTTAGGTGCGCTTTCTTTAAAAGTACAATGCACCGATATCCGTCCACCATTTAGTATCAAAGTGTCCGAAGCCATATCCAGCATGATTCCTAAATGGTGTAAAAGGTCATGTCCAAGCAACATATCATCACTTATTGGTGCAACGTATACTCTTTCTTTAAAAGTCTGACTTCCCAATGTAATTGAAATGGGTTTAATAATGAAGCCCTTCAGAACTGATTCTTTGTCTGCCATTTGCATTTGAACGTCTTTCACTTTTGATGGCTTTCTTTTTAACTTCTCATAAACAGTTGTGGATATAATAGTTATTTCTGCCCCTGAATCTAGTTTTGCCAATATTGGAATGTTGCCCACTGTTATTTCCACGGATGATGACCCTCCACGAACTACACGAATGCAACTTTCTGTCTCGTTAGTAGGTTTATCGGGTTTTGGGGTAGTGTTACCTGCAGTCCTTTCCGGTAATGTTGGTTCTCTGCTGACATTTATGACTCCCATAATTTCAGCATCCGATTCGCCCTGTAGGTTTGGATCTTGCAAAGTACCGATTGACGTGTCATACGACCTGGGGCCATTTAATGCCCCATTCAATGACGGTGAAGTAGAAATGGGTAACGATGCAGCTACGGAAGATGAAGATTCAGTTGTAGTTTTTGGACTGCATAAAGCCCCACTTGCCAATTGACTAGATAGTCTCGGACTTGGGAAAGCCCAGGTGTCTGCTTTCTTTGAAGTTCTAGCACCTGAAGGAGCAGTTCTGCTTGTAGTTTGAGTTGGTGAGCCCACTTCTACTGCTGGCAGGATGCCTGGCTCGAGGCCTCCTGCCCTTTGAAGTTTAAACCCTGGCTTTCCAACTTTCCGTTCGGAGAATTATTTTTCTTATTTCGGACCCAATTTTGATACGTTTTGCAATCTTTCTTCATATGTCCGGTTATTTTGCAAAAGTAACAGGTGCCCTTAAAGGTCTTTCTGAAAGGTGTTCTTTGTTCAGTCGAAGGGTTTAGCTTCACCAGTTTCTCTACTTGTAGAGACAAACTGTGCAGCATTTTTTCAAATACTGCAAGTTTGTCATCAGTATTTGTGGTTACAACATTTACTGCCCTGCTTCGAATCGTCTTGCTAGCATCCACCGCTTGTGTTATGTACTGATAATGTCGTACCAGGTCAACCGCTTCGTGAAGAGACTGGGGGCGACCAAAGCAGGCATGTTTCCCTGCCTCTTTGTCATTACAACCTTGGCAGAATTTAGAAATTATTTCCGGTTGAGTAAATTTATCCGGAAGATCACGAAATGCAGGCATTGCTAGGGTAAGTACCCTATCGGCCCAATCTTCTAGAGGTTCAATTTGGCCCTGGGTGGCTTGTTGGAATTTCGTTCGACTTGTCTCAGGTAATTCTTTAGAGCCGAATCGACTTTCTAGCTTCTTCATGGTGTCCCTAAACGACAGCCGCTGATCCACCTGTATTCCAATGGTATAGAAGTCCAAGGCCTTGCCTTCCAAACACCAACCGAGATAATCTCTGCATTCCTCATCTGACCATCGGTTGACAGAGCGGTAGCTTTCGAATTTTTGTTTGAATGAAAGCCAATTCGAGGACCCATCATACCGTAGATTCTTTGGTAACTTTTTTGGATCCCCCCTCCTCGGTGGTGAACCGTCATCCTCAGAATCCCTTCTTCTTTGCGGTGATCTGTCAGAGGCATGGGCTGAATTGGTATAATAATTCCTGTTGTCTCTCTCATGTCTTGAAGACTGCCTCTGATTGTTTTCGTAAGAAGGAGATCTAGAATTACAATAAGGTGATCGATGCCTCGTAAGGCTTCGTACACGCTGGCTTCGTACACGCTGTTGATCATCTTCCCCGTCGGGATCATAGAAACCCCGCTGGTGTGGACGACTTGGGGATGATACATCCCGCGGTGGATGTCTTAGGGGTGACCTACCCCTCTGTTGATCTAGCCTCTGTATGGTAGGAATAGATCTTTGATAGGATGCTTCCTTCTCGGGACGACTTGGGACTAGTGTATAACCTTGTGATGATACGCCCCGCTTTGGATCTTGCTCTAAACGAGTTTTAAGTCCCAGATTTTCTCTACGGCGACCTCTCTGACGATCATTTACATTGGGGTATTCCAATTGGAAGAATGCTGAGCTACTGTCTGTGCCCTTTTCAAACTGCACTTGTTCTTGTCTGTCAAATGGTGGGTAGGGGTGTTGTTGCTGTTTAACAAAATCCTTTTCTGCATATTCATGTTTATATTCACTATGAAATTTCGGACTGGATGTCCTGTAGTTGTCTCTGGATGGATAGATATTACTTCGATAGATCGGCTGTGAATTAATTTGGGTGCCATGTTCAACATCGAAATTCCATTTGGTCACGGGAGTCTGAACTGTCCTCGTTTGAATACCCTCAGCTGCTTGCACTTCAGTCTTGACTGGTTCTTCTTGTCTACTAGAAGGAATTTTCTTGACACGCGATTTGGGTTTTACATCTGTGCGCCTCTTTGCTACCAGTTGTGCTATCTCCTGGTCCAGCTCTCGCTGTCTTAATTCCAACAAAGAATGAGAGGTATTCAGATCTTGGTCTGCTCTGTTTGATGTCTCTCTGAGGGATGTCAACCCCATTCCCATGTCATTAGGCAGCCCAAGGTATGCCATCGGTGTGCTTCTGTTACCCCCTCCCTCATTACCTGAAGTGAAATCTACTAGACCAATTAAATTTTTGGAAAGATTTCCCACAATCTGAGAAAACAGGAGTAGATTCAAATCCCCATGTTTTTGCCTAAAATCAATTATTTGTATTGCTAGAGCCTCATCAATACCTGGGAGAGTACACAATTCTTCCACAGTGGCAAAATTAACTTGAACAACCATTTTAATAACGTTCAAATTCAAAAATCTATGTTAAAATAATTCAAAAATAATGAAGTGTCAAATAAATACTTTTGACCCTACTAGCCCACCATAGAAATGTATACAATATTTATGACAACTATGGCCCACCATAGAAGTGTACACAATGCATATGACCACTATGGCCCACCATAGAATCCCCAATTACACTATTGGTTCACCATAGAATTGCACACAAGGTGTAAGATACTCACAGCCCACCATACAAATCTCCCTTATTTTCAGGAAGGGTCACAAATCAGCAAATACCGATAACGATACAGTATTAGCCCACTTTAGAACAAGACGTTACACATCTTAAAGAAATTTTAGTCACATTAAAACACTCAATTTCTGTACACAACTAAAATCTTTCTAGGGAAATATCTCAGAATAAACACCGTTCAACAGTGTAGAAAATTCCCATTAATTAACAACCGCCTATTTTACATGGACAATAAGACCATATCACAGATTGCTAAAAAATAAAATATATGATTATGTACAACTATTTGTACAAATTCCCCCAGACACCATGCGCGATCACTTAAATGAATCCTGTTTACGTTATTGCTGAACGTAAATAGTCTGCCTAGTCCGTATCTGACAAGTACAGGTGTCTCAGTCCAATAATTAATTACATATAATGTAAACCACTTACTTTAACAATTATTAAACGAAGATACCACAAGTACCGGATTAATTAATGAACTATTTTGATGTAAACAAATGAACAGTCCATTAACAATTTTTCTTATCAGATAGACCCTCACATTTATAAATTCAACCTTGCTTAAGGAATAATAACTATCTTCAATGACTGTTTAACTGGCTCACTCAAAATATTATCCCTTACTTATACTTTGGTGAATTAGATTAACAACTACCGGATGGAAAATATGCCAAAAAATATATACAATTACCCTTTCTATTGGAGAGTTATATTTTGATAACTTCCCTATTTCCCTCTCTATACCTACTGATACCAAATGTATAACCGGACTCTTTCCCCAAAAATATGGGTAATCAAGAAATAAACAAAACAATTACCTCCATTAGATAACTCCCAATAGGTATCAGAAAGTAAACAAAAATTTTACCTCCCTTGTATAACTCCCCACAAGTGCTTATACACAACGTTTACACAAAACCACCAACCCGACTGGCATTAGCCAAAAAATTCACCCTGGTTACTAGTTTTGCGGTTATTACTTCAACAATTGACTTATAAACAGCACATTCAGCACATACCTTAATGCCGTGACAGGGAATTGAGACGAAATGCCCCAGTGGAGTTGACTGTTTTCAATAGTGTAGACGGTCCTGGACAAAAAAGCCCTAGTTGTTGTCTGCACTCGTCTTTGTCTTCACTGGAAGGAAGGCTCACATCAAAAACTTTCTCGAGCGAAGGTGTCCACCACGTGACGTTTTTCTCGAAATTTCTAGAACCCAGAAGGCCACCACGTGTTGTCGATTGTTAATTTTTTCAAAATTGAATAGCTTTAAAATCCTACAATGTTTCTAATTTAGAGTTCTTTTGAATCCTCGTCGCCAATAAAGTATTTTACAAGAATACTCGAGTCTTTATACAGTTTAAAACCACCTATTTATTAGTTTAATGTACAGATAAAGTTCAAGTAGCTCTCCGCTCGAAGCCCGCCTTTCGTCTCCCTGCTGTACGCCCCGTCGCGTCCGACAACACCTTCGGTTACGCCTAAATCCCGTACCCGGCTCGCCCGGTATGAATGACGACCGTTTCACAACAATTATATCGTTTAACACAGTGGTAAATAATTCATAAAAACAACTTAATAGTGTTATACCTCTGTAATTAGCGACAGAGCTGCGATCACCTTTTTTAAACAACGGTATTATAATCCCCTCCGCCCATGTGTCTGGAAAAACACCCGAAGCTAAAATAGCGTTGAAAATGTTACCAATATACGGAGACAGAATATCACTACATTCAATAAAATATTCGTTTAATAAACAGTCAATACCATGTGCTTTATTACGTTTCAATTTTTTAATAGCGTTTTTAACTTCATCAATAGAAATAGGAAAATCTAATTCGTCATTGTAATCATCATCTCCATCAAAATTGTGGTTATTACAAAAATCTTCCACATTATTGTTAGATGATTGAAAAATATCTTGCTCCAAGTTTGAAAAGAAGTGGTAAAATTCGTCAAGAGAAATTGAGTTCTCATTATCAGTGTTTTTATTTTTACTAAAATATTTCCAGAAATCCCTGGGTTTACTCCTTTTTAAACCTTCAATATCTCGGAATTTTTTAGACTCAATTTTTTTCTTTTTCTTTGATAATAATGTTTTTGATAGCGACTTTACAATCACAAAAATATTCGCGAGACGCAGACGTCATACGCTGATTAAAAATACGCAAGGATTCTTCGTAAATTCTTCTGGCTTGCATACATTCGCTATCAAACCATTCAGCATGTTTAACAACTGAAAAAGGAGCAAAATAACTTTTATTATTATGGTTAATGGATTTTTTAAATAATGGATCAGCAACGCTTTTCACGAGCGCTGAAAATTTATTTACAACATCATTAATACATGTTGGATCAATACTAGATGTCAACTGATCAAATTGACAACATGACAACAATCCATTTTTAAAATAATCTTTCAAATTTGCATTCCATCTGTACTTGTTTTCAACATAATCCCGTTTAGGCAATATATTATTATTACAAATCACAGAAAAATACAATGGTGCGGGATCACTCCACTGATTAAAATTCAGTACGGAGAAGTCCGTTATTTGTGAAAAGTGAGATTCACGTGTTAATACATAGTCATTAGTGGAAGAACCGTTTCGAGATACAAATGTGAATGCACCTGTGTTAAAATCATCAAATAATCGGCCGTTAACAATTCGCATTCCCGAGGATTTACATAGGTCAATCAATTTACACCCAAACGAATTGCATTTGTTTGTCCATTGAGGCCCTGCTTAAACAATTATCAGGAATATAATTTTCACAATCAATAAAAAAAATTGTCCAATTCTGGCATTAAAATCACCAGTAATAAAAACCGAACCCAGGATACTAAAATCATTGATATCGTTTTCTAAAGCATCAACAAAATCAAAATCCACAATATTATATGCTGGTGACTCCTCGGTTCAAATGTATACACCACACACATAAATATCATTTTCTAGATTGAAGAAATATTTACATAGTTTTAACCAAATAGTGGAATCGTGTTGATGACTTATTATTTCTACACCCCCTTTAATACGTTCATGTATATATAAAGCGACTCCTCCACTATTACGCCGTGCATTTCCGTGTTGGAATTTTCGGAAATAGTTACAGCTACTGAAAGAAGATAGATTGATATCACTGGCTTCTGAAGCCCATGTCTCATACAGAAAGATGATGTCATATTTTGATATAAGTTCCACAAAGTCAGGATCATCCCTTTTCTGTCCTGTTAGTCCATTAACATTCCAGCTGAGGACCTTCACATCACCCCCTGGAACCCCTGTTCCTTCATTGGACGACCATCAGTGTAGAGGGTATCATACGAAATCCACGCATTCTTCCCCTGCTGTTTTGCCTCTTTCATCCGGGGAACGAGCTCCCTCTTTTTGTCTGCTACTTCCTTGAGGAATTGCTCGTTTACATAGAAACGAGTTAATTTTAAAGTTTTGGCCTGCTTACGGACATACTCCCTATCTTTAAACTTATGGAACTTCGCCACTATACTTCTAGGGTTTCCCCGACGCCTGGCACCCAATCTGTGAACTCTCTCAAGCACTAGTTTATCAACATAATCCTGTGCAATACTCATGTTCTCAACAAAAAATGTTCTCAGTTTAGTTTCAGTTTCAGCCTTGGTTTCTCGATCAGACTCTTCAATATTAGCAAAAACTATATTGTTTCTCATTGACCGTGCTTGCAAATATACAACTTCCTATTTTAATGATTTCTTTTCGGCTTCTAAAGAGGTTACTTTATCATAAAGTTTATCTTGTGAAAAATCAAAACTATCTACCTTTTCCTCAACTGATTTGAGCCTTTCATCTGTCAGGGTACTGCGATCATCAACAATAGTCCACAGTCGCTTCAGATCCTTTTCAAATGTACTTAATTTCAGTTTAAGCTCGTCTAGAGTCTCTAATTTCTGTTCTATTTTGTCAAGCCTACATTCGATCTTTTGCAGGCATAACAACAAGTCTTGATTTGGAAGTTCATTCATGGTCGAGCGATTACCGGTAGCTTGAACTGAGCCTTTCTCCATGATTCCCGAATCAGCATCATCAACAGTTTCAGGTCCGAAATCACAGTCACTCACATTATTAAATAATGGAAATAACACAGACTTTGCCTGACTTAAAACTTCCCTTATCCACGTGCCTCCGGTCGGGCCTCCGTTCAACGCTGACCGTTTTCTGCTAATAACTTCACGTCACTAAAACTATCGCTGTTTCCTTTCTTTCTTTTACTCTTTCCCATAACACTGCATTTAATCCAATTAATCCAATAAATCTAATAACTTTTAATAACAAGCACGATATTTATTTTGCTTTATTTTTGAATAAATCCAAAATTATCGAGAGCACTGAAAAACACAACCGACCATCTTGCCCACGTACATACATTCCATGCTTTTTATTTTGAACACATATTGATTGATTGTCCAGTGGCCTAATTCATTAGTTATTTTGTATCAGAACACTCTTGGCTTTCGGAAGATAAAGTCATAATATAACTTTATCAGAGTTATATAGGAATATTTGAATACATAGTTTATGCTGTATGCATTCTTAATTTAACATCTGTATAGAAGAATATACTGGGTTCCTGGCCATCTATAATATATATACAATAAAATTGTAAAGAACCTGACTGGCTCGATTCTTCGATAACCAGACCCCGCTACAAAATCATAAAGTGTATGGAATATATTATGCCTGGGATTGAAACAGTGAGATTAATCCCATTTGAATTTCAATGTTCTAGAATGTACTCGGATTGTGGGCGGAGAACATCGTGACCAACTTAAGATTTTAGTAATTTATATATGTAGATCTACTCTTCGTTCAGTTTTAATAACATTTCAACGAAAATTTATATAAAGGGTTATTTCTTTCTTGAATAAATTGTATCTTTGTTTTTGATTGAAGAAAGTCTATTCAGAAAGAATAACCCGCTTACATCAAGTGTTTTCAAATGGAATGGAAGGAAGATGTTGTTTACACCTTTATCGATATGCCATACATGTGCGGATTAACAACTCATTATGGAAGCTAGGATCTCTGTAAAACTAGACAACACGACGTTTTTATCAATGAAAAACTCGGGTGAGTACAGGTGTATTTCATTTTTTGCCCAGTCATTTTGGACAATGTTACTATTTGGCGCATAGGAATACACTACTAACTGGATAAACCTTGCCACTTCTTGTTGACTGGAGATAGGAACATTTATACGGTCACCCCTTTATTAGGTCAAGGTTGCAGGTAGAAACAGGATAAATAGGCCACAATAGCTAAACAATATTATTTAAAAGTTTGAAACTAATACGCTCAATGTCACATAACATCTTTATTTCAGTATTCAAATTTTGTTTTTGTAGCATGGAATATCCTATAAGTATTTTCATGCTATACATATAAAGTCAATCAACAGGGCTCACTGCATAATCTACTTCTATCGTGTTTTATGATTCCATTAAATACAATTATTTCCTTAAAGCCATATTGTCGGACAAGACTTTCAGTTGAATAATACTGTGTCTTATTACCATGTGTCAAAGCAAATACTGTTCAAATAGCATTATTTATGAGTGAAATTATGACCTGGTTATTCAGTCCCAATAATTTATTTTTAGCTTTAATAAATATTTTGGTATTACAGAAAAAATATAACCACTCTACTTAACGTTAATGGGAACAAAACGATTGTTTTACTAGTAAGAGGTTTGACATAAACACAAGAAGCTAGAAACTGGATCCACAATGTGTTTGATATTTTCTTCTGTAACTTTTGAAATCTGTACAGAATTTAATAATGTTACTCAGACACATCCTTTCTCAATATTACTTGAAAACAAAATAGTTGTGCAAACCAAAAACATGACACAATAAAACAAGATTCTGTGTATGATAAACACACATGCCTCCGCTTGGTGCTGGATAGCCCATTTCCTGTAGTCAAAATTAGATCAAGGTCAAGGTGAAAGTGAGGTTGGGTGATATGGGCGGATTTAGAACGATCATAAGTAACAACTGTGTAAATATTCAAGTGTTGTAGTAAGCGGTGTTGGTGCTAGACAAAACGGTAAAATCTAGTTAACCAAGCAATGGCACTTTTGAATTATTATAAGTAAAATCCAGTTTACCAAGAAACAGCCCAATTTTATTATTATTTAAAATCCAAGTGTACTAGTAAGCGGTGTTGGTGCTAGACGAAACGGTAAAATCTACATTACCTTGTCACGGACGGATGGACGGACGGACGGACGAACGGACGGATGGACGGACAGGACAATCACAAGATGCCAGGGGCATAAAAATAATTGCATAGATATAAATGGCAATCATGTATATCTGTTTGCCATTCATTATTAAGCTCTTCATGATAGCTCAATACAAGACAACTACAAAATAATGGTGTGCATAACAGATGTTAGTGCTAGTGTTAGAAAAGACAAACATTGGCATATACATGTAGCATGACTTTTTTGTATTTTCTTGCATTTTTTTAAAGTTATATATTTTTTTATTTAAAACAGCTATGCAAATCAATCTAGAAATATTCAGTACACCTACTTTTGTATGTTTAGTTTGAGTAAATAATGTCATTAAACTTTACATGTGACAATTCTATTTTTTCATTAATATAATAAACAACTTTGTTTTGAATATTTATGCACTTCGTATTGAATTATATGTGTTAGTTTATTTTTCTTGAAATGTTCATGTAGATGATTGAACAGACTTGTTTTTAAAGCAGACAACTTAAATAGTCCCAACTATTAAAATGCATTTAGTGTATCCTGAATACATCACATTAAGACTTTTGTTATAGTTCATTAAAAAAAACCTAGCTATTGTATGTTGTGATGTATGCAATAAATTACTTGTACTTGAAAGCTCATGAAATATCTGAGAACTTTACATACAGGAAAGACAGATACATCACACAAAAATGTTGTATTTTCATCAGCAATACATATATTTATACCGATATGCATATACATACTTAAAATGCTGTAAAAAAGTAAACATATGAATAAACTGTATTTAAATCATTAAATTGAGGAAACAATTATTCTTAAACAGTACAAAACAAATACGTACTTGATTGTAATGTCTCTACCATATACTGAGTATTGAAAAGCATTCTTATAGTCCATATACTATTTTTCAGTTTTGTAAATAGATGTTTGGATAATTGCCTGTCCTGTAGTGATGTTTATTGGCTGACTGAACACCTATAATATAACTCTTGCATAATATCACAAATTTTTGTTGCACACACCATACAGAACATTTCAGCATTAGAACTTGTCTGTGTCCGACCTGTACACATCTGTTTTGGGTAAAAAGCCATGCAGTCATATCCGATCTGAAAATAAACAGTATAGTAAAATACTGTTATATGTATATACAGTTAACGGTCTTTGATCTAAAAAACAATTGTAATCATACTAGAATGCATGTATTATAATATTACTCATTTGTGTAGCGTATATCACACTAAACATAACAATAACGACACATGACAGAAATGTTAAATAATACATGTGTATTGGTATCAAGAAATGAATAACAAGCGTTCTTATTAACAAATCCCATTTCAACAAGTTATGTCCGAAATTTCTCGTTATTGCCGATTGTCCGAATTGCTGTACAACTACTAAAATTGTCATGGATATAAACATTGTTTAGATTTAGAAACTTATGTCTGTCTACACTCCACCACAGCCGCCGCGATGTTCGTTTGTGCCTGACCCATTAACTTAGTGGCAGGGGCAGGTAATCCAGAATAGGCTTTTACGTTGTCCACGTCGTTTTTATCATGTGCTTGTCCACGATTTTATTTCGCGCAAAGTGTTTGCCTATGGTCACGTAGAACTGGAACTGAGTGTCGGTAGGGATTTAAACGAGCTATGCTCGGACACAGTCAAATCTCTGCGAGGAGGTTGTGCAAGATTTGAAACCGATGTGATTTGTCATTTTTGAGAAAACCGCAATCAAAAAGGTCTAGTTGGAAGTGCCTATGTGACATGACTGTGCCGTTGTAACTCATAACGGGAACTAACATTAATAATTTGATATGCAGTTGGGAAGAAATCAGGGAATATAACATCGATGATGATGATGATGATGATGATTGCATCAATAGTAAACTGTATATAAAGGGGCATATCTGTTGCACAAATAAACTTACTACTTGTTATTAATGTTTAATGACATTTGTCTTTTGGAGAAGGTGTACACAAAATAATAAATGTCTAAATGATAAAAGTAAAAAAACAAATAAAGAACAGACAAACAATCTGACATTTATAATAATAACTCAATGATTACATTTGCTTCCGATTGCTTTTCCAAAGGTTCAACGACATTGGACCAGGGCGTTTCGGAGAAGAGTGCAGATTGAATACATAGTAGCACTTAGGAGAATGCACACGTCTATGAAATTTCAAGTTTTGTTTGTGACTATAAAATTAGAGACAAAATACTTACAGACTGACCGACAGACTGACGGAGAAACAAATGGACAGGATGTTTTCGATATTCCCCAACAGTCTAAACTTGTGAATGGTTGTGCTATAACATTGGCACACTAAAGTACGTATATTGGTTTTGTTTATTTGGCGCAAGTGTGTCATTGTGCCGCATAAACGTGGTCATGATTATACGTTGATTTCACCGCCGAAACGCGTTTGCTAATGTGTTTTTTTTTGGCGACGTACATATGCAGCATTACAAATAACCATTCACGTGCGTCAGACACATTACAACGTACATGTGTATGCTTTAGCGAATTAACATTTTTACAGGAACATATTGAAAATATTACACGGTGAAATGATATTTTAGGAGCTTTGGTTCAATACCCATACTTATCAAGGACGCTTACAATGACACTTGCTGATTTAATATGTTTCAGGTATCCTTAGTTGACAAACACACAAAATAAATCACTTAACTAAGCAAATAAGTATACCTTTAAAAGTTATGGAAAATCGCCCCTTGAAAGCGTGACATAAGCATATGTTCTATATGTGCAAAGACGGCTGATTCCCCCTTCTTGCTTTCAGGGGACGATAGGCCTATTTTTTTATATAAACGATACGACAAGAGATGAAGCAATCGCACCAAAACCAAAAGTGGTTGGATCAATATATATTGTGTTTACGTCGTTTAAATGTTATTGTTCTTATAATATACTATTACCCTTCCGTATGCCAATGAAATCTCAATATGTGTGTTCCGACAGACAGTTCATTGCATTACGACTTATTTCAAGGCTAGTAAAACCCGAATGTTTAAATTGTTGCATAATATTTTCCATAATAAAATATATAGGTTAATAAAAAAAGCTTAATTCATTTCGTTAAAATTTTGAATGCGCCTGCATTTTAAAACTAACTTGTTTTTCAATAAAGCAGTGTATTTTTAACAACCTTCCCATTGGCCATTTAAATAAATATACATATGTCCTCAAATTTACAAATTATTAACAGTAGATCAATCAGCATTCTGAAAGTTTATCCCATGATTACAATGTGTTTTACTTACAAATATACTTACCACGCTGGTGTACTTTACCCGGTAGAAACAAACGACATTACAACCGTGACATGACCACTCATTTTATGATTTTGGATCATGGATCATGAATAAGGAATCACAAATGCGCAATCACTTGCAGAGTACACAATTAGTAAAACGAAGTAAATAAAGATAAAACAATCTCTAACCACATCAGTTACGCAGCTTTGCACAACGTAAACGATAGTCTGCTAAGTGCCGCTTTGCACAACGTAAACGATAGTCTGCTAAGTGTCTATGTAATCAGATCGATTTAATTAATGAATAATTTGGTATCTTTGACTTGTTCCATTTTCAGAAAAAAAAGATTTGTCATACTTCAGATAGAGCTACGCAGCCAGTATACACCGCATGATGTGATTTGGAACAACCTCCGCTATATTTGTATTTTACTGTTTTCAGATGCTAGACGAAGACATTGCGTCTGTTCTGTATAAGCATCTACTATAAAATCAAAAATTAAATTAAAAAACTAGGGAACATATGCAAGATAACTTATTTAATCATCAACTAATGTTACTAAGTTGTTTATCAAGCGCCGGTAGTAAAGACACATTTCAATAAGTGCTCGCCCCCATTCATGTAAGGAAAAACTTTGTTCTATTTTTAGCTCCACTGGAGGGTGCCATTATGCTGTCAGGAATTAAAACCGAAAAAAAAATAAAAGGATGAATGTTGTCAAGTACTTTAACAGTGACAGTAAATGCTTACACTTCGAGCACTGAACATAAATGCGAACACTGTGAGCACTGATCGACAGTTCCAATAGTGCAATTGTATCTACTTGATACGAAATTGTAGACAGTCCCAATAGTGTAATTGTATCTGCTTGATACGAAATTGTAAGCAATAAAGTCACGTTTCTCACGTACCTAAATAGAGGTTTTTAAGGTCAGATTTATTTCAGAATAAAATAACGTACCAACTGACACTATGATGGTGACCACGTAGCACAATAACTTCAGATTCCGAAATATTTATTCCGAGGGTGTGATTAGCTGCATGATCGTTGCATATAATATAGATACGTGCACTTACCAGCAAAAGCAACTATACGCCTAACATGTGTTGATGTGACCCACGATTAATGAGAAGGAAAGGTGATTTTAGATATGTAACATCATGAACGCCAACGGTAAAGAAATTCTAGCTACATAGGACATCCTATTAACAACTTAGGGTTTTTACGGTAAGATATATGTATTACGCACAAACAAACACAATCTTAGATCTTGATAAATGAGGTAAATATTAAGTGATTACACATAGGTCGTACATTATTTCTAGTTTTCTCTTTTCTTCTTAAATAGTATACACATACAGTTTATGTTATACTAAGCCTGCAAATACAGTCAAATTCTAATTAATGCATTTTAGAAGATGTGGTACGGCTTCTAAGATAGTTCACTAGCTCATATATAGAAAAAATCGATTTGTCAATTTGCCTGACTATCTTTATTCTGTAAATGCCTCTAATTTTAGATATGAATGCATTATGCCTGTACCACATTAACATCTATCAGACAGCATGAGATACGGCCTTCGTTTTAAATAATTTACACGCTTTTTTCTAGTTAGTTCATTCAAAAATGAACATGTAATAATCATAAGCAGAATAGTAAAAAGAATTAATTTGGCTTTTTGAAGTTAATCACAAAATCGCAAGATTATTTTGTTACATAACCACCTTTGGGTAATTTATTGGATTCTTACACCACTTCTGTGGTTCACAGAGACCTTTGCAACTACATCCGCAAAAATGTATTGATGTGAGCACAGGTTCTTTGATGTCAAGCTTGTAACAACAGTTCGGAGATGAATTGTTGGCTTAATTATCATGTTACATGGTAATTATTCAATAATTATGATGTCATTTCACGCATGGCATCCCAAGCATTTAGCCATGGATATCTCCTGTCAAAGTCAGTCAACGGCTACTTTTTGATCTTACATCTTCGATCGTATAAATTAAATGGTTATTATGCGAAATAGATCTTCGCTCTCTGGTATATGTTGAATAATTAGGACACATGGAAAAAAATAGTGTTATAATGTATTTTCGAACTTAAATAAATCTTACACATTGGAATAAAAAGTACCGAGCACATAATAATGATAATAATCTCAAGCACCTGGTATGCTTGCATTTCATCCGTCCTCTTTTCACCCACTCCTCTTGCAATAAACGTACATATTCTACATTAGCTTATCCAATTACATGTATAATGATATTGTCTCACGCAGAGAACCAAAACAATAATCCAGATACCATGTGCGAGATCAATTTCTAAGTCGCATTGCCGTGCAACAGCTGAGCAATTATAATCTTTGCCAAGTGAATGTGAAATGGATCAACAACAACACTTGATACTTTGTATGGCAAAATCATCCCATGTGTTGAGTATTGTAATCTAATTTAGAAACGCGTGAAAAGGAAGCAATATTCAATTACAGCTCATAACATAGTTAAGAAAATTGTGAATTGTTTTAATGTGACTGAAACAGATCAGAACATGGAAATTATTTCGTGTTGTATTTTGCAATTTTACGCACCTCGGCACTATATTCAACTTTTCAAGGATTGTGCTATCAATGGTCTTATGGGCACGGGTAATGATTCATTTTCAATAGCTAGTTATAATTTCAGGAGGGAACTCTTATTAGCAGCACAAGGTCCTTATCGTAGGCAAGTGACCGATTGCCAAAACAACACACCACACATAAAAAAAACACGTAACAAGAACAAAACGCACATATAAATAATATGTGGGTCACCGCCTTGGAACGGTCAATGCAAAGCAATGGGATTTAAACCGGTTTACGTGCACCCGTACCTCACACTTGGGCCAGATTTATTCATAATGCATGTAAATGTAAAAAAAGATTAATGAGACAAGATAAATGTTCATGATTATATAAATTATATTTATTAAAGGCATTGTTTTTTTTCCATAACATTAAATGGTATGTAATCATTATTGAAGAAAATCATTTTATCATGTTAATTGAATGTATGTGCTAAATATATTCAACAAAACGAGAACAGTTGTAAACACAATTAACCTGCTAGACAGAGAAGGTCCTGAAGTTGAATCAATGTAAATTCCAAACTAAGACAGAAATGTGTGTTCTCTATAAATTTCCAATGTATGGAGAATAGAGAAAATGAAAATAGTAGTGATGGATGTCATTGCTTTCTTATTCATGTATGATGCTAAGGGTTTGCATAAACTTCTAGATTATCTATGAATGATGTATGCGTTGGTTCATAAGTTTTCATATTAACCATACGAACAACAGTTTCCTTTGATGTAATACCGGAATGTAAAACATTATTGAAACACGTTTTCCAAACAAAGTGCGGGATATGTTTGTCAAAAGTCAGCGATTGCTATTTCAATCGGCTCAGATACGAACATAGATTGCGTGAAATTAGAACGCACACGTATTGCTTTTTACTTTTTATTTCTTCTAAACTTTCCACAAACATCAATATGTCAACATAAAAATAAATATCATCTCAATGTAACATATAAAAATATACATAACTAACGTGAAGTGTTTCACCCATTTACAATGTGTTAGCAGTAAGCCGTAAGCACTCGTGTCCAATAAGACAATGCCATTACTGGAACCACATTCAACATAAAAGAATGACAACGAGTAGCTCCTTCATAGTAAAACATCGTGAAAAATAAATGTATCTGGTATACCCGTTTGGATCCAGCGTGCAATTGTAACATAAATATATATGAGGCATGTCTTGGGAAAATAGGACTGACTACATCTGTGTAAAGAGTCGTCCTGGATCAGCCTTTGCAGACCGCACAGGCGAATCCGGGACGAAACTTGCCGCCTACAGTGGATTTTACGCATAATTATAATAGTACTTCGTGAACAGAGAGACAATCAAGATGATCGTAAACAGCTATAATAAATATGTCACCTCATTAAAGTAAAATAACTTGCACATATTTTAAGGTGAAAGCTATAGACGATATGTGTTGGTTTCGGTAGAATATCGATTTTAATTCACGAGTGATCATAGAAATGTAAATTTTCACGAGTGTACGTGCAGCCACGAGTGAAATCATTATATTTTCTATGATCACGAGTTAATTAAAAGTCGATATTATACCGAAACTAACAAATTTTCTTTTTAGTTTATGCTTTTTCCACAGTTACGTTTCATTTTAATTGCTATCTTAGTGGGTTTTATTGGAAAATATCGCGGGACTAATTTTTAGTCCGGCATGGTTGAAGGTCCGTTTCATTGTTTTAAATCAGGAACCAGTATGAAACAGTGAAAATTATCAGAGTTGAAATTTCCACTGTTTTTGAAACAGTGAGTTACCAATTTTATTCCACTGATATTTCCCTATAAATCATTGGGAAGCTTAACATAAAATAGGGTAATAGTGCGATATGCAAGATACCGGGATATCGGCAAAAGCCATTTAAAAGGAATACAACGAGAGACATAATGCAATAATCGTTAAGATAGTTAGGTCCAGACATACTGAGCAAAATATTAAAGTGCATGGTGGTCAATCAACCAAACGAGACATTGCTTCGCCTTATAAAACTGCTTATAAATATATATTTAATATGTGTAATTACAACACTATACAACTTTTTATAACTATTAAATTCTTCATTCATTGGGATGTACGTAAACTAAGATAAATGCTCAAATGCAATTTTTTTGTTTAATTAATTGTTTTTCTTCAGCTAACTTTATAAATGACTAATCCATAAAACGTTTTTTAATATCAAATCAAAGCCATCGCGAGTATGTCAACAAGAAAAACTATACACATTAATATACATTAAGACTTTCGTCCTTGCTCTATTATTTTCATACCAAGCAAGAAAAACCATTTGAGATCAAATGAATTCGCTAACAATGGTTGTAAAGAACTATTTCCTCTATACCATAAATGTAATGTAATGTTATGTAATATGTTATTTAGTCAGTAGTGTAAAAATAATTAGAGACACGTTTATGCATCCCAATAACTACAATACAAGTTTATACAACCCGTACACATATCAACAATACTCGTATAGGGAAAGATCTAGGATCACAAAAAATACAGGGTGCTGCTAAAAAGGAGCAGGGTGGAAATCCGGATCAGTCTGTTGACTTGTTTAAATAATTTGCTAAATCCAGGGTATTTATTAGTCTTATACTTGTAATTAAGATTTTTAAGCAAAGTCTATTCATTTGTCATTGTATATTTGCAAAAATACATTAAATGTCAAAAGATATTCAACATTTCTGTATTGACCAGCCCAGAGGGGCAGAAGGGGGGAACCAAGAAGGAGCAGGGTGCAGCACCCTGCTATTTTCCTCTAGATCTTTCCCTATCGTATAACATTAATTCGAGGATATTTTAATTTGCAACAAAATCATGAACACATGTCTGAACAGCAAATATTAAAGAAAAAACTGTCAATGTAATAATAAGCGTATCACAAAGCACAATATTACCTGTAAGTTTTTAGTTCCATGAAAAAAGCACACCGATGTATATCATTATGGACATTAATATTGAGAAAATAAATCCCTAGTGAGCAACATTGATGTTTGTTTTTTCTATTTATCAATTCTAAATAGGAGGTTATCTATTGATGATTCAGTTGGAGTGCCAAATTTTACCCACCAATGCTTAAGAAATGAAATCAAGGTGTGTGTTTCTTCTACTACTAGTTTTCCGCCAGTCGGATGTGACGCCAGACGGGGCATAACTCAAATATGTTAAGAGCAATTATGCCGAAAACTGACCGTACCCTTCGTTGTATGCCTACTAACATTTTCCCTAAAGTTTCATAATGATTGCATACAATCTTCTCAAGTTATTATCTGCACAAACTATAATTGCCGTCGCCGACGACGACGCCAAAGTAACCCCTATACATTGCCAGGATAATAACTAGGCCTATGCACACTTAGATGTAGACATTACTCGTCCAACACGTCATAAGAAAAATTACAATAAGAATCCTACCATTGTTTTCTGAGGAAAATTTGATGCGTTGTCATCAACACCATCTGTATGGTAGAGATATTATGTTAATCAAAGATGAAAGTTGGTTTAATCGTTCATATGGGACATATAAACACCTAAAGTATTTACTACAACAGAGATTCATAGCATACATCTGATAAACATAAACCTATATAAGATTATTCTTCGTCTGGTATGTTCATTAGCAACAACATTATAAAATATAAAGTATAGACATCCCAGACGTAAGTAGCAACCAAGTGCCTGTAACAACACTATTTACTTAGTTCGCATTCTTGGCGACGTGTTCTTATACGATTCATTTCCTTTGCAATACAATTAATATTCTCGGCGTAGGAAGCGAATGAAAGGTGTTATCTTCTGTTACAAGAATGGATATACGTAATCCTCAGCACTTTAAATCAATCACAGCGTTGACTTGAATTTCTTGGGACACAATCATCAATATAATGAACGCGATTGACCTCATATGGGATCAATTTCAGTAAGGTACAAGTCCTTGTCCGAACCATTGGCCACGAACTCAATAATGAACGTCGCCTCGTGAGAATAATGGCGTACGATATTGTCATCCATGCGTACAAGAATCCTGCAAAGGAACGGGAATACAAAATTAATGAATTTTCGGTAAATATAACCTCAAATCATCACAGCAGGTCACCAGCAGAATTGTCCTGTTTTAGAATGTTAGGCTGATTATTTGTCTTATGTAAGTAATACATATCAGTTTTTAATGCGAAACAGTACATTCTGAGTGATATTCCTAGGGAAAGCTGTCACAGAAAATGAAAGAACGTTGGAAATTATTTAAACCCATATTGTAAATGGTGAGTCTGTTTTCGAACTTTTATCCTAGCAAGACTGTCAATTGTATTTACATGTACGTGACCTACGATCGTTGTAACTTAATAGGGTTGCAGAAACAGCAATGCGCAGTACTACATTTAGTCATGTAGTGTGAAATTGCAGAATGTATTGTTGTTTAGGTTCCCATGATTATAATATAATATTACATAATATATATAATAGTAACAACTAGTATATTACCCTTTCTTAGATCTCTTGAAGGAGTTCTTGATTGATGCCATCGGTATATTGTACTTTTCTTCAACCTGAAATAATATACGCGCTTTTAAACATATATTGTAATGCAATTTCTAAAAATGTCTGAAAATTAAACACATTAAACAATAAAACGCTTGGTTATCATCACACTAAACTTCTTAATTGGATTTTACAAAGACAAATGTTTGAAAAAGGCTTAACGTGGATTCGCATAATATGCATTTTTCATTATTACTTGTACAATTCAAACGGGTATGACTTTGTAAATTCGAAATGCGACGTTCTTTTTGAATCAGATCCAAGGTTCTTATTGTTAATTAAAAGCACATGTAAATGCGAAACATACATTTCCATCGTATAGGATAACTAAAATGTAACTGTACACATATCGACATCTTACCGCCTGTAACAAGCCAAGGAGGGTGGGAGATCGGATCATTACCGCAGTAAACACACCCTCGTGCTTCTCTCGAACGTATAACAGAACTGAAATGTCAAATTAGTCATGAAGAAACAACTGCAATCGATTGTATAACAGAACTGAAATGTCAAATAAGCCATGAAGAAACAACTGCAATCGAACGTATAACGGAACTGAAATGTCAAATTAGTCATAAAGAAACATCTGCAATCGAACGTATAACAGAACTGAAATGTCAAATTAGTCATAAAGAAACAACTGCAATCGAACGTATAACAGAACTGAAATGTCAAATTAGTCATGAAGAAACAACTGCAATCGAACGTATAACAGAACTTAAATGTCAAATTAGTCATGAAGAAACAACTGCAATCAAACGTATAACAGAACTGAAATGTCAAATTAGTCATGAAGAAACAACTGCAATCGAACGTATAACAGAACTTAAATGTCAAATTAGTCATGAAGAAACAACTGCAATCGAACGTATAACAGAACTGAAATGTCAAACTAGTCACGTAGAAACAACTGCAATCGAACGTATAACAGAACTGAAATGTGAAATTAGTCATGAAGAAACAACTGCAATCGAACGTATAACAGAATTGAAATGTCAAATTAGTCATGAAGAAACAACTGCAATCAAACGTATAACAGAACTGAAATGTCAAATTAGTCATGAAGAAACAACTGCAATCGAACGTATAACAGAAGTGAAATGTCAAATTAGTCATGAAGAAACAACTGCAATCGAACGTATAACAGAAGTGAAATGTCAAATTAGTCATGTAGAAACAACTGCAACCGAACGTATAACAGAACTGAAATGTCAAATTAGTCATGAAGAAACAACTGCAATCGAACGTATAACAGAACTGAAATGTCAAATTAGTCATGAAGAAACAACTGCTATTGTTCGTAAATAAAAGATACAAACAATTAAATTAGCATATCTAAACAGAACGTCATATCCAGTGTTACCACATATTTAAACTTCACCGAGCTTTACCACGTGTTCTTCTCAGTAATCTAGGTTAACAGTTAAACACGTGATATTCCAATGATTTGAAAGCCACTGAATTAATTAATTTGCAAATGATTTATGGTTTGTGGAAACGTCCACACTAAAGACAGGCATTAGAAACTCACTGTTAGAAAATAGTTGCAATGGTTGTGAGGGGTTGTAGGAATCCATTCTTGGCCGTTTTACCGGAAAACCGCCGTCTTCCGCGCTATCGTAGTGGTCCCCACTGCTTGTGATGCTACTAATAAACATTTGGAAAGTATGAAGCAAAAATGTTTCTTTTACTTTAATGATAGACTATAACAAAGGCGCACGCATTGAAAACAACAACTGTAAATGTAGTTTATTGTACCATTGTATAGTTACATATACGTTTCATAATATGTTGATTAAATAGTAGTATGTATATTGTCAACCAAAATTTATTAATTGAAAATGACTTTTCCTTTGCTAAAAGTCTCACGTATGATGTCAAAATGTAAAAAGAAATAGTGTTTGGCATGGCTGAAAATACGACAAAATGTACAAAGTAAGGTCTACAATGTTGCATTTATCACCATATTTAGATTAGGTTATACAAAACTCGTGTAAAAGTAGACGCAGATTTCCATACCTTGAACTGCAGTCTTCGTCAATAATGACCTGGCTTATAGGACTTGCCTGAAAAATATACATAAAAGAATGTGACCTTTATATTGTATGTAAAACTACATAAACACTATAAATAAGTAATGTTCTTGAGTATTAAAATTGTGTTCTTCTATTATCTTAATAAACATATTCAACAACTGTAAACATACAGTTCATATTTTAAAAGCCAAAATTGCGCAACAATTATACACAATTGTTGATAATCCATCTGGCTTCCAAGAGACGATATTATGATAAAATATGTTAGTTTGGACACACGAAATCTACCATACCCGCATATTTTCCTCGGTTTCAAAGGACGGTGAGAACAAGATGGGCTTCGTGTGCAGGTCTGCCATCACGTAGAACTCCGATCGCTCGATAGGCTCGTGATAGGTGTCTTCTCGCCTCTTTCGGGCAGCTAAACAACAAGGTAATGTGTGGTTATTAATTTCTCGTTGATGGCACAACATCCACTCTTTTTGTTTAGTTTTCTTGTTTTGCATTGCCCAAATAATCAAGTATCAGTAACACAGAAACTGGGATAATGTTTATATGTATATGGTATCTATAATGCACAGAATGTGACAAAGTAAGTTCCCTGCAAAGATCGTCTAAGTTACAGGTAATGCAAGCATCAACAATTTTATATACCAAGGTACTTGCTCCAGGTTCAATGATGTCTTAATTCACCGTGATACTTGTACATTCTGGTGTAACAAATATATACAAACATCAATAATAGCGCATCGAAAAGTTTAAATAAAGCACGCACATTGAAGACTTTGTTTTAAACTCTACATCTAATCATCTCTTACATATACTCACCTTTAGTAACTGAATTCGTTTCGGATTTTGCTTTGCACTGTTTTCGCTTCTCTTCGTCGCGTATCTTGCGTTCAGCACCCTAATGAAAACGCATGAAATTATTAGTCACCTAATCAACATAGCAGTAAATTTTTTATTACAGTGACACGTGCATAACATTTTATAAACAGTATAATATTAAACATAACATGACAATTCACCCGGCCCATTTGGCCAATAAGTCACCCTTACATAAATATTTATTCCAGTATTAGTTTGTGATATAAACATAACTTTATGTCACAATACAGATGTGAGTTAATGTTTCTGGTCTTGAATACATTTTTGGATTTAATACATAATGGCAAGCTATATTTTGTTTTCCATGTAATACACTAATTACGAATATTTTTATCTTACACATGTGTAAGATAACATTTTGAGCGTTTTCATTGGCTACAATTCCTTTGAATGACCAATCGCATGACGTTATTTTGGTGAAATGACGTCGTCAATATGAAATGACGTCACGTCAGTACACAACCATTAGGATTCATCAACATGTTTTGGCAAAATTAGGTGTGTTTTTTCCCTTTAACAGCATGTGATAAAAAAGATCTGACACTCGTTGTCATTTCATACCATATTTTTTAAAACTCGTCCAGGAAATTCGTTAGCTAGCTCGCCACAGGCTCGCTTACTAACAAAATCCCTGAACTCGTTTAATAAATTATGGTATGAAATGACAACGCGTGTTAGATCCTATATATATCAATATAGCTATTCATATTTATATTTGTTTCATTATTCAAAACGTATGTATTACAATATCATGTTCATTTCAGAATGTTTCTTTGAGCGATGGGGATATATATTCGAAATAAATAATCCAGGAAATCGTGTGGAATAATTCACAATGGTTCCATACTCAAAGCGGTTTGAATGGCATTGCGTTAACCTGTGAACCTTTTGATCGATGAGTATCACAATGCTTGATTAACTCATTACCGTGCCTACCTTATCACAAAACACTTTGATTTGGCAGAATCCCCTACTGACGGGGGTGGCGTCCTTCACAGAGGCCGAACTCGAGTCGAACGTGTCAATCTGCAAGTGCAGCGGCAGTCCCTGAATAGAATGCGCATGATAAAAGTTGTTGTTTTAAAGGTAAACGGGACATTTATAAATGCAGAAACTGACACTATGATAAATGCCGAAATATGTACAATATTCAAATACAGTAAGTTAGTCACCAAATTACAATTTAGTTATAAACTTGTGAATCTTTCCTAAATTCTACGTGCTTAATATCTACATTGTGTTCTTGCAACAGCAGATAAACTGCTTAATGAATAAACAATAACCCAAAAGACTAATGCATTTACAAGTTCAACTTTGAATGCAGTTCGGCTTACCTTGACACCTTTTTGATTACTGAAGTCCGTACTGAGGCAATGGACAGCAACGTTCACCTGATGTGAAACAGTAATGTCACTATTAACATGACTGCATTATAGATACAACAAGGCTTTGATAGTATCGCAAGCAATACAGGAGCTCCCTACCGGTGAAAAGCCATACTAATTAAACATTGTGCAATACCGTCAAATCGCCCTTTATCTGTAGATGTACACAATTTCATATTCAAATCCCATTTGTCACTGCAGTATTAAGTTTTTGTTTTTTCTATTTTAGTAACATTGACCAGACATTCGAGTTACTTTTTGAGTTATTGCAGTACTAAACTGACAGAGGGCAATCATATAGTCCATTCTGTGTACCAAGTTTCACGATCATATGTTGTGTTCTCTTCGAATTATTACAGTATTCAGTTTATTTATATTTTAAGCAACAGTCACGTGACCTTTGACCTCTGGTGAAAATTAAAGGGTCGTGTCCAATCCTCACCTTGCTCGTTCTATGTATACAAAGTTTCATCAAAGTATCCTCAGTACTTTTTGAGTTATCGCAGGATCCAGGTTTTGGGGACGGGACAGACAGACAGAGTGAGACCGACGGACGAACAGACAGACAGACGCACACAGACGGAGGGCAAACCCATAGTCCAATCTGTGTACCAAGTTTCATGACGTTTCATGATCATATCTTATGCACTTTTCAAAATATTACAGTATTACGTTTATTTCTATTTTTAGTAACAGTCACGTGACCTCTGAAATCTGGTGAAAATAAAAGGTCGTGCATATTTTTCACATTGATGTTGCTATGTATACAAAGTTTCATCAAAGTGTCTTCAGTACTTTCCGAGTTATCACAGGATCCAGGTTTTGGGGACGGACGGACAGACAGACATACGGCCGAACAGACAGAACGACACACAGACTGATGGCAAACCTATATATAGTTCAATCTCTGTACCAAGTTTCATGGTAATATCTTATGTCCATTTTGAAATATTACAGTATTTAGTTTATTTCTATTTTTAGTAACAGTCACGTGACCTTTGACCTCTGGTGAAAAAAAAGTCGTGCATAATCCTCACATTGCCACATTTCCGTTTATATGTTACCCAGTTTCATCGAAATAGTTCAGTACATTTTTAGTTATTGCTGGAACCAGGTTTTAGGGACGGACGGACAGACGGACGGACAAACATACGGACGAACAGATAGAGAGACACACAGACGGGTGGCAAACCTAAAGTTCAATCTTTGTACCAAGTTTTATGGTCTTATGTACTTTTCGAATTATAACAGTATTTAGTTTATTTCTATTTTTAGTAACTGTCACGTGATCTTTGACCTCTGGTGAAAAATAAAGGGTCCTGCATAATCCTCACATTGCCGTTTATATGTATACCAAGTTTCATCGAAATATCTTCAGTACTTTTTGAGTTATCGCAGGATCCAGTTTGTTTCAGTTTTATTTCTATTTTTAGTAACAGTCATGTGACCTTTGACCTTTGGTAAAATACATAAGGTCGTGCCCAATACTCACATTGCCGTTTATATGTATACCAAGTTTCATCGAAGTATCTTCAGTACTTTTTGAGTTATCGCAGGAACAATATTTTGCGGACGGACGGAATAACGGACAGACGGACGGACGGACGCGCGGAGGGAAAACCTATAGTCCCCTCCGGTGAAACACCGGTAGGGGACTAATAACCGATATATGTTTGTTTACAATAGCATAATGTAACGGCAATCTCATTAAAATTATCTCCAGTCTGACGCTACTATATTATCCGCTGACTGGATCTGATGACTTCGCATTAGGGATCACGTTCAGATTACCTGTTTAGGAGCCAATCAAACAGTTGAATTCAAAATCTTGCGGTATAACTTCATATATAAACCACAAATACTATGCAGGAAATTAACGTGAACTTTGGATGTTTGCTCGCCTAAGGTACCACTATATCAATTGTTATCCCCGTGAAAATTAACTGTAAATGATTTATTCCCGAGGATCAGCTGGAAATGCATCACTTTTCAAAAAGCGTGGCCAAAGATTGCTGTGCAAAAGGCAATTTCATTGGGCGCAGCAGGGCTGATGATTTATTGGTCGGAAGGTTATTTGAACGTGACCTGTTATAAGATGTCTCCAGATCCTAAGAATGTTAGGATTTGATATAAGTGAGATTGAATGTAGTGGTAAACCAATACGCCATGCTGCTTTAACCGAAAAATAAATACTTCTCTGACAGTAGTTTACACATGTTGTAGTTTATTTAACATATATACATGTAATATATTTATTATGATGGAATATGTTATTAGTTAAATTACAAAAGAAACCCGATATACTTTAAATGTTTAATTTATTGTATGTGCTTATGTTATTGTTAAAAATATAATGCGTTGTACAATAATTAATTTTATTGTAATTTTGAATGCGCATTCCTCGTGTTCCGAGATAAACACCAAAACCGGAGCTCAAACTTTTGTTTTTGACGTTACGCAAAAATGCGTCATTACCGCGCGCGACGTCTAAGCATTCCGAAAGAAAGGAATGACATCAAAACACAAGGTACCGCAGTTACGTACCCCATACAACCCATCATCTAAACTTAGCATAATACTATGTTAATAACTTAATATAGGTCATTATTAGACACTTTAATACCAGTACGTACCTTGACGGGAGAATCTCGAGGGTTCCACTTGACGGCAACAGCGTTGTAAGAAATCTCCTCCGTGGCACTCGGGCTAACCATCACGCTGTTCTTCGTGTCTAAAACAGAAACATAATGTGCATTATAGACAACAGTTATGGATCAATATGTGTTTTGATTTCAACTTGATTAAGAGTGCTATTCTGCAGGCATGCACGAATACTAGGTCATTGAGGTCGTGGGTATGTTCCCAAATAACATGTATTAAACAAAACGTACAATGAATGTTGTAATGGATGTGGTTTCCGCAATGCGATATAAAGATCGTGAGCTCGATCACTTCTTATGGATCATTTAAGGAACCTTTGGCAAAGACACCAAGCACTATTTCTACCCAGGTAACGGATTTAAGAGTGCCCCAATAAGCCCAAAGCTGACAAAATTGAACTAAAATAAAAATAAATGTTTAAACGAAATGTTTACCATAGATGACAGACGAGACATTCCTTAACGAAACCCCAGCACTCATAGATGACATACGAGACATTCCTTAACGAAAGCCCAGCACTCACCGACGTCAATGACCCTCTGTTTGAAGCTGTTCTGTCGGCTGTGCCAGAACTCCCAGGCCTTGTGTTCATCCCCCAGGTGCTTGTCTTCCCGGAACACCACCATCACCACCGACTGAAACATGCACGCATGGCCATAAGGCAGAACTGTTGGTTTATAGTGTGTTCTGTGAACTAAGATGACGTGGTTGTTTGTTTTTTGTTTTTTTTAATGGGAAGCATTGACAACATGGATATATGTTTTCAATAATACTAATAATGAAAATGTTCCATAGTGAAATATTATTTAAAATCTATATGATAAAGGCATTTTCAAAATTAAAGTTATTCAAGTGCAATTGGGATGCATGGTTGAGATAAACGTATACACGTACTTGTATTAGCAGAAAGAAACATCAGATACATGTTTTTATATTACACCACAATAATCATTCCCTTCGTGCGAATCAAAAATCGATAACTCGAAGCAAGTGACCGCATATAGGATACCATTACTTATCAACATTGTATATTCCTTCTCCAAAATATTACCAATATAAGTAATTTGAACGAAACATCATTTTAACATTCTATCAAAGAATCGCAGCACCGATTTCGCTAATTTGATTTGCAGAGTACACATGCATTCACAGAGCCGCCAAATAACACCAAGCGAGGGAGCATTCCTTCTGAAGCAATCTTGCAAAGTAAATACTTCCAGTGGAGAGCAACGCGTTTACTCAAAGAAACACATTTAATGTGGACATTTTATCAAACTAATTTAGTATCCAAGGAAATAGTTTGAGAAATACAAGTGCGCTAAATCCTAGGTTTGATAACCCCGCATCTGATTGTGAGTAATTTGTGATTAAAAGTTTTCGTTACTTTTATACGCCTTCCGTACAACAATCGTATGATTAATCATTGCGTTATTTACTGCTGATAAGCCTTTGTCACTTTATTATATCTAGTTGTGGTATCATTTAAACGGAATAATTTTGCATAACATATTACGTACGCATGTGCAATAAGTTCTAGGTTGGAAGAGAGTTATGCATTTTATTACAAAATTTCCTTTGTATTATAATTGAAATAAATAATAAATACGTTTCGAATTCCTTTCAGATTATTTACAGCAACAATAATAGTCCAACGTATAGCTACAACTCCAAAAGAAAGAAAATTGGATACATGCATGCGCATATTTATAATACAAATTTTAGAGAAACTGTCCAAACGGTCGATACTTTTTTTTTTCTCATTTATTTTACCATGTTTGACATTTACATTGATACCAGTTATATTTGTATACATAAAACATGGGTAATATAACATATATGACACATTCATTCAGAATTTTTGAGCGGTGCATAAGTATATAAATTACATTATAATTCAATCATACATAATAGTTGACACACATACAACATATATTGTCAGAATTAATTCATTTTATACATAGTAATTTACACACATACAACATATATTGTCAGAATTAATTCATTTTATACAAAAACAAAATATGCATACACACTCGCGGACAGACAGACAGAGAGACACACACACAAAAACACACACACACACACGCACGCACGTACACATACACACAATACACAGTGTGTGTTAAAGGTTCATGAAAACTAACATAACATTTTTAAACATTTTAAATGCATATAAGAGATTTCTAAGTTCTACGTATTGTTGACGTTTTAAACATAAAAAAGTTTATATTGTTCAGAGCATGGGCACTTTATTTAACATAATATGTATTCAATGAGAAGAGCCTAAGTAGTATTGGTTGAAAAATATGGTATGAAGTGGATCCATTTTTGATTATGTTTTGCATATTTGTTTGATACTTATGTATTGGCTCCATTATATAAGGCGAGGTACCTTAAAGCTGCATTGGTTCGTCATTATTTCTTTGGAACTGCGCTGAATATGTGTTAAGCACAAAAGCTTCTAGGTGAAAGACGTTGCAATGGTTTATTACTTTTGCATTTAATATGCTTGCATAGTATACGTATATAGCGTTAAGACCTAATACGTTCGCAAAATACTTGACACAAGTATTACATTTTGACAAATGTAGGTCTGGTAAAAGATTCCAGCCGGAGACTTATATAATATCATGTGACGTTCCGAGGCGCTGTGAAACCCTGCGCTGTTGATAAGAAAATAAGACGAAATGAGATATTTGATTGATTGCTATACGACAAGTCCGCTTAGTACTGAATTGTCCTAGCGCAATATATATTTCCAGGCAATGTGACATTCTCTGAATGAATTTACGAATGAGTGTGTGATGTAAGTGTTATAACGATTACGTCAGCGTTGGCGGGGAATGTGGCAACACTCTGATGTAGAGAAAACCATACAAAAAACCGGCGACATAGCTTTCAGAAATGCGACAATGCCAATGGTTTTTGCAAGTTTTAATGTCTGACAGGAATACGTAATTGCCAAATCGAGTGTCTTTTACGCAATATTGCCCTCAGGAGCTGTTACATATTGAGTATAATCGGATTGCGAGAACCTTTGAAGCCGTAATTCGAGACCAGCAGTCGTGCGTGGAATATTTGCATGGAACATGACATTGGTCACAGAATATCAGTGAATGAAAAGAATGCAATTTAATGCAATACCTTGACTGTTGAATTCTTTGGCGGCCTATCCCCATTGTACTCCAACGTGAGACCGTAATACTGGCCTGAAAGCAGTAACGAAACTTTATGAAAAAATAACGTCTCTTTTAATCAAAGAATAAATCATTTAGACCTAATGATACGCATACGTATGTATAATTCACACAGTATAAATACTAAATAGCTTATACCTGATAATTAACTAGATAAAAATGAGCATACAACTTAGTTATAGTGTATGTCATTGTTTTGACAAAAAATTTAATGCATGTTCCTGTGTTTGTTTCCATATTGGGTCACCATATAAATGTTTACAATGCGCCTGTGCTTGAGTTCTTGAACGCAATTGTATAAGTGTTTCATTGTCGTTGATATTCAACTGGGAAACCATTAATATTCGTGTAACACTTACTGACGTGGATTTCGTAGGTAAAATGATCAAGGAATCTAAGATACCCACGAATAATTATTCCAAACTGGAACTTTTGTCAAAACAATATTAATTTTTCATTTTTCGAAAAAAAACACCACCAAATTTTATGTCAACGAATACAAATGGTTTGTCAGTAAATAGTCACGTGACGTACCTTTGTTGACGTACGTGATGCGGTCATACTCGATTTTCTGCGTTGCAGATATTGGGCACTCCAGGTAGTACGTGTAACCCACCGGGTCCTTGTCTCTGTGAGAGAAACAGTACGTAGATAAGACAGTCATACTGTAGGGTAATCACTAACATACCTCACTCGTCTCTGTGAGAGAAACAGTGCGTGGTTGAGACTGCAGTACTGTAGGGTAATCACTAACATACCTCACTCGTCTTTTGAGAGAAACAGTGCGTGGTTGAGACTGCAGTACTGTAGAGTAATCACTTACATACCTCGTACGCACAAGGGAAGTCGAAATGCTGTAAGGATATAGTGTCCACCAAGGGATCGAGAGGTCTTGAGTTCGAAACCTGCTCGGGTGCGTTCAAGTGTTCTTTTTCAAAATACAACAAGCACTGGTTCTACCCAGCAAACCAACTCGAAAGTGTTCAGGTTCTCAGCATAATCAAGCTTAAATTAATAGGTTTTAACTAAGGGAACTCGAACGGGATCCATATGTCAATATCATTTAAAGTGAAAACTTAAGTTCTTAAAATTATAAACTTCAGAAAGCCTGTGGCCGTTTCTGTAATAGTTAACTGTACATTCAACAGGATTCTAGTAAAGAATTTGCAGAGCATAAATATCTTTTTTACCATATTTCAAATACACAACAGTGTTTTTCATGTAGGTTAAATTTAAATAAATTTGGTAAGTTATGATTTTTCCTTGTAGATATGTCCTCCAGATCGCCTCTACAGTAAAGCGTATGTAGTATACAAAAGAGCCAATCATGCGGGTTGGATTGACAGAAGCTACATCTCAATTGTTGCTGACTAAACTATCATACGGTGCATATAATTCCGAGAAGACAGTAATTCAGCTCACTGAAATTTATGTTCGTAAGTTCTTACCGCTTTGCAAGATGTAATAAAAATGTTAAGAAAAGATACACATTTTATGATGATAATTTTGTTTAATGTCTAAAAAACATGTTAACCACAACTGTGTCAATGTTAACGTACATATTTCTCTCCATTATTATAGTTTAATAGTTTGTAAGTTAATATATAATTATATGTTATATATGCTAGCGTACAATACTTAAACGTATAATTTTTTGAGACACATGTCTGAAAGGTTCATGATATAATATATTACATATTTATGCATTTCACGTATTTTGTATGATAAATGTATACGTTTACGTACAATTTGTTGACGTTGCCCTTGGAGTAGCGATCCACGGACAGCGTTTGCCAGAGCTGTTTCACGTACATGGGAGGGGCTGACTTCCGGCGTCTGTCGACCTTCCCACGAGCTTCAGTTTCACTGTCGCTCTCAGGATGCTATTGGTAACATAAAGACAGATGATCAAATACAAAAGTATGAAAACGTGTGTCAGTTTGTCAACCTAACGTTAGCGTTACAAGACAGACTGTTTATATGTAAAACTACATATAGTACATTATATCAAAACAACGGTTATTGAAAAAAGTTCGTTGTATATATTGATAACAAATACAGTAATATTTATATTAAGGGCAATGAGTAACAAATGTTGCAGGTTATTGTTTTACAATTAAAATGCACCAACCTATGGAAGAGATATCATAAAATAATATCACGCAATTCTGCTTGAGCAATTGATCATGTACATGTAAGTACACACAGTGTTTTAATACACGTGACGTATATTCGAGTATAACTTATATAGTTGGGTCTTGTTTTATTTGAAGTTAGGTTGATATGTTTTTGCCTTTTGGCATTGCTTTATATAAACGATCGAGACGGTACACTTAATGTGCAGCTTAACGTAATTTACGATCAAGATCGTCATTAAAAGGTTTACCAGTAGACATATTTAATTCAATTGATAGGGGCAATACCATTCAACATAACAATGATTCATGGAAAATAACGAAACACATGTATTTGTATGTATCTGATAAAAGTGGTTAAGTGGACTTTCGTGTTTCATACCTTTTCACACGTTTCAACATTAGAATAAGATGCGTACATCTATTCTGATAATGTTAATATACAGTTTAGTTGACTCATTGAACAATTGTGTACGCTTAGCGGTTTGGTAAGCGTATTAAAACCAATGCGCAGTAACAATAGATGTGAGCGAATTAGTTTAGTTACGGCGAAATATTATTATTATTATTATACCAAATTTATATAGCACTCTTTTCATATATAAAATACGTTCAAAAGTGCTTTACAAGTATATAAAAAAACATATACACATCTAAAAGGAACAATATATGTATCAACATTGAAATATAAAGTGTTAAAAGATAAAACAACAATTAAATTTAATTTAAAGAAAAGGAAAAAATAAGACATATTATTATCATGAGGACTAAAGCTAAAATTCACGTACCTTATAAAATCAAATAAAAGAAGGAAACAAACTGTCACAATAAGATATTACACAGGTAATCTTCCATTTTAAAATCAACATCAGGAACAATATATCTTTAAAAAGAAATGGGTTTTCTGAGATTTTTTAAAAGCGTCATGAGTATCGTGGTTCCGGATTCCCTTTGGAAGCGCATTCCACAACTTAGGAGCTGTTGTTGCAAAGCTACGATCACCGTATGCGACTGTACGGGACTTGGAACCACGAGAGTCAGAAAGTCACTTTGAGAGCGTAAGACACGCTGTGGTTTATACACCTTTAACATGTCTTTGACATAGCATGGAGACTGGTCATTTAAGGCTTTATAAGTGTTCGTCAGTATTTTAAATTCAATCCGGTGTTGTACTGGGAACCAGTGAAGCTCCTTTAACACAGGTGTAATGTGGTTGAAACGAGAAGTCCTCGTGATGATAAGGGCTGCAGTATTTTGGACCGTTTGTAGTTTGTTTAATGTTGTCTTAGGTAGAGCAAGGCATTACAGTAGTCAAGTCTGGATGTTACAAGGGAATTAACAAGAGTTTTGGTTGCATTGATTGTAAGATATTCTCTTATATGACCTATTTGTCGCAACTGGGCATAACAAGACCTGCACACAGAATTCACACGTTGTTCCATGTCCATCTTGGAATCGAGAAAGGCCCCCAGATTTCGAACGCATGAAGATGATTTTATCTCCGAATCTCCCACTTTAATAGTCACTTCCGATATATGCTCCGCATTGCGCTTTGAGCTGAACAGTATAAGTTCCGTTTTGTCTGCATTCAGTTTTAGCATATTGTGGTGCATCCAGGAGACAATATCATTGAGACAGGCTTCTACGCGCTGTATAACTTCAACTTGTGAAATAACATCTACAGGTTCAAATGATAGGTATAGCTGGGAATCGTCCGCATAGAAATGATGGTTTAGTTCATGGTTTCTACAGATTGCACCTACTGGTTTGGTGTACATGATGTAGCTTTTAGGCCCTAACACCGATCCCTGCGGTACACTGTATTTTATGAGCACTGGATTAGAAAGTTCGCCATCAATGCACACAGTTTGATAACGATCACTTAGATAGGATGTCATCCAGGCAAGTGGCTTACCCGCTATCCAAAGTCATGTTCTAGGCGATGGAGCAGCGTGCCATGATCGATGGTATCAAAGGCAGCAGACAGGTCCAGTAACACCAGGATAGTAGCCTTATTTTGGTCTAAAGACTGGAGAATGTCACTCTGGACTTTGAGTAAAGCAGTCTCGGTAGAGTGAAATTTTTTATATGCCGACTGATGTTTCTCGTGAAGGTTGTTTAATGTCAAATGCTGTTCAACACGTTTGTCTACTACCTTCTCTAAAACTTTAGAGATAAATGGGAGATTGGACACAGGTCTGTAGTTATTAAGAGTATTTTGGTCGAGACTTGGCTTTTGTAAAAGAGGTCTTATACGTGAGCATTTAAATGTCTTTGGTACGTATGCAGGGTCTAAAGAGGTGTTGATAATTTTTGTCAGAACTGGTAAAGTTCATCAAGACATGATTTCAATAGCCAGGTTGGTATCGGATCTAATTCACAGGATTTATTTGGGGATTGCAGGATGATTTGTTTCACTTCCTGGAATGTAGCAGGGACAAAATCTGTCAGACGATTTTCTAATGGTACCTGAAAAGATTCGATATTCATTGGATTGGAGCCAAACTGATTCCTTGAATCGAGATTCATCGGATTGGAACCAAACTGATTCCTTGAATCGATATTTATTGGATTAGAACCAAACTGATTGCCCGGATCGATATTCATTGGATTGAAACTCAACTGATTCCCCGGATCGATATTCATTGGATTGGAACCAAACTGATTCCTTGAAGATATATCACATCTAATGGTTTCTATTTTGTTAATGAAAAAGTCGCTAAAGTCCTGTGCCACTATCTTTGATGATTTGTTGGAGGGTAACATGATATCATTCGAAACACCTAACAAATGTTTAGTAACCTTAAACAGACTTTTCTGGTCATTTCCACCGGATTCTACTTTGTCAGAGTAATTACTGACCCTAGCAAGTTTAAGCAGTTTATTAGTTTTTGCACAATGCTTTCTGTAGATTTCGTGGTGAACTGTTAATTTGGTTTTTCGCCATTGTCGTTCCAGCCTACGTTTCAAATGTTTAGCGTCATGTAATTCCTGATTATACCATGGACAAGATGGTCTAAGAACAATTGTCTTCGTACGTAAAGGCGCATGCTTGTCTTTCATGAGCTATAGGATAATTTACATTAAAGTGACAAAACATACGGTGACAAGAGACTGCATGTCATGCAATTAAGTCGCGATAGGCAACAATATTACATATCCCACCTTCAAGCTCAGTGACAATATTATAATTAAAACTATTTCGACAAAAAATGCGTGTCTATTAAAAGCTTTTACCCGGTGTATATATTTTTGTACCAACGATTGTGATGTTTGTAGGTTTCATCAAAATGGGATCAACACGTCAAAATGCAAAACAGGATATGTGACCTCTCACAGGTAGCGATGAAAATCATCAAATTGAGCAATTTTAAAGTATCATTAACGTTGCCGCCTTGTCGATACAATATTGTGTACGGTATTGGGCGGCAAACGACTCATCAACGCCCACCAAAAAGGTGACATGTCATAGATGTTCCAGACATAAGAATGTTTATGTAAACGGGACACAGCAGCATACCCATGGGGTGCAAGAAATAATGCTTACGAAATGTCAGTGCATGTCTTTTCTAAAATCGACATACTGCAGTACAATATCACTCGTTTAACTAGTACATATATATATATATGGAACCAAGTAAAAAATGTAAATATATTTTTTTACGTTCACAAGCGGTATAACGAGAGTTTTGTGTTATCAACACTAAGGTATTGAGTGTTTGTTTTCAAATAGTGTTATAATTACGTAAATTTCGTATAATACCTCCATCATCCACTTAAGCTATTTATTATATAGAAAGCATGTGTGTTTTATTGAGGCGTGTCGTGGGAAAATCGGGAATGCATGTGCGTAAAGTGTCGCCCCGGATTAGCCTGTGCAGACGACACTTTCCGCCTACAGTGGATTTATGCTTCGAAGAGACTTCATTGAAACAGAAAATACCATAAAAGCGGAGAGTATCGTCCAGGACGAAATTTTACGCAGATGCATTAAGTCCGGGTTTCCCACGACACGCCTCAATTGATTAAGGTGATCATAAAATATTGCAATACATACCGCCACTCCATTCTGCTGTTTAGGAGATACGCATTGGTCGCCATAGCCGCTGTCCGGAGACTTTTGGTGGAATGTATCTGCTTGTGATCCGGCGTACAGCGCACTCTGTTGGGGCATCAATAGGTGCTGTTGTTGAATGTATTTCTCGATAATTGAATTGTTAACAGCAGCCTGTGCGTTAATCTCGTTTTGGTACGTTACGGGTGGAAGTGTGTACTGCGCATGCACAGGAACATGCACTTGCCCGGATGAAATAGTTTGAACACTAGTTGTTAGAGGGTAATAGTACAATGGAGGGGGAAGTCCTGCAACAATGTTAGCATCTGCGATACTGATGGCTTCAGGTGAATGAACGCCTTCGGAAACTACCGCGGTGTGATATGGGTTAGAAGCAATTCCGTTTGGCATAGAATGCGCTCTCGTCAGTGCGGAATGTTTTGAAAGACAAGCACTTTGTGATACGTCGGTATGCACCTTTAAAGCTGGTTGCGAACTGACAACAGCTTCAGCACTTGACTTTAATGCAACATGCATGGTGGAGTTAGTTTTGTTCGCATGAGAATATGACGTCATGTTTATAGCAGTCGGCTCGTAATCGTCTGGCACTAACTCTGGCATATTTTCCGTATAATTGTCCAAGAACGAATTATGACTGGAATCAACGTTATTTGCAGTAGTACTAGACACATCTATATGATTACAGCTCGTAACGTGTAACTCATTGTCCGTTACGTCACTACTACTCGACGTAAGATTAGACACTGCTGCTTCAATCTCACTTTTTGCCTCCGTTTTCTCCGTCCGTTCTGACATATTTTTCTTCAGTTTTTCGGTCAATTTCTTAACTAAAGACTTCGAGATTTCTCGTGGCGTCTCATAGTGGTGTGTTTTGCTTTCACGTTGACGTCGCAAACTTCCCTTCGGTTTAACTTCAGAACCAGACGTTGTCACATGTGAGGCTGTCAAATATGAACTGGAAACACTCATTTGTGACGAAGGTTCGCTTGGAACTTCGTTAATTCCTGACATCTCTAAAGTTTCTGACGTCATTATATCACCTGGCGATGACATCATCAGCTCTGGAAGCGATGTCTCGTCGACGTCGGTATAAATTACGTGCTCGCCGACGTCAGGTGGTAAGCATGACGTTTCAACACAAACCTGTGAACAAATGATAGTATTTACTAGACTGTTTATGCATAGAATGATATGAATATGAACGTTTGAACGCGAGAGGTTATTCTTTGCAATCAATAAAACAATATTGGCAGACAATTGTCATGTTGACATATTAATGAAATACTAACATGTGCATTTCTTTTATCTATCCAACTTTATAATTGTCTATGACTAAGGCTTAACAGTAAGATTGAAAGTATGCACAATTTTAACTACATGTCAAAACGCAGATACCTCAACGTTCTTCCGTTAAGGCTTTTACATTCCAATTAAACATAATTATGGTATATCCGCTTTAAAGCACTGCAAAGACTAAACCATAAAGTATATATCTCCAATTTAAAAGACATTGTCAAAATCGGACACCACAATATCGAATACTATCTATATCGCGTCATTATTTACAAGACAATAACCACCTCAGATACATCATTGATCATTGTAACCCTGATTTGTAAATTACAGAACAATCAATAGGGTAAGTTACACTAATTAATCGACACTTTGCTTAAACGTTTTGTTAGCACACCGCTAATCCAATAATTATTATAGAAGGTAGTATGGAATTTCAGCGATCCAATTCGCTGAGATTGCAATTTTAATATTACAAAAATCTTATCTTTTGAAAGCAATCACTCTCGTCAATGTTTATTTGCAATTTTAACGTAACATATACATTGATTGATGGAAATTCCCATCGAAATGTAAGCAAATGGACGATCACATATTTTAATTTTAGTTAACCTACAAGCTAAATGTTTTTTTTACAGCGCTTTGAACGCTGTGAATCACTCTATTGAAGTGAACAAAAAATATATAAATGAAAAACTTTGCTGTTAAAAAATATGCAAAACGAGTCATTTTAAGAAGCAAATTAGCTAAAGAATGCACTAAACCTTACTATAATTATCCGCATAAAAAAACTCGGTTGGTGTACAGGCAAAGTATATAACCCGTTAGATTTGATCTACACTTAATACAAAAATTCCACAGGTGTGTTTATAGTAACTTCAGCAACACGAAAACTACTCAGGTTGTATTGCCCGGTTTAAAAAAAATTACTAGAGTGTGAAAAATTGCGAATGGTTAACAATGAACACCGACATTAAATAGTTTGTAGTTTATCACCAGTTTCCCTGAAGGCGTAAAAAAAGTTGTTGGTTTCCGCTTACCCGACCCTTCCCCCCCCCCCACCTATTTTTTTTCCGCCGAACCTATACTTCTTTTTGCCTATCGATTATGAATTTTTTCTGACTTTCGTCCAAAATGGCAGTTATCGCTTATATGCGGCTTTTCGGTAATTCATATTTAAAAAAAGAAATTATAAACTCATATTGTAAAATTTCTTTTTCTATGACCTTATTTAAAGCTTTAAAGCTAATTTAAAGCTAATGTACAGTTTCTTCGATGGGAGGCGTCTAACCATTTTACATGCAGTCCAGTATACCTAAACTGTGTGGTGAATATGAAAAATAACCATTGATTAAAAATGACTTCTAATGACCTGGACAAAAATCAGCCACGAGGTGTATGTAAAACTTAAACCGCTGAAATCCGTGTTCGTATTAATTTAGACAGACTGTATAATTGTTGCACACGTTTTTGCGTATGCACTAGAATTACACAGATCTGATGGGTATGCTAATAATTCGAATTTGCAACGTATGTATCTGTTGAACCGTTATCTTCATAAAAGGGAGATCGCCATTCAAAAATTATAAAACAACTAAGAAATACACGTATACTAATACAAATAAAGATTAAAAATTCGTGGAGAGCAAAAGACCTAGTTCAACATCATCGGAGGTCTCGCGCCACATTCAAGAGATTAACGAGGGACATGACATATCCTTGGGGAATGTAAGGATTCTGGACAGTGAATCTTCCTGGTCCGAGCGAGGAGTCAAGGAGGCTATCTACATGTATATCCGCTCATTGAAACCCGCACTCAACAGAGACGGGGGCCGTCTCAAGCTCTCGCACATCTGGGACCGTTCGTTAACAGCGCTCACGCCAATTAGAAATGTTAGCGGTCCCCAGCATTAAACCATTGTGCTGACGAAGTCCGCAGTACACGGACGAAAGCTCCAGGTATGCTTTCAATAGTTTGTGTATGATAGTCAAAAGTTTAATCTTTATTTGGATTATTATGGAAACCATACAGTTAAACTTTCATCGGACAACACGTATACTAGTAAGCAAACACATATATACAACTACATTGATATTGTATATTAAGTAACAAGCGCTGTAAGAGGACAGCGCGCTCGACTATTCGAAGCATTTCAGTTGATATACATATTTTGGAAAGTAGAAGGGGCATTTACTTGTTGCAATACAAAGCTGAGTTAAATGCAATTATTTCTTCAATTTATTTAAGTTTAAAGTGAAAACCTTATGTAGTTCAGAAAATTTAAGACTTTGGAACAAAAACTTTAACCCTAAAACTTATGTGAACAGTGAAGATACCTTTGTAAAAATACAAAACAGAGTTACGGGGATTATGGAAAGATGCTGGAGTTGATAACAAAGATGTATTCCGTTTCAAGTGAATACCTTACGTAGTTTATATATTATAAGACTATTGAATAGAACATTTACACTTAAAATCTGTGTGACAGGGGACATAACTCTGTCAAAATACATATCAGGGTTAAGTGCATTGTGGCACCTGACAGTGTAATTGGTGACAAAAGTATATGCCACGCTTTAAGTGATTAACCTATCAAGTTTTGAAGTTATACAACTTTTGAATAATGGGAAAAGGGACATAACTATGCTAAAATTCAAAACAGATTCAAATCTTTAACCAAGATCGAACGCCGAGTTTGAAATAGCGAAAACATCTTATATTTGTATCCAACATTGTAATACAAAACATAAACTAACATAAAAAAGGTTACACCACTAAAGTATGCATACATTTAGCAAATACATATGTTTTACTACCATGTTTTTCAGAGACATTGGTGTTTGCTGTTAACTTTTCACACTGAAATATAACACATTTATCAATATACATTTGTTTATTGTTATACTTGCATTATTTTTGTGTTCATACTGAAGGAAATGCCACTTTAAAACAGACGTCAGATTCAAACTGTATACCTCATGTACATTTTCCTCCTTCATGTCATCGACGACGCCACTGGCTCTGCTCATCGACAGACAGGAAGTAACGGCGTCCAGTACGACGGAAGTAGCGGGGCAGTCGCCGCTTCCGCCCTCCCGGTTGAAGAACTTGTCTACCTCAGAAAGCGTGCACTGCAAGAGCTGAATGTACTCCCCGTCCACTTCCGGAGAACGCTCGCCTCTGGCTACCCCGCCGTCATCACTGGATTGAAAAGGAGGAAGCACTGTAAACGTACCTTGATAAGTGTTGTTTTTTTAACTAGTTAGTAGTTAATAAAATTCTTCCAATTGAAGTATTAGAGGATAAATTTCCATTTATAATTTTGGCTTTTGAATATGAATTCTTAATACTTAGGATGTATACATGTACACTGACTGAAAAAGATCACTACCGCAAAATTTGATCATTAGTGGAAACGAAAACTATGCTTCTTCCTCAATGTAATTTTAATGGTACAAAACTTTTGAACATTATCAAAAAAAATACTTTCTTATAAACTAAAATTAACATCAGCTAATTGAACCGTTAAGCAATTATTTACCTATAATAATACATGTGCCAACTAGTTAGTATGCGATAATCTTCATACAAGTTGAGAACAAACTGCTGTCCTAAGTATAAACGAGAGACAACTGCGTGTCGGTAAAATGAAAATACAACTCTGATTCCTTCCCTTGCACGGAGTGGTTACGCACCTCATTATATCATATATAAAGCTGATCTTTTCGCCAATTTTCTTCCCGCTTTTATCAAGCGCCGGCAGATTAATGTACTCGTGAAGAAGGGCCACCGCCGACGCGTGGGTGTCAGCATCGTTTGCCGACGCCGTCGCGGCCGCCAGCGGATGTCCGTAGAATGCCCGGATGTCGTCAGGAGGACAGTCCACCGCCGGAACCGCCTTGCCGCTGCAGACGATTTTGCAGGACCCATCATTCGTTTCGTCGTTTTCGTCGTCGTCATCGGCGTTGTTGTTGTTTTCGTAGTTGTGCACGTTCTGGGTCGGTTTTACCTTGAGTTCCTCTCTGTAAACAACAAGATACCACTAGTTAAGTGTCATATCACTACTTAAAGCAAAACACTGACACGGGAAAGTGAAGATACCTTTTAGACGTAGCATATCAATATCATGCAAAAAAAACGTTCCATGTGACATTAAATCAAAAGTGGTCCCTATTGTTGACGGAATAATTTCAATGTTCAACCGTTTTAAGTAACTTTTTTCTTTCTGTAACAAGTATTTGTTCATTAACAGTATGTTATACATTTACGAGTTTTAATATGGGCCAGGTGCGTCGATTTTCAATGCAAACAAGGCTTGTCACAGGATGTGACATATGCCCCCGAAACATATGCTTGTCAGAGGAAGGCAAAACAATGTCAGGGTACAATTGTATGCCCTGGACAAATATCTTCAGATTTCAGCAACACAGCTGTTTGTTGTTGTGACGCACTGCCTCATAATGATCTTCATTCCCACCAAGTTATTACATTTCTTACATGTTAGCAAAACATGATGCTTCCTACAAAAAGGTCATTCTAATATTTGACTTTTTAAGTGTAACCTTGGACCCACAGACCTTGCCCGAGGAGCATGTAAGTGGTGTGACACATCAACTGGTCATGGGAAAAAATAATCTGAAGTGATATTCAAATCCTTCAAGGCTTTTGAAATAAAATTAAAATCCTTCAAGGCTTTTGGAAGTTATAGAGCAGAAAGAAAATTCCTTGACATACGACCTTGAATTGTGACCTTGACCTTTGACCATGGGAGTTGTACACAACACATCGCCTGGTCATGGAAAATAATAATATGAAGTAATATTTAAATCCTTCCAAACTTTTAGAAGTTATGGTGGAGAAACAGAAATCATTGACCTTAAACCTTGAATTGTGACCTTGACCTTTGACAGACGAGCATGGGAGTTGTATGCGACACATTGTCTGGTCATAGAGAATAAGTAATTAAATCCCTCCAGACGTTTAGATATTATGAAGTGGAAACCAAAATAATTGACTTTTGACCTTGAATTGTGACCTTGACCTGTGACCGACCATCATGGGAGTTGTACGCGGCACATTGTCTGGTCATGGGGAATAATAATCTGAAGTTATATTAAAATCCTTCCAGACGTGAAGAAGCTACAGAACAAAACAAAAATTCATTATATTTGACCTTAAATTGTGACCTTGACCTTTGACCGACGAGCATGGGATTTGGACGCGCCACATCGTCTGGTCATGGGGAATAATAATCAGAAGTTATATTAAAATCCAATCCAGGCATTTAGAAGTTATGTAGCGGAAACGAAAATTCATGATCTTTGACCTTAATTGTTACCTTGACCTTTGACCGACGAGTGTTGCACGCGACACATCGTCTGGTAGTGTGGAATAATAATCTGAAGCTATATTAATCAAGGCGTTTAAAAGTTATGGTGGAGAAACAGAAATCTTTGACCTTGAACTGTGACCTTGACCTTTGACCGGCGAGCATGGGAGTTGTACGCGACACATCGTTTAGTCATGGGGAATAATAATCTGAAGTTATATTAAAATCCATCCACGCATTAAAAAGTTACAGAAGTCTGGACGGACGGAAAACGCACGCACCCACGCACGCACCCACGAACCCACCCACAGACAGACGGTACGACTACTATATGCCCTCCTTCGGGGACATAAACATATCTCCGCGTCTGGTGTCACAGAAAAATCACGCGCACATTAAAAACTGAAAACTTCATTTAAAAGTACACCACTGTTAAAGTAAAGGCATAATCACTTTCAAATTTAATTGCGAACATGTTTGTATGAGAAGGCCATGGCACGTTTGCTTGCGTGAATTTCAATACGTGTCAATATTTGAACGTTTGCTTAGTTTGAATAGAAATAGAACGCTGCTAATGCGCACGCGCAGAAAGAGGGTTTGCGTAGTACACCGATCGGCTGCAGACAGGCGGGCAGAAACTCTATACACCAGTTTAAACCAGCTTCAACAAAACTGTTCTACTTCATTAATTCCTCACTGTTCTGTCAACAATTAAGTACAGTATTAGTAGTTGTTCCGTTTATGTTATTTTCAAACTTTAACGAACTAGAACAAGCATTCGCAACGACCTTCTGCATGACATACCCACCATGTAGTGTATACATATTGTCAGTTTGGGTGAATAAGACATCTTTATAAAAAAATCAAACGACTTTAAATTGTTACAGTTCCATTACTTGTATTACGAACACAAAATGTTTTAGCATTTGATATATACACGGTTCTGTTTAATAAAACAACAGCATAAAAAAACATCACTATCTGACGCATGACTTTTCACAAGTACTAGCATTTTGGTAAACATTTTAGCAAACGCGAACGCTTTAAACACGTTATATTGTAATGGATATATTTCTTAAAATATATTTGACATAAAAACATGTAAAAACTTAATTATACAAGATACGCTACCCTTCAAAGTCTTTACGATTTAGTAGACATTGTTAGTATTCCCATCTACATGTATGAACTTAGCTTCTCACCAGAAATAATGTGAAATACCTATATATAGAATAAAAACTATAACAGCGCGCTCGACTATTCAACCGCGTTGTCAGAGTTACGGACCTTTATCACTAAAAAAAGGGGCATAATTCTGCTAAAATGCTGTTCACAGTTAAGTGTATAGGCCAGTGACCTTATATAGTGACCTTGAAGACATGTGGAAAGTTTTAATTGAATATTTGTAATAGATATAGAGATATGAAATTGTTGCACGCAAACTTTAACCTGAAAATTCCAAGTACAAAAAGGGGCATAATTCTGCTCAATTGCAGGTCAAATTAATGTCAGTGACCTCACATTATGACCCCGAAGACATGTGTGGAGTTTCAAATGAATATATGTAGAAGTCAGAGAGATATGGACTAGCATTACGCAGACGTCGACGCCGAAGCCGACGAACGGGTGAGTAGAATAGCTAGAGCTGTTCGGTGAATAGTCGAGCTAAAAAGTCGATTTTTTAGAATATTTTTATTTTTTACAATAACTGCGAAATGCTTTCACTATATCAAAATTGTATTTAAGTACACACTGAGCTTTACATACACAGTCATATAACGTTAAGCTCTGTTTGCTAACTATCATACATATTTTGGTAATTTTATTTATTTTATGATTTTGAAGAATTCCCTTTAACAATTAAACCTTTTACGCATGCGAATGTACATACATGTACTTATTTAAATTGAAAAGCTACTGATGTTCAAAGCAAACTATTCCATGTGATGGTGAACGAGCAATTTATGAAAAAAGCGGAAACGTATATACAGGTGAATGCTTAGCTGAAATTACTTATTCACATGCTAATCATATCTTAAAACTGTCCGCCTACAAAAGTCGCGGTGTGTAAAGCAATTGAAGTATATTTTTAAAGCATAATAGAGCTCTGTAGGACCATATTTTCACAAATCATATTTTTCACACACCTGTGAAGAATAGGATCTCATTTGTCACATGTTTAAGTGCGAAATATGCTATTGGCTTAATAAGGAGTATGCGCGAAGATCACAGAAGAATATGATTGTATTGCATAACAAAAACTGGATGCAATCACAAACTTCACAGAAAATTTGAAGTTTACGAATGTGATGTGTGAAGGATAGGATCTCAATTTTCACACCTGTGAAGAATGCCGCCTACAGTGGAGTTATGTTCAGAAGAGACTACTTCGAAACTGAAAAAAACCTAAACATAAAACATGAAAGCGGAAAGTGTCGTTCCATATAAGCTTGTGCCGACTTCCTTAAAGCCGGGTTTCCCCCGACACGCCTCGTTTTAAAGAAAGCCAGTATATCGTAAAATATATATTTAAGCTAAGCGATATCTATCTGCATTCAAAATATATTGAATATTTTTCCTTTACCCAGAATTATCAAATCAGAAAACTGGATTGGTATAAAAGTATGATTTAACTACGAAAAAAGGGCAGATCAGAAATGCAAAACTGAGTTATGTCGATGATTTCATCAAATTATTCCAAGTTTCAACCGTATGTAGTTATTTACTTGTGTTGTTTTGAAGGTATACGAGTTTTGAATATAAACTTAACCAGAAAATCTATGCGAAAAAGGGGCATGACTCTGTTAAATTGCAAAACAGAGTTATAGGGAGGTTGCCCTGATACTGGAGTTGATGGCAAAGGTATGTTCCTTTTTAAAAGTGAATAACATATGTAGTTCTGAAGTTCAACAGTTTTGAACATAAACTTTAACCAGAAAATCTATGTGAAAAAGGGGAATAACTGACAAAATACAGACAGAGTTATAGAGAATGTTGCCTATGACACTGAAGTTGGTAACAAATGTATACTCCAAGTTTCAAGTGAATAAGTTACGTAGTTCTGAGTTACAAAACTTTTGAATATAAACTTTAACCAGACAATCTATGTGAAAAAGGGGCATAACTATGTCAAAATCAAAATTAGAGTTATCGGGAATGTTGCCTTGATATTGGAGTTGATGACAAAGGTAAATTCCAATTTTTAGGTGAATTACTCACGTAGTTCTGAAGTTACAAAACTGATGAATATAAACTTTAACCGGAAAATCTATGTGAAAAAGAGGCATTAATCTATCACAATACAAAACAGACTTATGTTGAATGTTGCCCCTGATACAGGAGTTGATGACAAAAGGTATATTCCATGTTTCAAGTGAATAACTTGTGTAGTTTTGAATTTACAAGACATTTGAATAAAAACTTAAACCAAATTCAGACGCAGTCGCCGACACCGACGCCGACGCCGGGGGTAGTAGGAAAGCTCACATATACTTCGAATGGTCGAAAATGGTGCGACAATGTGTTCCGTATTAAACCAGCCTTTGCGTCCCTTTAGGCTAACGTTAATGAAGTTTTGAATATCTTAATTAATTCAATTGAACTTTGCGAGTACTGTTAAGCCTATGCACAAATAAGCTGTAATAATTATTCACGATGCACTGAAATATATCTATGCTTTTAAACGCTATTCTGCAAGCTTCAAACCACATGCGAATGCAAGTATGCTTTCAAGCGCTTGGTATCAAAAAAATAAAGGCTCAGGTAAAATACAAAAGTCTTGCACCGAACTTGATTTTGCACATAAGTTCCGTATCATCAAACAACCACTACAATCACGGTTACTATAATTTCGCGTGGTACGTCTCTTTTTAACCCTCAACAAATTGGCCGAATATGATATGGAAAGTTACTTTTTCACGTTTTGTGATGAAAAATAAAAACAGCAGCATATTTTAACTTAAATGACAATATCAACTGATAACGCATACGTAGCATGACTAAAAAAATTGACAACGCTTTTGTCATACTCGACACAAAAACTATAAACAATTTTAATTCGCTTAAAATATTCTTAAATATGGTTGTTACATAGTTAATGTTCTGACATGTCAATATCTACTATAAACATCGTCGAGTCTATTCTGTTATAAATGCATATAGCTTTCATCGCACTTATTGTTTACCACATTTCCCGTGCTTTCAATTTAGGCGTAAAAAAGTTGTTGGTTTCCGCTTAACCAACCCCCCCCCCCCCCCCGCCACCCGCCCCCCAATTGTATCCGCCGACCCTGAAATTTGAACTTGTCTAATTTTCGGGGTAAAAAGAGTAGTTTTTGCTTGGCCTTATTACTAGGTTGAGGCAAATACGTTAACGTGCAAAGAATCTTTTTTTTTCTTTGTACTCGCAATACGAAGCCATGCATTTTAAATAAATGTTGTTCAGTCTATATTTGGTATTCAGGCTGTTGGTTTTGGTGTAGGTGGATAAAAACGTGCATTTTAAGCACACGCAAATGTTTCTATTCAAGGTGTATGCTTTAATGGCTTGGAATTATATTTAAGGAAAATGGGAATGAGCGCAATGTAATCTCCCGTACAAAATCAAAATGGGAATGGGAAAATGTGAATGGGAATGAGAATGGGAAAATGGGAATGAGCGCAATGTACAAAATCAAAAAGAAACGCACGCGTATTAATGTTTTAGGTACCCATTTAAAATTATTCCCAGACTGCTTATAATAATGATAAATAATAATAAATAATAAATAATAATAATAATAATAATAATAATAATAATAACAACTTTATTTCAAGAAGAATTCACATTAAGCTAAAACATAACTTTTTTACGATATGGTCTTTGAAAATTAACAACATCAACACACGTTTACACAATCAAAATTATTTATAAATAAATGTAGAAAAATATATAAATATTTTAATTAATTAATTAAATAGAATAGAAATCACACAGACACATCACACACAGCAAAATAGATTATGTCAAGAATCAGAATCATACGCAAAGCATTACTGAAGATCATAACGGTATTTCTTATATCTATATCTAAAACTATTCACATGCGTTGTACTTCGTAAATAAATATAAATAGAATTCTACACTTGTCATGGAAAATAAGAAAAAGTTCTTTTCCCATACTCTGATTGGAATGTAAATGAATGTAAGTATTATGACAATCGCACCCAATAGCACTTTTCAAGCAAAAGATATATGGGTATAACATTTCAAATTGCGCAAAATCATACAGATGAACGTCCGCTAACTATTGCACTGCATTGAGTGTTGAATTGAGTATATATTATTACAGGAGCATAAAAATGAAGATTTAAAACATGATACGAACAAAAAAGTGTTATGTGGGAAATGTGGGTGAAAACCTGTTCTTAACACAAGAATTCTCAATGACATTCCGCAAATAAAAGGACCAATCATCTGAGAGTAGTTAATGATTTCAGAAAAGGGACAATTTTCGCAAATACATGGATGGCGATTTGACCATACGACGAGATATGATTGACCACGTGTTTAGCCATTCAAAAAGCTAGCACTTAACTGTTTGACGGACATACCTTGTAAAAACATTCGTATACTGCCAACGGTGTTTGTCGTAGCTTTACTTCAGTACGTGAGATTATGAATTCCATAGCGTATTGTCAATTGTATGTGTTGCCAGAGCACGAACAGACAACAAAGCAATATGAGATTTCGCCGCCTCTGCAAAAGACTTTATGAATACCGACCTCTATAAACGTAGACTGAGCCGATTAAATATAATCACATCGGAATTTCACTTATCACAATGGACTTCAAAAAAATTAACGTATTTTGCAGCATTTAAAACTCCTGCATTTGGTAACCGGGTAGTGTCAAAGGCGGGATTCAACTGTTGTAAAAATGTATAAAAGAAAGGTACGACCTTTTATTGTATACCTGTTTAAAATCTTAACAAAATACATGCTTTATAATTTGGTGAAATTCATGTCGACAGAAACAAAATCCCGTATAATGCTACTCGCTATTTTTCCGATCCCGTATTACCATACTAACTGGACTACTTTTTGAATGACGAATTTAGAGTTATGTAAAAAAAATTATAATATATACCTACAATGATAAGTCATTATTGTAGTTTTTAAACAAATAAAATAAGTTAAATGCACATTTGAAGTTTATCGTGGTATATAATAAAATAAATATTACGCTAGTCAATTGTTCCAAGAGTATGCATTAGTTTCGTGGCTCGCGTTATTTCGTATCACAGGCGAAAAATAGACATGCTGATATTTCTATAAAAATATACACAAAGACCGTAACGTTACGATATGATACTACCATTTTATTTGAATACCGGTATATAAGTTTTCATTTAGAGGATTTCTTATGTGTTCTGAATAACTTTCGAACTTGTTTACGCAGACGGTTTATCCTGAAAAATTGGTGGATACATTAATGTAAAAATGTAAAACATTTTGTACGATTAATATTTTATTGTCCAAAAAAATGATTATTTAACTTTTGAAGTAAAGTAATAGTGATATCATTAATAAGTTATAGTAGAATTAAATAAGTAATAGTAGAACTGAAGTTTGTTTACCATAAGTCGCAAAATAGGCTTTGATGTGCGCATAAATACATACATATCGTAATCGTATTAAATTTGTTAATTGTAAATATTTTCATAACTTTTTTCACTAAGGTGGATATACATGTAAATACGAGATTAGTGGCAAAGTACTGACATACATAAATAGGGATTTACTTTCGCAAACTGAAATTTATGACAAATAGCATATGACCGATAATTATTTATTAAAACGACAATTTCAAAAACAAACTTCGTTGCAAGTTGCACGCATCATGTATGTTCATTTTATTAATGTATTGAGACAATTGAGACAATTGTACGATAGTAACATTTGCTCTATGCCGAAAATCAGGAGAGCTTAAAACAAAATAAGCCTGAATACAGCTGGCAATAAGGGTTAAAATAGTTTCAGATATGCTGGAAACGTTTCTATGGGATTTCTAGAATAAATCGGGGGAGGGGGGGGGGGGAATTCCCCCGGATCTACCTAGAATTTTGTTTTCTCATACACTTTGACATGAACACTGTTAAACAGCCGGCAAATGGCTTGCATGTAACTATATGCATGTACAATATAATAAATTATATACACGCATTTACATTTTTAATTTAACTCCTACGTATTGACGACGACGTACATTATCAGTCGAACCTGTTGATGTTTTTTCAGCTGTTCTCTGAAATACTGAATAACAAATCTAAACAATCGACTCAAAACGTTCATTATTACAGACCAATACATATTGACATACGGATCAATTGAAACTGCGTCTCCACAGGATACCGAAACAAACACGTGAAAAGTACATTTCTGTCTATTGAACATAGCCCTACTCCGATTGGATATTATCTGTGACAGGATATGCTAAATTGTCATCGCCAGCGACCGTGCGCTTTTCGCCCCACCCGTTTCACCGGTTCTCTCTTGTATGGATTATAAATCAATAACACAAGTGTCTTTTTTAACAACAGTATGTCCTGAATGGGTTATGTCTAAAACCGTTCCCGGGACAGTAGTCGATAACGATCAGAAATATTTGATATTTTCCCAGTTCCATTAAGAGCTCTGCAATCGATATAACACTAGATTCCTATATGATGCACAACTTTCTGCGGTGCTAATTTCATGATTTCATGAAATATTACATTTATGTATCAATACTTTAAGGAATCGTTAGTAAAAGTCTGGTTTTTGTTTTGTTTTGTTGTTTTGAAATGCGTAGCTATAGTTTCAGGGTTAACGCACTTCTAAGTGTACATATGGGTATGCATGGAGGCAAATCAAAAACGTAACTCGTTGAAATATCCGCAACTGACACCAATGCAGTTAACATTATGGTTCCAATGTTCAGCCTTTAATTCACAAAAGTTACTACACTTTCTATTTACCAGTATATATGTTAATATATATATATAACTGATCGCAACGGAAAACAACGACATGTGCTATTATTGTTTACTATTACATCAAATATCAAAGCATTTCTAAAATAGAGTATATTACGGTAATAATAACACATAATTTTTGTCACCCAGATAACAATTGCCTAGTACGAAGACGATGATTAATAGATGTTACTCCTTTTCAACCTCAAAAAGTACCAACGGCGAGGCCATTACAAACAAAACCAATGCATTCGCCGTCTATTGCAGATAGCACATGTCTGAGTCAATTCTTTTTTCGAAGTTAATGAGGCCATTCCGCGCCTGAGGCTGCATTGTGAGGATCCGGAGTGTGTCCCAGCACCCCTGCCTAAGTTGGGACAAATTTTGAATCATAGCTGCAATTTCCAGCTATCTACCGAAATATATTTAATTTGTGTGTGGTCTTGTGCTGTGCGGGGAGGGGGACATAGAAGCACCCGGAGGAAACCCCACCTGTCCGGTATGGTGACCACCAACCAAACGCACATGCGCCGGGAGTGGGAAGCGAACTCGGGTCGCCGAGGTGAGAAGCGAGTGTGCCAACCACTGCGCTAGCCGGACAGCCGTCTAAGTCAAATTACATAATCGAATAACATTTATAGCCACTACAGGTAACCGTAATTTCCAACAGCATACAAATGAAATGCTGAGTTCTACAAATGCCTCGAGTAATTTGACAGTAATTTTAGTGCAGTTTAAATGCCTTCGACTGATATAATAACAATCGCATCTTGTTTAGAAAATGTTTAACAAACATTAACACATAACTATTTTCAAACTTTAACAAACGTGCGAATTGTGAATGACGCTTATTAAGAAGTATGTATTGCAAGACTAAATTCAAAACAATATTGTTATGTTGTCCATCTGGAAGGAATGTGTATCCATAAAACCACGACGGTGCTGATATTACGCCTATATAAACCATGCATTCTATAATTATATAGTATTTGAAGCGTTTTGGTGAACGTTAATTATAGATTAAACGTTGTAATTGTAAGCTTCATTTCGAATTTTGCTTAGCTGAAACAACTGCAAACAGAGACCTTTGTCAAGCTGTTCATCAGACTTAAGTTTGAAAATGATAAACCATAATCTATATAACTATGCTTCTTAAAATTTAATAATGATCACCTGTTGTACAGTCATTTTCAGGGTGTAGTATTAAAAAATAATTTTCAATTTATCGTTATTTATCGGCCAATAAACAACGATTTGGAGTTCTGATGCGTAGGAAATAAACCACGAGGGCGTTATCCCGAGTTGGTTAATAGTCACGCATCAGAACGACAAAGAATTGTTAATTAGCCGCTGAACAACGATAATGCGAAAATTATTTCGATTCTAATAAACATGATTTGACATATATTTTTGCAATTGTAATTGGAACTAAGTTTTAATATGCTCCGCTCAGAATCGGAACTTCTTTTTTTAAATGCGTTGTTTATAGGCAGTATAACAACGATAATTTTGTGTTTTTGTGTATAGAAAAAATAGTATCATGTTAGAATATTTGTTTAAACAACCATGTGTGCTTAACGCTTGGCATTATTATGAATATTGTCAATTTATTATTGATTCATGCACTTCTGCATTTTCCTATATATTTCAACAGTCATTTTGTCAGTTTAAAAATAAGATAGCTTGTGAAATAGTGATATCGAGGCTAATCAAATTTTGAGCAGTATATATTTATGTCAAATGTATCTTAAAGACATAGAAAACGTGTATTAAAAGGTTTTGACAGCGTTCACCGTTCGACATAGGTGGCGCAGTAATCAGAATGAACGAAGTGCTATAATAGTCACCTTGACAGACTAATGAAGGAAAATTAGTGTAGATACGTGATTTAACAACACCGAAGCATGTGTTTAACAAAGTAATAGAAGCCATTACACTCAATTGAATACTAGGTGAAAATGGTAATGAAGTTAAAGCCTGGGGCAAGGTACAGACAATTAAATTCAATGTTTGATCGATGGCACTGCGCTCAATCTTTTCTCAATTCATCTTCAAAGAAAAACGTGTAGATTTAACGTATTTTCCTTACAAAGATACTATTGAACGTATATGGAAATATTGTTGTTAAATTTCAAACCTACAACTTTATGTCGTGTGCATTTCTCTATTCATTCCTTATTCGAAATAAAAATGTTTAAGCCAAAACTAGAAGAAGCATAAACTGTCTACTAGGTTGAATTTGTAGACAGTATTACTTTGGATTTTCCCCATCATAAAAAAACGTGATGAACGTTTTACGGACACGATGTGAATTTGTGCCTCTATCTTGATTTCAATCATCTTCAGAGTTTTTTTTAAAACAACGGCATTTTAATTGAATGCGTTGAATAAGGGATTAAAACATCCAACTTGAAACAAATTACTAGCAAATTCATAAGCAATGTACATGTTTTAACACCAATCACGTGATTATTTTAAAGGTCACATTTTAAAGGTCACATCGTAATTTAAATTTAATATTTAGTTTACTGAATTTCAGGACATGTTTGCCAAGATCGAAACCAGTCGAATACGGGGTGATTATTGTGCGTTCCATTCTGTTCACACAACAAACAAAACAGCAATATTATATGTGTATTCCATTGCGGTTGTATTCACATATGATTGTACATAATCTCCGATTTTGTTTTTGCGAAATGCATTACATCACCGGTGTTCTGTTGCAATGCATTTTTATTATTTATTAGTTTTATTATGGACTTTAATTGAACCATACTTTTCTGTCATGTTTGAATGACGAAGCGTTTTCTTTAATAAACTTGGAGACTTTCAAACGACAAACTACTGCGGTTGCACGCACGACTTATAACGTTAAAGGTAATAAAAAATAATCATTTATTTATATACATTTCAGGTATTGACGTCAATGCAGTGAAGCTTAAAGTCGTTCAGAATGATTTAACTTGAATTTTAAAGATGCATATACAACGTTTTATATCGACCTGTTATCACCAAAGCATTAAAAAAAAAAATAAACTGTCATGAAAGAAGACCGGAAAAAATAGCAGCGGTTACCCAAATCATTTTTGACTGCAAGGCCGTCAGTTCATCTTAGCATATTTATATCGGATTTTTGACTGTCCAGTCGAAAAAAAAAGATTAAAGAACTCGCTAAATCCGCGTATTTTAACAAATGTACGTTTGAATTGAGACGTATCATATTACATAAAAAAGATGATAGACTTAGTTTAATATAACAAATTAGGAATATTGTTAAAATAATATAATAAATATTTGGTTTGAACTCTTCTTTACTATTTAAACACGAAATAAAAAATATATTAATTTATCTCTCATGGCAGTTAGCGTCGAAATAATGTTGTTAATATTAAGCTTATGAATGTATTACACTGTATTCATACATTATATTATATAAGATTGTGTATATGGGATTCTATACATGTGTAAGTTAATACTGTAAATAAGAATGGCGATATGAAACGATAATGATGATTGTGTGAGCTTACTGAATTATCTGACAAGTTCGATTAACATCGGATAAGTAAAATAGTGTTTGTATCTAAAGTATTTAACATATGGAATTTCTTTAAATATTGAAAAATATACGAAAAATGAAACCCATTTGATACAATTAACTTTGTTTTTATTGTCCTCAACAACAAGTAAGTTGCTATGAACCGCTTTGTAATGGACAGATAACGATCTTTCGTGACATGCTTTCTTTCAACCGGAGGGTAGGTATAAAAAGCTTCTACTTATGAGTCATTCAATAAAATACCAATAAAAAACCGCACTAATATGTAAAAAAAATATGAACGCTGACGGTCATTGAAGGCCGCTTCTACTGCCCACAACCCATAGAGCTTTAAAATAACAACATGTGTATCAAAATTGTGTGTGTACTTAATAGAACATTGCTGTGTCACAAATCTTCTCTAATCTTACTAAAAAGATATTCATCGAATTTTCAGCTAGTTGTACTTTCGATAGAGGAAAACTTGTAAACGTGTAAATTCGTTTAAAACAAAATAATATTACCCTTATACATGTACATCGTATATAGTAGCAGAATATTTAACCAGCGCCTATCAAGTTATGCTGACACCTTCTTAACGATTACTGTGTTAACGAACTACATAACAGTGGCTTAACAAGGCATAAATAGTCCCAGCGCAACCATTAAACTGAATTTTTAGTCCAGATTTAATTAAATCAGGTTGGATTTTGTGACGGTCCTTACCACAACATTATCAGTAATCTTAAAAGAGATCGATCATTCCAATCAATAGTGTCATTGTTGGTGATTGGAAATGTATCGATTAGACCTGGGTTTCCTTTCTAGCTCAGTTTTTAGTTGAAAATTGCATTAGGTTTGTTTGACCCGTTGCGCGAAGTGTTTGGAACAGCATGCCATGATGTATTATTATATTTTGTCTCATGATATTGAAAAACTATTAATTATTTGAATATGAATTGTAGAAATGCTACACGATTTTGATAAATTTATAATATCAACATGTACATCCTCATGGCACGATTTGTATTTAGTTTTGAGATCTACTTGCATTTGTCTTACAAAACAGTAATTCGTTACTAAAAATCGTCCAGATGGGCGTTATACATAACGACTTATATACACTATCTGAGGCGTGTCGTGGGAAAATCGGGCGTAATGCATGTGGGTAAAGTGTCGTCCTAGTTTAGCCTGTGCAGTCCTCACATGCTAATCCAGGACGGCACTTTCCGCTTTTATAATAGTTTCTGTTTCAAGGAAGTCTCTTCTACAAATAAATCCACTGCAAGCGGAAAGTGCCGCCCTGGATAAGCCTGTGCTTTAAGTCCGGTTTTCCCACGACACGCCTCATTCAGAGTAGTTATCGATATCTATATATAGACGTGTTACTTTCGTTTTCTTATTAAGTACATTGGCACATCAGGAAGATTAATTTGCTTAAAAATAAGTACATACCGTATTATCATAAAGGGCTCTTAAAGACGTCGCCAGATTATTCCTTGAATTATTGACTATAATAGTATATATATTTTGAGAGTCATAATACTAGTAGTATACATGGAGAGTTGAGAATAGGCAATGAGCCATGAAACTAGTGAGAACGCAATTGTGTTTTAATGCAGCTATATCAAACAGTATGACACCAGATACACAAGATCCATGGGCTACGCACATGCATCATGCGTAGATCTATACTCATACAAATGCATAAAGCTACACTAATACACATGCATCATGCATAGATCTATACCGATACACATGCATAAAGCTACACTCATACACATGTATCATACATAGAACTACACTGATACACATGCATAGCTCTATATGATACACATGCATAGATCTATAGTGAAACAAAAAAACATACATCTATACTGAAACACATGCATAACTCTATATTGATACACATGCATAGATCTATAGTGAACACACAAACATAGGTCTATACGATATACATGCATAGATCAATACTGTTTCACATGCATCATCCATTGATCTATAGAGATCCACATGCATCATCCATTGATCTATAGTGATACACATGCATAGATCTATAGTGATACACATGCATCATCCATATATCTATAGTGATACACATGCATAGATTATAGTGATACTCATCCATAGATCTATAGTGATATGCATGGCTAGATCAATAGTGATACACATGCATCATCCATAGATATATAGTGATACACATGCATAGATCTATAGTGATACTCATCCATAGATAAATAGTGATACGCATGCGTAGATCTATAGTGATACACATGCATCTATATTTAAGTGATACACATGCATAGATCTATAGTGATACTCATCCATAGATCAATAGTGATACGCATGCGTAGATCTATAGTGATACACATGCACAGATATTTAAGTAATACACATGCATAGATCTATAGTGATACACATCTGTGGATCAATAGTGACACACATCCATAGATCTATAGTAATTCACATCCATCGATCTATAGTGATACACATGCATCATCCATAGATCTATAGTGATGCACATCCATAGATCTATAGTGATACACATGCATAGATCTATTGTGAAACACATGCATCATACATAGATCTATAATGATACACATGCATCATCCATAGATCTATAATGATAGACATGCATACATCTATAGTGATACACACGCATCATCCATAGATCTATGGTGATGCACATCAATAGATCTATACAAATACACATGCATCATACATAGATCTATAGTGATAACGATCCATAGATCTATAGTCATACTCATTCTCAGATCTACACGTATATATATACACAAGTTCAATACAAGTTAAATGATAAGTGTTCAACTAGCAATGACACACTGACTCGCACTTGCTGCACAATATGACCAAATATACTATTCATTCTTGAGCATTCAATATGAAGATCAAAATGAAAGAAACCGTGAAACAGACACACACAAAAACGTCTCAAACATTATTCATGAACACAAACCAATGAAAATGAAATGTAAATACTTATATATGAAAATGCTCTTACAGTAATTTTCCAGAAAACTTGCTTAGCCCGTTGAAACACTCGTCGCTATCCATGTTCGTTCGTTTCAAAACAATGTCACGGGAATGAGCAATATACATGTTTTAAAATTACGTAATGCTTTGCACGGGAATATCGGGGAGAGCGTTCCCATTGAGTGAGTACATGTATTAGACTGGCTACCGGCTAATATCTCAATTTACACTGGTTATCGGGCACGTAGTCCGAGCTCATTTATATGGTAATGACATTTCTTGAAATGGTGACACGGTATTTTTACCATTTCAATGCTCCAAATCCGGTATTTAAACGTTAATGCTGATAGTTGGAACACTATTATTACGGGTACCTTGTTAAAGAAACTTCAACGAAAGAGTTTCATAATTTTGTTTTTATAGTACAACATTACAAATCATGATAATTTACTAAATGATTATATACTGACGTTTGTCATGATCATGAGGGTGTTGATAAATATAATAATGATGATAATTGTGACCATGATGACAATGATGATGATGATGATGATGATGACGACGACGAAGACAATGGTGATAATGATAATGATGATGATGATGAAAAAGAAGAACACATTAAAGAAGATGATGTAGAAGAAGATGCTGCTGCTGATGCTAGTGATGATTATGATAATGATGATAATGATGATGATGATGATGACAACGATGATGATGATGATGATGACGAAGTGATGGTTCAACGACGACGATGATGATAATGATGATGAAGAAGAAGAAGAAGAAGAAGATGATGATGATGATGATGATGATGATGGTGATGATGGTGATGGTGATGATGATGATGTCGACGAGGAGGAGGAGGGCGATTGATGTTATGATAATCGGGTGTCGAATAAAATCTTTGCAAAACATTACAAGTGCATAATTTAACATTCTCAAAATCTCTGTCCAGTCACATAAATTATGTACACATAAATGTTTAAACAATGCCACTATTGAAGAAAAGTTTCAGAATACAATGAGCAATAAACTGGCGTCTACACGCTACTGATTTTGATTTTAATTTTTAACTAAATGATAAATTGCCGGAGTCGTCGACAAAGCGTGCAGTTATTTGCAGGGAAATGTTTCAACTACATTATTAAAACTGCGTATACTGCATGCAACGTCGTAAAGTTCAGAAACGCATCGCATTTAATAGCTTTTTTTTCATTTTTTTTAAATATATAATACGTGTCATTTCTATTGAATATTCTGAACAATAATGTATACACTGGCTATATAGATAGTTTGCTTATATACAGACTTATGATAGCACACTTAATCGTTTTGGAAAATTTATAAATCGTCTGTTGAGAGCCAGACGGGCCTAACAGCCTTCTTTGCTGATAGGACCTTTTGGCTTTCAATGGACGAAATAATGTATTTTCTGGTTTGTCTACATGAAGATATTCCCTATATAAATATAATATCATGCAGTGAGTAATATATAGAATCCCATCAATTGGAATACACTAAGAATTAATCAATTAGCATATATGACCTAAAAAGACTTACGACACCATATGATATTCATAGTAAACTGGTTTTAGTATGAAATTTTGACTAAATTTTGCCCTGAAACATCTAATTTTTTACACTATGGGCAATGTTAAAATACACTGTGTGCTTAAACTTATTTTCAGAAAAATTGCCTACTTACAACAGGACGCGCAGTTCCATATTCATTCCAAAATAATTCAGCCTTTGATGTCTCAATCATAATGTGACTTTTTCAAGCACCATTCAAACACGCTCACAGGCACGCACAGAAACTGTGTTCCCAAAGACACCATTCACACACGCTCACAAGCACTGTGTTCCCAAAGACACTCAACTGGTGGATATCCCTAGTTTTGGCGATGACCCCCCACCCCCCTTGTGTATGGAAAACCCTTTAAAATGAAGAATGCACTTATAATTACCATATGGAAGCGGTGCACAAGTGTTTGGTGAACCCGCATTTATGAAAAGTTGTGGGAACATTGGACTCGCGCGTACGCAAGCACGTGCGCTATCACGGACAGAAACATATAATCCGACTATATTACCACCATAACCTCTAAGATTCATAAATGTTCTTTACTAATAAACGTGACTCATACATGTATATATTCGGTAGGGCAAAACAGCACCTCGCACGGTATACAGACATCCTGTTGACCGAGCATTAAACCGATGCGAACTTTGATAACTTAATGCTTCATTATCCAACCATGAAAACATATTCTTCGTATTCGGTGTATTTCAGATTTCTAACCTGCCAAAAAGGGGGCTGTGATTTCATACAATATCATCCAATCGTGAAATTATCCATCACTTTGTGAAAAGTATTTTCCCATACTGAGGTGGTGGTAAACTGTTTAATAGCTAGTTGGCGAAAATTGATACATACCTTTTGAAATGCATAATTCAGACTGCTGCAATGTATATAATGAAGTCGTTTATCAAATGCATCGGCTGTTACGTACACATTCAATTTAGGTCAAAATAAAACGTTCTTTCAAAAACTCGAGGGACGCTTTGTTCGCCGTAACAAGCGATCAATGTGATACGGGTTTGTTAAACTACTGCTAGGCGAAAAATAGTATTCGTTTTGTAGCAGATTTCTTGAGAGAAAATTACTTGTACATGCCATGCATAAGAATTCTTTGAATGGTAATGCGATGTTTCTGTTATAACTGTTATAAACTTATATAACTCAAGGTTATGATGCGTAATGTTCAATTCAATTTTAATACTTTTAAATATTCGTATTATGGAAATATAACAAGTGACTAAACATTCGTGAGATGAAAACAAATTAAACATATAAAAGATCCATTATTAAAGTCCATTTACGTGACCAAAGATTAGCGCATTGTCATACATTCATTGCAAAATATTGATTATTAGCAATGTCCATTAAGTTAGATATGACTTATCAAATATAAGTAAGCCAAGTGGTCTGAATTAGTCAAATCGCATTATGCTGGGCGTTTAACATGTTAAATGTATGACGAAGTTTTACATTCAAACTTTAGCAAATATCATGTTGGTAGTTTCAACGTGCACCATGTGAGTGATGTCAAATAATGGCACTAGAAAATGAAGCAACTGGAATATAAAGAAGTCAATGGCGAAAGAAAATAAAATAGGTACAACTCAGGTCTTGAAAGATGAAAATCAGAAATGAGGCGCGTCGAGGGAAAACCGGTATTAATGCATGTGCGTAAAGTGCCGTCCTGGATTAGCCTGTGCGGACTGCACAGGCTAATCCGGGACGACACTTCACGCACATACATTAATTCCGGTTTTCCCACGACGCCCCTCATTAATAATAAAAATACTAATTTGAACGAACATGGATTTGAACGGGCTCAAGCCCTAAGAATAGGACTATTCGTAAACGCAGTATTTGTCTTTATCTTGAATACGGAATAATGGAAATAAAATCTTACATTGGACAATCGTTGTCAATAGTTAATATTATATTATTCCTTACATGTGAGACTATATGCACGTATTAGTGGCATCCCAATGGCAAGTATGTTAGAATTAACTTACATTCAAAACAAAATATTATGTTTTCATAGAGAAAAGCTATTCTGTATAGTACAATCCAGTTAACCGAGGTTTGTCATAAATTGATAAAAATCCGTTCATTAAATGAAGAAGAAAAATGCCCTCTTTGTGATACGTAACCCTATCTGCCCTCTTTTGTCCAACAGCGATTCTTCTTGTTTGAATACAATCGAATCTGACAGCTCTACCAACCCTGCAAACTTAGAGGCCTAGTTTAAGGAATGTCTGGCCTGTCCATGGGGGTATTCCACTCCGTGTATTGGTCCACCATAAAATGTCTTATCATTCATTATCTCTAAACTTTTCGCTCAGCTGACATAACAATGGCTAAGTGTATGTCAAAAGTGTATGTTGGTATAAAGTATTACTGCAGTTATATTTGTAAATGTTAACTGCCGTTACAACTTTATAACTGCAGTCATAAAATTGTAACTGCGGTTACAATTTTATAACAACAGTTACATCTATATTTAGCTAGCAGGCGTATATGTACTTTTGACCCAAAGGGTACGCCATTCCTCTTCAGCCGTGTATTGATATCAACTGATAAAGGTCGTCACACTGTGTCCACACTGTGACCACAGCAGGGTGCCAATACACAGGGGTATAATACCCCAGAATATTTTTAATTTTTTTTTGGGGGGGGGGGGGAGTCAAATATAGAAGGATTAAACTAGGCCTTTAACAATAGCTAGACCCCGTCACCTCCAAATCTGAAGTGAATTCCCAAAAAGCAATGCATGATTTCTCTCCAGTAGTAAAGAATAATGTGTAAGAACGGAATTGTAGAATCTGAAATATTTCAACAGGCGTGATTACATGTATTATGATAATTACTGTTGTGCGATAGCGGAATACCGGCAACAGCAAAATGGTTTTATAATTCGCAACTCAGACGCAAAAGTCAAATCATAAAAGATAGAAGATGTGATTATTGTTCGAACTTTTAACCCGAATGTGTATTTCAAACAAACATTCCTTCGTTTCATTGTAGTAAAGTTAGTTGCACACAATACCGATAATATCTTATGACACTAATATATGATGATTATTATTATTATGTGGCGATGGTATGTGATTTAAATATGACATTTGGCATTTACACTGAAGTGAACGCAACTGTTTTTTGTTTAGATAAATAATACGTATGTGTAGAAATACTCTAAGGTCAGCTCACAACCTCAGCCCATGAATGTATTGATACACCGGTGTAAACAAACAACAGATCATGGACAAATTACATCATTCCAATCATTGCAACAATGCTATCGTTTTAATAGGCATGTTTCAAGATATGCGGTGATATTGCATGCCACTGTCATAACGGTTGAATATCCAGTTCAGATTTAAGATACGAGTACATTCTGTTATGCACTAAATATTTTCAAAGACGCACAACAAAAGGTCCCTCGGGCTGTTTGATCTTTGTTCGATGGACATGGTCGATCAGATAAAGCATACCCGTGTATTGTCACGTGTCTAAGAATATCTGATTATGGCCATGGTTCGCTCCGTCGATATATGTGAAAACCAAAAACAGACCGACGCAGATTCGACGATAACGTTTCAATTGCCTATGGTGTAACTACTTTGAGGTATTTTAACGTAAAAATACTCAAGATACCGCACAAAAACTAATTGAACACAGTAGATATTTTTAATTGAAATAGACTCAGAATTCTCGTCCATCTTTTGAATTCAATTAGTGAAATATTTAATACACGAAAACATTTTCTTAGAATTGTACAATGGGTAAACATTTTCTTCATATTTATATCCTGTCACCAAGTATTTTTCCCTCTACCCATAAATTATGCACGAATTACCTTTCAAAATAATATTTGTAACACCTGCATATATATCTTAAAAGAATTAAGAAAGGAATAGATGGTAAGAAGGCATTTACCAGAAGCGATATGAGTTTGTAAGATTTTAAATAAAACAGTACGCATACTGCCAACCAAATATATCCAACATTATGAGGTAAAACGGTATACATTCTAGTAACAAAATAGGATCTCAAATAGTGAATACTAGTACTGAAGTTGAAACGGTTATGTTACTGAATGTGGTACTATTATTAAACAAGACAAAACAGTGTGGTAACGTTAAATTAACAATAGTGTTATCAAAAGCATAGATGGAGGTCAGAAACCACTAATTAGTGTCGGAAGCCTACCCATGCTATGTTGATATCAATGTCAATATTTGTGTTTTAAGTACATGTTTTGATGGTCAAATAAAAGGGTCAGTATTTTGGCACAAACATTTAAAGGTGGACCATCAACAATCCACCTGTGCATTAAAACAACAGGTGTTTGTAGATAAACACAATATGTATACATGCACCACAATGAACGTTTAGATTGGAAATTGTCACGTTCTACTGCAATTTTCATAAAAGAGACGTGTTGTTTGTAGCCTGGGTATGTTCAATCGGAAACTTAAAGTGAATTAAAACCTGTCTTATGCTTATGTGGTCGGCTATTCGTTAAGTTGCACATAAAAGCTCTCAGCATGTTTTTCAATTATTAGGATTAAATCTGATCATTCAATAGTACTACCCGTGGGGAGCAAAGAATGGCAAGCTAGTTTCATTTGGGTCACTTAAACCTTTCCCAAACGGTCAAAAGTTTAACGATAATTTCCAACAACAGAGGCCAATAAAATATTTGCTTTTAAAGAAATTTCTACAGGAAATTGCGGTTTGCTGTTAAGGGACACGACATCCCCAAAATATTAAGTTCATCGCAAACCACCAACAAAAGGGGTCGGTTGAATATTGACTTTATGGAATTCCTCGGGTAAGGAACACGTCGCCTCTTAATTTTATAATTATAATGATAATTTATATTTAAATCATTGTGGATGGTTGCAAATATCTTTCGCAAAGTTTGTACTAACGATCAGTATGTTTATCCTTATAAATTATACCCCTAGTCCTAGTATTTCCACGTTGTTCTGAATGTAGACCACATTGAAATTATCTAGATTCCCTATATGTTTAGTTATACTTTTCGACATTTTTGTTAATACCGATGGCATTATAAAAGATCTTGCGTTGTTGTCGATATGTATAACTGTACAACACCTTTCGAAGTAATTCACACGTGGGACTATTTTAAAGTGTAAAACAATTCCAGCAACAACACCATAAAGCTATCATAGATGTCGCAACCTGTCGTCTGAACTGAACGCTAGCCTACACACTTAAATGTTAACTCAAACCAATTTGAATATAAAGTTAAATTTACTTAAAGCACACACATTTAATGAAACGCTGTCTCGTTCCGTATTTTAATTACGACATTTATCATAATTAATGATTATGTACACTACGTCGATGCATAATAATTAACCTTTTGCGAAATAGATTAAATCATGGTATTTTATACTTTTTCGAAATATATTTAATCGTGGAATGTTATACCATATGCATATTCAGTATCTTAGAATTAAACACTTAAATAATAACCTAATAAGTCAATGATTGGTATTATTAATAACTGATGCCATGCATATCCGAAACTTGGTCAAGTCCAAGTCAATCTGTGAAGTCTACGATATTTGAGTACGAATTAAATCATACGAAATAAACATGTCCTGACCCTAAATATGTATAAATTATGAATGCTATGTAAAGTAGTATTGATTTTATTTTTGCATTGAATATAGCCCTAAGCCTATTGGTTATTCTACAGTAACTATTGAATATAGCCCTAAGCCTATTGAATATTCTACAGTAACTGTTTTCTACTGTTCACTGGTCCAAACATATCGACACGTTTGTGCATGTGGAACCGATGTACATACTTGCATAATACATATTTAATTAATATATGCATAATAATCGCTTGTAATATACATTGTACTTTGGTCAAAACATGCCATTACTTTATCCATGTAGATACACTTTACATACATAGCTACCACATGTATTCAATACATGTATGTAATAAACTTACTATACTGACCATATGTTAAATACGGTGTGTTTCTGTGTAAACTTAAAACTATCGTTTTATCCACCTGGAATCTTTGTACCTTATTCAATTTCTGTATAGACTGGCTAGATGTAATTCTTTGTGAAAAACATGCATCGCTGCTTTACATACCTCTTACGTATAACTAATCTATATACTGGCTACGAAATATATACAGGCTTCGTATTGAAGACTATTTTTTTAAAAGCACTAGTTATGTCTTCCAATCACATACTAGTATATCCACAATTCCCACACATCACATATATTATCTTAATATAACAATACCTCATATGTATTACACATAAATCCAACCAGTTCTTATTTATATGACGCACATTGAACTTAAGTAACAAACAGTATGTATACTACGATTACACCAATCAACTAACTTGGAACGCACGAGCGAAAAAAAAACATACATACATATATCACAGAGTAATACATCCTAAATGAACGTCATTCGTCCTACCTTGAGGATACATTTACACTCATTCTAAAATTACTCCGACCAGCAAAACCAGGAAAACCCGTTAGTCCAGTTTTCTATGCAAACTAAAGTTAGATCCCAGAACAGGTTTCACAACTCAGCGACTACGAAGTCCGCCGTTGCGTAATGAATCGCTACGCTTGTCACCGCTCGAAACCTTGAAGCCGTATTGACAAGGTCCATCGCGTTTGTATAGTGCGTATTGAACGAAGACGCTTTTAGAAAATGGATGTTGGATTTTGATCAACAGGTACAAATTGGCGACGGCGAAGTCTCATGTATACCGCTTGTTAAACAGAAGCAATAAAGCATGTCCAATATCCGCACAGTCCTGTATTTATACTAAAATTAAGTCAAATATTTTGTTAACAAAATAGGCTCGCCACGCATGAAATATTGTCGTACAATTTTAACTGCGTATGAATTATTCTCAGTGATTCAAACACTGATTTCTTTTAATGTAATTAATGTATGTTGTTAAAATCGGTGGGAGCGTTTACGAAATGAGTAATTTAATACACTAATATTAAACTTTAGTGTTGTGGTTTGCCGATCCCGTATTGCTTTAACGATACAATACAATTCAATGTTAAATTTAAATAAAACCACCTACAGTGGATTTCGTTTGCGCATAGATATGTAGGGCCATATTCTTCACAAATCATAGTTTTCACATCTGTGAAAAATATGACCTCATTCTTCACAGGTGTGAAAACTTAGATCTTATTATTCATACATCACAGTTTTATTCTTTACAGTTTCTGTGAAGTTTCTGATCGCATTCAGTTTTTGATATGCAATGAAATCATATTCTTCTGTCATCCTCACGCATACCCCATTTTTGGCCAATCACATTGTTCACACTTTAAAATGTGACAATCAAGATCCTATTATGCACAGGTGTGAGAAAACTGTAAAAACTATATAAAAAAATTATCCGACATAGCTACATAACGTGTTGCTTCATTTTCGTTTTGTTTTATACACTAAAGTAAAAGCACTTGCGTTTCCCTGTATGTCAAAGATTAAAATGAAATGTGCTATAAATAATATTTTTAGAAGGCGATTAGAATATAATCATTTAATTTCATTATTTAGCAGAATCAAATTAGATATTTTAAAAAAACTGTTAATATTGACGCAATGGTAACACCTATAATCACTTACGGCTGTGAAGTCTGGGGTATATATGATCTGCTTGAGGTAGATAAATTGCAGTACAAATTTTGTAAGCATATACTTGGGGTTCGTCAACAAACATCACATGCTGCTGTACTAGGCGAACTTGTCCGCTTCCCATTTTCTGTCATATGCAAAGAAAGAGCCCTGAACTATTGGTGCAAAATCATGAAATCACAGAACACTTTGATTTTTTAAGTATTTAATAATGTAACCACTGATGAAGCTTGCATCAATATTGATAGTAAATTTTGTTGGTCAAATGCTGTTGAAACTACACTTGATCTACTCGGCTTCAGTAACCTGTGGTTGTACCAAAATCATGATATCAATTATACGTATATGTTGAAACATGCATTCAGAATTATTTTGAACACAACTCTTAAAACACTCACGTCCATAGGCATTTGATAGTGTCCCGCCTGATTTGGGGTTTTTATGTACGCATTCTACTGCGACGGGAATGAAGGTGAATACATTTTTAATTACATTCGTCAAAAGCGAAAAAAAGCACGCTCCGGCGATTCAACATAATGGCTTTTTATTCACCTTTCACAGGCGTTTGCTGATAGGAGATTATAAGGCGTAAAAACATGTTTGTTTCAGGTAACCCGACCTACCCTAAAAAAATGCCCCGACCCTAGAACATTTTATTGGGTTTGTCAGATTGATTTTTGGTTTATTTACCTTTTTCAATAATTAAATGTGTTTTTGGATAAATAAGTGTTTTGTTTTGATAGTATCCACTTATAGACAATGTTTAAGGATATCACTGTTACGTTTTGAATATTTATTCAGTTTTAGAATCTTCAAGTTGACGATTTACCAAATAAAATAAAAAATAAATAAAAAATAAATCCCGACCTACCTACCCTAATTTTTTGGGGCATATTACCTGATACAAACATATTTTTTTACGCCTCATTAAAAGGTTACCCTTTAGTCCTGACATTCAATTTACAAAGCATACGGGTACAATAAAATGCAGTTTACACATCGATGCTCAATGGTGTCTCAAAATTGTGTTAGGAAATTTATTCGACATGTCAACATTTGGTTGATGATTCGATAATGATGTTGTTTGAAAAATCTGTGCAATGGGTTATGTGTGTTAAGATATTCGATATAGCAGCTTTTCAGCGGTTTGAATAAATGCTTTTCAAGATAATCGTTAGAAGAAATCTTTAGTTGAAAGTATTTATATTGATCACCAAAACAGTGGCTCAGACCAAAAACACATTCGGAAATGGTTGATATACACATGCGATGATTTCGTCAAAATGGCTGAAGTCTCCGAATATCTATAATAAGTCTATTCGAAATAATAAAACATAAGCTTATGCTAAAAAGTATACATGCAAATCGACATGGAAAACTATTCTACACAAAGCTTAACTTGAAATAATTTATGAATTTATGAAACTGAATGCATTTATTCCATATTTATGTACTTGTAAATACAAAGTCGTAATAAAACTAGTTGTGTTCCCATTTTCATGTTTTGATAGAAGTTTTTGTTCCATTTAGAACTTTGCGTCGAGATTCATCAGGAAATTATTGGGCGTAGTTCCTGCAGTTATTCCATCAAAATTACTTAATAATAATAATAATAGTGGTAGTAATAATATAAAAAAAAAAAAAAAAAAAAAATTATAATATTAATAATTATTATTATTATTATGATGATGATGATGATGATGATGATGAAGATGATGATGATGATGATGATGATGATGATGATGATAATAATAATAATAATAATAATAATAATAATAATAGTAATAATAATAATAATAATCATAATAATAATATTATTATTATAATAATTTACAAAGGGTTCAAAATTGTTCTTGATACTTCCTGTTAAAAAATGCTTCATCAACACAAAAAACTACACATTTATGTTACAATTATTATTTAAGAAATAATATTCGATTTTGAGTTGTTTATCTGTCAATAAACAACGAGAGCCTTAGCCAGTATTGACCATCTGTTCGAAAAAAAAGGTTGCTTATTTTTAGATAAACACCGAGGAGGTGCAATGCAAGTAGTCGGTAGGGGTCGACGTGTTTTTTGAGCGCCCGCAAATATGTGATTAATTCATGTACAAAAACTAATAAAACAGGTGGATTTTTGGAATTAGAATACATAGTGTTACCAAAGTGCTATAATTTGTGGATGTTATCAGCGGATAAAGTTGTAAAACAAGGTACTTTTTAAAAGTTATTTATTAAAATCATATGTTTCCTTTGTAACACTAACAACGTATCCAAATCTTTTGTGCGAATTCGTGAGATGTTTTCACCACCGTCAACTTAATCCAGTAAGTGGATAATTTGTATACTACCAATACCATGAACTGAACAGCACACCAATTAAAGAGTACAATCAATTCAGTTTTAAATTGGATTAAAGATCCTAGCAGTAAATTTGTATACCACATGTCAAAACAGGATAAGAAAACAAAATGGGGGCAGAAACGCACAAAAGACGAAGCTTCCCCTAACTTTTCAAGTGCTCAACCAGATAAGTGCATGATAATGTCAAACCAGTGACCGGAAGTTCCAGCAGGTGTGCAGATGAGCTGTACATTGCCTCCCATACAAACGGTTTACGGAGGACAATACTTTCCACCGCACCTCCAATTCATAACGCCACAACATGGGGCTTTCCAGGGGTATCAAAGCACAACACCATATCCAGTTTCTCCGCAAACACCAACAGAAAACCAAATGCAACCACCCCAGTGGGCAACTGGATTGATGGAATACATCAAAAGCATAAAAATATCAGTGTCAAAAATGGACGGAATTGAAAAGTTACTGAACAAACTGAGCACAAAAGTAGAAGCATTAGAGCTAAGTGTTAAGTCCATCGAAACCCGTACACAAGAGGTAGAGACAGTTTATTAGCAATGAACTAGAAGACACGAAACAGCAAATGCACTCAACTCTGAAAAAGCTACAGAAAATAAACAAACATTACAAAGAATTAGAAGCAACAGTACAAGATATCAAAATCCAAACGAACGAGAATGAGCAAAAGACGAACGACTTAGAAGCCAGAAGCATGAGAGAAAATCTCTTGTTTTACGGGTGTACTGAAACACCGAATGAAAAGTGCGAAGAAATCGTAAAGACTATGATATCAGAAAAGCTCGGAATTGAGGAGAACATCACCTTAGACAGAGTTCATCGTCTTGGTAAACCAAACAACGGAAAACACAGACCGATATTGGCCAAATTCCACTATTACCAGCAAAGAGAATTGGTACGAACAACAGCAATTACCAAAACACGCGAGCTCAAAACAGCCGGAATGGGCATCGGCATCCAACAGACCAAAGCGGTACTCCAACAAAGACGAGAAAAAAGCGCTATATTCAACCGTGAAAAAGGCGCCGGAAAACAGGTGAAATGGGCCGGAGCAAAACTGCTATCCCTTGTCAACGCAAGCAGCCAGTTCAAAGAGGTCACGAACTAGGACAAGGAAGGGAAGTTACGCATTTTAGCATGGAGTATTAATGGACTTTTAAGAAAAATCAATGATGCTGACTTTTTAGAATATGTTCAAAATTATGATCTAATTTTACCATCTGAAACCTGGACAAATAGCAAACAATCAATAAATCTCGATATAGATGGATACTCTAGTTTCCATCTGCACGGAAATAAACATTTTGGTACCAAAAAAGGTCGCTATAGCGGAGGACTTGCAATATATTACAGTAAAGAGTTGACATATAATATATCCGTTGTAGAAACCAACCAAAATAGAATAGTGTGGTTAAAAATAGACAATAAGTTGCTGTGTGTGTGTTTCGAAGTTCATGAGGTCCTTCCCCGCCTGAGGCTGCATTATGTGAGGACCCGGAGTGTGTCCCAGCACTCCGACCTAATTAACTTACTAGAGACTCACGAAAGTTGGGACGAATTTTGAATCATATCTGCAATTTCCAGCTATTTATTTTTAACTGAGATATATAATTTTGGTGTGGTCTTGTGCTGTGGGGGGAAACCGGAGTACCCGGAGGAAATCCCACCTGTCCGGTATGGTGACCACTAACCAAACTCACTTGCGCCGGGAGTGGGAAGCGAACCCGGATCGCCTAGGTGAGAAGCGCGTGTACCAACCACTGCGCTAGTCGGACAGCAGACAATAAGTTGTTTGCTCTAGGGTCAGATATATATTTGTGTCATGCTTATATTCCACCTGTTAATTCAAAAGTTCTAATTGACCAAGATTTTGATTTCTTTGATGAAATCGAAAAAGGAATTGAAAAATATGGACAACTTGGTAAAACATGCATTACAGGTGATCTTAATTCCAGACCAGGTAATTTGTCAGATATTCTTGACTTTGATAAATATCTTGACTCTTTGAAAGATCTAGATACATAAAATACCAATAACTATTTTCCAATATTACGCAACAATCCAGACAAGGTCATTGATAACAATGGAAAAAAACTGATTAACCTATGCAAATCCACTAACCATATAATTGTAAATGGACGTCTTAACAATGAGCAAGAAAATCTATTTACATTCTCGTCAACCCGAGGCATGAGTATAACTGACTATTTAAGTGGAAATACAAACGATGTCGATCTCGTAAATGAATTTCAAATACTCGACTGGAAAAACTTTTCCGATCAAGCAGCTATTTATTTCTCAATAAAATGTAATACAAACACTAGAACTATACCACCTGACGAATATACAGAAGAAACTAAGCTTGTTTTCAACGCGAGTTTGGTTGAACAATTTTAAGAATCTTTAAAAGAAAATATCAGTTCACTAAATGACTTACATAATGAAAATATAAACCGTGAAATAAAATGTATCACAGACTGTATATATGATAATGCGGTCAAAATATTCGGAAAAACAATCAGTTCGAATCACAATCAAAGTAACCACAACAAATCACGTTCTCCAAAATGGTTTGATAATAATTGTTACACGACGAAGAAAAATTTCAAACGCGCGCGAAACGTGTTCAACAAATCTAAAACTGATGAAAATAGAAATCATTTGTAAAAATGAGAATTCTGTACAACAAAACAAGAAAAAAAGCTAAAGCTAAATACAAACTATCAGAAGGAAAAAAGCTTGAAAATACCGCTTAATCAAACCCAAAACAATTCTGGAAATCTCTTTAAAAAATGCTATAAACGGATGTCAAACACGGATGACAGTCCAAAATTAGATGACCTGTATACGCATTTTAATAATTTATTAGGCGAAACAGCCCACACAAATAAACGACAATATAAATTTCACTGAAACAACAGATAATGATTTAAACAAAGAATTCACCATGAACGAAATAAAAGCTGCCGTTTTCCATCAAAACAATAATAAGTCATGTGGTCCAGATAATATAACTGCAGAAATAATTAAGTCATCATTTAACATATTAGCACCACATTTACTTTTAATATACGAATAAACTGTTTAAAAATGCCGAATATCCGGAAAGCTGGGGTCTGGGGTATATAGTTCCTATATTTAAAGGCGGGAAATCAAACGAAGCAAACATCTATAGAGGTATAACCTTAAATAACATTTTAGCAAAGATATACTCACAACTACTACTTAATCGTCTAACAAATTGGACAAATAAACACGAAAAAAATCATTAACTGTCAGTTTGGTTATCAAAAAGGAAAAAGTACGACAGACTGCATATTTATACTCCACGCAATAATATCAAAAATAATTAATTCAGGACAAAAATTATACACTGTTTTTATTGATTATCAACAATGTTATGATAAAATAAATCACACACTGTTTTGGCAAAAATTAATGTCAGAAAATGTAAGTTCAAAAATGATAAATGCCCTAAAGGCTATGTACAGTGTCGTTAAATCCGCAATTAAATTTAATCACAACTTGTCTGACCCTATCCTTATACACCAAGGTGTGAAACAGGGTGACTCTAGTTCATCATTGCTGTTCATGATGTTCGTAAATGACATATTGAACCACATAAACACAGACGTAGATGACTTATTCACTATTAACGAACTAAAGTTATTTCTAATACTATATGCTGACGACCAGATACTTTTTGCAACCTCCCTAACAGCACTACAAACCATGCTTACGAACATAGAGACATACTGTAACACGTGGAAATTGAAAATTAATACAGCCAAAACAAAAGTTTTAATTTTTGAAAAAGGAACACGCTACACGAATGTTAATATCTTCCTATACGATGAAAAACTGGAAGTAGTCACTTCTTTCAAATATCTGGGAGTATACTTCTTTAAAAATGGTAATTTCAATAGAACACAAAAATGTATAGCAGACCACGCCTCGAAATCAATGCACCGACTATTCTCAGTGTTCAATAATTACGTGTTTAGCACAAACAGCAAACTAAAACTTTTTTATATCCTTGTTGCGTCCGTATTAAATTACTCATCCGAAATATGGGGAACTGCGCGGGCAAACGATATAGAAGCCGTGCATACAAAATTTTTAAGAAAAATACTATGCGTCAATAAGTCAACAAATCTTAGCGCGTTATATGGAGAATTAGGACGAATCCATTCAAAGCAATACAGAAAATAAATATTATTAAATATTGGTTTAAACTGATTTCGTCAAATAAAAACAGCGTAATTATAATCATATATAACATGCTAAAAAACGATGCGAATAACGGTCATACATATAACAATCAAAACTGGGCTTGTCACGTGAAAACCATTCTCGAAAACATTGGCATGTCTGACCTATGGATTAACCAAAACATAACCGAAGCGCAGTTAATACAATGCAAACAAAGAATACTAGACAGTTATACACAAACCTGGCATAGCGAGGTAAACAATTCTCCACGCCTATCTTCTTATTGCTTATTTAAACAAAACTTAACACTAGAAACGTATTTAGACAATGTAAATGAAAAAAAAAAATCGCCTTAAGTAGGTTACGGTTATCATCACATAATCTAGAAATAGAAAGAGGACGATATCATAATATTGACAGAGAAAATCGTAAGTGTAAATTTTGCAACATGAACGCAATAGAATATAAGTATCATTTCTTGTTAGTCTGTCCAATATATACACACATTCCTTGTTAGTCTGTCCAATATATACACACATTAGAAAAAAAACTCCTAAAACAACATTTTTGCAGGTGGCCAACAATTTCAGAGTTTAAAAGATTAATATCCAGCGAATATAAAAATGAAATAATAAGTGTAGCGAAGTTCATTTATGAAGCAACTAATTTAAGACGCCAATTAGAACGTAATTAAAACATCGTTTACCAGTAAAATTTTAAGTATCCTAGTCATAAACTACGGAACTACTGATTTTTATTTCACGAAAACATGTTTGATTTTTTAATCTTAAATACTTCCTCCTATTTGTATTTAAATAATATATGAGCAATAATGTTTGTTTCTCTCCAATTATAGATTTATTCTCTTTACTTCTTGTCAATAAAAATATAATTGTTGTTTAACCATTTTATTAGTCAGTTATACGTTCCACTTCTGCCATTACTTGTAAATATTTATACTTATTCATATTATGTAGGCTTTGAGCTTGTATAAGCTTTATTGATGAATAAATGTTGTTGTTGTTGTTGTTGTTGTTGATAAAGCGAAAATTATTTCGATTGTACAATATAACAACGAAAATTGCGCGTGTCATGTTAGAATATTTGATAAACAACGACGCAGTGCTCAGTGTTGTTCGATAATTTTCAGTAAGATTTTTTGAAAATAGGCGACAGCACATTCTGTGTAGGCGTGCAGACATAATTACTGTAAACGCGACAGTGAACCGTTCGCTGGGATCGGTTTCTCATAAGTCATATTTTATTTGAAGTTTATTTTAATATTTCATTGCACAGTCAAGCGCGCGCGCGTTTTGTTGAGATGAGTATCATGCAGCGTGCGTGACTGGTCGTCAGTGGCAACGGCGGTGTCACGTGGTCATGTGATCGTGTGATTATGGGTGTTTCTAACCACTCGTTGGACAAGTCGTAAATAATTATGTTTTGATAAATAAAGGAAGCCCGACTGAGCAAAATGTTGAAAGCAGAAGTGATGCGTCAATCGAGTAACGGTCGCAGTGGCGTAATGAATTATGGTGTCCACCTTGCGATCGGGAGATCGCGAGTTCAATCCCGGCAAGGGAAGAGTTCGAAAGGTTTTCACAAAAGACACCAAGTACTGTTCTTTCCAGGAAATGGTCTCACTAAACCTATGACTGTCGACAAAATCGAGCTTAAATAAATAGGCTAAAACTAAACTTAATCGAGATTCACAGATTTCCCGATCTCATATCCCCTATAAGAAAGTATGAACATAGTTCTGTGTATATTTATATATATATTCAATGATTTAATTAAACTCTTATTTAAAGCCGAATTTGAATTGTGTAATAGATAAGGCTTCCGCTTTATGACTGAGAACTTGTAAGATTTCAGATAGTTAACAAATGATTACGGACAGCATAATAATTATGACAGTGCTTGTTTCAAATACCTAGTATACCCAAAACATATGGTTCATCAATAAACCGGATACTTTCGGTAAATGTAAAAATAATCTAAAAATAATCTAAGTTAATATGTTTTAACTTATAAACACTGGATGTGTATGCAACTGTTTTTTTTCAGCAGCAGAATATGTTCAGTAATTTTGAGGAAAAAAAAGACTTTGGTAAAACAACAACAACAACATAAACATCGAAGTCTTTGAGTTTTTAAAGCGGCATTTCTGCTTTACTATACATGCACACGTACACATCATTGCCCGAAACACACATTTATTGGCCTTACTTCAGGTATTGTGATACCGATGTTAATCCGGAGCACCTTCTCGATCCAGAATTGTAAGGCTTTCTGCATTATTGTGAGGTATGGCCACTTGTCATATTATCTGTATAACTTATCATTTGCTCAAAGCACGGGGGAATGAACTCGGCGGAAGTCTACTAATACATGTTATTATTGTATATAAGGCGTAAAAAAGTTGTTGGTTTCCGCTTACCCGACCCCACCCCCCCATTTTTTCCGCCGACCCTAACAGTTTTTTTTTCCTATGGATCATCTTTTTCTGACTTTCGCTAAAAAGAGCAGTTTTCGCTAATCTGCGTAAGGCCGTACAAATTTTATTCTATGTTTAGCGTCCCCAGGGATTCCCGCAAGCCTGTATCGCTTGTCGGACCCGACATGCATTCAAAGCAGTTAGTCGTTTGCCGACACGCTTAAATAACGCCGACATGGCTTAATTTTCAAATCGACAACCCTTTACCTTTATCTAATTACACAGATCTTTAATGAATAGGCCATAAACGCACGCCGTATTGATCGATAAGGTCTCACTTTACAACGGTGTGATTGACAAGGGACTGAACGGTGTAGTCCCGCCCACAACATTTTACATGCATGAGACAGGCGCTCTTGTTAATGACATGCCGTAAGGTACATTTTAGCAAGCGTTTAAACATTTTACATGCAGAAGGCTGTCCGGCTAGCGCAGTGGTTGGTACACGCGCTTCTCACCTAGGCGTCCCGGGTTCGCTTCCCACTCCCGGCGCATGTGAGTTTGGTTGGTGGTCACCATACCGGACAGGTGGGGTTTCCTTCGGATACTCCGGTTCAGTAAAAAATAAATAGCTGGAAATTGAAGCTATGATTCAAACTTCGTCCCAACTTTCGTGAGTTTCTAGTAAGTTAATTAGGTAGGAGTGCTGGGACACACTCCGGGTCCTCACATAATGCAGCCTCAGGCGCGGAAGGACCTCATAAACTTCGAAATTTACACACATTTTACATGCAGTCCAATATAACTAAAAAGTGTGGCGAATATGCCGCGAAGAAAAAAAAACATTAAAGAAGATTATTTTTTACCCCCCCCCCCCCCCCCCGTCCCCTTCTAGATTATTTGGGGATGTAAGCGGAAACCAACAATTTTTTGTGGCCTTTTACATGCTTACCTACTATATATGCAATAAGCCTGAATTGAACCTCTGTTCGAAATAAAATAAACGCAGAACAATTAAATAATGAATACGCAATAAAACATACAGATTTCTAACGTACTTCTAACGAATAGCAAAATTTAAACCATACAATTAAAGTATTAATAACACTTATGATTATACGCTATAGCGTTGAGAATGTTGCAGCTAGCTCTAATAAAACCTTTAAAACGTTTAGCTGTGAATTAACTGGCTGTCTAATGAGTAGTGGGTTAACACACAGTCTAGTCGTTTTAAATCATCAATCTTACCAAACAATGGTAATTGATAGAAGCGCGTTTTCACGCTAAATAAAAAGAGACACCGAGACACAGACGGAAAACCGGGCTTAATGCATGTGCGTAAAGTGCCGTCCCGGATTAGGACGGCATTTTCCGCATTCAGTGGATATTTGTTTAGAAGAGGCTTCTTTGAAATAGAAAATACCATAAAAGCGGAAAGTGTCGTCCCGGTTTAGCCTGGGCGGACTGCGGACTGCACAGGCTCATCCGGGACGACACTTTACGCACATGCATTAAGCCCGGTTTTCTCACGACACGCCTAATATATATTTATCAAGAAAACAAATAATAAAATTAACATATCAGCCTCCGTCGGGGATCGAAGCTACGACCTCTGGGAGTGTCCCGCTAAAATCTTGGCCATTCGGACTTACAAGCGTGAAGGTGTATTTTTAAGGCTATGTAAGTCTTACACGTGTTTTCCAAACTACCGACGAAACGTAACAAACGCTGTAAAATTACGTTTATTTAACTTAATTTTACGATTATTTTTCCCACATGTCTCCTTTCTGACATCCATGTATTAAATCCGGAAATTGTCAATCCGATTATTTGAGTATAAAACACTGTAAACTATATCTTAGTTTGAACTCTATTTAGTCACTGGTTGTAGAGGTCATGTTGCAATATTATTTTTGGATAAAAATGTCACATTTTCAACGTTATTTTAGTCACTGGATGTAATCGCCTTATACAAATATTATTTATCGCACATGTCATTTTAATCTTTGACATACGGGGAAACGCAAGTACTTTACTTTAGTGTATAAAACGAAACAAAAATGAAGCAACACCTTATGTAGCTATGTCGGATAATATTTTTCTAGTTTTTACAGTTTTCACACACCTTGAAGAATAAGATGTTGATTGTCACATTTTAAGTGTGAAGAATGGGATTGGCCAAAAATGGGGTATGCGTGAGGATGACAGAAGAATATGATTTCATTGCATATCAAAAACTGAATTGCGATCAGAAACTTCACAGAAAATGTAAAGAATAAAACTGTGATGTATGAATCATAAGATCTAAGTTTTCACACCTTAAATAATAATTGTAACATAAATTAGTTTTTTATGTTGATGAAGCATTTTTCACAGAACGGAACAGAACAGAATTTTATTAGACATAAACTGTACAGTTTCTAGTGTTTAACAATAATACATTATACATTATATATTACACAGGAAGTATCAAGAATAATTCTGAACCCTTTGTTAATAATTATAATAATAATAATAATAATAATAATTATTATTATTATTATTATTATTACTATTATTATCATCATCATCATTATCATCATCATCATTATAATAATAATAATTATTATTATTATTATTATTATTTTTATTATTATTACCACTATTATTATTATTAGTTATTATTAAGTAATTTTGATGGAATAACTGCAGAAACCACGCCCAATAATTGCATGATGCAATCTCGACGCAAAGTTCTACATGGAACAAAAACTTCTATCAAAACATGCAAATGGGAAAACAACTAGTTTTATAATGACTTTGTATTTACAAGTACATAAATATGGAATAAATACATTCAGTTTCATGAATTCATAAATTATTTCAAGTTAAGCTTTTGTGTAGAATAGTTTTCCATGTCGATTTGCATGTATACTTTTTAGCATAAGCTTATGTTTCATTATTTTGAATTGGCTTATTATAGATATTCGGAGAATTCTGCCATTTTACCGAAATCATCGCATGTGTAGATCAACCATTTCCGAATTTGTTTTTGGTCCGAGCCACTGTTTTGGTGATCATTATAAATACTTTAAACTGAAGATTTGTTCTAACGATAATATTTTTCACACTGCTGAAAAGCTGCTGTATCGAATATTTTAACATACATAACCCATTGCACAGATTTTTCAAACAAAATCACTATCGAAACATCAACAAAATGTTAACATGTCGTATTAAATTTCCTAACACAATTTTGACACACCAAACTGTGAAAGGGACGCAAATATGTTCAACTGCAGTATTTTTAACACAGTTGTCTCCCTTGTTATTTCCAACAGGTAGTACATGCGCAAAACCTATTTGAAATTAATCACCGCATAATTATATTGACTTACTCTGGAAGAATATTTAAGACCCGATCATGAAAAGATTTAGTTAATGGAGAAATGATGACGACGAAGATGTTCGTAATGATGATGATGATGATGATGATGATGATGATGATGATATAATGAAGCGATATGATATCTATCAACTCATTTTATCGTGATAAAATGACCGGGTAGGAAATATTTCATACGCAAAAATCGTTTTTTTTTAAGAACTCGTCAAATTTTGATCTCTTATTACCATCAAAAGTTTACTCGATTCATTAACTTTACTAAACGCAACCAGATTCATCTGCTAAATTGATGTACTCAAGTATATACGTACAATTGTATTTGCATACATGTATTGAAACGATAAGAACGACATGAGATCGCGTGGGAGTTACACCCACACCTGTTATAAAAATAATTAGAAACGGGAAATAAAATCCCAGATATATATTGTCCAACCTATTCAAGGTTGACTGTGAACACGCCATGTTCAGACTACCCCCGTTTCGGATGCTGCCGTTTGATCACATGAAAATTAAAAATGGCTTGTAATTTTCTAACCACGCTACCTACGGTGAGGGGACACACCCATGTTGCACACGTTATGGCCCATTTTAATCCCATTTTAGAGAAATTACGGTAATCATGAGTAATTGTGCAATACTTACTTTAAACTTTTTTTCAAACACATTTTATTAAATAACTATTCATTATGTGCCCAGAAATACATCCGTTGTCTTGTTATATAATACAAAGACCTCCTCGATAACAGTGCCAAAAATCAGTATCAGTCATTGGCCGTGGGCCGAAAAGTGGTACAGATACAAAGCCCACATTGTTACGAAATTTTATTTGCTAATTAGACAGGGCCGAAAAAGTGATACAGATTCGCAGCTGAAATGTGTGGACAGGCAGCCACCTTGTTTTCTTAGCGCGTAATCGGTGATTTGCAATACATTATCTTTATTTAGCAGATTGAACGACTCATGAGAGAACCATATTTCGCGCCAAGTGTTTGCCTATGGTCACGTGGAACTTCGTGCCGGCAGGGATTTAAACCAGCTATGCTGGAACACAGTTAAATCTCTGCGCGGAGGTTGACAGTGAAAAGGCCATTCTTTTGCACACCGGCTACGTTCCATTCACCTCTGTAGTTGGCTCGGAAAGTAGTTCCAACTCATGCACATGGCTTAAGTCACATGATCATCACATTCAATCATTCAATCTATTCTGCCCAGTAAAGTAATAATGGCATATTGACCATTGACTAATTCAAGGTTAATTTACAAATATTATATGAGGCGTGTCGTGGGAAACCCGGGTTTAATGCATGTGCGTAAAGTGTCGTCACGGATCAGCCTGTGCAGTCCACGTAGGGTAATCCGGGACGACACTTTCCGTTTTTACGGTATTTTCTGTTTCGATGTTGTCTTCTGATCAAAAATTCACTGTAGGCGGAAAGTGGAGTGCTGGATTAGCCATGCATTATGCCCGGATTTCCCACGACACGCATCATTTGTATTTAGATGTGTATATTGTGTCACTTACATGTCATCGGCACAATCTGTCACATCTGCCTCGTCTAGAAATGAGCTGACGTCAATTGTGCTTTCCCGCCAGAGCGCTTCTCGGATGTCGTCAGCTGTAACTGTAGAATGTTATCATCGTTTTCATCATTATCATCGTAGTTATTATTATACGCCAGAGCGGGCGGGCGGGCGGGCGGCGGGAGATCTTTGTCCGGAGCATAACTTTGTCCGGCATGGATGGATTTTCAAGCAGAAGTGATACGCATGATAAAACGGGGCGTCGCGCTCAAGAACCAGGTCCCTAGATCCAAGGTCAAGGTCACAATTCAAGGTCAAAGGTCAAATTGAAGAAATAATTCCTTAACACTTTGTCCGGAGCATATCTTTGTCCAGCATGGATGGATATTCAAATAACGTGGCGGAAGTGACAAGCATGGTTAGGCGGAGAGTCGCGCGCAAGAACCACGTCCTTAGGTCCAAGGTCAAGGTCACAATTCAAGGTCAAAAGTCAAATTCAAGAAAAAAATTCTTAACACATTGTTCAGAGCAAGTCTATGTCCAGCATGGATGGATTTTCAAATAACTTGGCAGAGGTGACAAGCATGCTCAGACGGAGTGTCGCGCACAAGACCCACGTCCCTAGGTCCAAGATCAAGGTCACAATTCAAGGTCAAAGGTCAAATTTAAGTAATCAATCCTAAACACTTTTTCCGGAGCATATCTTTGACCAGCATGGATTGATTTTCAAATAACTTGGCAGAGGTGACAAGCATGGTAAGACGGAGTGTCGTGCGCAAGAACCAGGTCCCTTTGTCCAAGGTCAAGGTCACAATTTAAGGTTAAAGGTCAAATACGTATAAGAAATCAATCTTTAACACTTAGTCCGGAGCATATCTTCCAATATCTTGGCAGAAATTACAAGCATGGTCATGTGTAGTGTCGCTCGCAGGAACCAGGTCTCTGGCTTCCATATCAAGGTCACAATTCAAGATGAAAGACGTATAGTCGGCGTCAACTTTTCGTTTCCGCTCTCTAACTCGGCAACGAATTGAACTTTTGTAATGAAACTTCAAACATAGATGACTTTAATATTGCGAGACGTCGCTTTGGATTGCATATGGGGCTGGTGGGGTCAAGCATGCATTGAGATATTTTAATGAAACTTAATACATATATACTTTATATTGAGACCTCGCCTGGGATTGCGTAATGGGTAGGTGGGTTTAAGGTCAAGATCACTGTGTCTAAAATAGAAAAATGCTTTCCCCTCAACAACTTGAGAACGAATTTAGATATTGTAATAAAACTTCAAACATATATATCTTATATCTAGAACTCGCTTGGGATTGCATATGGGGTGGGTGGGGTCAGGTCACCGTTACTAAAAATAGACAAACAGTTTCCGCCCAATAGCTTGAGAAGATATTGATATATTTTAATGAAACTTCATACTAATTATTACTATATTATGTAGACACCTTATATCTAGACCTCGCTGGGGTAGGTGGGGTCAAGGTCAAGGTCACCATTACTAAAACTGTTTTTTTGTGTGCTGACTTTAATGCATTTCGTTCGAAAAATTTAGTTTTCGGGGAATTTCCAGGTTTTTTGTGTATTTGGTCATCTTGATTATAGATTTAAGAATATATATGGAATAGTTTTGAAACCTCAACTCACCACCCAGAGAGCGGCTTTGGACATGACTTAAATGCACAAATACCATGACTGTACCTTATTAGTTTTCGAATTTTTCTCTTTAGTCGTTGAATCTTTACCCCCATAAAGCTTATTTGACGTATCTTTGTGACAATGGCACTGCTGTTATAATTATCATCACCATCATTATCATGCTCATCATCATGCCCATCATAATCATCGTGATCGTCATCATCACATCATCATCATAATTATCATAATCATCATCGTCATCATCATCATCACCGTCATCGTCATCGTCATCGTCGTCATCGTCATCATCATCATCATCATCATCATCATCATCATTTTCATCATCATCATCGTCATTATCATCATCATCATCATCGTCATCCATCATCGTCATCAATCATCATCATCATCGTCGTCATCATTATAATCATCATCTCATCATCATCATCGTCATCATCATCATCATAACCATCGTCATCATTATCACCATCGTCATCATCATCATCGTCGTCCTCGTTTTTCTCGTCGTCGTTGTCTTTGTCGTCATAATTATAGTCAGAATTACTTTCAGCATCTTTACCGTCATCATCTTTTTCAACTGTTCATATGTTCATATAAAACTTAAAAGTTTACAACAGCATTTGTCATCACCTATTTTTCAGCAGCAAAAAAAGATACAGTAACCAAAAAGCATTATTAAAGTGTTTTAATTGCCAAAAAAAAAATGTTCCCTGCCTTTTCGCTCTAATGTTAAACAATCTAAAGAAATAACTAATGCATAAATTAATATCATTGCGATCACTCCATTAACGTAAGCACATTAAAATTACATTATTCAAATGATTATGCCACACATAATTATATATAAAGATATAAGGTATCCGAAAAGTGTTGCCATGCACATACCATCCCCAAACAAGCTGTCGATGTCAGAGTCTTGGAACACGAGGTCGGCCGTGGGTATCATAGCTGAAGGTCAAGGTCACACGCTTGACTCAATGTCTTCGGCTGCCATGGTTAGTGCAGCTAACCTGTATGTATATATAATGAAACACGTTGAATGCATGATAGCACACAATCTCCTGGCAGAGTTGCCGTTCGTTGCTCTTCACCATACACCTCTGCTACGGGCTCAATGACAAGAATCTTGTCAAAACTGACCAAGTAAACATAAAAGTTGATTTTTAAGACCTCAAGCATAGAAATAAATAATAAAATAAATGTTTTTTTAAACATTTTCTTGCCAAATTTATGCAGATAGAATCAGTTAGCAGATGTAAGAAAATGGACACAGTGGATGGTATTGTGCGTTGCGTTTGGAATGTTATTATCATGACTAAAACCACGCGAGTTCGGACTACTTTCCGAGCCAACTACAGAGGTGAATGGAATGAAGCCGGTGTGCATATCGCATTGCCAATGGCACGATTTATTGCTGATTTTTTTTTTCTGACATATATTTTCGGCTCAGCTTTGTTTATTGATTTGCTGTTTGTTACATTTATTAACAGTTTTCTTCTAAAGAAAGGCGAGGACGTGATATGTTGTTTCAAATGTAATGATGGCAGTAAGTTTGCTCATATTGATAAAAAAAAGCGAATCATCTTTGGTGGACAAATAAAAAGTTTAACAATTGTCGTATTTTGTATTCGTAATTTATTGTTCAAAAATATTAGCCCTTGTTACCTGAACTACGAAAACTCAAAGCACACAAAGGATAAGATTAAATAATTTATTATGCATTGCGTGCATTGTATAACAAAAGATACATGCTAATACTTTTGCATATAATCATATTTGTGCAGATATTTTACATTTACATTTTAAAGAATAGTCAGATAAAGACGTTCGTGAAAAAACATCTACAAGATCAGGTATCCAATCTGCCATTGCTCCACAAACACGTGAATGACCAAAATACTTTCATAAGTTGAGACGTGTCGTAGGAAAACCGGGCTTAATGCTTGTGCGTAAAGATTAGCCTGTGCAGTCCGCACAGGCTAATCCGCTTTTATGGTATTTTCTGTTTCATGAAGTGTCTTCTAAACATAAATCCACTGTAGGCGGAAAGTGCCGCCCCGGATTAGCCTGTGCGGACTACACAGGCTAATCCAGGACGACACTTTACGTACATGCATTAAGCCCGTTTATCCCACGACACGCCTCAGATATATTTAGTAGAAAAGTGAATATTGATCACGCTATACTTATTTTGAATTACGACTTTAACAGATTTGACAGCTGATCCCTCCTGTGCTTGTGGGGCCGTGTACGAAAATGCATGGCTTTTTTTTTCAATGTACCAAATTTACTTATATAAGGCCAACACATATGTGTTGGTATCGGCTTACATCTCCAAAAAATCTAGGGGGAGGGAGGGGGTAAAAAAACTAACTTTTTTTTTTCGCGGCATATTCGCGGCATATTCACCACACAATTTAGGAATATTTGATGTGGTTTATTTTGCATGTTAATTGTTTAAACGCCTCCAATAAAAGAAACTGTTCATATACATTACGGTACATAATTATGTCATAACCAAGTGCGCCTGTCTCACGCAGACTACTTCGAAATGTTTGCTAATTACCGAAAAGCCGCATATTATATAGCGAATACTGCACTTTCAGAAAATGTTTAAGTTGATAGGCAAAAATAATGTGTGGTCGGCGGAAAAATTTAGGGGGGGGGGTGGGCTTTTTGAACGCCTGAGAACATTAAACGCATAATTGTGTACCTGCTTGTACATATACACAGTGTATAATCGTACAGTGAGCTAAACCGGAAGTTGGTGATCTGTACGCCGATGATCAGTTAGTTGCAAACAGCAGAAAACGCAGTAAGTGATACAATTTTTTTAATTTTATATTTTACTCGAAGCAGAATATAAATTAAGTTCTCCGAACACATATTATGACATAACGTAAATATATTTCGTTGGTCATGCCTTGTATTTTGAGAGTACATATTTTGGCAGACATGATCACTTAGTGTTTCGATTTTTGAAATAAATATAGTAAGTTTGTAGCCGTATATTAAATTGTGATGATGGTTTTAGGTGTTTTTTTTCTGTAAAAACGGATAAATACATCACTTACAAGTCAAGCAGTATTCATTTAATTAAAGAGAATAGGTTTTGCGCAGAGAAATCAAACATTTTGTCCAACCACCCAACGTGACTCGACTGTACGACTGGTTGCAAAATGTCAAAATTTGACTTACGATTAATATTGCTCTTGAAAACGATCTGAACGGTTATGGTCAAAAGTGATTATAACTTGATTTAATGTGTTAAAATTCAATTTATGTTAAGTTTCTCTGTCCCCATTTTCAAGACGATAAATGTATATGTAAGCACGTAATAATTTTAAAACCAGAATGATAAGTTACTTGTAGTTGTTTTACTGAAAAAAAAAACGAAAGTGTGTAAGTCATATTTATTGTAGAAATGCGTTTCAAATTGATCCTGTTGTGTTAAATGTACATTGACGACGCAGCAAATGGATGTGAATCAAACGATGAATCCAACCCAACAGAAGAAACGCCGAAGACAAAGACATCAGAACCATCACTCACCATAAGTTAGGTCTGCGACATGAACAGAAAACAATGGGCGGTGAAAAGGGACACCATAAGCTTCTACAGTCATTGATGGACACTAGTGATGAGTTAGGGGAGATTGCAATAAATGGAGAGGAAGTGAAGCATTGAGACCCTGTTAATGAATGAATATAAGTGTGTGTATGCTTGTGTGTGAGTGTGTAAATATGTGTAAATATCACATTATATTATATTAAAATAAATGTATGTAAATACATGTATGTTTATATGTTATGTATATAAATGTATAACAATATATAAAGTAAATGTATGTACATGTACATGAAGATAAATGCATGCGATTATATTATTTAACGCACTTGTGTAAAATAAGACATGTACATTGTAATGTAAAATAAAATTAAATTCAGAAGTCAATAAAATAAATATTTTCAAAACTCATTTATTTTTCCTTTGGTCTTTATGAACATACACAATGTATATGAGTATACGTCAGAGCATGATTACTAAGGTACATCACATACATACATGTACAACATACGACCAGCTGCCTTTGCAAGTCACATTGCATTAAGAGACCACCTTTTTCAAGATACCACTTTAAAGAATCACCACGGGTGGTCTCTTAAGACAGGTTAGACTATACTTTGCAAGTGAAATGAATCACTGCATATAACTATGCATTGTTTCTATCAAATATAGGGTTTCAATCTAAAAACACTCCTTTAATATTTTGGGCCGATTATGTTTTTATAACAACTAAATGTTTGTTGTTATAACTTCAGGTAAAACCGGTGTTCATTCAAATATTTTTAAATGAAACAAAATAACGAGATAAGTAGTTCCATTTAAGCCGGACTGAAATGAGAAATTTTCTTCATTTCAGGTTACAATATACTAATTCCAATCCTTATGTAATTTAATGTAAAAGCGATAACTTTAACCAAAAATAAATGCAACATTTTGCACATAGGGACCCTCATAATCATACATTTTCTTAAAGAGCATTCTAAGCTGAATTGATTTAAGCAATAAAAAGGGTATGTCATGTATTATGTAAGAAAGAACTCGACACTATACACAGTTGACTGTTTTATCACCATCTTTTTAGCGGCTACTTTCTAGTTGAATGTAACCCGCCTCAGCGCAAGTGTCATACTGTAGTCTCCAATCTTAAAACATATCAGTGATTTATTTGTGCATACCAATGCTTACCCTACCAACATCTCCACAAAAGAATATCAAAGCAAGTGTCTAAACATAAAAACATGTCTTCGAGTTAAACTTGTTGATTTATTTAGAGAGTACAGCCCTACATGACTTATTTATTTAGTGTGTTGTGACCTAGAAAACAACTTAAAGTTTGGATATCACGAAAAAAAAAACAATTCTACATCATTATTAACATATTTCTAATGTGCATGCAAAATTTCAGACCGATCCACAAAGTGAAAATGCTTGAAAACGCATTTGAGAATGGTGCCTGATAAGCAATCTGGCTTGCATTTTCAGTGCTTTGATTATATGGGGTGCATGAGTCAAATTGTGTACTTAATTCATAGAAATCAGTTAAACTACTAGCATATGTTTACATACTTTAATGCAATAGAAATAAATATTGCATAAAACGTGTTCATTTTTGGTTTTAGCATGATTTAGTGTGCTGCAAGATTCACAAGACGGGGTTCCGTACTGTTTTTCTTTTTTTTTTACCTGAAAAAGCCGTTTTCGCTGTAAAATTCGTAATGCACATTAAAATCATGATATTTATCGCATATTTGCCATTAAACTTATTACAGACAATGAAACCACACAGTAACATTGTGATTTTATGTACACATTGCCCCTTTAGTGCCGCTCCCTGTTTTGTGTTTAGGTTACAATATACTAATTCCAATCCTTATGTAATTTAATGTAAAAGCGATAACTTTAACCAAAAATAAATGCAACATTTTGCACATAGGGACCCTCATAACAGTACCTTTTCTTACAGAGCATTCTAAGCTGAACTGATTTAAGCAATAAAAAGGGTATGTCATGTATTATGTAAGAAAGAACTCGACACTTAACAAAATTGACTGTTTTATCACCATCTTTTTAGCGGCTACTTTCTAGTTGAAAGTAAGTTGCCTCAGCGCAAGTGTCATACTGTAGTCTCCAACCTTAAAACATATCAGTGATTTATTTGTGCATACCAATGCTTACCCTACTAACATCTCCACAAAAGAATATCAAAGCAAGTGTCTAAAGATAAAAACATGTCTTCGAGTTAAACTTGTTGATTTATTTAGAGAGTACAGCCCTACATCACTTATTTATTTAGTGTGTTGTGACCTAAACACGACCCAGAGTTATCATCCATTTTTTTCCACTCGCTCATCGAAAAGCCTGAAATAAACAAAGAACATTTAATTGTTGACTTTGCTGTTAGATATCCATGTTGATTGTCGTGGAAAGCTTAGTTGCTCGCGGACTGCCTAGGTAGATCTGCACTTTTATATGAGCGCGAATGAAATATAATACTAGTTTAACTTGCTATTTAAACATTTTATTTTTAGTTCATGAAAAAAATCATTTCTACACCGCGGAGAGACTTAAAAGCTCCGCGCTGAGGTGAAACTGCATAATCGTGTTTTATATGAAGTCGTTATTTTTAATGTTAACAAATTAAAAATGTCGATCAACTTTCTCTATCAATGAAACACAGGGCCTTTTTATTTGCCTTGTTATATCATCGTAGTTTCACGGTCATTATATTGAAGTTTATATTTGGTCAGAGTACTGCTTTTATAAATAAACCGATGTAGCAGCGATTAATAGTCCATTCACGAGTGTCATTTCGATACATGGCAAAAATAAAATCATGATGCGCGATAGCAAAATTGTAACAAAAAACAATTATTTCAACATCATGTAACGCGATAAAAACGCTTTTTATTACATATTTTATTAAAGACAATTAAAAAAAAAAAAGTTGATGTTTGTTAATAATTATGCAGTTTGCTCATTCGTACGGACGTACACACATTCGGACGTACGGACAAACACGCGCGATTCATATAAACCAAAATAAACGTTTAATAAATATCGATATGTCACCACGAATTGACAATGTCGATTAAATTATTTTTTATTACGCATAAATAATACATGTACATGTAAACTATATAATATTTACGTACAATTATATAATTATTATCAAGGAAGATCGAACATGTCTTAAATGTGTGTCGATCACTAATCACAACTAAGCGAACAGAATTTTATTTCAATCGCGCAACTAATGATTGCGTACAATCGCAACTAAGCGTACATTCCATAAACAAACAGTGACTAAATAAAACGGTAAATATCTTGGATATTACAAATATAATCCGATATCAATTAATGTCTATAGTTCACAGTGTTTATAGCTGTTAAGCAACACACAGGTTTACGCATTTACGCGAAATTCAAAGAATTACATGGAAATTAAGATTTTTCAATCATTTCAACACATTTGCAGTGATCAACTATCGATTTATCACCGAAAACACAATTTCCACACACATCACAAAGCATATGTGTGACAAATAGGACAATAATTAGCACACAAGTTTAAATCTTTTTGCACTCAGCCCTAAAGTAAAAGATAATATCAACAATTGTGTCGCTTACTGCATTTTCTGCTGTTTCGGCGTACAGATCACCAACTTCCGGTTTAGCTCATTGTACGCTTAAACACTGTGATATACGTATAGCTATTTAACTTACTGTTTTGTCAAACTCTTATTAAACTCATTTTAATGTGTTACAGCATACTATCTTTTTATTATCCAACATCTAAATATTGTTCTAATGACCGATCCCTTTGCATGTTTGATGCAAGTAAGTATGTTTAAAATATGTTTGTCCTCAATGTTAATGAAAAAATTATGAATTTAACATCACTTTCAGCGCATATTTTCAAGAAGAAAAAAGAAATACGAGGCAAAATTCAATGCGCACGAAACCACCGTAGAAATGGTTATTAATAATTTATCACTCACTGCGCTTTTGGTCTTGGTATAATGAGCACAGATATGTATTTATCATACTAAATAATAGGATAATTGTTAGTTTGCTCGAAAGGTTACACACCAATAGTGAGTTTAAGTCATTGTGAAAATATAAAGGTTACATAGCACTAGTATTAGTCTAGGAATCTTCCACAATCGTCATTTATAATTTTAATAAATATCATTTTATATGTAGAAGGTGAATTCAGTGTAAAGTGGCGAATAATATTTAGCTTATAGTTAATTAAACACATTTATTTTTCATTATATTTTCAGATTGCAAATAATCAAATTCAAGAAACGGTTATTTGTAAATAAAGCAAAAAACTGATGACTTAAATAATGTTCATGTTACCATAATTAATAGTATACTACTTATAGGTAATTGGTTTTATAATATCGAGATTTCGATAAGCAATTGATTCAATAATGTTATTAATTAGTTGAATTCATATTGGCCTTGTAATTGGGCTGAAGACTGCCGTATTGGCCTGAGGCCGTAGGCCGAATACGGCTGTCTGAAGCCCAATAACAAGGCCAATATGATTTCAACTAATTAATGACAATTTTATTAATTAACTTTATAATATTATGCAGCATATTTCGGTTTTAATAGTATCAAAGCTATTGTTTCGATATAAATAGAAATAGTATGCAGCATCTTTCAGTTTAATGTACAAGTTAGATATATCATAATTATTGTTTCGATATAAATAGAATGTAACAACGCCAGCATAAATTGTTAAATTTATCGAGAAAGTCGCAAACAATCGATATCCAATGTGATCCGACCGAGTCTTGGCAAACCTGTCAGTATTCACCAACACATTCTGACCAAGTCTTGGCAAACCTGTCAGTATTCACCAACACATTCTTTAACCATTCTTAGACTTAAGAATAAAGAACAGACACTGATTCCAACTTCTAAAAGTCTAATTCACCAAAGCATTTTGTTTAAGAATATTCTTTAAAAGTCCAAGTATGCTCCAGCGTATTATTAAGACATTCTTGAAAAGTTGAAGACGACGGCAAGATGTGAAATAAAATGAATAATTTACTAAGATCATTTTCGAATTCCTTACTTTTAGCCTTCCACCAGCCCCGTTTTAGCTGAATCCTCTCTTGTCATTGTGAAGATGATGTCGGCGAGTTGACAGAGCAAACGCTCAGCTAACTCGCCGATTCCCCGGGAATCCGATTCCCTTCCGTTTCTGAGGTGCATCCAATCCAATTTTAATCCAAATATTAATAAACATTTATGTAAAATCATGTTAGATCTATAATTATAAACGAACGCTAAATTGAACAATACTTCAAGGGATGTAAATCTGTGTTTTCGTGGTCGACGTCGTCGCGATTTCATGATTCGATAATTCGTCACTTGGCAGACTCGGTCCAATACATTAATAAAAGCGAATGTTGCCCTTGTTCACTTTATTTTGTGGGAGTGCTACATGTAGAAACTTTGAGTAAAAAAGACAAAGCGCAAATTTACTTATGCTGAGCGTTTTCAAAATGGCGTCAAAAAACTTGCCATCTCGTATAAGGCCGAGCTAATCCTGAATCCTGATTGGCTGAATCTCGTATTGGCCGCGTTTTTCCATATTGGTCGATTTTTTTGCGTATTGGCCTAGTTTTGAAATTTATTGGCGAGGTTTACAACGTATCAAGCGTCCAAACTTACCGGATTCTCGTCTAATATTATAAAGTCAATTAATAATTAACTATAAAATAGACATGTTATTACGAAAATGATTGTATACATGCGTGTGTTTTATTATCTTTTATTTTGCATAAGCTGGTCGCACAAAAATACAAACACAATTTTACTATGCCCACATCTATTATTATCGTTCATTTGGCATAAACTGGTCGGACAAAAATACAAACACACTATTTTACTATGCCCACATTTATTATTATCGTTCATTTTGCATAAGCTGGTCGGACAAAAAAACAAACACACAATTCTAATATGCCTACATTTGTTATTATTGTTCATTTTGCAATAGCTGGTCGCACACAAATACAAACACACTATTTTACTATGCCTACATCTATTATTATCGTTCATTTAGCATAAGCTGGTCGGAAAAAATACAAACACACTATTCTACTGTGCCCACATTTATTATTATCGTTCATTTAGCATAAGCTGGTCGGACAAAAATACAACCACACTATTTTACTATGTCCACATTTATTATTATCGTTCATTTTGCATAAGCTGGTGGGACAAAAAAACAAACACACAATTCTACTATGCCTACATTTGTTATTATTGTTCATTTTGCATAAGCTGGTCGCAAAAAATACAAACTCACTATTTTACTATGCCTACATTTATTATTATTGTTCGTTTTGCATAAGCTGGTCGCACAAAAATACAAATACACTATTCTACTATGCCCACATTTAATTTATTATTATCGCTCATTTGGCATAAGCTGATCGCACACAAATACAAATCGTTCATTTTTTGCATAAGCTGTTCGCACAAAATACAAACACACAATTCTACATTTAATAATATCGTTCATTTTGCATAAGCTGGTCGCACAAATTACAAACACATTATTCAATCTGCCAACCATTACTATTTAAAGCCTCCTTTTCTTTTAACAAAGTAGACAATAAATAAAACAGTGTTACTCATTGCACCGCTTACATACAACAATAGAGTTAACAACGTAAATAGTAATTCGAATAAATGCAGTAAACTTTTTATCAACACAGAGCCTATTTACGTATCTGAATAACGTATGTTTAACATGCACTGGAAATATGTGTCAGATCAGTTATGCGCTCTGACTCTGCAAAACCAACATATTCGAATATTTTCTAGTAAATCGGGGTTTCAATTCCATGGCAATATCAAGACATATACTTTTCAGAAACTACATATTAATATGATGTTTCAGTGTGGGTAGGCAATTAGCAAATATGCTTACAAGTAGATACATGTAATAATAATAAGTCATGTGCCTTTGAATGAAAAAAAAGCGAAATGCGATGTTTAAAGGTCAAGTACATAAAGTTATCTTAATCCACGATAGCTTTTATTCTTAGTAAGTATTTTGTCTATTCTAACAAATCATCATTCCTATGATTATTGAATCGAACACGTATCATGTACATTGTATTTTGAAATGTGTCTATACTACTTATGCTGCAGGTTTCACGTGCATTCTAATAATGATAAAGTAACTTAAATCAAAAATTCGAAATTAAATATAATAATTAGGTATATATATATATATATATATATATATATATATATATATATATATATATATATATATATATATATATAGGCATTCTTTTTATTGAAATTTATTCTGAAGAATGCGGCATATTATTACAACTTTATCCGTAGCATTAATTCGACCAATATTAAAGATAAATACCGCATTACACTAGCAGAAAACAAACAATGGAAGCAAAATTAATAACCACATATTTTCTGGCTCTAAAATGGAATAAATACAAGAATAGAAACAACACATATAATGAACAACAATACTTACAGCAAGTGCATATAGATACTGCGACATGCCATTACGATCCATTTATTATTTGAGTAATAGGTAATGCGACATGCCATTGCGATCCATTTATTATTTGAGTAATAGGTAATGCGACATGCCATTGCGATCCATTTATTATTTGAGTAATAGGTAATGCGACATGCCATTGCGATCCATTTATTATTTGAGTAATAGGTAATGCGACATGCCATTGCGATCCATTTATTATTTGAGTAATAGGTAATGCGACATGCCATTACGATCCATTTATTATTTGAGTAATAGGTAATGCGACATGCCATTGCGATCCATTTATTATTTGAGTAATAGGTAATGCGACATGCCATTGCGATCCATTTATTATTTGAGTAATAGGTAATGCGACATGCCATTACGATCCATTTATTATTTGAGTAATAGGTAATGCGACATGCCATTACGATCCATTTATTATTTGAGTAATAGGTAATGCGACATGCCATTGCGATCCATTTATTATTTGAGTAATAGGTAATGCGACATGCCATTGCGATCCATTTATTATTTGAGTAATAGGTAATGCGACATGCCATTACGATCCATTTATTATGTTCCGAAAACCTATCAAGTAATGATATCGATATGTTATCTGTTTTTATGTTGATGTTTGCAGACGACATTGCAGTTTTTTCAACTGATCCTCGTAGTCGCCAAAATCAGTTAATATGTATTAATGAATATTCTAGAAAATGGGGCCTCAAAATAAACGTTGGAAACACTGAGGTGTGTATTTTTCAAACATATAAATATAGAAATGTTCACAAATGGGAACTCAATGGTGAAAATATTGAGATAGTTGATTTTGTCTCATACTTAGGTGTTAAATTTTTCTACAACGGCTCATTTAAACGTGCAGTCGACGCATTAAATGAACAGGCTCTCAAAGAATATTATCATTTAATTTCATTATTTAGCAGAATCAAATTAGATATTTTTAAAAACTGTTACTTTTTGACGCAATGGTAACACCTATAATCACTTACGGCTGTGAAGTCTGGGGTATATATGATCTGCTTGAGGTAGATAAATTGCACTACACATTTTGTAAGCATATACTTGGGGTTCGTCAACAAACATCACATGCTGCTGAACGAGGCGACTTGGCCGCTTCCCATTTTCTGTCATGTGCAACACTTTGATTTTTAAAGTATTTAATAATGTAACCACTGATGAAGCTTGCATCAATATTTATAGTAAATTTTGTTGGTCAAATGCCGTTAAAACTACACGTGATCTACTCGGCTTCAGTAACCCGTGGTTGTACCAAAATCATGATATCAGTTACACGTATATGTTGAAACAAAGAGTCCGTGATGTTTACATTCAAACTTGGTATGAGTGCACTCAGTCTTAGTGTAAACTTATTTAGTAAACGCGTTTCTGCATTCAGAATTATTTTGAACAACACTCTTAAACACCCACGTCCATAGATATTTGGTAGTGTCCCGCCCGGTTTTGGTTTTATTACGTACGCCTACTACTGCGACGGGAAAGAAGGTGAATAAAAAGCCATTATGTTGAATCGCCGGAGCGTTTTTTTTCGCTTCTGACGAATGTAATTAAACTAGTACGGTTTTAATCAAGGAATTTTGCCTATTAAGATGATTTACACCTACTACTTCCGACGAAACAGTTTACAAACACACTCGTGTACTTATTCATCATCAAGCTGTCTTTATTTTTTTTCGATAATTTCAATATATTTAAAGCTACTAGTACTACTGCTACTACTACTGCTGCTGACGGTGATGATGACGATGATACAACAACAACGACAAGAAAAACAACAACAACTACTACTATTACTGCTACCACAACATCAACAACAACTACTACTACACTACTACTACTATTACTACTACTATTACTACTACTTTCACTATAATAATAATAATCTTAATAATAATAATAATAATAATAATAATAATTATTATTATTATTATTATAAAAATAATAATTTAAAGCTACTAGTACTACTGCTACTACCGCTGCTGCTGACGGTGATGATGATCAGACAACAACAACGACAAGAAAAACAGCAACTACTACTATTATTACTGCTACCACAACAACAACAACAACAACTACTACACTACTACTACTATTACTACTACTATTACTACTACTTTCACAATAATAATAATAATAATAATAATAATAATAATAATAATTATAATAATAATAATAATTTAAAGCTTCTAGTACTACTGCTACTACTACTGCTGCTGACGGTGGTGATGACGATGATACAACAACAACGACAAGAAAAACAACAACAACTACTACTATTACTGCTACCACAACAACAACAACAACTACTACTACTACTACTACTACTAATAATAATAATAAAGTATTATTATTGCTACCACAACAACAACAACAACAACAACAACTACTACTACTACTAATAACAATAAAGTATTATTATTATTATTGTTATAATTATTATAAGTTGAAAAACTAAATCTGTTAGTGTTTCTAATAACTATTACAACACACACATGCGCACAATTAATTAAAGTTAAAAACGACGCCACACATTAACACATGTTATTATAGTCGTACATGCAAGCTTTCACAATGTAGACATGGCAGAGGAAAGCTTTCACAATGTAGACATGGCAGAGCAAGCTTTCACAATGTAGACATGGCAGAGGAAAGATAAAAATATAAAAATGCAACAAAAATACGTTTTTCAGTGTGGAAATTTCTATATATGTTTAAATTAATAATTTGACTGAATCACGATATTACAAGTAGAAATTCATTTAAAAATAGCACATTATTTTTATGATATCCACACGACAAATATAGCGGGGTGGCTTAGAGCGTACAATACAAAAATGGCAAAATCAATATAGTAGGAAAATAATTATATTACATTACGTTAGGGCGACATAACTTGTTTTATACATTTGATCTGTCAAATATAAATGCTACATATAACTTATACGACTTACACAATATACTATGTCTAATAGATTAAATGTAATTTTACCAGTAAATGTCATAATCCAAATAATCCTTGGAACACAAAATTGACTCAAATCAATATAATATGCACGCTTAATAGCATATTTAAATGACAACATATATTTGCGTTTACACACAAGACGTTATCGTTCACATGTGTAAACTAGTAATTTAATTAAAAAGCAAAAATTAATATTTTCAATCCAGCACTCGGTATCATTGAAACATTTTATGAACGGACACTGAATGATAAAGTATATTTATACCAAAGGTGTCTAGAGTTTTATCCTTTTCACAGTTTATGAGCTACGCAAACATAATGATAATTTTAATGGGTTGGCTGCATGCGGTTAATCATAAAATAACTGAATATATTCGAGTCCACGGTTCAATGGCTCCAAAATTCGCAATCCTTTGGTGTATGTATAGATCTACTTAATGTGGAAAGCAAATATGATACCGTGCAAGTTTGATTATGCAAATTTTAATGATCCGTGTCAGAAACAAAATATAAGTATCTTATCGAACGAAGAATATTTCCATTCATTGAGCATTAGTTTATTTGACATTACGAGCTGGGTATAATGATAAAAGTATAATGCGTGTGATCGACTGTAATATACGTGCTTGATAATTAATGATTATGGTCTCGATGTGACGCTATACCAAAATGTCATTTTAATAAGACCCATTGATAGCATTTATAAATGCAGTTTGAAGACATTCAAGATTATTTCTGTCATGTATTGTCTAATAAAAATACTCGAACCGCCCTTCTGACCTTACAATTAAGTTTTTTTTACTAAAAGCAATTTTCCATTTTCAGAATTAAGTCCCATAGCAAGCATATGCACAGTATATTCAAACACAAGTGATAACCAAGAGTGTATATATAGTACATGTATAAAAGGTATTTTTTAAGATTGCCCATATCGATTATTTACACAATCAACAGATAAAGCGACAAAAAATAAGAAAACAATAATATAATAAAAATAAGTACATGATTTTATATCAATTATTAATTTATTTTATCACGATTTAGATTGATACTGCCCCTTTAATTCGATAACTTGTCACGATTCAGTGTAACCAACGCAGACCAGGACCACGTCGTGCCGCTCCTGTGACCCTGACCTCGCTAATGTGACTCTGACCTTCGCCGCCTAAAATATTATTTCTACCTTATACAATTACTCAACAAATTGTTTAAACCAGATTGTACACATTGAATTTAAGTGGCTTGTAGGCGTATATCCCGTTACGCTAGCTCGCATTCTACCTTAACCGTTGCATTCATCGGCATGGGCGTACCTACACCGAATGTGAATAAATCCACAGTCAAGGTTGCCAAATTAAGTGCAGGGGACGTATTCCAGAACTATTTTAAGTTTACTTTAAAATACTTCCACTTAAGTTAACTATTTGAAATTTATTATTTCTAAAATAACTTATATACATACATTTTTATTAATCTTGTTCCAGTTTTAAACAGGTAAATTATAAATTAATAAACTATAAACACAATGCCATTTATACATGGAATAAAAAGCTCAAGAAACATAAGATAAGATTTTACTTAAGATATTTCTGGGATACGGCCCTAGTTGTCTTGTACTTTATCAGGTACTTCGAGTAGTAATTACTCGGACACATATTAAATAAGCCATAGCCAAAGTATATGCTTTTATCTGATAACAGCCATTTTTCAGACACGATGATACTTTATTGACAAAATTGGATGATTCTGATAGTAAGATATTTTGACCTCCGTTTTAGACCGTTGGCGCAAGCCAACAGGATTTAGTAGGTGTATTCAGAAATCGGTCTTGAGGGAACTTCTTCTTTACTTTGCAGGTTACAATATACTAATTCCAATCCTTATGTAAGAAAGAACTCGACACTACACAAAGTTGACTGTTTTATCAACATCTTTTTAGCGGCTACTTTCGAGTTGAATGTAACCCGCCTCAGCGCAAGTGTCATACGGTAGTCTCCAATCTTAAAACATATCAGTAATTTATTTGTGCATACCAATGCTTACCCTACCAACATCTCCAAAAAGAATATCAAAGCAAGTGTCTAAACCTAAAAACATGTCTTCGAGTTCAACTTGTTGATTTATTTAGAGAAAACAAACCAATTCTATATCATTATTAACATATTTCTGATGTGGATGCAAAATTTCAGACCTATCCACAAAGTAGAAATGCTTGAAAACGCATTTCAGAATGATGCCTGATAAGCAATCTGGCTTGTGTTGTTTTCAGTGCTTTGATTATATGGGGTGCCTGAGTCAAATTGTGTACTTTACTTTACTTTAAGTATGTTTACATACTTTAATGCAGTAGAGATAAATATTGTATAAAACGTGTTCATTTTTGGTTTTAGCATGATTTAGTGTGCTGCAAGATGCACAAGACGGGTTTCCGTACTGTTTTTCTTTTTTTTTTTTTTACTTGAAAAGGCGGTTTTCGCGGTAAAAATCGTAATGCATATTAAAATCATGATATTTATCGCATGTTTTCCATGAAACTTATTACAGCCAATAAAACCCAACAGTAACATGGTGATTTTATGTACACATTGCCCCTTTAGTGCCGCTCCCTGTTTTGTGTTTAGGTTACAATATACTAATTCCAATCCCTATGTAATTTAATAGCCATAACTTTGACCAAACATAAATGCAATAGTTTGCACATAGGGACCCTCATAACCATACTTATCTTAAAGACCATTTTAAGCTGAATTGATTTAAGCAATAAAAATGGTATGTCATGTGTTATGTAAGAAAGAACTTGACACTAAACAAAGTTGACTGTTTTATCAACATCTTTTTTAGCGGCTACTTTCGAGTCGAATGCAACCCGCCTCAATTGACGATTGCTATTGTTTTTGACGCATGCATCAGAATTAAGCATTGTACTTTTATAGAGTTTTGAATGTATTTCACTAATTAAACTTATTTTTATTTAAATTGGTATTTACGGATCATAGCGCTTGTAATAAAAAGCACTGAATATTGATTCGAACTCATTACGGTTCACCGACTATTTTTACTAGTTGTAGATTGACTTGTATGCATATAACTCTGTTTGATCTTTAAATACTTTGCACACACTTATTTCCCTCCCACAAATTACAAAAAATAATGATGAGAATGTCGTAGATAAATAGCATTCAATTAGAAGCGCGCTTTATTAGTTTTAATTTGCAAAAAAACTGTGGTCTGGATCTCCATCTTCAATTAGTTAAATACCAGCTTATACAAATTTATTTTAAGTGGAGTGTATAGTTATGAGTTTCAAGATTTTTTTTGTAGAAATGATATAACAGACAGGTGACTTACTTAAAAAAAAAATTCTTAAAATAAAAATACTCTCATAATTCATTTGCTCTTATTTCTTTTCTCGCCAACAGTTTATCTGCGCTGGCAGCGTTTTGATTAAAGTTTGTCTGTATTTTCCATAAGTCCCGTAAGTTTTTCTATTCATATGTATATGGTATATACCTTGATTCGCCTATGCTGGTATTTATTCACGTATTGTAGGTTCTATGTACTGTAGCGGAAATAAATTTGATTTAATGTTATGTTTGGGTAAACATTGATGTTTATTTTGAATTGAACAGTCTGGGCTAGAGGTAGTTTTTCGTTGAATAAAGTTTGCACTAATGAAAGCATACCTATTGCAGTATTTGCAGAGATACCATCTTGAGAATGCATGCCTTCTCACGTGTACTTTATTCTTGTTGTACAAGGGGACGCGAAAATATGTTTATCGCACACCTTTGCGACTGGCACTGGGTTGTCTGTATTTATCTTTGCCATTATAGTGGAAAACAACACAGTTTTATTTTAGGTAAAACATTGGTTAGATAGATATCACAAGTAATTAAAATGAAATAAAAATATGTAAATTTAGAACCCGCTTAGAACGTTCGCCCGCTTTAGAACATCATCACATAATTCTAAAAATTGAAAAGTAATCGATGGCATCATTAAGAATGTTCCGCGTATCATGATCTATGACGCTACATATTACACGTACATTTTGGCTTACGTCGACACAAAGAGATGTTCCTATCATATACAGATTCAACATATTTTGCGTCTACATACATAACACATTTTCTGTATTTTTTCCATTTGCAACTCATTTTCTCCACCGTTTTTGTACATCGTGTATTTAATGTATTAATAAATGGATTGTCATTAAAAGATTTTGCCTATAAACAATCTAAACTGTCGATGATACATAGATCTACATGAATTATATTACCGCATTTATGTTGTGAAAAATAAGTTTCTTATATTTCTAACACTCAGATACCTATGCCATGTTTCTAACACTCACATATATATTTGTGGCGCGTCCTGAGAAAACCGGTCTTAACGCATGTGCAGTCCACACAGGCTAATCCGGGACGACACTTTCTGCTTTTATGGCATTTTCTGTTTCAAAGGAGTCTCTTCTAAACATAAATCCACTGTAGGCGGAAAGTGCCTGTGCGGACTGATCCTTACGCACATGCATTAAGCAATCGACTTACGCACATGAATTGTGCAATTGACTGGTTAACTGCGTATTACACTACGCACAAGCATTAAGCCCGGTTTTCCCACGACACGCCTCATATATATATTTTAACATAAACTTTTCAAAACTGGAATTGCAATTATATCTATATGTAACTAACACTGTTTGAACTAATGGTGTATACTTATTGTTCAAAATGAAGTTTATTCTTCTATATTGTTCTTCAACTTTAAACTATTTAGCTCACTCGAGTTTGTTTAGTCTGCCAGTTGATCAGCATTTTTTCACTGACCGACAGTCAGACATATCTGAAGTCTCATCAAACGTACAATTATATCAAGTAAAACATACCCTTTTACAATATAATTTACCAGTAGACATTATAGTATAAAACTGATTGTTCAAATAAATGTGCATCTCTGCGTGAAGCCCCAATCCAAAAGCATCCCGTGGTGGGACACATAATGACTGATTGATGGTGAATTATAAGAAATTTATTATCTTGTTGTTATCAGTTATGGAAATGAATTGTTTCTCACCAACGAAAGATAAATATATTTGATTTAGCGAGACGCATATTTCACGTATTCGGTTGTGCTCTTGATTTGATCATTGTAATAGTATATAAATCGTAAATTGAAAATACATTTTTAAGTTGAGAATGTTAAATGTTGTAAAGCTGTTAATACATTTCAGCATGTTTAACCTAATATATTATAAATAATGTTTCTGGCTTTTGTACATGACAGTCATACATGTTTAAAGCATGTTATCTACTTTATTTTCGTAACTGAATAACAGGAGTTCATCTGCATCTATTATTTTGGACGCCATCTTGCTTTCTGTGGTAACCTGCAGAATGCCAACTGCCCCCGCTATAAGGAACTCTACACAATTATGAACAGAAACTATCTGGGAATAACGAACTCTCACACATTCCTCCAGATACAAAACACTATAGACATCTAGGAACAATTATACAAATTAAATTATTATATTATTACTCAATTGGGTAAGAGGATACGGCTCGTATCATGTCATTAAATTTGTTAAATGAAGCACAAATAGTAGCTCTTCGTACTTTCATAATTTCCCAAAGGTTTCAGTTAATGTCTTATATAGATTATATGTATTGAACCTCACTAGATATGGTCTACACTCGTTTAATGAATCGCCATTTTAGACAATTGCATTTCAGTTGTCTTGTAGAAACACGGAATCGTCTGTGTGAAGTAAGCAGACAAGCAGAATAGTAGACCAACTCCAGCAAAACCGCAGAATAGCAAAACAACTCTAGCAGAATAGAAAAATAACAGAACAAAGCCAGCAGAATAGCGGAATAACAGAACAACGCCAGCAAAATAGGAGAATAACGCTAGCAGAATAGCAGAACAACGCCAGCAAAATAGCAGAACAACTCCAGCAGTATAGCAAAACAACGCCAACAGAAGAGCAGATCAAATCCAGCAGAAAAGCAGAATAGCACAACAACTCCAGCAGAATAGCAGAATAGCAGAACAACTCCAACCGAATAGCAGAATAGCAGAACAACGCAAGCAAAATAGCATAAAGCATAAAAACGCCAGCAGAATAGCAGAACAACGCAAGCAGAATAGCAGAACAACTCCAGCAGAATAGCAGAATAACAGAACAACTCCAGAAGAATATAGCAGAACAGAATAACAGACAGACTGAAATGTCTAACAGTCATTAAAGCAATAATTGCACAATGTGTGTCGAGTCCTTTGCACATTTTAATTGTCACAACAGAATTATAGAATTATAGAATAACAGACTCAAATGTCTAAAAGTTATTAAAGCAATAATGGTAATATGTGTGTCGAGTCCTAGGCTAATTTTTATTGTCATACAGATACGATATAAAGAAAAAACTTTTAGCAGTTTTGTCTTTTTAATGTTGGTCAGCTTTACTGCTGGAGTTATTATTCTATTTTGCTGGAGTTGTTCTGCTATTCTGCTTTCTGCTGGAGCTATTCTGCTATTTTGCTGGAGTTGTTCTGCTATTCCGCTAACTTCTAACAGACCAAGGAATCTAAATGATAAACTTCTTATCTATTTGCATATAATGTGTTGACTTTGGTCAACAAAGGTTTGGTCAACAAAGGTTATTTCGAAGTGCATAAAGACGTTGTAGAAACCTTCTTTCCATCGTATGGTTATTTCCATCCAATTGATCATAATAATACATTAATACAATGTCTTATGAATTTATTATAGTAATAGTTTCAGTATTGTCATTTGACACTGCTCCACGAATATGTTCTATCAACATTCAACTGTAGTAGAAAATAAGTAAGAAACTCTATGTTCTCAAATAAGTACACAATTTAGCCATCTTTTGTATTGCTTGTACTAAATCTAAAGAGCCTCAATTTGGTTGCGTGCTATTCAGACATAAATAAAATTACACTCCACTGGTTCACGGATGTAGATATTTACCGTTTTGCCGCTTATAATTTAATTCAGACTTCCACGATATCTATTGTTTAGTCAAATAGGTCGAGCCTTAAGACAGACATTTCATGTTATACACTTCAACGTTTTACTTTTAATTAGTTTTGCGCATGTTTATGTGACATTGTGACCAAACTCTATTTCATTAAAACTGAAATAGCTAAAGAAACTTCAGCGAACAGTTTATATAGTACTGACTAGACCTGTTCGCTGAAGCTAACCACGTATCGAAAGTCAACCAGAGTCGTAACATATTTATGTCACGCTATCAATCCATAATTATGGAGGAAATCACTACATATACAGGTAAGTCAATATACACTTTTGACTTGTGGCGTGTTTTGAGAATCGAAATTGTCAAATGCATCGAATAATACCTGAAAATAACTCTGATCAACACACAGTTTACAGTTACGCCGATTTTTATTTGGATATTTTCGGATCGACCTTGACCTTTTCGCGTGCTCAAATTGTAAACATGGTTTTCTTTTCCGTAATGCATTATTTTTGTTCAATTACCAATCTCTGACAAGCAAACATATTTTAGTAATATTGGTGTAAGTGATGTTTAATCTATTATTCTTTTACTAGGTATACAAATTATAGTGTGTTCACAAGACCATCACCAGTGAAGTAAAAATCCAGGAAATGTCATTTTCGTTCTGTTACTAAAAATAGAAATCCCGCGAGATTCTCATTTGACAAATGTCTTCCCTGTAGCTGATTACCTCCACAGTTTAGTCACGGAACGGTAATTAAGAAGTGTTTAAGAACGTATTTTGTCGTAAGTGTGCTAACTAGAAGTAAAAATTATCGATCTATCCAATAATGCTGCCTATTTGGTTCAGTAGTGCATTTAAAAGCCGTTTTGGGCAGTTTTTTGGTGAATGTTGATAAACTGTCAAATACTTCAGACTTGCTGGTAGACTTTACTATGGGGGTTGCTCCATAACTTTTATGTTGCGCAAAGTCAAAAATTATAAAAAGCGACATTTTAAGTTATGGAAGCCAGAACTAAAACTAACAGTGACTTTTCTGTGACATGAGCCTATATGTCCGCCATTGCGTCCATCTGTGTATACATGCAAATACGAGTATGTCGTATGTCATTTTGCTGTCGGTTTTTAATAATGTTATTGGCTTAAATTTACAATTATAATGTCCAATGTACAGGCTATATTGGCATAAATAATAAAACAAGTTATTCCCATAGCGTAACTGTGACACAAAGTGGAAATACGTTTGAATACGCGACTGCTGGTCTCATATACAATACTATTCTTTGCCATGATAGTTTTCCTAGTATTGCCTAGTATATTCGTAAACTGTGCATTTTATTATGTTCTCATTGAATTACAGCTGAACTAAATTGTAAGACGGGTTTGTGAACGTGTTCAAAGGACGATTTGGGACGAATTAGATTATGCATTATGTTTTCGTGTTTGTTTTCTTTTAAATTGAATATAACTTTACATTCTTAAACTGCACGAATCATCTAGAATAAAGGTCAAACAGGCATTGTATCGAGATGGATCACTCCGATAAAAATACCCAAATTTAAATACGGATGTGATTCATATGTTAATCTATCGTGCATTTCTTGCATGTTGCCGTAATTTTATGGTGTACTTATATATATAAATTGTGTTGCTAAGGATTCCTTAACTTTAATCAGCTTGTGCCCATCGCATAGTACAAAACTATAGCATTCCATTTGAACGTTTAAGTAACAAACACAGAACGGCATTTATAACAATCCAAAACATTTGTCCTGTTTTTGCTTTGTGTATGTATTGATCGAAGGTACAGTCGACCCTCTACAATATTCAGTGTGAATGAAGACTCAACTTCCGACACAATTTTGTTGGAAACGGATTATTTTATAGTTTGCACAATAATATTGAGCATAGAAGGCCTTTCAACATTTGGTGAATATGTTGGCAATATTAGAACGCTAGTCTATTTACTCGTTAAAATGATCGAGTCATGATATTTATCTTGTTCAATGAGCTTTCTCATTTGTTTGTTACATGTTTTAAATATCCGGTTATGCGACGTTAAACACCATGCGCAAAACGTCGGGTATTTTCCTCACCATTCTAGATTTAAAACGAAAACAACACCCAAGGCATTATTCGTCAAATCACTCTTTGTTTCCTATATTTAGGACAAATAGCTACGACTGGGTCTATTTATAGTCCGACAGCGACCTCTTAGAAACCAGAGATCAGCACAGTCCATTTTATAGGGGTATCAATGTAATTACTATTTTAGTGACAGTTAAATTTGCCATTCATTTCAAATAAAATATTCATATAAACATAACAGACAACTATAAGCAAAAGAAAAATGGTCGAGTGGTATGCGCTGACGATTTTTGTGACGGCGAACCGCGTTCAAATCTGGACTGAGTACATTTTAGTAAAATTTTATTTTTAATCGCAATTTATAAAGTGATTTTTTTTTTTATAAACTATATTCGGTGCTCAAAGTTTTTATTACTTTTTTTTTCTTTTTTTTTCATTATCAATTGCATGACAATACTAGTAATAACAATGACAAAATAAAAACAAAACAATCATGCCCTTAACTTGCTGTCTCAGTAACATCAGCATCCCCTTTACTTCTTGTGTCAGTCTCAGAGTGCTCGAATATACCATACATAAGCGGATGTAGAGGGGGGAACGGCGTTTTTTTGTGTGTTATGGCACCTTTTCGACCTTGGTGCAAAAATAACCTGCTGCGCTTTTTGCCACCTGAGCCATTTATTCATATCGATTAAGGTTAGATACCAGTAAATCAATGTGTTTCTTTCCGTGTTACATTCAAAATATTGCCATTTACTAGAGTTCCTTTTTCGGCGTAGCTGTCTAAGATCACTTTTGACCTAGATTTACTGCGATACTTTTATGCAGCGGGAAAACTGAATGCTAATATAATTGGGCAAATTTTCTAATTTTAGGGAATGCAAACTTACAACAATGGTTTGATGTCTACCAATAACTGTTGCATATTTTGGGGGATTAACATTTACATAATTGTTTGAATTTAAGGTTAAAATAAAGTTATAAACATGTCTTACACTCATACACTCTAGAACTGAACATAGTTATGAACAATTTTACTCATTGTATGTCCATGAACAGAAAGTAAAATTCATTCATATAATGAAATAATTATTTTGTTTGGACTACATCAGCAGCACGCTCTATAAATAGCAATTAAAATGATCCCATTGGTTGACCGATATCTGAAAACTATTGCGCTCTGAAAAGTTTCGGAGCCATACGTAGATATTCGGCGAAGATCGGTATGAATGGTCTATTCTAGCGTATTCAACACACTCCAGATAAAGGGTTCATCATTCTAAAAATTGCCCGCGGTATAGCTATGCTAATATAACCGAAAATTTCAATAAATTAGGAATTTATATTTATAAACTTACTGTAAATGTTAATTTATATTTGAATTGCGGTTGCGTTTTATTAAGAATTATTTATAATTGCACCTTTCTATCAACTTGTCCAGTAGATGTTACTCAATCTCTAAAAATATTTAACATATTTCTACAAGTAAAATGTGGTGAAAGAAGTCTTGTAATACGTCGAAATGTTGTTCAAGTTGCTTTACTTCATTTGCGTAGCATGAATACACTATTGCAAAACTAATGATACGTATAGTATATTATCTAACATAACTATGCACTCTTGTCTGATATATAATAATGTTCATTCATTTTCACAATTATTTTCTGACAATGCTTTTTCGTTAAATTTGCCAGTTCAATTCATGTAACAATTATAGTAACATAAATTACTAGCATTTAGGTTGTTCATTTATCACCGGTGAAAACAGGGAAGGTATGGTCGGTTTATTCACGGTACACATATTAATAATGTTTGAGTTTATCTCAAACTAATTTTTGGGTCCGATAAGTTTTCTTATAGTGTCCGAGAATATATACAGTCCGAGAAATCTACTTAGTGGGGGCCAACAAGCTGGGGTCCGAGAAGTCACGTAACCGATCATATTGTTCCTCTTGTATTATGTTTCGCGATTTGTTTTTTTTTTGTTTTTTTTGTAAAAATACGTTTAAAGTTTAATCATTCTTTATTTGACCCCCACAACTCCGGGGTATGGTACTGCTGTATATTAGCAACGTGCTGTGGCCACAGTGTGTGTGGACACAATATGAATACACTTTATCAGCTCAGATCAATACACTGCTAAAATTGAAACAGTGCACTCAGCCATTGCTCATTCAGCAGAGAGAAAAGACTACAGATAATGATAAGATATTTTATTGTGGTCCAATACACTGAGTGGAATACCCCATACAGAGAACCGAGCTTTCTTAAACTAGGCATTTAACGCGTCATACTGGTTGGTAAGGCCAGAGTTTTTTTTATCTCTTGGACATTTTTTGGAAAAGTGTCCGGTTGGAGGAGGGAAAAAAATAGAAATAAAAATAAACAATACAGAAGTGAGTAAATTAATGACTAGAATTTCCCAAATGGAAATGGGCAGTGATATTAAAATCTTTATGCTTTAATACTTACAAAAATCATATTACACAACATGATCTTAATCACTGCACGATAAACATGACATAAATACCAACAATATTAACATTAAAAGGCAGTCTTTATGATATAAAAACTACTGCTAAAACATGCTAACACTTAAATACAGTACGTCAGATATTGCTGGGCAGTGGCCTTATTATATGTATAACAGCTTGTTTAATAAAGTGAAAACTAACTTAATTTTATCTTATTAATAAATCAATATACACCAATGAAATTTGTTAATTATAATATTGATATTAATTTATAAATGTATGTTTAATACAATGATTATAAGATATTAATTTGTTTTTACTGAGTATTTTCTTCTGACTTTAAGTGTTGCATGATGTATAAAATAACAGAGAGCAGGGCCCAGTTGCTCAAAACTGTAACGGCCAATTAAGCTAACGGCCAGTTAACTTTAAATGTAAATATTTACATTGCATAGGCATTTTAATATGGAAGGGGTATGCATTCATAATCGTATGAACGCAATGCCTTATCACCGGCGTAGTAATATCTGTGTGTCCTATTTTCATGCAAATTATATTTCGCCAAGAATATTTACATGAACTAAGATGTCTTATACTGTTCAGTGTTACTCTTTTTTGCATGTATTGTTGACGTTTGATTAAATGTTTTTATAATTAATATACATGAACATTTCGTTCCAGTTCTTCTTCTACAAAAATCAATTTGACAGTGTTTTTTGACTTGCTTGATACTTCTATTATGCAAGTTCTACAAGTGTTATTATTAAACAAAGCCATTTCGCTAGCAAGTAATATGTACATGTTATGGTATTTTAGGTAAACATTACATTTCTTAGAAGCGACCACAGAAAATCTCAATGACGTAACATCGGTTCAGGAACGTAGCTGTAAAATGGATTTGATTTCAAATTGATGTGTCTATTTCATAGATGCATTTAGATCGTCTAATTTATTGTGCATTTATATCACAGTTAATAATGATGAATTTTTTAACATGTGCAATAAGAAAAAAATGCATGTTGAGATTTATATTAAAATGTTATCCTTTCTAATACAAGTTATGCCCAGGCAAAGCAGAGAGTTTAGATACGCCCGTGTGAATGCTATTTTTTATCGATGACCTAGCTTACACGTCATCACTTGTTTAGTGATGTCATTTGTGGATTGTTTTGCATTTTTCTCGCCGAGTGAAAATTTGGATATATCGTGTGGATTTAAAGCATTTAAAAGCATTTAAGTCTCCATCTGTTGTATTAATAAAAAACAGGATTATCCGGAATCTGTTAAACTCTCAGCCTAGGAATAGTGTGATTTTAAAGTGTCAGAACTCAACTGTGGTGTGGTGAATTGGCCGTTTGTGCTGGCCGTTTCGACCGAACGGTTACTGTTTGGTATGGGTTTGAGGCGGCGGAAGTAGTAGTCAGTTCCGGTTTCCAAATTGTACTTCTAAGAGGTCGTCTCTACCTTCGGGTGTTAGATCCACGTATATCACTTCTGTTGAGCTAGTCTCCAGTCCTGGTCAACGTCGATAAGACATTGAAGGTACGTACTTCTTATTAAGTACAACAAATGGCGCTACGAGCACAAACATAAGCGCATTTTTACGATTCTGCTATCCGTAGCGGCGGAATTTTCTAGGCCGCCATCTTGAATTTGTGTGAAACTATTTTCTATTTGATATTACCAAAAACATTCATTCATGTCATATTAATTGTGTATTTCTAGGTTACAAACAAGAAGTTTGTAATTGTTTTCAACCAATGTTGCCGTTGTTCATGGCCAATTGGTTGAGTTTGGTGGTTTGTGGCCGCGTCATTATGCGGTGCAACGAACCGTGTTATGGTTTATTTATATTCTAAATTTAGAATGCTGTATGTAATATTTCTTGAGTATGTTCACAGAAGGCCTGGTCAAAGATGAATTGTTGCCGCGATCTGCCGGCAATTGCTTGTGGTTGCAGTGGGACTTTAATTGTTTTAACTATTAATTAAAACAACATCCTGAATACTTGATATAAATTTCCAACAACAACAACAGCACAATAACAACAAAACAACAACAATTTGATTGCACTGAGAATTGGTACTTTTGAGTTATATTGCTTAACTTGGCAATTAATTAGTGTCTATTGGCAATTAATCACAAACCATTAATAACAAGAATAAAAATAATAAATGTAAACAATTGTCGTTGTTTTCCTGGTTTTCTTAAATTGAATAATAATTATTAATGGCGACCATACAGACCATCGATGCGGATACAGCTTCGGCAGCTGAATTGCAGACGGTCCGGGGAATAGGGCCTAAAGTGGCAGAAACGATTGTTCGCTTAAGGGAGGCTGAGGGACAGATCACGCGGGAACAGCTGGCTTCGATACCCTATTTGAGAGCGTCCGAGCAAATGTGGGCTATGTTACGGTTCAGTAAATCTGAACAAGCGGAGGAGGAGGGTGATTTTGAAGAGGGTCCAATTATTGGGCCGGATGTGAGCCTAGACAGCGAGGCTCAAGGGGTGATTGACAGGGTGCAGGTGCCGATTGATAATGCCATGTTAAGTGCTCCCAGTGTGAGGGGACGGGGGGCTCGGGCAAAAATCATACAGCCTAAGGTGGAACCCATGGCACAGCAGGTCAATATGCAACCTGTGCAAATGCAGGCCAGCAGTGCCAATACATTTTGGTTGGCACTCCTGGTCAACCGATGGGTTCAGGCAACCCGCACATGTTGCCGGTTGCCTACATGCTCCAGCCCGTGCAGCAGGGGTATGTAGCTTCACCCCAGGCGGCGCCAGTGGCGTCTGTGAACGTTTGTTTGCCGAGTTTTTCGGCACAGGCTGCACCATCAGCTACCCGTGGTGCGAGAAGGAACCTGGCTACCGCGCTTAGCGGTAATGTTAACTCCCCTATAACAGGTCATCAGAGGTCTGGGCTTCAGTCGTTGCCGAGATCTCTGATGTATGACGGCAGGGGCAGTTGGCAAGCATTTCGAATGAAATTCTTGAAGTACGCTTGCATTTATGAATGGGACGAGGAGGAGAAGAGGGATTACCTCTTTCTGTGTTTAACGGATAAGGCGAGCGAGTTTTGCGTCTTGGTCACAGATAAGCAGGTCGAGCTGGACTACAGTGAGGTAGTCGAGAATTTGAGAGGCGGTTCGGTTACCGTGAGCTGCCGGAAACGGCAATGGTAACATTCTCAAATGCGAGACAGTGGGACGAGGAGCTGTTGGACGACTGGGTCGACCGAGTCTTGACTCTGGCCGGTAAGGCGTTCCGGGATTTACCGGATGAATTTATGACCCAGCAGTCGATCTTGCGCTTCTGCATGGGGGCTAGGGAAAGGGAGGCTGGGGAGCAGGTTATTAACCAGAGACCCAGTTCTATAGAAGAGGCTATAGACAAAATGAAATGGGCAATCCATACTCATGGGTTGATTTACAGTAAGCCTAAAGTCGTAGGCTATTGGCAGGAAGTAGAGGTTGCAGAAGTGAAGGTGGCCGCGAAAGGCAGGTCAGGTGAAAGGCTCGAGGCCTTCGAGAAGAAAGTCGATAGGATGGAGGAGAAAATTGACATTTTAATGGGCAAGTTAGATAGGCTGCTTACAAGGCCAAGCAGGAGCCCAACATCTTCTCCTGGGGGGTAGTGTTGTAACTGCAACGAAACGGGACATGCAAAGCGTGACTGTCCCAGGTTGCGTGGTCAGACGCCGTCTCCGAATAAGAACGACCGTTGCTACTGCTGCGATGAGTTTGGACATATAGAAAGAGAGTACAGAGTCAGCAAGGTGCAGAACCAGGCGGCCAGAATCATCACTGGCGCCATGCGGTCAACCCCTATTCAAGAGCTGGAAACCATCACGGGTCTTGAGCCCATAGAAGACAGAAGGGACACCAAACTCCTCACCCAGGCAGCAAAGTTCAAAAGACTGCTAAATCATCCCATGAAAGACAGACTGTGCCAACCAACAAAAGGAAGACTGAAGAGAGGGAGCTTCATCCACCAGACGAGAGTTTTGGAAAGGAAATGCCAAGATATCCTGGATCAAGAACCCAAAGATATCCCCCCGTACCTTGAAAACCCAGGCTGGAGCGATGCTGAAAGACCCCAGATACACAGCAGTATTCCTGGCATTGGCAAGAAAGACTCCCAGAGCGATGCTGAAAAGAAGTCCATCTCCATGGAACACATCAACAACTCCTACCCACAACACAACTGGACTCATGTCTACACTGATGGGTCTGCTGACCAGGCTGTCAGAAGTGGTGGTGCCGGAATCTACATCAGGTACCCAGGAGGTAGAGAAGAACACATCTCCCTCGCTACCGGCCTCTACTCCACCAACTTCAAGGCTGAAGCAGTAGCGCTCAAGACAGGTGCAGTCCACATTGAGCACAGTCCACGCTCCTCCAACAACGTTGTGTTCTTCAGCGACGCAAAGTCAGTCCTGCAGGCCCTAGACACTGCCAGAGACAAAGAACTGAACGACCTGTCATCTGCCTTGACCTCCCTGCGCAGAGCCCACACGGTCGTGCTGCAATGGGTCCCTTCTCACTGCAACATACTAGGCAATGAAGCCGCAGACACTCTGGCAAAGGAGGGCACCACAAAAGAACAGAATGACAGGTCAACCACCTTCAAAGAAGCCAAGACCATCATCAAGGCAAAGCAACACACCAAGTGGCTACAACAGCACCCACGATACAACCAAAATGACCCATACCACCTGCTCTCAAGATCTGAGCAGGTCCTCATATTCAGGCTGCGGACAGGCCACAACCGTATGAACCACCACCTTTTCACCAAGTTCAGAATTGGCCAGTCAGACCAGTGCCCCTGTCAGACAGGCAGCATGACAACAGAACACTTGCTGCAGTCCTGCCCACTACACAATGGCCTCAGGCGCCAGATCTGGGCGGAGGAGACCACGATGCAAGGGAAGCTCTATGGCAGTCTGGAGGACCTGCGGCGCACGGCGACCTTTGCGCAGAGAGCCGGCGTGTCCATCTGAGTGATCGACAAGAAGAAAGAAGAAGAAAGAGAGTGTCCGAATGCCGCACGAGAAACGGGTGGTGATAACTTGAAAGAGGTAAAGAAGGTGACGTTCGCCGATTTAAACGGCAGGGGGTCAGTTTAGGCAGCCCTGGCCTGACCCCTAGATTGAAGGGCCAACAACTGTTAATAAAGGACCCGATGTTCCGGGTTAAGGTATGGTTGAATGGCCTTGCAATACAGGCCGTTATTGATACGGCTGCGGAAGTGACCATAGTGTCCGATAGGGTAATGGAAAGGTTACCGGGTGATATACCGGTACTGGAGCATGTGACCCTGGTGACTGCTGGGAGACAGCTACTCATGAAAGGGGCCAGTGTCGGGCCTATTAGCATTAAGCTGGGGAGTAATGTGTTCATGGAAAGGGTGTATGTGGCTCCCATAGATGACAGCATGTTGCTAGGGCTTGACTTTATGAGAAAGCACGGAATGTTTATTGACCTTCAGCAGTCATTAATTCGTGTTGGCAATGAGATCGTTCCAATGGACGACAAAGTAGATAGTTTAGTGCCCCTGGCAGTGCGACCCGAGGTAAAGAGTCGGGTTGATGAGGCCAAAACGGTTGAGGAGATGGCAGCCCATGTCGGCCGTTCCAAACTCATGGAGCGACAGGCCTGTGACGAGGACTTTCGTTTCGTTCAGAAATGGCTGATGCATGGTACTGAGCCTCCAGATGGATAATTGTTGGCAGTCTGGTGGTGGGGGGGACTGATTGAATGTACAGTGGGTTCCTGTGCAAGTGTGTGGAAGGGGGTGGGGGGGGGGCGAGAAGGTGCGGTTTGGTGGCTTGGCCGACACAATGCAGGCCATTCCATTGGTTTCAGACATCGGCGTACCTGTTAGTGGCGATAGTCCGTGTAGGGTGGTCGGACTTAGTCATGGTAACAGAAGAGGTTGGCGGGGGGGGGGGGGGGAGAGACGGTCACGGTTGGTAGAGCGTGAGTCGGACCGAAGCTGTCCGGTCAGCGGCAGGGAGAGGTGCAGGTCTCAGATGGACGAGCAGGCGAGTAGTGGTGGGAAAGAACGACTGGAGCCGCTGGTTTTGCAAAGGTCAGAGCCGGAAGAGCGACTGGTTGTGATGGATCCGTTTGGGTCCTTAGGCGATGGGGATGTCAGCGGGCAGAAGTAGACCAAGCGTTTAGTTGGTCGGAAGCGTTGCCAAGGTACGGCGGACGACCTCCGTATCACTTCGGAGAACGGTAGGCGCCTCTTCAATCTGTAGGGGTCGGGTGCAGGAATTGGGGGGGGGGGGGTTAGACCAATTGACGGGTAGCGGAGGACCTTGGGGTTGTTCATTGGGTCGGGTGTCGGGTTCGGTGGGGGGCAGTTGGTCGCGCAGGGCGATCATGGGGGCTGAGTGAGGCCAGGTGTCTGGTCGGTTTGGTGTCTGGTAACCGCGGTGGGCGGTTGGCAAGTAGTGGTTGAACCGTGTGATGCGGTTGTGGTCGATGTTTAGGACCAGGTGTCTGGTCAGGTTGGTCGGTCAGGGTTAGGCTTTTCTGCCAGGTGTCTGGCCGATTGGGTGTCTGGTAACCGCGGTGGGCGGTTGGCAGGCAGTGGTTGAACCGTGTGATGCGGTTGTGGTGGATGTTTTGGGCCAGGTGTCTGGTCAGTCAGGTTGGTCGGTCAGTGTTGGGCTTGTTTGCCGGGAAAGGTTTATCGCGTTGAGCGGTTAGTAGGATGTGGTTAGGTCGGGAGACTGGCTCAACCGGGGCGTTGGTATACCCAGTCGGCGGACAGTGAGTGACCAATTAGGCGAGATCTTTCTGACCTAGGGTGACCGTGTCAGGGGGTTTGGAAAGTTGGTCAGCCAACGCGAGGCCTTCACATTAGTTAATTATTTGGTAAGCCGTTTATGCACCATGCTCTAAGGAAGAAATGTGTATCCCAAATGGTTAGCATACCGTATGGCATGAAGGGGGGGGGGGGGGTTTGTTTGGGAATTATACTTCTGAATAAATTCTGGCAGCATAAAACAAATGTGAGCATTGTGTGCCCTGTGAAAATTGCTAGACATCCTTATTGTGTCTAATTACATCTGATGGGAAGTCGAGCCTCGCGTTGCCTGAATTGTCTGAGCCAGTCTTTTGGCCTGGTGGTGATGTTTCTGCCAAGACTATTTTGGCGGGGTAAAAGGGGGCTTTTAAAACAGAGGGGAATGTGGTGAATTGGCCGTTTGTGCTGACCGTTTCGACCGAACGGTTACTGTTTGGTATGGGTTTGAGGCGGCGGAAGTAGTAGTCAGTTCCGGTTTCCAAATTGTACTTCTAAGAGGTCGTCTCTACCTTCGGGTGTTAGATCCACGTATATCACTTCTGTTGAGCTAGTCTCCAGTCCTGGTCAACGTCGATAAGACATTGAAGGTACGTACTTTTTATTAAGTACAACAGTGGTATAGAAGTATTCATGATGTGGATTTACTGTCTTACTAACAAAGCACCTCTTATTTTTTATTAATCTTTCTAAAGCATTATTAATGTTTGGTGCTTGTTGGCTATACCGGCCGAAAAAGAAGTTCTTCTTGATGTCACAGGTATTTTTGCATTTGTTTAAGTTACATGTTTTAGTTTTGTAGCGATATGATTAAGGCCTATGCGAGAAAAATAAAAATGTTATGACTCATAAATTACATAATGTTTACATTAAATTTCATGTGTCGCAGAAAATTGAATGTTAAATAAGGAGAAAATGACATTTTTGGGGGGAACTATTTTATTAATCGTAGTTTGCATTCTATTTTGTGCAGTTCAGTTACAAGGGGCGGTACTTCGCTGTTCCGATGAGATATTTCTCTGAGAATGGCAATAAATTGCATGTTTAACAAAAATAATATAAAGGAATGCTATTAAATCATCACAAATATATTAATATATAAGCCAGTTGATTGTAATATAACTTTTATTTAAGGATTGAATTTAATTTGGGTTGTGTTCATGCGATTATGAGCGCAATGGTCAAATTGGCAAATTATCCATGAAGCGCTAGCGCGCATCATGGATTTGCCAGTTTGACCATTGAGTTCATAATCGCATGAACGCAACCAATCCTTAAATAAAAGTTATATTACAATCAACTGGCTTATAAAACATTTCGAAATTATTTAAGAATAGCAATGAATTTAAAATAAACTTACAATTTCACATTTTAACGTTTTATTTACATAAATAACTTCATCAAAAGTTAACGGCTGTTAGCTTAATTGGAATCATACAGCAATATACAGTCACAGTGCATGTAGTCATTACTTCGGCGTTTTTCTTGCATTCTGTTTAACAGGTTGAAACCCTTTCACAAGGTCATTTTCACGATATCGGGTTCATTCTTCTTTTTTTTTTGCTTTTTGGAAAAAAATCGGGTCGGCGGATCCGAGAACCAAGAAAAAAAAAAAAATCTCGTTTAAGTTTCTTGTGCATTGGTTTTACTTTCATATTGAAATGCATTAAAACTGAATTAACATGAGATGGTTTATATGTTCGTACGAAGAACTCAATTACATGTATTAATGGTTTGTTAGATCTTTTTTTAGAAATTATAAATATAACGTTGCATATTGGGATCATTATTAAATGAGGCGTGTCGTGGGAAAACCGGGCTTAAAGCATGCCCGTAAAGTGTCGTCCCGGATCAGCCTGTGCAGTCCGCAGACTAATCCAGGACGGCACTTTCCGCTTACAGTAGATTTATGTTTAGAAGAGACTTCATTGAAACAGAAAATACCATAAAAGAGGAATATGTCGTCCCGGGACGACACTTTACGCACATGCATTGAGCCCGGTCTGCCTCATTTATTTTTCACAAATCTAACTTAACAGAAAGACACACGACATATCGTGATCACTCCGACAAAAAAACCTACACATTTAAATAAGAATGTTGTTCAAAAGTTAAGGTTCCGTGCATGAACTGCAAGCTGTCTTAATTTTATGTAAGGTTTATTTCCAGTTTACGAGTATGATCCTATATGGTCATAACGTGTTAAGACCATTGTGACATCGAATAGTGCGAACATTCCATTTGCATTCATTTGCTAGTAAACAATTGAAAGTAGAAGTTCACGCGACAAACGACAGTCATGAAAATTCCAGAACGTTTGTCTTAAAGGAATTATGTGCGTTCTTACAATAACATTATGGCTATGGAAACTTTCTCTATAAGGTAATCATCGTATAATTTCTGTTCTAACACGACACGCGTAGAGTTTTCTGTAGACAAAGAACAACATTCACCGTTGTTAAACTATCAATAAACATCCCGAAAAAATAGTTTCGAAACTGTAAAATATAGTTCGCATTGTAATTGCCTAAAATGTTGTCAGGTCATGTTAGAATCGCAATAATATTCGCATTATCGCTAACGCCCTCGTGGTTTAATTCATACGCACCAGAACTTCAAATCGTTGTTGATAAGCCGATACACAACTCCAAATCGAAAATTATTTCTTTCTTTAAAATGAAAACCCATTCAGGAGAACATTGCATGAGAAAACCCATGCATATACCAGATAGCAATTGTTTGGTTTCGAAGTATGTATTCAGTAAGCTATTTTTGTGGTTAAGTTAAATGTTCTTGCTTTATGTCGTTTTTCAGTGTTCTGTTGGATTGCTGTCCGATTGTTACTTGACCGGTTTAGTATACCTGGTTAAAATATTAGTTATGAAAACCAATATATATATAAGTACATCAGTTAACGAATGGACACCTGTTCAAAATCTTAAGTGTAGTAATCTTTCTAACGTATTTTCTTTTTATTTAGCGTTAGCAATTTCAGTAAAATATCAACATTTCCAAAAAAGTCCACATATCAGCATCATAATACCTAACCCACCTCACTATAAAATTTTGTTCTTTAAAATCGAGTGTTGTAAATAACCGTTCGTTATGCAATGTTAAACACCATGCGAATTGCACCAGCTATTTGCCATTTCATTCTAGAAGCAAATGCTCTAGATAATCAACCACTGAATTTTAATTCGTTGCATATATGACTCTTATTCACTGTTATGTTGTTCATTTTGTACAGACGTGTACCTAGTTCATAGAATAATACAGATATTTATCTTCGTTTGTTACAGGCCCAAATGAGACTTTTAACACGAATATAGGGCAAACATTGCCCATATAAAAGAATCTCAATGTTTGCATAGGACTTACTACGGAATCCCGTTAGTGCCATCGCCTATGAATTTGTTGATCTTAAACGCGATACTCGATAGTACGATGATGAAAACGCGAACTCAAGATAATACGTTAACGAAAACGCAACAACACGATGATGATAACGCGACATTACGATAATGAAAACGCGATACTGCGACAGTACGATGATGATAATGCGATATAATTTCGTGTTATCACCATCGTACTGTCGCATTTTCACCATCATAATATCGTACTGTCGTGTTATCGCGTTTTCATTATCGTACTGTCGCGTTTTCATCATCGTACTGTCGCGCAATCAGCATCGTACTGTCGCGCAATCATCATCGTACTGTCGTGTTATCGCGTTTTTATTATCATACTGTCGCGTTATCACCATTGTACTGTCGCGTTATCATCATCGTACTGTCGCATTATCATCATCGTACTTTCGCGTTATCATCATCGTACTGTCGCGTTATCATCATCGTACTGTCGCTTTTTCAACGGGATTCCGTAGTACGATGATGATCAAGCGACAATACGATGATTATAACGCAACGCTTCGATGATGATAACGCGCCAGTACGATGATGATAACGCGACAGTACGATAATGAAAACGCGATAACACGACAGTACGATGATGATAACGAGACAGAACGATGATAAAACGCGACAGTACGATAATGAAAACGCAATAATACAACAGGACGATGATGATAACGCGACAGTACGATGATGATAACGCGACAGTACGATAATAAAAACGTGATAACACGACAGTACGATATTACGATGGTGAAAATACGACTGTACAATAGTGATAACACGACATTATATCGCATTATCATCATCGTTCAGTCGTAGTATCGCGTTTTAGTTTCGCAATGTCGAATTATCGTCATCGTGTTGTCGCGTTTTCGTTATCGTAGTATCGTGTTTTTGCGTTTTCATCATCGTACTATCGAGTATCGCGTTTACGATCGACCCATTCAAAGGTGATGGCCCTAACGGGATTCCGTAGTACGATGATGATCAAGCAACAGTACGATGATGATAACGCGACGTTACGATGTTGGTAACGCGACAGTACGATGATGATAACGCGACAGTACGATAATAAAAACGCGATAACACGACAGTACGATGATGATAACGCGACAGTACAATGATGATAACGCGTCAGTACGATAATGAAAACGCGATAACACGACAGTACGATATTACGGTGGTAAAAATGCGACAGTACGATAATGATACACGAAATTATATCGCATTATCATTTTCGTACTTTCGTCGTATCGCGTTTTCGTTATCGTAATGTCGCGTTATCATCATCGTGTTGTCGAATATTCCTTATCGTAGTATCGTGATATCGCGTGTTCATCATTGTACTATCGAGTATCGCGTTTACGATCAACACATTCATAGGCGATGGCCCTAACGGGATTCCGTAACTTACACGTAAAGCCAGCTATTTGCTTTGCTACGTAAGATAAGTTTTGTTGTCTTTATTGTTTGCACATGTCCCAATAATAAACAAATACTACTGCTAAAGAAATAACGCCGGGGCCACCTTGAATTGTCTCAATAGTGTATGTGTTGTACTTCCACTATACTGAAACCAAACTCTGTAACGAAGCGATGCCAGCTTTTGAGCCTATATATCCGAAAGCCGCATGTCATGTTGCTTGCATATTAAATGTAGTTTATGTTTTATTGTGGTGTTTTTTTTTCGGCGTATCTGTTTTAACCCAACTTTTGACTTGCTCAGTATCCAATCAGATGCTGTGAACATTTCCCACAAGTAGTACCTATAAATCCTAATATTGCATCGATTAATTTGAAAATATCCGTACTACATGTACACTGGTCATAAACTTTTGAAGATAGATTCGTATACATATGGAACAAAAATATTATTAAGTCTATGTATTCAGTACCGTATAGATTAACTCAGAAATAAGACGTCTACAACTTCATCAGGATTTAGTATTGTTCTAGAACATTCAATTGTTTGCTTTAAATACTTTTGCATTGTTCGCATACCACCCCCCACCCCCCCCCTCGTATTGTTTGGTAACATGCAATATTTGAACTGGAAATCGTCGCGTTGGACTCCAAGCATCATGAAGCATATGTCTAAGTAGAATATAATAGAATCATTTATTTGTAAATAAAGGCCTCCGGCCCAAAATACATAGCAATGATACAGTAACAGTCGTATATTATGAGTTTGTGTCACAAGGTACAGTTCCCGAGTTTTGAATAGCACTAATCAAATGGTAAATATGGAGTGATACTCTTTTATCAATATCAACATTTTGAGAAGACATTAATACACAGAAATCTTGAAGATCAGTTCCATGTGTATACCAGTTAAACAAATATGAATTTCTAATATAATCATATTTAAAAGACTGAAAAAGGCGCGAAATTCACAATCAATTACATAGATATTGTGATTTTGTAGACAGAAATAACAGATGCGATTTTCCTTCAATATTCCATTGCGTCTTCCGAGTTCAATATTGAATTTATGATTTGATAATCTAAACATTGACATGGCAATTCGGTGTTTCAAATTTATATCTAAGGACAAGTATTTTTTAACATCTCGAAGATTCTTAAAATGGTTATAATGTTGACATCTACTAGAATTTGCAACTGAAGCATACCAGTCTAGTGTACAGCAATTAACAACTCGTTGTCGAAACATTTTAATAAAATTATCAATGTTTCCAACAATTTGACTTATCATTATCCGTATCTGTATAAGAGAGTTCTAACCTTGGTTGCCCAGCATGTTTGCCAGCATCATCAATAGATTTAAGCGTATTGTAACATTGTTTTGTGAAGTCATGGTTATCAAAGTTCACCAGTATCGAATACAATTGATGAACTATGTCGTACATAAAGGTAATCTACCACAGTCTAATAGAACCATACATGTGTTCGTAGTTTTACATACACTAAGAATATTTTTGAAAACTTTGTTTTCAATAGCTTCTATAGAATCGACATATTCATAGCCCCAAACTTGAGAGGAATAGCATAAAATTGGCTTCACCATTGACTCAAAAAATTTAAGTGATTCAGAAATTGACAAGTATTCAAAAAGTTTTTCATGGAAAAGAGAGCCCTCTGAGCTATTGAAGTTAGCAATATACCAATATATTTGTACACAGAAGAAACTTTTATTTCGTTTCCACGATCAGACCTATTTTCATATCGGCAAAAAGGACCACCATTGCGAAACACTGTAATCCCAGTTTTATCCATATAAATTTCCATACCAGAATCATGACAAAATTGATCAATGATATTGATTTGCTGCGTAAGTTTCGCAGCAGTTTCAGCAAAACCGGCGACGTCATCTGCAAACATCAAACAAAGAATATCCGGAATATCGTCGGTAATAAAAATACCTAAACCACAGTTATTACGTAAGAGGGCAGGTAACTCGTCTATGAAAAGAATAAAGATAGTCTATGAAAAGAATAAAGATTGTCGAACTTGATTTGTCACCTTGGCGTGTTCCAATGTTGCATGGGGAAAAATCTGTAATACCATTTTGAACTTTAACACATGACTTGAGACGGAAATACAGAGCTTTAAGAATATTTAGAAAATTATCATACACACCTTTTTTCTCCAGAGAAATAAATAACTATCGTGATTGATTATATCAAAGGCCTTACGAAAATCAAAGTAAATGCAATAGAAACGACCACCCTTCTTAGAGAGATACTTTTGAACCATTGCCTGTAACAGAAGATATTATCAACAGCTGAATAGCATTTCAAAAACCAGATTGGGATTCATCTATCTTGTTGTTTTCTTCAGCCCAGTCATTTAGCCGCTTATTAATAATACCAGAGCAAATTTTTATAATGTATTTGTAATAGATATGCCTCTGTAATTTCCAGGAATATTACTCGGGCCAGATCTGTGAATCGGAGTCATACCACTAGATCCCAAAGATGAAGGAATAATACCTGTATCAAGTATCTGACTGAACAGAAGTAGTAGGACGGGAGCTATATTATCCATGGTAGCTTTGAATTCTGCAGGTATACCATCGACACAGCTACTTTTTCCATGAGACATGCTGCCAATAGATCTTAGAACCTCGTCGATAGTGAACGGCTCATTTAGAACACTTGCTATTGGATCATTAAGGTTATGGAAATTACCATTATCTTGATCTACAGCAACAGTATTTTCATCATACAGAAGACTAGAAAAATCCTGATACCATTCAGATGGTGAGATACTATCATCCAAAGTCTTAACAGTTATATCTTTTTTAAGAATCTTCCAGAAAGAGCAGGGATCATTTCTACTATCAAACAATGATTTTCTGTTTGAGAATTGATATTGAGAGACCATCGTTCGACAATAATTATTGAAATCATTACGCTTACCCTTAAATATCCAAAGATCTATAGGAGAATGTGTATCCCGAAATTTTCTCAATGTTCGGTACTTAATATGCTTAAGGGTGTCTAAGTAAAGGTATGTATTAAACAATATAGAACTGTGGACGAAGCATGTACATGTTTAGGTACTATAAATGTATATGCACATTGACCTGTTTTCTGGCACCATGCTCTTCATTTGATGATCAGAATGCAACAAATGTTGGGTTTGTTATTTTAAGACTTTTTCTTTAGATCGAAGGATTACATAGTAATTGTGTGTGATAATGTTTGTGTTGCTTTCAGACTTGAAATGTATAGGCGAAAACCAAATAGGACAGGTTATGTATTTCTTACGGCTTGATTATTTTCAAATCAGTGCATTTGTACTGGCAACGCATGTTCTATAATACTATAATCTTTAAATACTAGTACATTTTCTTTCAAATACAATACAGAAATAGTTTAAGTATACCACAAAGGTTCAAATAAACGTTAATAATTAAAAAGTATTCACACTTACTCTTCACAATCATATATATATAAACACACACTACATATATCAATACATGTAAACCGCTATGCCGTAAAACACGCGTACGTTTGTAAGTAGGTCAGAAATGAGTTTTTCGTTGTCTGACATACCACGCTATTCTTTCATTGGCTTATCACTAATACAAATGTATTCTTATTACTTATCTGCCAAATATCATGCAAATATCATGCTAAATTATTAACAAGGTTTATGCATATGTCCGGCTATTAGCACTTTGTTGTTACATGGTAATATTGTTATTATCGGGGATTGTACCGAATCCATTACCTATAATGCAGCTGGATGTGATTTATGGCGTTCTCAACTTAATCTAATAGCAAGTCCATTAGGCAATATGAAAACATATTAAAGAGGTACTGCTAGTGACGACAAATGTATGCTTTTAAATAACTGTAAAGTGTTGCTAAATTAATTTTATTGCAAATTATTTGTTTGCTAATTTTAAGGGGCATTACTCTTAAAAAGAGCGTTAGCCCGAATGGTTTAATATACGCACATCTGAACGAAAAATTGTTGTTTATTTACAGACAAACAACGATAAAGCAAACATTTCGATTCTAACTTGACAACATATTCTAAAATTACAATACGAACTATAATTTACGGAACTACTTTTTGAGTTGTTGTTTGGCAATTTAACAATGGAAATATCTCTTCTTTTTCTCTAAAAAACTCTGTGGAATTTGTGATGAATTATAACTGTATTAAATTGTATATACCAAGAAGCACTACTGAATTTATGACACGTTTCCTACCATCTTTGTGGTAAAGGTCGAAGACGTTAAGATCAAGAATGATGTACATACATAAATTTCCGTGGATGTCGTTTTGGTTTAGACGGTACAAACTGAGTAAAGCATATAAGTTGACTTAGTTCACAAAAGTCCGCATATACGCACAACAGGTTCATCTCGTCCATTGAACCCCAGAAGGTGTCAAAAGCGTATAAATTTGTAACGAAGGCTGATAGTCCATCTGACATTTAATGGACGATCTTTCAGCCAGCATGTGTGCATGTGTAAAACAATTTATCCATGTTTAAATGACTAATAATTATTGTATTTACTTCGTTAAGAAGCATTCAAAAATAAAACGTCAATATATAAGCAATCATAAATAAAACTATGAAGTAAGTATCTGATTGACATGCATTATGAATGACGTCAGTTTATTCCCGAATTGCCTCATAACGTTTAGCAATGTGCATCAGTTTAAAGTTCCACGAACCCCCCTTTGATTCATGCCCTTCCAAAACAGCATCGTTGTTAAAAGCTGCGGCGAATTCTGAAAACTGCCAAAAACAGATACGCGTCCCCAGCTTCGTTATCGATTTCTCTCTAATTTCTCAGCGAAGTGGCGTGGTGCTTTTAGTGCATTGTATTGACGGACTTAAAAGAATTAAGACCAGTTATTGTCGTGTTGTATTATCGATTTAATCTTTAAAACAGAAACTCTGAATTAAGTATTACACCTTTTTTGGACGGAGCGTCTGATCGGTGCATGGACTCGTGTTTAATTTAGACATGCTTTTCAGTTAGTTTGTGCATTGTTCATTTACAACAGTGTTGCTTAAAATCTAAAAAACAAAAGCGCATTCTGGTATATGTGTTCTTATTTGGAGTTTGTTTACAGTGTAAGGGTT